>OU862906.1:2469520-3696780 GCA_917880885.1 Limnephilus marmoratus | reverse complement strand
CCCTTCTTTGGAATAGGATGGATAACCGCTTTTTTCCAACCAGAGGGCACAGAGCCAGTCTTCAGGGACAATTTAAAGAGCTTCGTCAAAATTGGAGCTATTTCTGCAGCGCACCTCTGCAGTACCAGGGCAGGTATTCCGTCAGGCCCACTAGCTTTATTAACATCAAGCCCTCGTAAAACATGGAGTACTTCCCGATGCCGAATCCTCAGCTTTTTCATACGAAAACCGCAGTGAGGAACCGACGTCGGGACAGCACCTTGGTCATCGAGGGTTGAGTTATCCGCAAACATTTTACCTAATAAGTTTGCCTTTTCGGTGGCGGTGTTTGCTAGTGAGCCGTCAGGTCTGGTGAGAGGTGGCAAACTGGATTTGCAGAAATTGCGACCTATTGAGCTCGCAAGCGACCAGAATTGCCTGCTGCCATGCGGGCATGCAGCCAGCTTTCTGCTGATCTGCAGGTCGTGCTCCAATTTCGACCTATTTATGATTCTCTTGGTTTCCTTTGCCATTTTGTTGTAAGCTGTTCTGTCTTCGGATGTTCTAGATGTGTTGTAGGCTCGGTAAGCCGCGTTTTTTCGTCGCACTGCTTCAGCGCATTGTCGACTGAACCACGGCTTTGAGCCCACACCAGTTTCCTTAACAGTAGAATGGATGAAGCCATCCATCGCGGATGTGATGACTTCACCAATTTCCTGGGCACATCTTGAGGGATCCGAAGTCCGAAAACAGACAGCTGACCACGGAAAAGCATTAAAATGTGCCCGCAGACCGAACCAATCTGCTGACCTATAGTGCCACACTTTTCTCTTCAGCCTCTCGTTTGGTGGTCTGAAGTTTACAGGGATTGATGTCGTCACCAGGCAGTGGTCGGACGATCCTAAAGGCGCTGTGACTTCAATCCTGTAACCGTGTGGCACAGTAGTTAAAAATAGATCTAACAGATTGGAACGGTGAGTCTGGACATCAGGAACCCTTGTAGGCTCCTGAACCATTTGTTCCAATCCGTAGCAAAGGGCAAAGGATTCCGCTTGGCGTCCAGCCGAGTCTGTTGATCCTGAGAACTTCAACCAAGGTTCGTTATGAACATTGAAGTCCCCCAGGACCACAAACTCTGCCATAGGGTAGCGGGGCAAGAGGTCATCAATAGTATCGCTTAAGTGTTTGAAGAGCTCGGACGTGTCTGATTCGCTAAGGTTCGGTGAGCGGTATAAACACGCGTAGAATCTTACCGTACTGGCAAGATTGACGCGTACCCACATTACGTCGAATCTGGAGTTTTCCAGATTCAACAGTCGCACACAGTTGACGTCAGCTCGACTATAGAGACAGACACCTCCTTTAGGTCTGAACTTGCCTGCGAGGGTGAAGCCCGGGCAGTTCAGATAGGAGGTGTCTACAGGCTCAGCTATCTGGGTTTCAGACAGGAAAAGTAGGTTTGGGCGTTGGGAAAAAAGGTGGTGGTGGACAGAATTTAAATTGGTGTGCAGGCCGCGAATGTTGGTGTAATTCACCAACAGTTTTGGCCCGCACCGGGGACGCCTACTCCTCGCCGCTGTAATGACGTTATTTGTTGATGGTTGTATATTCATGATTTTATTTGTAGGGTTATTTAAGTGTGATATGAGGGGAAGGAAGGTCAGGGAGGGAAAAGGTAAAGGGGTGGGTAGGATGCTGGGATTCAGAGTTTCCAGGAGTGACGGACGTATGTATCCAACCCACCCACTGCGGTGCAAGGCGATGGGCAGGGAGAGTCCGGCTGGAGAGGTCGCCCAATGCGCCCCAAACGCTACTGCTGGGTCCCCTCCGGTCACGAACCGGCACAACAGCAGCGGCGGGGTTTTTACACTCGTTGATGGGGCAGCCCACCCTCAGTCGTGAGCCTGAGGGTCGGGCCCCTGTACTACCGAGCGACCCGGACAGCGGTAACCGGTTGTAAAGGGTCTCCCTCAACCAGCATCTCCCGATCCGGCCCGCCACGCAGAAGGTGGGCCGACGCACCCGCCATCAAGGCCTAGACAAACATTACCCCAAGAACCCGGGCACCACTGCTAAGTCACCAAACGTAGCGAACCACTTGGGGTGACCTGTGGCAGAGGTGTTGGTCATCCAATAAATGGTTCCCAGGGCGGCGGTACCCATACCCGCCTACCAAATTGAGGCCTGCTTTATAAATTGGTAATCAGCCGAAGGACTTCAAGTAAAACATCTGGATTCAAGGCGGAATTCCTTTGGTTTTATTCACATGCACATTGTTACAATAATTTGTCCCGACCCGACAAAACACTGAATTTGGTCACTGTGACCACTTGCTAGACAATGCTAGCTGTTTACAGGAGATCCACGAATTAAGAGAGTTTTTAACTAGAAACTCAGGCTATTTATAACCAACATTTTCTAATACTATCAACAAAAACACACTTGTGTCAGCCATTGTAAGATATAAAAACAGAAATCTACTTTATCGTTTAACATCTGATTTTAGTTTCGCCTTATGTCGCTAATCTGTAAAATGCGGCCAACCAACCACAATAAGCTACAAAAATACGCCGCTAGATGGCAGTAGCCTTCACTTTTTTAACATACTGCCCGGCGGGGAATGAAAAAAAAACAATAAGTTTTTTTTGAAATTAAAAATCAAACTACCAATTCCTAAATCTACACATAATATACTAAAAATTTTTACAAGATTTGTAACTATCTACTTTTAACGGGTCCGGGAACCTAACCAACAATTAAAATAAACCTAAAAATTTATAAATTTCAAAAAATCATGCAAAAAATTAAATAATAAAATAAAATCACAACATTAATAACAAGTTTTTTAAAAATTGACAAATCAATAATGTCTTATTGTCTCTATGGAGAATTTTCACTTCAATTATATTTTTTAACCAACACCAATTCACAAATAGCAATAAATTGTTTGTTCGCTGTTGACTGATTATCAGTTCATATTAACTTTCACTGGGATGGCACTTGCCAAAAAACAGAATAAAAACTTCACCGGGTAGACTACTCGGCCATCTTGTCCAGGGTGGTCATCGTTTTAGAAAAGTACATCAGCATGTACATCTGCATGTCATCATTTGGGTAGATCATCATAAATTAAGGGGCGGCCGTGCCTTGGTAAGCAGATAGTACCATTAGATCTGCAGCGAGGATGATCATCTCGCGGTTGTTGACTTGAAGCCCCAGTGGCTTCAGGCTGGATACAGTGGTGTCAACAACACCAATACCGATGCTCCATAATTATTGATGTGGTTTGGTTGCATCGGTTCAGCCCTAATTGCAGTTAGGCTGTGACCTTGGGAAGGTCAGTGGTTTGCCGGGTCGGGAAATTTGAATCCAAGTTTGATTCTATTGGCATAAAACATATTTTTGTGATGGGTCTCACAAAAGTGCCTTGTGCTGTTTTGGGGGTAACTACCCTCACTACTCCATCCGGGCCTGGATGAGTAGTTAATATGCGCGCCATCTTCCATAATGCAGGAGGCAGATTGTCTTCCATCAGGATTACCAGATCGTCCTTCTTTATGGCATTTTGGTTGTTGGCCTGCCATTTGGTCCATTTTTGCAGCTCAGCAAGGTAATCTCGTTTCCATCTGAACCAGAAATTTTGAATTAGAGCGTTTAATTTTTGATATTTGCTTAGTCTGTTCTCCGGGAGCTCGCGGACATCCAACTCGGGAATAACCGAAGCATCCCTGCCCATGAGGAAATGGTTGGAGGTTAGAGGGAGAAGGTCGTCTACGTCATCAGACAGGGAAGTTAAGGGACAGGAGTTCAAACAAGCCTCTATCTGACAAAGCAAAGTATACAATAATTCAAACTGCAATGGGTTATTTTTAGTAATTCGATATAAATGAAACTTGGTGGACTTGACGGCGGCTTCCCACAGCCCCCCGTGGTTCGGCGCCCTAGGCGGTATAAAACTCCAAGATATTCCCTTATCAGCTAAAAACCTATGGATTTTGTCATTGTTCAGTCTTAGACTGGCATACAGTTCTTAGAGCTTATTGGAAGCTCCTCTGAAAGTGGTTGCATTGTCAGAAGATATTTTTTCCGGTTGACCCCTACGGGTAATGAACCTCTTTAAACAATTTAAAAAAGCATCGCTTGACAAAACTGTTACGAGTTCCAAATAAACCGCTTTGGTAGAAAAACAAACAAATATGCAAAGATACGATTTAAGGAGCGGAGATTTTCTCAGCGCTCCAGCCTTCGTGTCTATCCGTCCGGCATAGTCGACGTCCATGACAGAGAACGGTCTACTGGGAGTGATTCTCTCAACTGGAAGGTCTCCCATGATCTGCCGGCAAACCTGAAGTCGGTATCTAGAACATACAACACACTTATGTAGGATACGCTTAACAGTGTTTCTCCCAAATATCGGCCAATATAAATAAGTAGCTAATTTTAATCTTCCACTTGCACAATTTAAAACTATCATTAAACAAAGATTGAGAGTTTTCAATCTACTGCCATACATTTTATCCTTAGGGTTACGACAATTATTTATAAATCTTAACGCTTGAGCGATTACTCTTTTCAATTTGGTTAGCGATAAGAATTTTTTAATAAGAGCATCAGCTACTAGTAGCAAATTTTTACTTTTTATTTCCGGGGGATCCAAACATGACATCTTGGATACTGGCTAAGTGCTGACATCTTCCGTCAACCAGCTTGGCCCCTTCCACCATATTAAAGCGCTGACTAACCTTTCAGCTGTGGTACCTCGGGACAGTATATCCGCTGCATTTTCTGACAATGATATGTGCCGCCACTACGTTGGATCAAAGGTGGAAGCTATGCGCGATAATAATTGACGCTTACTCTTAGTTTAACCTGACGGCTTTGTAATTTCATATGACAGGTAATCTAATTCATTATTCCAAATTAATTCAAGTATTTTTTCATTCTTGGAATTGTCAGTGATCATTTTTTCACAATTGCCCTGTTTGGCAATTTCACCTTGGCTCCGCCCAGATGAAAATTCCAAAGTATTTGATCTCCACTTCCTCAGGGTCATGCCTGCGGACAGCAAGATATCACTTATTTGTTTCTTCAACTTGAAACAAACTTCCAAGTCATCCCCTCCAGTCAATAGATCATCGACATAAAAATTATTTTCTATGACTTGACTTGCTACTGGGAAATTAACTTGATTATCCATACCGATTTGTCGAAGACATCTCGTTGCTAGGAAGGAGGAAGGTCCCAGCCCATATGTAATGGTCTTCAATTTGTAATGTCGGAGTTCCTTCTCTTGTGATTCGCTCCATACAATCTTCTGAAGGCTGCGATCCTCTGCGCATGCGTTGATTTGACGGTACATTTTTTCGATGTCCGCAGTCATGACGTATCGATGTATTCTGAAACGTAATAAATGGCTGTATAAGTCCTTTTGAATGACAGCTCCTACCATCAGAGCATCGTTCAGGGATATTCCAGTCGACGTCTTCGCCGAACCATCAAATACTACACGCACCTTCGTTGTGGTGCTAGCTTCTTTAATGACCGCGTGATGCGGCAAAAAATAGGATTGCTCATCCCCTCTCCATTTATCACATAACTCCATATGACCTAGTTGTTCATATTCCTGCATAAATTGTACATATTGCAATTTCAATTCAGGATTTATTAAAAATTTCTTCTCCAAATTCTTAAATCTTTTTTCCGCTGTGTTTAACGAATCACCAAGTTGACTCACACACGGGCGGCGCGGCAGACTTACAACGTATCTACCATCGCTCTCTCTAGAGTGCGTGGCGACGAAATCCGCTTCGCAAGCCTTCTCCTCGTGATTTTGAAATCTCGCAGGATTCACCTCCTCCATTTTCCAAAATTTTTCTATTTGATTAGATAATGTGTTTATTGATAAACTACAAAATCGCGGTACTGGCCTTTTTTATGATGAATGTTGGTCGGGTCCGATATAACCCAGCCTAATTCAGTTCTCTGAAGAGTAGGTCCGGTATCCAATCTCAGCCGATCATCTTGTAGTATATCCCAAAAGCTCTCAGCGCCTAACAGGATATCAATAGGCGCCGCTACGTTGAAATTTGGGTCCGCCATTTGTAATCCCGGCGGCAGCTTAAAGTCTTTTCTGGCCACTGTTGCTTGGGGTAGGTTTGTTGTTATTTCCTGCAATATTAGACAAGTGATATTTTGATTATAATTTGTCCTCAGAGATTTCATTTTTATCGCAACACGTTTCTTTATATGGGTAACATTGTTGTGTATACCTAACACAGGTTTGTTTATATTTTCACATCTTAAATTTAATTTCCTTGCGAACTTTTCGCACATAAAATTGGCTTGAGCTCCAGAGTCAATTAGGACCCTTGCCTCATGCACTTTATTATTGTGATCTACCACCCCAATGATAGCAGTCGACAATAAAATTGTTTTTTCAACCTTCGCTAAGGCTGAATGGTTTGATACTGAAACTCGTTCAGCGTCCATTTGGCAGTCACCTCCGGGGTGATCTTCACCTTTATTCATGGAGTCATCGCTCGGATGCATCTCCATGTGCAATAACGTATTGTGGCTCTCGCTATCACAATGCTTGCATTTTAAATTAATTTTGCAATATGGGGCCGTATGTCCTAACCTCAAACATTTGAAGCAGGCACGGTACCTCCTTATTGCGTTGGCTCTTTCTCCTGAATTTAATTTTAAAATTTTTTTACAAAAATATATTTTATGCCCTTTGTCATTACAACAAATACAATTATTGTGGGTAGCAGTAAAAATACCGATTCCTTTTTGGGATTATTGTTGCTACCATTAGCTTTCGGGTGGGTAGGAATTTTTTTCGAATCTGAATTTAGCATTAATTCCAAAACTTGCGCACGCGAGGTCAAACATTTAAGAAATTCCTGTAATGTAGGTAGTTCATCCTGCAATGGGGTTTGTTCCCAATGCTTTCTAGAACTTGCATCCAATTTATTATCGTGATTCATTAGATGCGAAGTGTTTAAAACCCAGGATCGGTAGCGAACATTTACCAGATGTGGTCATTTGTTCGGTTGTTGGGTGTCATAGCCGTACCCCTGCGCACCCCCCGCACCTTTACTGCAACCCCGCTGCTCGCTGTTACGCCCGCAGTCGCTGTATTTACGACTGTGGACCATATGGCCCGTTCGGTGTGTGGGCCACCGAAGCGGCCTTCGAAGAAACGCACCAGAGAAGAAAACCAACTGATGACCTCTGCAATCTCTGCATCCCTAGCTGCCCCCGCTGCCAACCGCCCGCGCCTGCCCCCCGCCCCTAAGCACATGGACTAGGAAGTCATGGGACTGAGCCCGCGCCCTTCGGTTTCTACCTGTGCCGTACGTATGGAGTGATAAAAGAAAAATTAAAAAACTTTATTAATTAACAGTTCACAGTGACAATTTATTATCACAGTGTATTACGAGTATATATACATTTTCGTTAGCGTTGATTACGTGTTATTTTTATGGTTTCTTTGCAATTGTTTTTATGAACTGCAGTTTTATTAAATACATATATGTTTTGAGTATGTGTGAGTAAGATTAAGTTAGGTTAAGTTAGATTAAGTAGATTAAGTTAGATTAAGTTAGACTAAGGATGTTAAGTAGATTATTAAATACAGAAGGTAAATGTATTATTGGGGGGCAAGAATTCCAATAATCCATGCGCTTGATAGCTGCAAGACGAGTTGATACCTAGCCTCCTACATAGTTAAATAAATTAGAATACGTACGTATAAAAAGATATTTTATTTAATTTATTGGGGGGCTAGAATTCCAACAGTCCATGCGCTTGATAGCTGCAAGACGAGTGGTTATCTAGCCCCCTACATAGTTAAGTAAATTGAAATACGTACGTATAAAAAGATATTTTATTTAATTTATCGGGGGGCTAGAATTTCACTAATCCATGCGCTTGATAGCTGCAAGACGAGTTGTTATCTAGCCTCCTAAGTTAAGTAAATTCTAATGTAAAATCCTTGTTAATTTGTACAGCGCTCTTGAGGCGATTTTTCGCAAAAACAGCGCTATATAAGTTGTCCAAATTTATTATTATTATTATTATTAGAAATTACGTATATAATTAAAGCATCCCATTGTTTGATTTTCAAGCCTAAATTTTGCAACGCTTTGAGATTTACATTTGTTTCATCAATCAGATAACGCATGGCTACTGGATCCTCATGTTTCATCTCTTTAAGTTGAAACAGAGCTTTAATGTGTCTTTGTTCGGTAGTTTGCAAATTTGCAAACCTCTGCTGCAACAATTCAAAAGCCGATATATAATTCAGGTCTGACACCTCGAAATTGGCGATTATATTTGCTGCATTCCCTTTTAAACAGGATTGCAGATAATAAAACTTCTGTACATTGCTTAAGGCAGTATTGTTATGAACTAGTGTCTTAAATGTTTCTAGAAAATTAATCCAATTTTTTGAGTCGCCGTTGAATTCTCGTAACTGAAGGTTGAGTAACTTGATTTCTAATTTGGGAGTCTCTACAGACTGAATTGCTCCTTTAGCAGTCGCCAAGGTTGAATAATATTGATTTTCAAAATTCTCCCTTTGCAAATTATTATCAATTTCGTTGGAATCCGGAAGACTTTCGATTTGTTCCTGAATCTCTTCGAAATCATCAATTATTTTTTCAATTCTCGCATAGCGAATTTTAATTTCGTTAACTGATAATGCGTTTAATGAATCCGCAAATCTCGTAAGTTTACTTTTCAACACTCCTCGTTTGTTAATCAACGATTTTAAATTATCCATTTTTAATTTGACAATAATTCAACACAAAAAATAATGCTAAAAATGTTCCTTCAAAAATAATTTCTGTGCAATAATCGCGTAGAAAACAGTAATAACCAATTCAAGCTATAAACAATGACAGAATCTTACAATAATCATCTTCTAAAACAATTAACCTAAAATAATTTGCATGACTTGCATTTTACACTGCGGGTAGTTAGTTTTTTGTTTTTAAATAAGTACAATAGCACTTGTTTGAACAGGATTAGAAGGAATAATGGGCGGGATACTTATATTTGATGTCGTTCCTTGTTCTTCATGTTTTCATCCTTCTGGCTTTTTGGATAGCTCGCTGGTTCATTTTATTATTTCCTTTGATGCCTTCATCCGTTCGTAAGGTATCGGCGGCTGGAAGGATCTTGCTTTCATCCGCTTGTAAGGACCATGTTATAAATTGGTAATCAGCCGAAGAACTTCAAGTAAAACATCTGGATTCAAGGCGGAGTTCCTTTGGTTTTATTCACATGCACATTGTTACAATAATTTGTCCCGACCCGACAAAACACTGAATTTGGTCACTGTGACCACTTGCTAGACAATGCTAGCTGTTTACAGGAGATCCACGAATTAAGAGAGTTTTTAACTAGAAACTCTCTTAACTTGTGTCAGCCATTGTAAGATATAAAAACAGAAATCTACTTTATCGTTTAACATCTGATTTTAGTTTCGCCTTATGTCGCTAATCTGTAAAATGCGGCCAACCAACAACAATAAGCTACAAAAATACGCCGCTAGATGGCAGTAGCCTTCACTTTTTTAACAACTACCAATTTGCTAACAATTGTGGCCGAAGTTATAAAATGCGAATAGAATTGCGGTTACGTACAATGTACCTACTTAGTACAAATGCGGTACGGAGCGAAACGCCTGATATACCTATTACAAATAACAATAACTTATTCACGTACAATGCGGTACTAGCGCTCTGATCACAAACAACGAAAAACAAATATTTTTCACACTACGAATATTGGTTAATATAATCTAATGTATTAATAATAACTATACCTAATTATACGGTGCACGTAGAGATACCATTTACTATAGCGTCACAAATGTACCTACGTAGGCAAGCTATCTACGAGCTAGCTACCTATTCGGTGCTGCCACTGAGCGAATACAATACGCTTGGCGGTAGGTATCAAATAATTATTATTTTCACTTTAAATTGGTTATATTTATTTTATTGCTATCACAACATTATATACGAACGAATTTAACGTATCCGGCATCGAAATAGGACCAATGCTTGCGTCTGTTTCAAACTCGAATCCGTTCGTATAACGGGAGCGAATGCGTGCGTGTATGCTAAATAAATAACAATTCACTGAATAACTGCACATGAAGGAATGGTAAATGGAGTGCCAAAACTTATCCAAACTGCACTGTCTATAGTCAATCTCAGGCCACTGGTTTAGCCTCTTATAACTTATAAACTTATAACAGTTAAACAGTTCACAATACAACATTTCCTTCAGTGTATACGAGTACTCGTAAATTCTTCACTGGGTTCACAATTCACAAACAAAAGGACACAGCTACCTTTGCAGCCGCGGCGAGAAACAAAACAATGAGTTAAGTTAGCCCCTCAGAAACTGGGCGTACTGTACAGGGCCCACAGATACTTTAATAGTACCCAACTGCTTACCCAGTACAAATCGCAAGTGCGCCCCATGGTTGAATTTGGCAGCCACCTCTGGTCTGGAGCTCCAAAATACCTAAAAAAAACTGTGCAGAAACGGGCGGTCCGTTTGATAGATTCTCCTATCTTAACAGACGGACTGCAATCTTTAGAGCATAGGCGTCAGGTGGGAATGCTGTCCTTGTTTTACCGGTATTACAATGGAAGATGCTCCGAGGAACTAGCATCATTAATCCCCTTGGCACCGGTGCATAGTCGGGAAACACGCCAAACACGCGCCCAACATTTGTACACGGTTGACATTACTCACACGAGAACGGGTCGTTTCTATGACTCGTTCTTCAGTAGAACTTATGTGTTTCTTCCCTCCTACAATATGGGTCTCTTCAAGACCCATGTTCACTCCTTCCTTTCCTCAAAAAGACCCTCCACACAGCATCTACAAAGATGACATAGCCCTTAGGGAAATTATTTTCCTCAGAGCCTCCTGTGTGGAGTTAATGTAAAAAAAAGAACAATTCACAAATTGAACTGTCGCGGGTATTTCAATATTACAAGCGAATCAATAAAGATTTTTCAAAAGGTGCGGGCCATAACAATATAGCGGGAATCAACAAGCAATATGGCGGATCAAAATACAACATGTAACGGCGGGCAGTTTTAATAATAAATTTTAAGAATAAATTTATGCGTATATCACAGGTGGTTAGAGTTTTTGTGTGACAACACTACTTAGGCGCAAAGCGAAATAAGCTGTTGTTTTGGCATTTTATAGGTAGGAATTGGAATAAGGGAACAAAGCAGTTACTCAGTTACTATACCATAGACAAACAATGATTCAAATCTAAACTGGCGCAACCATATAACAAGATGTCAGAAACTTAGTCCACACTAATTGGAAAGTTCAAGATGTATTGTGGGAGCTACATAAAACTAAAAAAACTGTTTGCGATATTAAAATTAATTAGAAATTTGTTAACTTAAATTTACAAAAATTATTAAATTAAAAATTAATTAAAAAAATAGAAAAATATAATATTTTAATTTTCGGTAGATCTATTATTAAATAAATAAACAAACAATTCTCACCGCTGTGAAGGTAACCAGGGATATCTGGGCAAAGCCCATTGTAGTCACGCACGATGGTTTTTGAGCCCTGAAAGAGAGTTTTGGTAAACTACATCACAAGAGCCTGTTGCCAGTACGGTTACACCATGCTTGAAATGCACTTCCCGTTCCCACAGTAAAGGGGAAACTAAGGGACGATGCATATCACTTGGTAAAATAAATAAATAATTTCACAGGAGACCTGTCGACGTTTTTACTCCAAGTAAGCTCAGGAATCACTTTAATCTAACAAAACAAATTGTGTCACATGTCACTCAAACCCAACTAGTCACTCAGCCGAGTAACCGCTCACCTTCCCACCCAGACCCTTACGATGGACAAATTCTGAGACGCAGTCTGCGCAGAATATGTAAATCAGATCAGGTCAGATTTTGTAATGTGTGGACGTGTACGGGGCACGCACGTCTACTCTGTGTCCAGTTGCAGGCGCTGCGCAGATTCTGCAACACGTGCAATACTGCGCAGATGGACAGTATTTCCCATGAAAATCTCGCTTTGCTCTTTAAAAGACTATAAATAAATGGTAAATTATTAATTTCAAAGTCAGAATCGGGCTCGGTACTCGATATTCTCACAAACGACCAAAGTCCAAGCAGATGCAAGCTTAACTAAGCTGTATCTGTCCTGCGGCGACATGTCTGCTGTTCACATTCTGCGCGGCCTGCGTCTCAGCATATACCCATCCTTACAGTGTTGTGTTGTTGTTTATGGTATATGCATAAAAATAAGTGAAACAATTAAAAAATAGTCACCGGAGGACACAATGCCGCATCTACATTTGTTACTCCAAATGAACTCTAATTTTATTAAAAATAATAATTTAATTTAATCAGTTATAAATATGTGTTTGACCTAATATTGTACTATTTTAGATGATTATTTAGCAAGTGCTTATTGAAATATTAGTGGGTCATTTCTATAACTAGCATATTATTATTGAAACTATAATTGCACTACTCCCTAACTCAAACATGATAATTGATTTCTGTTGAATTCGGTAGTTAAAAATGTAAACTTAATCTTTTACTTTTTGTAGTATGGGATGGTCCGACGCTCTGTAGGGAATCCGCTTGCACAGCGCGGGTGTAAACGCGTGTGCGGGTTTAAGTTTAGACTTACGGAATTCAATACGTGATTGTATGTATGAAAGCATTATGAAACCATAATTTATAATGTTGAACTCACTAGGTGGCTTACGCGTGATGAGAATATAAATAGTATATATACGAGTATATGGCTATGTATACTATTTAGTATTAAATTAGGAGGAATAGAATGGTGAAAAGCTGACTGAACAAAGATTGTGTGTTTTACCTTAATATTATCTGAAGAATACAGGACTTGAAGCGAGGTCCCGCCAAATACCACCGGCAGTGGTAAGCGGCGTCCGCTAATTCCCCAGACTTCGTCATCATGGATTTATAATATTATTTTGTAAATAAATTGTATTAAAAAGAAATATATACCTAAGGGAAATATATTTATTTAAATTTGAATCCTATAGTGTCAGTTAGAATGCAATCATCAACTGTCACTTGTTTTGTTTTTCTATTATTTGATTGTAAAATATGAGTTTTTGTTAGAAGAAACCATTCAAAGGAAAGATATATAAATAAACATAAATGTCGTTTTTTGTTAAAAAACAACCTTGCAACACAAGTGTTTTATTTATACATAAATAGAAAGGAATTAAAACCTCTCAACTTATTATATACGGGGTGGCGCAAAATTAATCACCCTATCGGAAGATGTTATAATTTTTGCAAATGGTGTCGTACGTCAATCATATTTGACATATGTGAACTAGACAGTTGCAGAATACAAACAGACAAGCAATGGAGCGCTATACTCCGCAAGAGCGTGGAATAATTGTGTCGATTTAAGCTTTAACGCTTTTGGCGATTTTGTGTCGAAAGTCATCATGAGCGACGAGGCGCATTTCCACTTAAACGGTTACGCCAATAAGCAAAATATTCATTTTTGGGGCACTAAAAATTTGCATGTGATGCACGAAAAGTCATTACGTCCACTCAAAGCCACTGTGTGTTGCGGCGTTAACGCGGGAGGAATGATTGGGCCAAATTTTTTTAGGATGCCATTGGCATTACGGTCACTGTTACTGGCGAACGCTACAGGGCCATGAAAAATGACTTCTTACTTCCGGAATTGGATGAGCGGGGTTTGGTGAACATGTGGTTTCAACAATACGGTGCAATCACGCATACAGCACGAGCCACAATGGATATTGTGAAGGAAGCATTTCCTGGTCGCGTAATCGCTCGCTTTGGCAATTTGATATGGCCAGCAAGATCACCGTATTTAACCATCCCAGACTTCTTTATTTGGGGCTTTTTAAAGTCGCGGTTTTATGCCAACAAGCCTCAGACAATTGCATCCCTTAAGAAGAATATTCGACAGGAATGCGAACAGTTATCACCGGAAATCTTGCGGGAAAGTCATGTAAATTGCGATAAAACGGTCACAAATGTGGATCAACACTGGCGGCAGCCACTTCACGGATATCATCTTTTTCATTTAATAGAAAAAAAATTAAAAGTCCAAATAAAGATTTGTATTACTCAAAATCTTTTTTTTTTTATTTAGTAAAAAAGTTATTAAAAAACAAAATTGGATGATTAATTTTGCGCCACGCTGTATATATTAAGTTTTATTTTGTCAGCTAGGTTAAAAAATTACTATTTGCAAAATGCTTATAGGCTTACCACTGATAGCTCTGTTGTAGCCTGTTATCAATAATGTTACCAAGACAAATAAAGAGAACAATCAAACAAAAGACAGTCTCCGTGTTATAAGTTATAAAGGAGCTCTCAGCGGTAGGACTAAAGTCAGAAATGATGCGTGTTTTTCTCACCTTTTCGATGAGCAAGTTGCCGTAGTAGCTGAGGATCAGAGTCTGAAAAATGGTACCGACCATATAGACGAGGAACTTTATTAGATCGACGGACAGACCAAGCTGAAAAATAATGGAGATAAATTAAGTACAAAACCTGTTTTATAAAAAACTGCCAGAAATACTAAAATATAAAAGAAATCAAGAACTCATGTGGAAAGCAAAGGTGAAAGCAAAAAGTTTCAACTTTTCTTACGTATGGTTTAAAAACGGTAAGATCCTGATCAAAAAGAATGATGAAACAAGAGTCTTCAACATCAAGCATGAGGATTACCTTTTTAAGCTCTCAAGCCAAGAAAATGCAATTGAGATCGACTAATAATTGAGAAATAGTAACACTTTATATATATTATGTGTATATTATTAAAAATAGAAATGGATGATTACATTATTCAACAACTAGAAAAAAAATTTAACGTTCAAAATTTAATTTGTGACAACACAAATGACTGTAACACAATACTTGAAATGACTCCAAACTCCTTTACCGTAATACATTTAAACATACGATCCATAAAGAAAAATTTTGACCATTTTCTAGTAAACCTAAATTTATTAAAAATAAAACCAGACATAATCATACTGACTGAAGCCCATTTAAACACTGACTCGATCATTCCAATTCTCCCCAATTACATCAACTTTCTAACTAACTAACTAACTAACCATCACGCCGTTTCCCCGCAGGGGTAGGCAGAGAGGACGGACCGCCAAACAACTCGGTCTTGGCACACACTCTTTGCCTCAACTTTCAAAGTTCACATTATATTAATAAGAATAGTGGTATTGTAATATACACTAATGCAATATATAAGGACGTATGTTTTGCTGAAATAAATATGACCAATGCAAACTGTATTATTATAAAATTGAATATTAATAATAAACTGCATATACAAATAATGACAGTCTACAGGACACACTCAGCTGTAATACCAACTTTTATAACCGAACTGAATAATATTATCCTAAACAATAAATGTGCAAACAATTTTCTAATTGGTGATATTAATATAAACATTGCTGAAAATAACCATACTATTGAAAAAGACAATTATATAAACATGATGACCGCTTTAAACTTTAAACCCTGTATAAATAAGTATACTAGAGAATTTAACAATCAAATGCCATAGTGTATTGATCATATATGGTGTAATTCCAACTACACTGATAATCTCCAAACAATAATATGGTGAAACAACATAACGGACCATCATACATGTATACTAAACCTCAATATAGAAAAACAAAAAATAAATGATAATAGTAATGACTCTGCCATTCCAAAAATAAAAATAAATCAACAAGAACTATATGAAAAACTGTCTCACGAATCGTGGGAATCTGTACTTACCACAGAAGATGTGAATATAAGTGCATCACAATTTCATGACACCCTTCAAAAACATATAAAAGATTCAAGCTATGAAATACCGAACAAAGCATATAAAAATAAATTTCATAAACTTAAACCATGGATCACTCATGGCCTCGTGGTTTCTATACGAGAAAAAGAAAAATTATTTAAACTAACTAAAAAATATCCACTAAATAATCCAATCATCTCATACTTAAAAAAATACAGAAACAAACTAACGGCACTAATTAAAACTACCAAAGAGGAATTTTATAAACAAAAGGTATTGAATTCAGGAAACAACAATAAACAAATTTGGAAAACAATAAATGAAATAATTGATAAAAAAAGGAAAACAAGTGACATTTTAAAGCTACGTATTAATAACAATATGGTACAAGTTTTGGATAACTGTAGTGTTGGTAATATGTTAATCTGTCGGGTAGGTTCGGAAATACCGAACCTAGCCGAAGCGACCGAACATCGGCACAATATAATAGCGAGCACAGGGCTCGCGCGGCGTTCTTTCTCGTCAGACGGCTTACAGCCAACATTGTACTATTATATTCTATTAAACAGTTTCCGTGTATCAAAGTACTACGTGTTTAAATAATAACCCTGAAAACACCCAAGAGGAATACTGGAGATAAAGGGCCCAGTATTGCCTGCAACATTGGATATTACAAGTGGCGCAGCCGGTAAACCCTAAACAATGTGCAAATGCCTTCAATACATTTTTTTCTAATGTCGGAAAAAATTTCGCAAGCAAAATAACTAATATCGTAGATAATACCACATCTACCGCAGAAAATGATGTAACATCATCAAAAAAAAACATCGGAAAATTCGATACGGTAACTGAACAAGAAATTGTTGATATAATAAAAAACCTAAAAACTGAATCAGCACCAGGGTTTGATGGGATCACCGTTGAAAATCTAAAGACACATCTTAACTTTTTGAAAAAGCCTATTACATATATCATAAACAATAGTCTTAAAAAGGGAATCTTTCCATCAATATACAAAAAACTATTATTACACCGATTTATAAATCAGGTGACTCTAAAGAAATTAATAACTACCGACCTATATCAGTATTATCAAATATCTCAAAAAATTTTGAAAAGGTAGCTAAAAGGAAAATACAACATTTTATTGGAATTAATAATATACTGAGTGACCAACAATTTGGTTTTCGCGCAAAAATAACCACACAGGACGCAATCATAGATTTAACAACAAAAATACATCAAGCACTAGACAAAGGCAAAAAATCTCTTGCAATTTTCATAGACCTAAGGAAAGCCTTTGACAGTATAAGTCACAAAAAATTACTATACAAGCTTAACGAAATCGGAATTATAGATAACGCTAGTACATGGATAGAAAGTTTCCTTAACTCTAGAAATCAATATGTAAAAATAAAAAAAATTCTTAGTGAACCGAGTACAAGCGACTTTGGAATACCACAAGGCACGATTTTGGGCCCTCTTCTATTCATCTTGTATGTTAATAATATCTTTGAATTACCAATAACAGGAAAACTTGTTTCATATGCAGATGATACTGCAATTATATTCCAAGCAAATTCATGGAATGAACTTGAAACAACTGCTATTCATGATATTAATATCTTGAAAGAATGGTTTGACGAAAATTTATTAACATTAAACATTGAAAAAACCTATTATATACCTTTTAATATAAACAACAAAAAATCTCCCCCTATCGCCATAAATATTAAAATTCATACAAAAAAATGTACCACTAAAATATTAGCATGCCAAAATAATGACTGTCTATTCATAGCAAATAAAAAAGAAATAAAATATTTGAGTGTAATAATAGATAGTAACCTTAAGTGGAAGACTCAAATTACCAATACTATAAATAGATTAAGAAAACTTATATACATATTTATTAATTTAAGAAATATACTTAACTTAAAAATTCTTAAAAATATATACTATGCTCTAGCCCATTCGATAATACAATACGGTAACGTTGCATGAGGAGGAGCTTACAAAACCTCAATTTTACCGTTGGAAATTACTCAAAGATTAAAAATCAAAATTATTACTAAGAAACCATCAGATTATTCAACATCTCAACTTTTTCAAGACTTTCAAGTCCCACCTCTAAGAAATACATATATAAAAAATACACTGCTTCAAATACACAAAGACTATTCTAAGAAGTCGCACCACGCCATGGTCCGCGATGAGAGCAATAGGCAAAACATAGTGGGTCGCTTGTGTACGCCATTAATGCATACCAGTTTTGCACAACACTACTACACGTACAATGGAGTGGTGTGGTTTAATCAACTAGCAATAGAGCTGAGATTAGAACCTGACTACAATAAATTCAAAAATAAATTAAACAATAATATCTTAAATAATTTAGCCACTTAGAACCGCATTAACCTTAAATTAACAATACTTTTTCAAAAATTTATTTTATATAATTATTTTTTATTTTTTTATATTTTTTTTACACATTTGATTTATGTGAGTACGTAAATATAATGTATGTGTTATAATTTTTAATTTTAATTATTTTAATTTTTTTAATTAAAAAATATATATATATATATATATTTTCTCTTCCCTTTACACACGAGTAAAGGTTATATATTATATACATATATATGTTTATACTGTTTCTAATCAATGTTGCATGTTAGTATTTAATGATTTGAGTTTAATCCGATTGTAACCTGAAAATGCAATTACTCATGATTATATTACATGTATAATATATATGTATATAAAAACTAATAAAAAAAAAAAATTAAAAAAAAATCCACATCAACGAAGCTGTTCGGGATACTTCGGAAAGGGGGTCTACAGACATATCTGAGTCGTTTGAAGGAAACATGATGAAAGGAAAGTAACGAGGACAAACGCATCATCAGATGAAATCGGATGGTCCGTAGGTAGATATTGATGATGGTCAGTTTCGGTCAATTACAGTGCCGGCAACCTGGATGTTTATTTTATTTTCCTTTATGTGCATAGATTTCTTTTACCCACCTCACTAGACAAGTCTGTTCCGAGGCTGGTAAATAACATATTATATTTATTAAAAAAGATTCGTATCAAAGTAGATAAAATATGTATATAAAAAGATAAGAAAAATAATACAAAATATATTCATATATATACGCACGTGCTCAACACAAACACATCATTTTCGGCACTCGCACTGAATGATTTAGTGCAAAAATTTTGGCTATTAGAAGAGATACCTAATATAAAATTTCTAAGTCCGGAGGAGACAGAATGTGAGAATCTCTTTACTTCATCGATTTCTCGCACTGATGATGGTAGATATTCTGTTGCTTTACCTTTCTGTAAAGATCCAAGACAATTGGGTAATTCTCGTACTGCTGCCCAACGCCGATTTTTGGCATTGGAGCGAAAATTTAAACATTCCCCTGCTTTGCAGGAGAATTATAACAAGGTTATCAGTGAATATATTTAAAATAAATACCTATCAGAAGTCTCAGAGTCGAATATCACAGAAGATGGATATTACATCCCACATCATGCTGTCACTCGTCCAGACAAACCAATGCCTCGTATTGTGCTCGATGCTAGTGCTAAAACACACACAGGGCTGTCACTGAATGACATTATTCATACTGGTCCCAATTTGCAAGCCGATTTGTTTCTGCTTTTGCTTGACTTTCGACTTTTTCCCATCGCTATGACTGCGGATATAAAGCAAATGTAATTACAGATTGAAGTTCCTAGCAAGCATCGTAGATACCTGAGGATCTTATTTCGATTCTCGAATAATGGTCTCATACGAACTTTTCATTTCAATCGAGTTCCTTTCGGCTTGACGGCAAGTCCTTACTTAGCAATGCGGACGGTTCGCCAGTTGGCCCAGGATTTGAGACCACATTACCCGGATGCTGCCAAAGTGGCAGAGTCCATGGACGACAGAGTATATGGACGACCTGGCCTATTCTATTGCAGATGAGCCCAGCGCCATACGTCTTTCTCGAGAATTAATCTCGTTGTTTAAGTCCGGTGCCTTTGATTTATTAAAATGGACTAGTAATTCTCAAGTTGTACTTGAGAACCTCCCGTATTCTCACCGCAGCCCAGTGGACTTCACTGTTGGTTCTAATAATACCTCTAAGGTGTTGGGCCTTTCGTGGGAACCAGCTGATGACAGCTTCTTCTTTACGACATTTTATGTTCAGGAGAAGTGCACAAAGCGGAGCATACTCTCCATAGTCACCCGCTTATTTGATGTCCTCGGCTTGGTCGCCCCTGTCATTCTGTACGCTAAATTACTTATCAAAGAGCTACTGCTGTGCAACATTGGTTGGGATGATAGCGTTATTCATCGGTTTTCGGCGCTTACACAGAAATTTCCTTTAATTTCAATAATGAAAATCCCTCGCCATGTTGGTGTCCTGAAAGACAGTACGGTGCTCGTTGTTGCTTTCTGCGATGCCATGAATGGTTACGGCTGTGTGATTTATTTGCACACCACTGATCTGTTTGGAAAAATTACAGTAAGATTGTTGTGCGCAAAATCAAAGGTTTCTCCCACCAAGGTGACCCTCGCTCGTTTAGAGCTCTGTGCCGCAGTATTGATGTCCAAATTAATACGGACGGTTCAAGATAATTATTCTGAGCGTCTTCTTATTGCAGGAACATATGCGTTTTCCGATTCTACCGTTGCGCTCTCTTGGATACATTCTTCACCGCATCGCTGGTCGGTGTTTGTTAGTAATCGCGTGGCTCAGTGCCAAGAAAATTTATCTCCAGAGAACTTTTATCATGTTGCTGGTAGTGAAAACCCGAGCGACTGCCTTTCTCGTGGCATGCTTCCTTCCCAACTCGTTTCACATGGTTTATGGTGGAACGACGCATCATGGATTCGCAGCCCACCTTTGGAATGACCATTAAAACCGTTTCACCTTACCAATACTGGTGAAATGCCTGAACACAAAGCTAATGTGCTCATTGCAACATTTCAGGGTGAAAAATCGATCCTGAGTGAACTGGCTCAGCGTATATTTACTTGGGATAAACTACTAAGGATTGTTGTTTATGTCCTCCGATTCATAAAAAAGATATCACTTTCCTCTGAAACGGTCAATAATCTTATGACTGCTGAAAAGGCTGTAATTCGTGCTGTGCAGAGTATTCATTTGCAGGAGATATTGCTGCACTACAGAAAGGCAAATTTCATTCCAAAAGGCTTCAGAGTTTATCTCTATTTCTTGATGGAGACAATCTGTTACGTATTGGGGGGCGGCTTTCTAAATCGGATTTACCTTTTGAGGTTAAACATCCGGTTTTACTTCCCAAACATGACTGTGTTGTCGATCTGATCATCGCTCACTTTCATGTCGTGAACTGTCATATTGGATATTAGATGCTAGGACTGTTATTAGGGCGATAGTGCGGAAATGCAAATGTTGCTTCCGCTTAAATCCATCGCATCCTACACCGAAGATGGCAGATTTACCGTCATATCGTGTTGCAGAAGCAAAGGCCTTCGTACATACCGGTGTAGATTACGCAGGTCCCCTCCGTATTACGCTGACTCGTCAGAGAGGACAACATTCTCAAAAGGCATATATCTGTCTATTCGTATGCCTTGTGACCAAGGCTATTCATATTGAGTTGGTCTCTGACTTAACTTCAAATGCTTTCAGCCATTTTATTTCTCGGCGTGGCCCGGTAACATGCTTGTATTCAGATAATGGTACTAATTTTGTGGGTGCGAAGGCTTAGATGACCTCTACAAGTTTTTGGTTGAATCTGAATATGAGCCCTCATTAAGGCGCGAACTCGCTAAGCATCGTATAGAGTGGAAAATGATTCCACCACGCGCGCCTCATTTTAGGGGAATGTGGGAGTCGAACGTAAAGAGCATGAAGACACACTTGTACCGTGTGATTGGAACTCAGCTTCTCACCTATGAGGAATTACAGACTGTGCTAGTTCAAATTGAGTGCATAATGAATTCGCGTCCACTTACAGTTATGTCTTCTGACCCTTATCCAGAAGTCCTTACGCCTGCGCATTTTTTAATGTCGACACCATTGCAGTACTTGCCTGCTTCTGTCCTGGCAGACGGTAAAATCAATTTGACTCAGCGAAAGCAATTATTGGACAGCATGGTTCAGTCCTTCTGGAAGAAGTGGCGTTCAGAGTATCTGCACACCTTGCAAGTCAGGCAGAAGTGGACTACTTCTGATCATCCGATTGATATCGGAACTGTCGTACTAGTGGGACAGGAAGATTCCCCTCCGTTAAATTGGCCTTTAGGCGTGATAACTGAAATCCATCCCGGAATGGATAAAATTGTTCGCGTTGCGACGGTAAAGACACGATTTGGTTCTTTTAAACGTCCGGTTGTCAAATTATATCCCATTCCAACGCAATAATTTTATATTTCATCTATTTTTGTTTATTTTTATTTA
This sequence comes from Limnephilus marmoratus, assembly GCA_917880885.1. Taxonomy (NCBI): domain Eukaryota; kingdom Metazoa; phylum Arthropoda; class Insecta; order Trichoptera; family Limnephilidae; genus Limnephilus; species Limnephilus marmoratus. The sequence goes on along the minus strand of OU862906.1, from coordinate 3,674,474 downwards.
TTTATATCTCTGACTCAGACATGGCATTACTTAATATCCGTTATCTTGGTCAATTGAACTTTATTTCATTGTAGTTTTAGTTATTTTTCTTTATTTTGTGAGATTCTACAAATTTCCAATGCGTGTCATTCCTGAATATTACCGGTGAATTCAGTCACTTTATTTTTATTTCATTTCTTGTTTCATTTGTATTTTTATACTCTTTCTTTTGTAAGTTCAACGAACTTCCAAGGCGGGGAATATGGATATGCGCCATAAAATATATTTAAATACTTTTGGGCATTAATTTCTTTTAAATTAATAATTTATGCTATGGGACCATGGAGGCGCCATCTATGGTTTTTGTATTATATTGAATTTACCTATGTGACATTGAAATTCAGTGAATTCACGAATTTTCTTACCTCTGTGGAGCAGGCAATTGCTTCCGACGTGAGTGTTAGTGAAAGCCAAGAGATGTCAGTCCTAGTCAAATCATAATCAAATAATTCACCCATAATTGAATTATTGTTGTACCTAAGATTTTGGCACGTATTATTAATTTGCAAATCTATATTCATTGTTTGAACTTCCTTCCTGTGATAAACACATGTTGAGATTACGCACTTACCGCCTTGGCAAAAATCAATATTTTGAATGAAAACTAGTGTCGTTTTGTGCTGGACATCGTGCAAAAGCTGCATTCTCTGAGTGAGTATTGTTTTGTTTTCACTTAGGATTTTGGAATTGCTGTGTAAACTGTTTTGTGTCACATAGGGAAGAGTTCAACTTTCCTTAATTTACACAGGGTAGTATTCCCTCGTGTCTGGGGCTATTTACACGCCCCTACAAAAGGTATAGGTAAAACAACTGAAGTTGGAAGCAATAATGCTTAGAATTGATGTATTGGTCTATCTGTGTGAACGTCAAGCAACGCCCACTAACCCGATAAGGCTCTCTATCTTACTTATTGTAACTAGTTAGAAGAGAGGCAATTTTTTACGATATCCCTCTAGGCTGCACTTACGGGGTGTCCTATTTATTCAGTTCGTAATTTTATTTAAACATACGTGCACCTACATATCGCAAGTGAAATAATTATTAATTTTTATATTTAAAATAATAAATAGTTTTCATTATTTTTAATTCAAATCTTTATTAGTCAGTGTTTTTAAAGGGTGCAAGTGTAATATTTATTACGAAATCATGATATTCTAGGAAACAATATAACTTTGGAAATGTGGGTAAATTATACTTCTAGTAAATATATCAAATTAACATTAGACATGCTTTGTAAAATAAATATTTCTGGTCAGAATAATAAAATTATTCTCCGAAAAACAAGTAGATATAATTTCCAATTGCCATAATTTCCGTGAATTAGGTTCATTGTCAATGGAAGTTTGTTATTTACAGCATTCTAAAAAATGGCTAAGAATTATTAGCAATACCCTTGTCTTCTTTATGAATACCCTTTTGAATTCAATCCTGAATATTATCACATTTAGTTTAAAAAAAAAATGATAACCTTCAGTATTTCAATAACGATGTTGTAAAACAAAAAAAGTTTTATGTGACCCATTTCAACACGCTTTGGCTTTAAATTTTCAATTGTGAAATAATCATTAATTGTTTTTTTTAAAGCCTAAAACGAAACACGATGTATGAAAGTTTTGCATCTGTGTGAGTACTGTGATGAAGTCAACTTAACTTGCGAGACATATACTCAAACAACATAAACTATGAGGTATAAACCGATAATTAACCAAGAATATAGCATACTTTTCTTTTTCTTTTTTTTTAAAGAAAGACAAACATTCTCAGGTTACGAATAATCCAACAATGTTTGAAAATCTCCTACTACCACCACAGAAATCCAAAAATGTTGCTTGTGTTGTGATGGAGGACTTAGCCAGCCAAGGAATCGAACACGCGACGCCCGGGTGGGACCCAAGCGCTATGCCCACTCAACCACTGACTGGTCAAATGCAAGTCATGATTCCTAAATTACTTCTAAAACTCGGGAGTACTTTAGTTACGACTCTTCACGCGCTGATGGGCTGCAGCCGTAACCTCGAGTGGAAGACTCTAGGGGACGCATCCCAGGATCGCATCTGAGGAACACTTCCGCAAACCGTAAACTCCTTGGAAACCCCAGGAAACGCATCCGAGGAACAGGCCCCTTCACCTCGCCAGGCAGTAGGTTACACGCTGTTGATCAGGATCTCGGCTGAGCGCACTAAGGAATCCTGGGTGTTTGCCAAGTTCAAGTAGAGAGCTCCGTACACGGATTTCCAACGGGATTTCGTCACAACTACGGGTAATAAAGGCTTAACGAGGCTATAAAGGTGCTCTCCCGCAATTCACGTCACCGTATGAAACAGGATTACATGGATTATCTCCAACACAAACATGGCGATGCCATGTAAAGGTTTCAAACTGACCGATTCAGCCCGCTGAGTTACGATGGTACGCGATTATAAAATAATCATACTTAATGATTCGGCCCATGGTTTGAAATATTAAGAATATATATCAAATGGATAATCCCACATTAAAATTTTAAAAAAAACTATCACTTAAGTGACTAGTAAAATTTACGCCGCTTCCAGTTTCGGCGAAAATTCAAAAAGTACCTTACCGGAAATTGTGTTAAAAGAGTTGCCAGTACAAGAAACGAGAAAATATTAGGTCCAGCAGGTATCTAAAAAATTCAACTAAAATTAAGACTCAGTAACTAAAAATACACTAAAGTCTCTTAAATCTAAGTATATTAAAAAAAACACAATGACAAGAAATGGAACGAGAATAGATGGTCCACAAGCACCCTCAGCATTGATGATAATGGGTGTTGATGAAACTGGCTGTCGCCCAAAACCTTCCATTCTCATGACATCTTAACAAGAGGAACACCTTAAAAGAGAGAAAAATACAGGGTTAAATAAAACAAAAAATAGGTATGCTAAAGGCATAACTTTTCCTTTAGTAGGACACTTTGCCATAATTAGGCTTCACTTCAAGGGTAGTCAACCAGCCCTCACTTTATTTAAAAATTTTATTCAATGTCGTAGTTTATTCTTTCTTTGGCTAATTTAAGCACGTAAGATCGGAACTTACATGTTTCGCTGTTTGTTCGGTGGTCTATTTCATTCATTTTACTGTTGAAGGAGTTTATTTCTTTCTTCTTGTTAGCTGAGTGACAATTAGCGCATTTGGGCGGTAGTTCCAGGGATTTACACTCGGAGATGGGATGATCTTCTGAACAGTGCTTGCATGTTGGTTTATTCATTTTATTGTAGCATTTTTGTGCTGTGTGTCCAAATCTTTGACAATGGAAACATTGGGTAAGAAGGTTACAATCGGTTACATAGATTCTCATGAATCCTAGATGAATTTTTTTTCTATATATAAGATCTCATTTCGGGATTTGTTTAGAGAATTAAGTTTTTGCTGTTAGTTTTTTTGTTTGTAATGATGGCTTTAACTTGTAATATTTTTTTGTCTTGGTACTTTTCACATATCATTTTGATATCGTTGTTTTGTTCAATGATGTCTTCTAAGAATTATTTTTCGGTATAGTCTTTGTCAAGACCTTTGAATATTACGAATGGATCCGTTTTCACAAGTACCTCCGCTATTATGGTTTTGTCGACTTCATTTATCTTTTAATTTTTTTGCCTCTTCTTTTTCTGGGCATGTTATTATAATATATTTTTTTGTTTTTTTATTTCACTTACTCGAATTCCCAACTGCGATATTTTAATTTTTTCTATTTTCTCTTTTATTTTTTCAGTGTCTTCTTCTTTTAAGCTTTTTATTATTTTAGGAAATCGTTTTTCTTGCGTTTGCGGTATTAAGTGTTTTACTGCCGAAGAGTATGAAAATGAGTTTTTTTGTATTGGTTTTTTTTCTTGAATTTCACATTTTTCTTGTAATTTTGCTAATTCAATTGCCATGTGGGATATCATTTCCATGATGTTATTTATTTCTTTCATCATTTTTGATTTGGTTTCTTTGGTGAGTTTATTTTCTTCTATGATTGTATGTAAGTCACTTATGTTTTGATTCGCCTTATTAATGAAGGCATGCGGATCAACCGCTTCCTCCATTTTCACAGGTTATGAATTATTTTATTTTCGGTTAATATATATATATTTTTTAATTTGTCCGGGTTTGAAAGTGTTATTTTATTTCATCGCCGCTCACTCGCGTCCAACGCCGTTAGAGGTTTAGGCGACACTGTCTTCTCTGGTTTCCCGGATAATGTAACATAGTTTATTTCAAAATTTTAAAAAATATTCTTATAGTTTATAGTTTTCTGGATAAATTTTATGTTCCTTATAATTTTTTTTATGTCTAATTGAGATTATGATTCCTTGAGTGATCTACGGTTTTAATTTTTTGAATTTAGTACTTGAAGAGTATTTTATAAAGGAAGAGGAAGATTTTATATGCTTATTTAAGATTGATTCAAAATTTAGTAAACTTAAATCAGCGTTATTAGAGGATAGAACAGTTTCCCAATTTTTAATGTTAAGGTTTTGTTGTAATTTTCTGTAGTTAATAAAAGTTTTTGGAAAATGATTGCGGTAGTAATTTTTCATATCTATTTTATCAGTTTTAAAGGCTACAATGCATGTGTGATGATCAGTCATATTATTTTTCCAAATAATTGATTATATTTTTTCAGATTCATTAATATTACATCATATATATCTATATAGCTCACTAAAAGTTAAGTTATTGACACAATATAACCTAAACATAAAATTTGGGCGCCACTGATCAGAAGAGCAGATTCTAGTTAAACGAGGGTAATTAGTTTATTTATCATCAAAAAAATAGAATAAAGTGCTCACTCTGAGCACATGATTTGAAGGTACCAAACTCCAAGACACGTGATCAGAATAATCACACAAAGAAAAAAATGAAATGACGTGAAGGGTTGGTTGGTCCGCACACCACCACATTGGTTTCCTATAATAAAACTAATTAATAATTAATCAAGATGAAAAATATCTTTGACGTGAAAATTTCCCACTATTTTCCTTGCAAATCTGCTAAGGTGTAAATTAAATCTGAGATTCTACCTTTAATGACTTTGTGAACAAATCTATGGGCCGATTTATGAGAAAAATAATCCGGACCACTGGATTGGACGAAATTCCTTCCCCAGACGACGTCACCTACTTCGTATATCACCGATTTACTGCGCAGATTATAGTGATGGGTTCTTAAAAGCTTACAGTAACACATTCGAAACTTGATCATAAATAGGAGCTAACTTTTCCATTTTTTTAGCGAATTCGCCTCTAGACTGTTCTAAGGGAGTGTCCATAAAAACAGCAGAAATATTAATGTTTTGAAATTATCCGTCAATGATTTGTTCTCTTCCATGCACAAGGGAAGAAAGGCATGAAACCTGTAGCAAAATAAACCGTATTATTTAAAGCTGTTTGAATCTGTGGCAGAAATCTAGACCAATTTACGTTGGTCAGACTCGGTCAAAATACACAATGCAGTTCCAATAGTTTGGTTATATCGCTCAACGACATTATTTTGCGGGGTCTAATACGCTTTGTAAAAAGGCATAGGAACATTATAATCGGCCAACAATTGTTTTAACTCTTTTGAAACAAATTGTTTGCCATTATCACACACAAAGGTTTGTGGAACGCCGTGAACTAGAAAAATAAATTATTCAACATTTTTAACAATGCTTTTAGCAGTAGCGTTTCTAAGTGGAAAAATCCAAGCATGTTTTGAAAAAAAACGTCAACAACCGATATAATGTACATAAATCCAGTAACAACGTGGGAGAGGATCAACAAGGTAGATAGACAACATTCTATCGACCTGACTATTCCTGGTCCTGACTATTTTTGAATTGGTAGAAATGCCAGCCAGCGCAGATGTATTTATTTTATGTGGTTTGCACGTCTTACATCTATTGGTTGCGCAAATCAATTTTATGGTGCGGTGCGAGTCGCAGTGGTAAGTCTTACAACAACATTTATACTGAAAAAACTGCCCAAAGGATAGGTAAAGGGTTATTCAGCCAAGACTTACTGAGTCCTCTTTTGAAGGGTCATTTGCCGCTGGTTCTGTAGTCCTTATATGTAATAATTCTATAGTCTCAGTCTTTATAACACAGTTCACTGGCGGTTGAAGCTGCTTCAGTGACGGGCGAACGTACGTACGTAGTAAGATTCACCGGCGACGGCGGCGTAAAGTTCACAATCAAATTAATGCGATATGCAAGTAATGCAGCGGCGGTATATTCACGTCGGAACTTTGGCAATTACCGTGGTGCGGGCCAAAACAATAATTATACACGGCAATTGCAAACTGCGAAGAACTCTCAAATCGGATAGCGTGGTGACAGGTAAAACAAAAGCACAGCAAAAAAGAACGAGGCTATCTTGTTTCGTCTTGGCATGGGATGGATTGTAAGTAGGAACATATGATAGGAACTGGGTAAGGAATTAGGAAATGGAATAAACAGTTATTTCAGCTAAATTCATGAATATAATCAAAACATTGAATGGATCAAACATCTATTAACAAATTTTTTAACATTGCTATACATCCAGCCAAAAATAATGAAGTTGAACTTTTTTGTACGTTCTTAAAAACACCTGGAGGACAAGAAATATTCAATTCATGTTCTTTAGACATGATAACGTTACGGTCCTCAAAAGCAACAACCAACTTCCAAGCTGTATCCTCGGTTATCTTTATTAACTCTCGACAGGCCAAGATGCCAAACAGTACGTCCGTAACCGTGGGGGTCGGCTGATGACCCCATTTTTTTTCTTAACTTTTAAACCAAAGAAAACACTTTTTCTTTTTTTGATATTTTTTTTTGTTATTTATGTTTTTGCAGGGAATATTACCTGTTTGACTATTTTTTATTATTTTTTCCTGCTATCAACGATTTTTCCACATTTTTTTTAAATGGTATATTATGTATTAATCCTTTGCGCAGGAATACCTAAAATACTAAAAATATATTTCATGTATTTAAGTAGATATAAGAAGGATAGTTATTTTGGGGTCTACCTTCGGCCCCAGTTGGCTGCGGGAGGGATAAGAAAATTATTAAAACGTTGTGTATTTATTTATTAACCAATACATATAATATACAATTAACCAATATATATGATATATAATACTAGTGGTGACAATACCTCCCTAATTGAGAAATTCTCGTGTTTAGAGAGGGAGCACTATCAGTTTGACAGTACTATACATACTTAACAGTTGTTACAATTGGATGTATGTAGATCATTTTTTTTTTATACATAATGAATAATAAGTTGACATTTTTTTGTACATAATGGAAAAATTTTATACATAATGAAAATATAAGTTGGCAATTTTTTTGTACCTAATGTGAATTTTCATACATAGAGAAAATATTAGTTGGCATTTTTTGTTCATAATGGAAATATAAGTTGGCACATCGTAGCACATACCTAAATCTGTTAAAAGTAAAATGTTTTTTAAGTTTTTGTTTAAACATTTCATAATTCCTTTCGGATTGTATTTCTTTAGGGAGTTCGTTAAAGAATTTTATGGCTGAGTATGTGTAATGATGTTGGGCTATTGTTGTATTAAGTTTAGGGATTTTTATTTGTTCTAAGGTTCTCGGCCTGGTGCTAAATTACTTTGTTGTTAGTTTATCTTTGTGGATTTGAAGTAATGAATTTTTTTGATAAATTTTATTTAGTGGTAAAACTTTGAATTCGTCGAATAATTTTTGGGTTGAATAGTCTAATTGTTTCTTTAGAATAATTTTGATGAATCTTCTATGTACTATTTCAAGTGGGGTTAAATTGGTTTTATACGCTCCTTTCCAGCCTATTATTCCGTATTGTAGAACTGATTGGGCTAATGCATAGTAAACCTTTAGTAGCATAGATTTATGTAGGATATTTCTTAGTTTGAGGAATACGAAATAAATTTACGTATTCTGTTTACAGTTTGTGCAATACTTTCTGTCCATTCAACGTGTTGATCTATAATTATGCCTAAATATTTAATATTACTAATATTTAATATTACATTTAGGTGAATTGCAGTTGTCCGTATAGTTATTACAGGAGTTATGAATAGTAATATTGGAATTTATTGTTGGATGGATTTTGTCTGATAATGTAAAAGTCATGAAATAGGTTTTGTCAGAGTTTAAGGAAAGGTAGTTGTCAGCCAACCATTGTTTTAGGTTGTTTATTTCTATATTTGCAGTTCGATAGGCTTCTTCCCAAGTTTTTTTCTATGATTAAAACTGTGTCATCAGCGAAGGATATCATTTTTCCAATTTTCGGTACTGTAAGTATTTCATTCACGTAAATGATAAACAATATTGGACCTAGAACTGTACCTTGAGGAATTCCAAATTCGGAATAGGTGGGTTCACTCAATATATTGTTAATTTTTACGTGTTGGTGTCTTTTATGAAGATAACTTGTTTGGTTCTGAAACAGTCTTTTAGAAAACTAAATCCATTTTCCTCAAGTCCTTCAGTAATCATGCATTCCTTTCTCTTCCTCCTTTCCTCAAAAGTCTCTACCAGGAGAAGAAGATGAACCCACCTACATGAGGAAATAATGGAACAATATTATCGCCCAAGTTTACCCTACCTACTTGGGCAGTTGAATTTTGATCGTGACATGGGTCACAGCTCTCTCGTGGATAATATTGCAAATATCGCAAGATTTCGTCTTTTTATCGTAAAAAACTGTCGTTCGTAGAAGCCTGGTGTTGTGTCAGTGCTGAAAGCCAGGATCGATCCTGCATCGCCGTAGTACGCCGTCAAAAGGTAAGAGACTTCCTTTCATTTCCTATTTCCTTACGATTGAATTTCAAAACACAATTATTTGGTACTTACTCAAAACAAAACAAAAAAGGGATTTACAGTCATCTTTTCGGGTCTCGGTATCGGCCGTGACATTTTTGGTCCTTCGTTCGCCGGATATTTTTGGTTCCTCTCGCCGGATATTTTCGTTTTTTGTCGTTTTTTGGTAGACGTAATTTTGAAGCTAGAGTCATAGAGTATTGTGTTTTGAAGTTTGAATCGTTCCATTTCTTTGACCTTTTCCGGTTTGTAAAGCTGTTTCGGAGGTACACATTCAATCGTGAATATTGGAGTAGCATTTTAAATTTAAATTGGTTAAATAGTCGTTTGGGCGGCTTAACATTTGAATTCATAGATAGTGGGTACCTTGTACGTAGGTACAAATTAATCGCAGCCGCACGTCGGAAGTTGGTAGGTACCCAAAGCGTTTTCGCAACATTTTCGTATCTCGTGTCGGTAACGTAGGTCGCGTTAGTTTATCGCGTCAGCTGTTTATAACAGCCGACATTAACATTTTGTTTACAAGTTGACGTTTGACAGTGTTATTATTTGGTTTGTTGTTAAAAATATTCATAATGGCAGCTAACACCATTAAGTACAAACTAGCAGTGTTAGATATGGAAAGTGTGCGTTCTTCTGCTATCAAAGCTATAACAACGTTGAATATTGTTGATAAAAATATATTCAAAGCACGTTTTTCGGATGTATCTGATATTAGAGATAGTTTCGTCGCTTCACATATTTTAATTGAATCAAATAAGAAAGATGAATTAGAAATTAAAGTTTTGCAAGAAAAATATACTGAAATCCAAAACATGTATTACGAGATTCAGTCGTATTATAACCAATTATTTCCAGAAGTTTTGAAAAGTGAATCGGATCATTTAATGGCCAAAAATAATGTTTCATTGCCAAAATTAAAATTGATTATTTTCTCTGGAATATCAACAGATTGGACAAATTATATAAACACCTTTAATTCTTTGATCGATTCTAATAATGGTTTAAATTCTATTCAAAAAATGCATTATTTAATAAGTTCCCTTTCGGGTGAAGCCTTAACATACGTTAAACATTTGCCGATTTCTGAGGAAAATTATTTTGTTGCATATAATTTGTTAAAGGAACGTTATGAAAACATACGTTTGATCGCTGATAGACACGTAGAATTAATTCTGTTGATTCAACCTGTAAAAGTTCAGGATAATTTGAGGCAATTTATTTCCATTTTGAAAGAAAATCTTGCTGCGTTAGAAGCTTTGAATTTTCCAGTTCGCCAGTGGAGTTTTCTTTTATTACATATTGTATTAGGTAAATTAACAAAAGAATTGCGTATTGATTTTGAAATTCAACACAGTTCGGAGAATATCCCAACGTTTGATCACTTATTGAAGTACTTAAATGGGCAGTGCTTAGCAAAAGAAATGGCACTTGGAGTTTTTCCTGAAAACCAGTTACAGGCTCATAAAGGTCAAGCTAAATCATATAATGCAAAACATCGATCAAGCAATAATATTAATGCGTTTGTATCAAACATTGAAATCAAGTGCATTCTTTGTAAATCGCCACACTCACTGCACAAGTCTTGCTCCAAAGGATAGGTACTTATTCGCAAAGGAAAATAATTTATGTCTAAATTGCTTAGCGCAAGGAAAATACAACGCAAAAAATTGTCATTCGCGTTTCACTTGCAGACAATGTCAATTAAAACATCATACCCTATTACATTTTCCAAAAAAAATCGTGGAAAATTCAGACCAGCAAGAAAACTCTTCAGAACCGTTAGTGTTGACAACATTTTACAATAAAACTCACAAAACGGTTCTTTTGTCTACAGCTTATGTGGAAGTTTTAGATAAAAATGGAGTATTTCAGAAGGTTCGTGTTATGCTCGATAGCGCAAGTCAGGGAAACTTTATTTCGGAAAAATTGTGTCAAAAAATTAGGTTTTACTCGTTCTAAAAAACAACCACTTACCGTGATAGGTATTGGAAATATTCCTACTATTAATTCTAACGGATTAATAAGAACACAATTTCGTCCTGTCGATTCGAAGGAATCTGGAATTATGACAGATTTCCTTATTTTAAATAACATTTGTTCGAATATGCCATCAAATCGTATCGTCGATCATCATTGGGATCACATCGTGGGTCTCAAATTGGGAGATCTAACATTCTACCTATCATCAGCTATTGACATACTGCTTGGAAGTGATATTTTTGCGTCATTGTTATGTTCAGGAAAATTGATGGGGAAAGAAAATGAACCCATAGCTATAGAATTTAAATTGGGTTGGATTTTGATGGGAAATGTTGGACCATCAAATCATTGTATAAATTCATTCTTCACGTCAATGGAGGAAAATATTGATGAAAAGCTTAAATGTTTTTGGGAAATTGAAAATGTTCCAGCTTTGAAGAAAATTCAATCGCCTGATGAAATTCGTTGTGAAAAAATATACACGGAAAGTACCTACCGTAACCAAGATGGAAGATACGTCGTTTCGTTGCCATTTAAGGAAAGCCCGGAAAAATTGGGAAAGTCATATGACATAGCATTGTCACGCCTCAAGCATTTAGAAAGGAGACTGAATAGAGATTCTGATCTCAAATCTCAATATATTTCGTTCTTGAGAGAATATTTTACATTACGGCACATGATCGAAGTGCCACCTCAATCGCCAATTATTGCTAATTATTTCATACCCCATCATGGAATAATCAAAGAAACCAGTTCTACAACTCGTTTAAGGGTCGTTTTTGATGCCAGTACCAAATCGTCTTCGGGTACGTCATTGAACGACATACTTCTGGTCGGTCCCAAATTGCAAAGGGACATTGTCGAATTAATGTGTAATTTTCGAATACACAAAATCGTTTTTACAGCTGACATCCGTCAAATGTATAGGCAAATACTGGTGGATGAGAAATCTCGCCGTTATCAACATATTTTGTGGAGAGAATCATCTGATCATCCTGTAAAGGAATTTGAATTACAAACAGTAACATATGGCACCTCAAGTGCTCCATACCTATCCATTCGCTCACTTCATCAATTAGCAAATGATGAAAAATTGAATTTTCCAAAGGCTGCTACTATATTAATTGAAAATACCTACGTAGATGATATTATCAGTGGTGCGCAAACTTTGGAAAGCGCTCGACATTGTATAGTGGAATTAATTGCATTACTTCAAAAAGGTTGTTTTGAATTGAGAAAATGGTCTAGTAACCATCCTGAAATACTGGAAGACATTCCTGTCAGCTGTCGGGAAGTACCCTTAAGTTTTGAGTCGGATACTGACAAGAAAAACATTAATATTTTAGGTATTCAATGGATACCGTCGCTTGATCAATTTACATATAAAATTCATAATGTTTTTAGTGACCACTGTACCAAACGCATAATTTTATCGACAATTGCACGTCTATATGATCCATTAGGTTTTATTAATCCTGTCGTTTTTATTGCTAAATGCTATATGTAAAACTTATGGAAAATTCAAATTGGTTGGGACGAAGAAATCCCTTCGGACATGAATTTGAAATGGAAGAAATATATAAAAGAGCTTCCATCACTCGCCAATTTAAAAATTGATCGATATGTCGCAACTTCTCCCACCAGTCGATGCATACTTGTTGGGTTTGCGGACGCCTCTGAAAGAGGATACTGTGGAATTGTTTATCTGGTAGTGATTAATAACACAGAAATATCCAGCCACATTTTATTAGCAAAATCTCGTGTTGCCCCCATAAAGATAACATCGATCCCGCGACTGGAATTGTTAGGAGCAGTTTTATTAGCAAATTTGTTGACTTATTGTCAAGAAGTATATAAAGACAGACTTCAAATAGAAAAGACTGTCGCGTTCACCGATTCAACTATTGTATTGGCATGGCTGAAGACACCTTCCTTTCTATTGCAAACTTTTGTAGCAAATCGTGTTGAAACAATAATACAAAATATACCTTATGAACATTGGTATCACATTTCATCGCAAGAAAATCCTGCAGACTTGGGTTCGCGAGGAGCTTTTCCTAGTGAAATCGCAGACGCGTCGTTATGGTGGAAAGGACCTAACTTTATATCAACACCGTTGGAGGAATGGTTATTTGTTAGGCCTCCCAAATATCTCTGTGGACCAGTTACCAGAGTATAAGTCAAAAAATTTAATTACTCCATCTACAAATATGTCAACGTGTGACGAAGAATTTTTATTGAAGTTTTCATCATTATTTATTTATTTATTTATTTATTTAAACGCCCATTGGGCTTTTACATACATTGTTATAAGTATTATTACATTAACTATATGGCATATAAAAGTTTAAGTACATATATGAATAAAATAATTATTATATGTGTAGTACCTACATAGATGTTTTACATATAATATAGAATACCATTATGGAGAACAGTTTTTTTTTTTTTTTTTGTACTTACAAACAAAAATAACGGGATTGAAATTAATCAGCATTAGTAGGGACTTAAGCATAATCGAAATATAAATTAAATTACAATATTAATTTGTAAAGTTACATATATATATTAAAGTTAAAAAGTCTAAAAGAAAAGAGTGAAATAGATAGAAGCTAAAAAGGGTTTTTCGCTATGGAATGGTGAAGTCATACATTTCAGCAAAGTGTTTATGTAGATTTCGTTTAATCACTGCTACGGAATCTCTAAATATATCAACAACATTACCAAATTTATTACCAAAATTTTGTATTCGATTTAGGGATATGTGCGCTTGATAATTTGTTTTGAAATTGTCACAGAAAAACGTGGAATTTTGTCTCGTATTTTTGGAAGGTACAAATAATTTTATTGTGGCCAGAATTTCAGGGCTGTCGATTCTATAATTAATAATTTTATTTAGTAGAACAAGGTCGGAGATAATTCGCCTATCTGACAGCGTGATCAAATTTAGTCGGTGCATCAGCTGGATATAATTTATATTTTGGATTGGAATATTTAGTTTAAAGTTAATAAATCGTAGAAATTTGTGTTGTACCCTTTCAATATTGTTTGAGTGTATTTTATAAAAGGGGGACCAAATAGGCGAATTATACTCCACTTGACTTCTTACTAAAGATGTGTACAGTGTTTTCAAACATTCTAATGACTTGAAGTCGCATGCGGTTCTACATATAAAACCAAGCATTTTTAAGGCTTTATTTGTGATTTCATTTACATGCGGATTGAATGTTAACTGTTCATCAAATATAACACCCAAGTCCCTGATTTGAGTGACAGCTGTCAATTTTACGTTATTTAGCGAATATACATAAATTATATGATTTCGTATTTTACAAAAACGAATGACCTGACATTTTTTAATATTAAGAAACAGAGAGTTGATGATGCACCAACGATATAGTTTATTTAAATTAAGTTGCAAAGTATAACAATCGTCTAAACTACGGATTGTTTTATATATTTTCAAGTCATCTGCGAAGAGAAGAACTTCCACATCTTTAAATATACTAACAATATCATTAATGAATAACAAAAAAAGAATTGGTCCCAGGTGAGACCCCTGAGGAACCCCACTTGTGGCTTCGAAAACGTAAGATTCCACAGATTTTATTTTCACACATAGCTCTCTTTTACTAAGATAACTATCAATCCAACTTAATAGATTACCCTTAATGCCCAACATACTTAATTTTTGTACAAGGATATGTCGCCTTACTTTGTCAAAGGCTTTGGAAAAATCAGTATAAATTGAATCCACCTGATGCTTCAAGGCAAGAGAATCAGTTATGTAATTTTCGTATATGATCAAGTTACTTAGAGTGGATTTACCTGAGATAAAGCCATGCTGGTTGGGTACAATAATATTATTAATTTGTTTAATAATGACATCTAGGACTAACGATTCAAATAGTTTGGGAATAGCGGACAATATACATATTGGTCTGTAGTTTGATACATCGCTTTTATCTCCCTTTTTATGAATAGGCGTAAGATAGCTTTTTTTCCACTGTTTTGGAAAACACCCTGACGACAAAGACTTATTAAATAGTATAAATAGTGGATAAGTCAAACTGCGAACACAAGATTTTAAATATGTTGGAGGGAAACCATCCGGTCCAGCGGATTTATTAGTATCTAATGCTTTAATAGCCTTTTCTATAGCGTTTATTTCAATAAAACAATGGTTTAGGTTAAGTGATTCTTCAAGTGATATATCGTTTGGGATTTCATTATCAGGAATACTATCATCATAAACACTTTTGAATGAATCTGCAAAAAGATTGACAATGCCTTCGGTACTGTCCGCACAATTGTTATTCAGATGCATAATATTTGGCAGACTACAATCATTTTTTCGCTGAGCATTAGAAAAGTGCCACAATTTTTTTACATTATCATGAACCTCCATTTCTATTAAACTAATATAATCATTATAACATTTTTTGGACAATTCTTTGCACTGCCTTCTTAAGTTAGTAAACGTTATATAATCATCTACGTTTCTAGATTGCTTATATATTCGGTGAGTTTGTTTTTTAGTATAAATTAATTCTTTTAATTCTTTTGAAAACCATGTGGGGTAAAAGGATGCATTAAAATTAACTTTTGGAACATGACGTTCTTTTGAAGTGTTTAGGATTGAATAAAACTGTTGGACTTGATTTTCAATATTGTTTTCATCTTCTAGAAATGACCAGTCTATATGGTCAAGATAATTAATAATATTTGTGTAGTTAGCTTTATTAAAATTGTACGATGAGGTTTTTATCGAAATTACTTCGTGTTATATGTTGGTGCCGTCGGTTTATCAATAGATTACGTTCGAAATCGATTATCAATTTCAATGGGTTATCCCCACTTTCGTTAAAAGAAAATAATTTAGCCTTGCAATGTTGCATTAAGCTTGTTCAAGCAATTTATTTTCAACAAGATATGAACAATATCTCTTCCCATCGCATTTGCTCAACACAGCTTCAAAAACTCGCCCCATTTATTGATGAAAATGGTGTTTTGAGAGTCGGTGGTCGAATTCGCCTTGCACCGATTTCAGAAAATGCTCGACATCCTATTATTTTGCCGAAGCAATGTCATTTGACAACTTTAATAATTGATTATTACCATAGCATGTACCTTCATCCAGGTCCTCGTGCACTCCAATCTATAATATCATTAAAATACTGGATAATTTCGGCTATGAACGTAATTCGACATCGATTGAGTAACTGCATTTCTTTCTTTAAAAATAATCAGTGCGATGGCTTATCGAAAGGGTGGTGGAATTATTTCCCGGTGCCGATGAAATGGTTCGTGTTGCTACTTTACGAGCCCCCTCAGGGCATTTTTTAAGCGGCCCGTAGTCAAATTGTATAAGCTACCCATCGATTAATTAATTTTAATTTTATTTTATTTTTGTCTTGTTCAATACTTAGGTTAATTAGTTATTTTGCTTTCGTTTTTCATTGTTTTTCTTTCACATATAGTTGTTGAGAAAATATCATATTTCCTCAAGGTCGGCGGAATGTTTGGTTCTGAAACAGTCTTTTAGAAAACTAAATCCATTTTCCTCAAGTCCTTCAGTAATCATGCATTCCTTTCTCTTCCTCCTTTCCTCAAAAGTCTCTACCAGGAGAAGAAGATGAACCCACCTACATGAGGAAATAATGGAACAATATTATCGCCCAAGTTTACCCTACCTACTTGGGCAGTTGAATTTTGATCGTGACATGGGTCACAGCTCTCTCGTGGATAATATTGCAAATATCGCAAGATTTCGTCTTTTTATCGTAAAAAACTGTCGTTCGTAGAAGCCTGGTGTTGTGTCAGTGCTGAAAGCCAGGATCGATCCTGCATCGCCGTAGTACGCCGTCAAAAGGTAAGAGACTT
The DNA here is from genome assembly GCA_917880885.1 of Limnephilus marmoratus. Classification (NCBI taxonomy): domain Eukaryota; kingdom Metazoa; phylum Arthropoda; class Insecta; order Trichoptera; family Limnephilidae; genus Limnephilus; species Limnephilus marmoratus. Next base: position 3,657,769 of record OU862906.1, on the reverse strand, counting down.
CCTTTCATTTCCTATTTCCTTACGATTGAATTTCAAAACACAATTATTTGGTACTTACTCAAAACAAAACAAAAAAGGGATTTACAGTCATCTTTTCGGGTCTCGGTATCGGCCGTGACATAACTTTTAAACCATTCCTTAACTGTTCCTTGGATTCCAATTTTTTGATTAGCTTCCTGTGGCTTATACTGTCTTAAATGTCTGTCTGTCTAATGCTTTTCTTAGATCGATGAATATACTTAAACATTTATTCCCCGAGTCAAGGGCATTATATATCATAGAGGTTATTTTTGCGATTGCATCTTGCGTACCTACATTTTCTCTGAAGCCAAATTGGTTATCATTAATAATTTCATTTGAAGTGATATGTTTAGTTAATTGTGACTTTATGAAATATTTTTGCTACGTTAGATACAATAGATATGGGACGGTAGTTTGAGATGTCAGATGTATTTCCTGATTTGAAAATCGGGGTTCTTATTGTATTTTTATATGTTTTTGGGTAAATTCCTGTACATTTACTGTGATGTTATCGAAACCAGGGCTCGCGGACACTGGTAGGTTATTATAATTTTTTCTATTTCTATTTGGGAGCATTTTGCAAACTTTTCGAAAAATTTTGGCAAGTTTGTGTGAATGTATTGAAAGTATTTTTAGATTGGAAAGAGTCGATTTTTTTGGCTAGATTCTCTCCGACTTTAGCGAAGTAGTTATTGAAAATGTTTGCAATTTTAGTTGGTTCTTTTATTGAGTCTATTGTTTCGTTGTCATAAGTTATTTTATTTATTTTTTTTATTTTTATTACCGTTGCCAATAATGTTATTAATTGTAGCCCAGACTTTTTTGTTTTCTTTACCACTATCTTCAATTTTTACCTTGAAGTAATTTTCTTTTGTTTTTTTAATCAAATTTGTAAGATTTTTTCTGTATTTTTTATATGATTGTAATAAAGTTAAGTCATTAGGTTGTTTTCGGGTTTGATAAAACAGTTTTTCTTTATTCCTAATTGAGGTAACTATTCCATGGGTGATCCAGGGCTTAATTTTTCTATGTTTTGATTTTGGTTGGACGTTTTTATGTTTAGTTGCATTTATTATGTGTTCGCGGAGTGTTCGAATAAAATTGAAGATTTTTCGGCATCTTCGGTGTTTAATGTTTCTTCCCGTTTTTCCAATTTCGAATTTTGTTCAAGAAGTTGTATGTTTAAGGTTTTTATGTTATACTGTTGTAATACAGTTTTGGAACAGGACATAAATCAAGTATTAAGAAACACGTGTAGTAATCGGTAATGTTTGTTTTCCAAATAACAGGTGTTAATTGTGTAGTTGTTTGTTACTCTAGTATAATCGTTTATACATGAAATAAGGTTCAGTTCAGCCATCGTATTAAGTAGATCATTTTTTTCGACGCTGTTTGAATTTTGACCTATATTTATATTGAAGTCACCCGTCACTATAATATTTTGACATTTGTTTTTGTTAATTGCATCTTTGAGGTTCTCTATAAATTGTTGAGTTTTTGAACCATGGGTTCGATATACAGCATTAACTTGATAAATCTGATTATTTACTTTTAATTGTAATGCTACGCAGTTCGTGAGGGCTATGTTTATTTCTTTATAAGATATATCTTAGTGTTTTTGCCACTATTCTTGTAAATGTGTTTTCATGGGAATACATGTAAAGTTTGGTAATTGTGGTATATTATCTATATTTACTGTATTAAGATGGGCCTCTGTCAAAACAATACAGTCGAGTTCAGTTTTTAAAAGTCTAAGATAGCATAATAATTTATTTATGTTAATACTCCTAATATTTAAGTGCATAATGACTAATGAGTTTGGCGTATTTTTGAAGAGGAGGTTACATTCATCGACATTATTACATACTTTTTCTGCTATATTATAAGTGCTATCTAATTCATCCGTAATAATATTATTCATCCGACTTTGAAAACGTGTGTCTTATATAAGAGTTGTTGGGAATGTATAGCATAAGCGTATAAATAATATATAACATAACCATATAAAGTATGTAGAATTTAGGCATGTAAATAATATAAGACATTATCATATAAAGAAGATAAAACATAAGCTTATAAAGAATGTAAAACATAAGCATTAGCATATAAGGTATACAAGTGATATAGTGTTGAGGTTGCTGCGAATATTTAACACGAGCATATAAAGTTTATATAGCATAAGGATAGGTATATAAAGTGTACATATAGTTGTTTTTCCGAATATAAGACCTAGGCATATAAAGAATAAAAAGTATAGTCATATTCAGAAAGTAAAACATGAGCTTATAAAGATTATAAAACTTAAGCATATTTTTTATTGTTTTTATTTCTTGCTAGAGCAATCCCGATGAGTTACAGAACTCACTTTAGGACAGGAGGAACATACAAATCATGGGTGGGAGGAAATAGATAAAATTTTACATAAGAGTTTGAATATTAAAATATAAGATTCACATACAATATAGAAGAAAAATAAAAGACAGGTTAAGTAGAATAAACAGCAATGGAAAACAATTAAAGAAAAAGGGAACAAGGTTATACAGATATGGATGATTACAACTTAATGGAAAAGAAAAGAAGAGAAAAGAAACAAGACAATTGAACATGACAAGAAAATTACAAAGTTTCATCCTTATACATACATACTTAAAAAAATATTCTTTTAAAGCATTACTCTGATTTTTTTTTATTTTGCTGGATTCCCTTGTACATATCTGGTAGCGAATTATAATAGTGTATAGGCAACATAGTTCAGAGATTTTATCCCATATTTTGTAGTGTGTGTTTTTGAGGTATGCGGATTTTATTGCTATTTCGAGTATTGTGAGTGTGGATGTCTTGATTGTAAAGTGGCTTGATGTTAGTGTGAGTTGATTGTTGGGTAATTTGTAGGATGGTGCTTGTGATTTCATGTTTAAGAAGGACTGTGATTGGAAGAATACCGGAAACTGAATAGATGTCTCTGACACGGGTGTCCCATGGAAGTCCAAAAACATTTCTGAGAGCTCGGTTTTGAACCCCCTGCAGATCAGCTATCAATTTCTTTGAGGCAAATCCCCAGATACAACAGAGATAAGAAAGGTGTGAATGTACCATGGCGTAGTACACTGATGTTAATAAAGGTAAGGGTAGTAATCCTTGGAGTCTATAAAGTACACCAGTTATGGGTGTAATTTTCTCCTATACATGATTTATGTGGAGATCCCACGAAAGTTGGGAATCTACGATTAGGCCCAAATATTTTGTGCTCATTTTCTTTTCGAAGCAGTTATCACCAACTTTGATATTGAGGCTAATATTTTTCTTGTTGCCAAAAAGTATATAATGAGTTTTTTTACGTTAAGAGTTAGTTTTTTATTCTTAACCAGCTTGTGAGTTTAGAAATAGCATTCGTTTCCGTTTCAAGCTCCGCTAGGTTCAGTTTATTGTAAAAAATTACTGTATCGTCCGCATAGAGTTGTAGAGTTCCTTTAATACCCCACTTTGTTATGTCATTCACATAGATAAGAAATAGCAACAGTCCAAGAATTGCTCCCTGTGGCACTCCACATGTTATTTTACCCAACTCGCTCGTTTCTCCTCCCAGTTCTACTGCCGAAAAGCGATTTGATAGGTAAGATCGGAAAAGTTCCAGAGGAGTACCAACAATACCCAAATGTTTCAGTTTTTCGATCAATACGTTATGATCCACCGTGTCAAACGCCTTCTTTAGATCAATAAATATTGCCGCCGCAAAATCCCCATGATCAATATGTTTCTGTTTATTTGATATAAAATCAAAAGCTGCACATTTAGTGTTAGATCGTCGTCTGAAACCGTATTGTTTTGACGTGAGAATTTTGTTGTGTTCGAGATATTTCAATAGTCTTTCTTTAATGATACATTCAAATATTTTAGAAATAGCTGGAAGTATAGAGATTGGACGATAATTTTGGACATTTTTTTGCATTCGTCTTTATGAATAGGATTTATTTTTGCAATTTTTAGTTTGTCTGGAAAGTACCTTTTGATAGAGAGAGATTTATTAAGAATACAAGGTCATCCGTCAGTTCCTCCTTGCAATTTTTGAGAAGGAGAGAGGTTATCCCATCGGAACCAGCTGCCGCTTTGGACTTAAGGTTAGATATGACACGTAGGATTTCATTTTTATTTGTCCTGATCATGTTAAAAGATTGTTTTGCTTGAGGTTCCGTGTAGATCGTGTTCACATCAGTTTTTGAAGTTTTTATTACTGATGCTGGACTTTCCCCAACTGAGAGAAAAAATGCGTTAAATGCAGTTGCAATCTCCTTTGGTCCCTTTACTTCTTCGTCATTTATGACTAGAGATTTACAAGTTATTTTTGGGTTTCGCGAGCTATTTGAGAGAATGAAGTTGATTGTTTTCCAGGTTCGTTGTGGCTTATTCATGTTTTCATTAAGCAATTTTGTATAATACATAGATTTAATATATCTTCTGTAATTTGTGACAGTATTACGAGCTTTATTTTTTTCTATTGTCAAAGAAATACTTCCTTGATTTTGTTTCCAAAGTTTAAATATGCTATTTCGTTCTTTAATAAGTGAATCAAGTTGGGCATCAAACCATGGAGTATTGTTCAGTCTTTTGTCTCCTATATTAGTGTTTACTTTTGTTTTGCATGAATTTACAGCATTTTGAAGATAGTCAGCGAAATTATTATAATTTTGGTTTACGTCGTCAGACGAATGTGTAAATTTACAAGTTTTAATAATTTTTTGATAATTTATTTTGTAAGCGTTTGAGAGGTTTTTTGGGGATCTGTTATTGAGGAGGATTTTCAGAGAGTTTTCATAATCCAATATCAGTATATTATGGTCACTAAGGGGATCATCAATATTTGAAATTATCCCAGAAACATTTGTTCTATTTGTGATAATATGATCTATCAACGAGCTGGTATTATTTGTTACCCTTGTGGGAAACATCGTGTTACACACATAAAAGTTGTACGATTTTAAGGTGTGAACATATTTCCGTGCAATATCAGTTTCTTTTAAAATATCGATATTAAAATCTCCAAAAAGTAATGTGTCTTGTTTGTTTTTATTTAATATTATTTCTAAAGAGTCAAAAAAATCTGTTATGTTTGAGTTGGGCTTACGGTAAAAAACATACAAATTGAGAGGTTTAATATTTTTTGCTGTGATCGTAATTCCAAGAAAAATATTTTCACTGCAACATTTTTCTATTTTCTTATTGCTTAGTGTGTTATGCATGTAGATGGCGACTCCTCCTCCTCGGTCGAGCTCACGGAAAGCAAAAATTCCAGCATAGTCAGTAATATTGAAAAAAGTTTCTTCTCCTTTTCGCAGCCAGGTTTCCGTTATCACGAGAATAAATATGTACCTTTTCTGTAATGTTTTTTAGGGTTTCTTCAATTTCGTCAAATTTGTTTCTAATGCCTCTATCGTTCATATATATAATACGCATACAGGAATATTGAGAATATGAAACGAAAACATAAGCATATAAGGTATACAAGCGATATAAGGGTTTGGTTGTTGCGAATATTTTACATAAGCATATAAAGTATATATAACATAATCGTAATGCGAATATACTACAAAAGCATACAAAGATTATAAAGCATGAGCATGTTAAAACACAACATTTACTCCTTGATTCTGTGTTTTGCATATAGATTTGTGTCAAAAAGTATAAACATTTGAGAGAAAGTTATACGAGTATATCTGAAAGAGCTTTGTTTATTGGCTATTGATTGAGGGGGACAATTTTTTGTTTGTTTGTATCGTTAATAATAATAGCAGGTGTCCCGTTATCTTTGCGGACATATACATGTCCTCCCTTTGTCCAGGCGAACTTAACCAGTTTTCATGTGTAGCTTTTCTCGCGAGAAACCATAGATGTTTTGCGCGAAACGTCAGATGTTCTGAGATATAAATTTGGGAAGTTGGTCCTGTCATTCCGATGATTGTGGTGTTTAGTTTGTCCTCGCGATTTGGGGCTTGTTTATTGTAGTTTTTAATGTCTCGCAGAAAATCATCTCGGTCGATGGTGGTTTTGAATTTCACTACTATTGGCCTGCGTTGATCTTTTTGGGACTTTTGGTTGATACGGTAGGCTGCATCGATGTTATTGGACTCGTTGTTGGAGTTGGTTATTTTTTTAATGTTAAAAATGTAGTTATTTAAGTTTTCCCCATTAATTTCGGGGATCCCCCTAATTTCTACATTTTTTGACTTATTTGTCCTTTCAATTTGTTCCATTTGGTTTTCTAGGACATTGATCCTCGTTTCAAGGTCAGTGTTCCTTTTAACAAGTTTGCTGTTTGTGTCCTCTAGATCGTGGACTCGATGAAAGATATCCTCATACTGTTTGCTCATAGCCAGCAAAGTGGCGAGAATTTGGGTATTTTGCTCGAGTAACTTGGAAAGTAGTTCAGTATCCAAAAGGGCACTACCACTTGCTTTGATAGAGGGCACAGCACATAAGCATTGGGTGCATTTTAACTGTGTGCGTCGCTCCTTGTTGAGGCGACGGTAGGAGCTCTCAATTACCCCACCGAAGAGTAAATGATATGTTCCTTTGCACAGCGTACATATAAAGACGGACTCGTCTGAGAGGGTAGGCTCAGAACAGGCTTGGCAATTAATCTTGTGGACTTGTGTTTGATGTATTTTGATTTTATTTGAATGATTCGTATTGGAGATTGGTTGTTGATACACCTGTTGCCCTCTGTTGGACAAAAGCGGTAAGTTATATATTTTAATTAAATTTGTTTATTTACTGCCATCTGTTGTTTGTATAGCAGAGAATAGATGTTGTAGGTTTTAATTTAATAAAAAAGAATTTCAATAATTCTTTTCGCCGGTGTGAGGATCGAACTCGGGCTGGAACTAGCGGCCGGCGAATTTACGAGATGGCGGCACATTAACCCACGCTGCTACTGATCTGTTATGCGAAGTTATGCGAAGTGGCAAAATTCACTTTTATATACTTCTGATTTTATGAATTTATGAACAATTATATTGTTGCACTGGTTTGACTTTTTCCGTTTATCACTTCTAATAACTTCAAACTTATTTTTTTTACTGTTTTTTTATAATTAGGAGCACTTGTACACACGATTAGTTATTTAATTTAGTAAACTGAAAGTCACTGTTGTGATTATATCACTTATGAAGGAGTGCGGTTCACTTTTAACTCTTTGAATTCTATTTATTTGCGGAGCATAAGTAAAGCAACTGTCAAGTTAGTTTTGCAATCTGAAAATAATTTATTGTACCAATCATGTGAGCTAGGAGGAATAGTATCAAGGGTAGAAACAGTTAAATCGTTTATAAGCAAAAGAGCATCAGGTACAGTATTTAATTTACCTTTTCTGTGAACTGTTATGAAGCAGTGTTGAAATTAAAAAATGAACGCTGCTTTATAACGTCGATCCATAGCGGCACAAACTTGTCAAGTACCAGTAAAATAATTTATTATGGGTTATCAACGGTATGACTAGCAACACGAGATGTTACAGGTAGGGGGCTTTTTTCCAGTTCCTGTGACGACACACACTCGTTCCCATGATTTTTTGGGCAAGATCATGGTTGAGACAGTCAAATAGATTTAAATAACTATGAGGGACGAAGGTATAAAATTCAGTCGGTTGGCGCGTTATAAATAGTGAAACGATCTCTGATAGGAGATGTTAAAGTGCAACGGAGGATGTAATCATTTATTTGGCGAAATTCAATTCCGTGGTAGTTTGGAATGTTCGAGAAGTTTGCTGAAGATTATAATGGCAATCGGATATGAAGTTGCGTTGCACTGACCGCGCCGGCTGGTATTTGTCGTGTGTCGGCAATAAGATCGATTCATTTATCGCAAGGAGTGCTAAAGTCACGCGCCCCGTCTTGTAATAATAATTACGCGAACAGTAATATACGGATCAGTCCCTCTTACTTGCTATGGATGCCCTGTAACATTGCCGTAGGGAATTCAAATTGGCTCCAATTCGGTAGGCGACCGAGCATCGTCTCTGGAGTTAGGGACATATAGGTTAATCTCCTTCAATATAGGTAGATTCAGTACAGTAACGGAGATCAACTTACAAAAATTTTTCGCCAAAAATATTTTTGGACGGGCTTCTAAGGTATTAAGATCGAGCATTCCTGTTAAGGACAACGATGGATAGAGGAATCGGTAGTATGTATATTCCCTCATATACAGGTAACGCATAAACCTTTTTTGTACTCTTTCTATTTCTGGGATATGGTTTTGTTCAGAGGGGGCCCAAATAATGGAGTTGTATTCCAGGATGCTGCGGACAATTTGCAATTCCATTAGTAAATGATATCGCATTACGAAGAACAAATCTGAGCATTATTTGGCGCGGGAGACAATGACAGATATGTGGGCTTTGAAAAAGAGATTTTCTTAAAAAATCACGCCAAGGTCTTGAATCTCGTTTTTGCGTGTACTGACCATCATATACTCTATACATGACGGTCAGTAGGTAGATATTGGTAATGGTCAGTAGGTAGATATTGGTAATAGTCAGTAGGTAGATATTGACGATGGTAAGTAGATAGATATTGATAATGGTCAGTAGTTGGTGCGGTAAACGTATGTTTTAAGGTATGAACGAGACATGGGTGTATGAGTGAGACAGCATGAGTAATGCATAAAAGGGTGTGATTGTTATACACTCGTCCTCTTTAGTGTACAATCTTCCTGGAAGAACATATTGTACAGCTCTCAAAATAAACGTTAATAATACTATCCACGTCTTCTTATTGTCTACACAGAAGTAATCCTGAGATCTATAAAGGACAGATCTCCACTGTACACCACATATCGAGTATCCAAGATCACTACAATAAGCTATTGATTATGGTTAGCACGATTTTGACATGGAAATAATTAACATATTAAAGAATTCTTACGATTGATTGAAATCCGACCGTGCAGATGATAAGAGAAGCAGACAACACATTCACCAAAATGTCGAAACTGTAGGTAGTCTCCAGATCTTCGCATAGACTGCAATTGAAATAAACATGTTTAAAAGAAAGACAAACATTGCCGGATTACGAATAACCTGACAATATTTTAAAATCTCTTATTACCACCATAGAAAGCGGAAAATGTAGATTGCGCCGTGATGAAGGCCAGCCGAGGAATTGAACTGACGACATATAGGTGGGACCCAAACGCGATGCCAACTCTGCCACTGATAGGTCATAATACCTAATTTAATTACTACAACTTGGTAACTCTGAAATCACTTTTTTTAAGTTACGCACAAAACCGTGCCTTAGTCAACATGTTTATATTTACAAATTAAAAAGGTTCTCAGTTTTAAAATCACTTTGTACACGTAGACCGGTTTCGGTTGATCTCAACTTTCATCAATACAACAAAAATTTAAACTGTACATTGGTCGACGTATATAAATTAAATATAGTGGTTTTAAACGAAGAACTTTTTAATTTGTTTATATATATATAGATATCAAACACTTTTTAAGAAGAACTTTTTAATTTGTATATATATATATATATACATATATAGACATCAAACAACTTAAAAAGTTCTTCGTTTAAAACCTCTATATTTAATTTATACACGTCGACCAATGTACAGTTTAAATTTTTATTGTATTGATGAAAGTTGAGATCAACCGAAACCGGTCTACGTGTACAAAGTGATTTTAAAACTGAGAACCTTTTTAATTTGTAAATATAAACATTTTGACTAAGGCATGGTTTTGTGGGTAACTTAAAAAAGCTGATTTCAGAGTTACTAAGTTGTAGTAATTAAATTAGGTACCCCATGATATGTACATATGCACTGTTACTACATTTGACATTATAATCACCAGGTATGATAAGAATTTGAAAGTGGAAATGAATGCCATATGTATACAAGGATAGGGTTTCTAATATCTTTGGTTATATCTCTGAAAGTGCTACTACCTGAGCAGTTTCTGGTGCCTTTCTATTATATTCATCAGTTTCTCGAGACATACGACATCCTCCAACTCCTCGATTTCAGTGCCGGCTTCAGGCTCTGGGATGATGTCACGCAGTTCTCTATGCAGAAGTTGAAGTAGCATACAGATGTGAGAGCAAGTTCCTTGGAACAGAGTGTCGATTCCAGTCATCGCAAAAAGGGCCGTAACACCTATACGTGAAGGAAACAGAAGCACGAATTGTAATTGTTGGGCAAGTGAACCATGTTGTGCTATCCCCTTTTCTGGAGCAAAGTTCCGGACAGTCTTGAAACGGCATCCCAGATTGAACTTTAAGTGTTCTAGAAGTTGGAACTTTGGAATACACATGTTTTAGTTGTCCCTCTCTACGCAAACATCCTCTCTTCTATCAAGCCTTTTCTAAAATTTTCTCTCCTCCGTTCAACATCTCTTCTAAGTCCGAACCCGACTCCAATCTTCAATATAATTACGAAATTTACCCATTAAATAAAACTAATGCATAAATTCGCCTTCTCTCTCTCTCTCCATAAGTTGAAATCATAGCCTAAGCGAGAACATTGAATTCTATGCAACGCCTTTCTGTGGAATCCGGAAATATTGAAAAATAACGTTGGTAAATTTCTGGCTGAAATAACAAAGTAGTAAAGTAAGGAGTAAATGAAAGCTCGTACGAGTATAATTTACCTGACCAATTTTGCCAGATGAAAACAATAATGTATATTCCTATGGGTTGTATATCGAATGGATACGAGATGTAGTACGGCAAAACTCTCTTAACCGTTCCAGTCTTTACGTACTCAATAGTCATGGGTATGAATGGTTGATAGTTGAACAAGAAGATCAGCACGAAATATATGACAGTCTCCACTGTAAGTAAACACACATGGGTCACAGATTGAAGAATAAAAATAATTCAAAGCTGAGATTTCCAAATTAGCCTGAAAACTTACATCTGGTAGATAGGTAGACAGTTCTGAGAGATTTAGTCATTATTAGTCGATCTTCCTCTGAGACTTTTCCCGTCGGCCAGAGGGCTTGTAGCTCATTTACCAAATCTAGGATCAAGTACCTATGGTTCACTATACTGCACATCTTACTTATTCCTAAAAAGAAACAATAAGCACATTCTCATAGAAATTAGCTGGTTGGAACACGGTCAACACCTGTTCTAAAGTCAGAATATCAGATGTTTCAATAAAATAGAGATAATGCATACAGACCCATCACGCAGTATCCGAGGCACGCGGCAATATTTGTTGCCACTATTATGTTTGATGGTGCAGCATTTATGAAATACACAGCCTCCCCACAGGCGTTAGCTGCCAGCTCAAGAAAGCAAAACAGGAAGAAGATGTGCCTGATCATCCATGTCAGTCCCACAGTCTTTTCTTTGTAGTGAAGGCGGAGTCCAATTTTCTGTATAAGCTTCTCAGCAAATGCGTAGGATTCGTGGAACTCAGCCGTTTCCTTTGGCCCTTCATTAGAGGATGGCTTTGGTTGATCTTCTAGCACCTCTTGATTTTCATTCATCTATTAATTTGACGAATTAAATAGTGGTTTAGAATTATGCTTTTAGAAATAAATTTTCTTGTGAAACCGCTCTCAACAACGTTTCTGGTCAAAGGATAAAACAGTAAAATTATTGCGATATTCTTAGAATTAAAACCGGAGTTTACCTTCAGTCACCTTAAATAAATTTAACTTTATTTTATTGCTTTATTTTGTGTATTTTTCCTACTAGATGTATGAAAAAATTTGCAATACCTAAATAAAGATTCAAAAGCAAACTGAAAAAAGTGTGTATTTCCAAATATTTCATGTAAAAAGCTACTCACTGCTACTAGATTGATCTTGCAGCAGTGAGTAGCTTTGATCATTGATCTCTCTGTTAGTCCAGTCAATGAATGGTCCAAAAGGAGGTGTAGAGTGCGTGAGCAGGAACCTAAGAAATTCTTTCAGAAACTTGTTCAGCGTGTTTAGAGTGTGAAAATACTAAAAGTCCTGGCGTCTAGGTGGTGAGCTAGGGAAGGGGAGGGGAGGGGAGAGGGGGGGGGGGAAGTGGTCCCAATTTTCGGGTTTCCGCTTATATTTCGGAAGTCGCAGAGGAAAACACCTCTACCTCCTGTTATGCCTCCTCAGCTTTTGAATGAAAGCATCAATGTGGTTCTCCACAGAACGTCCACTAAAATATTAAAAAATTAGTCATTACTACTAGAAAAAAGAATAAAAAGAAACCAAAAGGAGGGTATGACCGAGGGGACAAACGCTAAGGGACGCCCACGCCGAGAGTACCTGAAGGACCTGCTGGTGGACGTGCGCTGCTCATCATATGCAGACTTCAAAAGAGCCGCACAAGACAGGGAAGAGTGGAAGAAACGAATAGATGACATTGCTGTAAACCAATCCCACGATTGAAACCAGAGAGAGAGAGAGTCATTAAACTAATTGTTTTAGAAACTATGAACATAAATGAAACCCAAGTCCAAGTCTGATCTACCGGATCAGCCGGATCTGCCCTGATGATGGACACAGCAACGATGTCCGAAACGTTGGCTAAAGAAGGAGGTAGCGCAACACGGCATAACACCCCAAAAACAAATAACGAAAATAAACAATTAAGTCTCAAATTATTTGGTAAGTATCAATAAAAAATGTAAATTGCATTCAGCCCGATATAAACCACACTCAGGATCCGTGTCCCTTATCCAACCACCCAGTGAAGCCTCAAAGAAAGTAAGTTGGATAATAGAGGTGAATTCTTCGACCAAGTATACCCTAGACGCCTTCTCATATTTATAGTAAACATCAGAATAAAATAACGCTAGTAACAGTAATTTCGCAATAAAACTCTCCTTCGAATTCCGCTGTCTTCCATGAGTTCCCGGCAAAATACAACTGACCCCCAAGTTATCCTATTGGGTAATTTTTCGAACTAATACATCAATTTGGGAGGCGGGTATGGGTACCGCCGCCCCGGGAACCATTTATTGGAGAACCAACGCCACTGCCATAGGTCACCCCAAGTGGTTCACTACGTTTGGTGACTAAGCAGGGGTGCCCGGGTTAATGGAGTGATATTTATCCAGATCTTGGCAGCGGATGCGTTGAAAATATTCAAAGGCTTCTGTTCTGTTTTGGAAAAGGTATTAGCCAAAAACTATAATCTTTATATAATGAATAACAGATCACTTTGTATAAACCACTATATTATAAACAATACTGTTATTAAATCTGTTATTCATTATATAATTAACGATGCCACAAAGTAATTTTGCGAAGTTTGAAGAACTATAATCTTTCTTTAAAGTTTTGAATCAGTTGCTCAAAACATTGAGTTTTTTTGCGTATAATAAATAAAAAAATGACAGAAATTCATGGTTACTTAAGGCCCGGCAGTAAGCGCTCAAAAAGAAAGAGAGGGGGAGATATGTTAATAAGAAAATTAGAAGGAGCGCGCTTATATTAAAAACGATAATATTTAAGCGAAAATTGTGAAAATCATTATTATTTAATAGTATAATATGAAGTCGCACAAAATGTATGTGCACATAGATCTTTTAACACTAGAAAGACCGGGTACTGCTCCATACCTAAAAAGACCACGACCGTCACTTTGACGGCTGATCACTTTTTTCAAATTGGGAGGCGGATATAGGTACCTCAGCCCCGGGAACCATTTATTGCATAACCAACACCTTTGCCATAGGACACTCCAAGTGGTTCGCTACGTTTAGTGACTTAACAGGGGTGTCCGAGTTCATTGGGTGATGTTTGTCTGAATCTAGGTGGCGAATACGTTTGCCCACCTACTGCATAGCGGACCGGCTCGGGAGACACTTGTTGAGGGAGACACTTATCTTAACCTCAGGACCTTTCTCGTCCCGTCGCCTTGCACCGCAGTGGGAGGGATGGATTCATTCGTCCGTCACTTCTGGATACATTTACGAATTTTACCTATTTATCTCTCACACTTTTTTTCCTTCCGAGAACTTCCCCACCTTCCTTTCCCTAAAAACACCAAAGCACACATAAATGCACACAGCATCCCCAAAGGTGACATAGACCCTGAGGGTTTTTTTACTCGGGGCTTCCTGGAAAAAAAATGTGACTGCAAAATGCTGTAATTTTAGTACAAGCATGTATTATGTTTGTACAATATCGAATTGTTACGTTTTTTATAAAATCGAATGCACTCTCCGCAAACTGTGACTGCAAAATGCTGTAATTTTAGTACAAGCATGTATTATGTTTGTACAATATCGAATTGTTACGTTTTTTATAAAATCGAATGCACTCTCCGCAAACGAGTTTCTTACTATTATCACACGTGTTATTTATTTGGTTTTAATTATATTTTTTATTAATTTTGCACTGTCGTCTTTCAGCAGTTTTATTTTCCGGTTTCTTTTCTTTTTCGTTTAAATTAGCTCCACAAAAAAACCGTAAGGAAAATAATTCCCCTCAGGGCATTTGTCATCTTTTGGGATGCTGTGTGGAGGGTACCAATAGGGAAAAGAAGAAGAATAGGTTCTGGGAAGGAAATAAGATGAGGGGTGGTTGGGAAACTGGGGTTCAGTGTGTTCAAGAGTGGCGGACGTATGAATCTGTCCCCACCACTGCGGTGCAAGGCAATGTTCTGAGACTCCTGCTGGCGAGGTCAAAAGATCACCCTCAACCGTTATCTGCTGAACTGGCCTGCCACGCAGTTGTTTGGCAGACGCATCCGCTGCCAAGATCCGGACAAGCCTAATCCCATGAACCCGGGCACCCCTGCTAAGTCACAAAAAAGAGAAAACCTATTGGGGTGACTTATGGCAGACGTGTTGGTTATCCAATAAATGATTTTGTCAGTTCTTCAGAAGCAAACGCAGCTGGATCAACTCTGGTGTTTGTATACTTATTTGGGATATATTTATTGGGTATTTTTGTAAATTGTGTGACAGTGACCAATCAACATACAGATCGAGTTTGAATGATATACGATACCGAAATAAAAAGACAGACATAATAGTACTATCATAAACGCGGAGGAATGGGTATGTTGTTAACTTGGGTAAAGAAGGTTGTAAACAAATTCAGCATTACGGCCCAAACCGTCACATTGACGGCGGCGGTCTTTGTAGGTATAAGTCTATATATCTCAAAAAGTAATTAAGACACGTACCTGTTTTTTTCACCATAGTTGTTAAACCATAAATCATGAAATGTAAAAAAAAAATCACACCAATACAATAATTATTAAGCATTATATCGTCATTTTACTTCGGGCTGCCCTCAAAATGAAGGCTCCGGTCTTTCTAGTGTTAAACTACGCAACGGATTTTCATGCGGTTTTCACCAATAGATAGAGTGACTGAAGAGGAAGGTTCATATGTTTAAAACATGCTTATTATAGTAGAGAAAAGCCGAGAAATTCAAATATTCAATTCAGGCAGCGGGCAGCTGACAAGCGGGTGGTGTGGATTTAATAAAGGTTGGTTAATGGCGCTGTGTTTCGTTAGCTACAGCAACGTGTGGCCGGGTCTGCTAGTGTTTAATAAAACATTACTCGTTAAAAATACAACAAGAATCTTGCGGGAAATATTTCAATGGCATTTAAAGAAACAATGAATTAGGATTTTATTCAATTATTTATAATAATTACTTATATTTATATTTATATTTATTTATTTATTGTGAAAAACAGTTAACATGTATATCCAATTACATTTCACAATTTTTAGTTAATAGTGTAAACTAAAGAATACCTTTATTTCGCTCTTGAAATGATTGAAGTTCGATCGAAAAATGTCAATTTCAGAAGAAAGGTTTAATAGTGAGGTCATTCTCCCCAGAGGCATAACCATTGGTAGGTTGGTCCTGCCTCTAGGAAAAGTAAAAAGTCTGTGTTGCCTTGCTCCGGTGAAGTTATCGGGGACATAAAGTGAAATCCTTTCCAGGACATCAGGATTACAAATGTGCCCGTTTAGCAGCTTGTGTGCTACTAGTACCATTGTAATTTTTCTCCTAACGTCGAGACGATTTAGTCCCAGCATTCCCGCGAGAAAATCAGAGGGATACAACAAAGGGTAGTACCCAAACTCTCGCATGTACAGGTACCGCATGAACTTTTTTTGCACCTTTTCAACATCATTTGCGTATAGGGCATCTTCGGGTCCCCATATTACTGATCCACTTTCGAGAATGCTGCAAACCAGAGAGAAGAAGAGCATTTTTATGACTGCTGTGTTGGAAAAAGATTTTGCGTTGCAGATTACAAAGCCTAGCATTCGCATCGCAGAGTTGCACACCGAATCGATATGAGAACGGAATGTCAGGCGTGTGTCAAAAGTGATTCCTAAATCCCTCATTTGTGAAATATGTTTTAACGAGGTACCAGACATTTTGTAGTTATAATATAGAGTACTCCTAGCCCTTGTATAGCACATAATTGTACACTTTCCGCTGTTAAAATATAGTTTATTCAGATTACTCCATTCTACGATTCCGTCGATATCGGTTTGTAAACGAATAGAATCTGCTTTCGATATTATATTGGTATAAAGTTTAATGTCGTCAGCAAATAACAAAAAATTTACAAATTTTATAAACAGTGATATATCATTTATAAACATAGAAAATAATAGAGGTCCTAAATTAGACCCTTGCGGGACCCCAGAGTTTGTGAAGTAAGGTTTTGAAGCAAATTGCCCATAAACTACATATTGTTTTCTGTTAGATAAATAATTGTGGAAGAACAGAAGCATTCTATATGAGAGACCAAAATATTCAAGCTTTTTTAGTAATATGAGGTGATCTACTTTATCAAAAGCTTTAGCAAAATCGTTATACGATACGTCTACTTGTTCGTTGTTATCCAATGTATTTGCGACATAATCCGTGAAAACCATTAAGTTGGTCGTTGTGGATCTGCCTACTCTAAACCCGTGCTGCTGATTTATGAGAAAAGGTTCTACTTTACTATAGATGTGTTTATGTATAATAAGTTCAAATAATTTGGCCGGTGCCGAAAGAATCGCCACAGGTCTATAGTTCGATACATTTGATTTATCGCCGCTTTTGTGTAGGGGCGTGACCTTAGATATTTTCCAACAATTATAATAATTTACAGAGGATATCTTACGATTTTTTCATATAATTACCCTTCCGACGTGGCAAATGTATAGATATTATCGTCAAAAATAACATGTATTTTTTTAGAAATTTAAAAACTTGTTCAAGAGAAATATGTTATAGAACGGTAGAAATTCGGAATGCCGTGGCTTAAGATAGGTTAATTTTACCTCAATTGAAGAAAAGTGCATCTGTTCTTCGTTGAGAATTGTGTTTAATGTATTTTAAAGGTTTCCGTTTTACAAAATAACAAAAATTTTGTTCAAGAAATATTGTACTTATAAATATTGTAATTCCGAACGAAAATAAACCAACACCATTTATTGGTTTGACCTTGAACGTAGTAAAAATTTTGCCTGGCAATTTTGACTAAATTTTTTGAATTAACCGCCAAAATTGAAAGTACTTTTATAAGTTATTTAATATTGATATAATATTTTCATACCCTCCCACCAACGTCCGCATACAAACTAATAATGGATACATTAATACTACTTCGATTAAAAAGGTTGATTATTCCTAAAAAACAGCGGGGGGGGGGGGGGTGAATTTGAAAGCGGGTCGCGCTTTAAAAAAGTTTGAAAACCAAAAAAAAAATATTTTTTAACTTTCCTTTTTTCACGTTAATGAATGCGGTGCGTAAAAGCTTATTTTTAAGGCATTTTTTTTTGTATTGAGATAGCTGACTACATTTCCAAAAATTTACCTTGCACAATATTTGGAAGTGTGATATTTTTGTGTTTGAAAGAAATTAACGTGGTCCGGACGGCTAACACACAATTAGTTTCAGTGTAAACCTTGAAGACCGATAAAAGGTACAACACAAAGCACTATGCGATCTAAACGGTGCATAAAAATGCACCCACTTTCTCATAAATGGGCCTTGAGCCAATTTTATTTGGTTTCTGGCGTCATTGTGCATCTCACAGGGCATGTCTAGATATCACACGTTTAGGTAAAATACATGAAGACTTAAGACTCCGCTATCCGCACGAAAAATTTCCATTTTGATCAAGGCGGGCATTTAGTGTTAAAAGTTACCGTAGGGAGATGTTTTTGCCGGGTTTTGAAACTTGGCTGATAATTAAATAATATCGAGCAGCGCGCGTTTTGAAAACATTCGTTCGTAAGACAAGTCGAAAAGGTAGGGCTACCAATTTTAGAATATTTATACGAAAATATCTGTTATTTTCTCGGTTCCATGACAGTTGATCCGGCGACATTTGGTCCGGCGACAGTTGGTCCGGCGACATTTGATCCGGCCGACATTTGATCCGGCCAACACTTGATCCGGCGGACAGTTGATATGGCGGACATTTGATCCGGCGACAATTGATCCGGCCTGATCCTTTAGAAGATTTTTTCTTCAAGTAAGTATGTAAAAAGGATATACGGCCGTACAACCAAAGTCGATGTACTTATATCTGAAGGCATCTTGAGTGAAAACCCGTTGTAAATATATTTTTACTAACAATAATTTTGACTCTCTGAAGAAGCATGCGGCAATACAAAATACGACATACTTATACGTGCAGTCAGTTTAACAAAAAAACCGTAAAAAATCCAACTTGCGCATAACTTTTTTATCTGAAAATTACACTAGACTCCCAACTGCTCTCAACCGTCTCGAGCCAGTGAGTGCCAATGGCATCCCCAATTTTGGTATGGTGTAATACTGAGGGTAGTGGGGAGGGGAAGAAGATGTAGAAAACGTACCTGGCTATTCATATCTAGTCACGTCATTTCAAGTAATCCGATTAAACCTACATACACTGTACACCAGCGAACAAATTACAAAAATCATATTATGATCTAAATTTTTAAATTTTTATTTTTTAGAACTTTTATCAAAACACAAGAGTCCCAACTGCTCTCAACCGTCTGGAGCCAGTGAAACTATGGCATTCCTAATTTTGATATGTTGTGAGGCTGAAGATAGTGGGGAGGAGAAGGATATGTGAAAAAATTTCCTGGCTATCCAGATCTAGTCACCAAACACGCCTAAAGCCATTTCAAGTAACGTTTCATATCTGAATGAATACTGACGAATAGCAAAATACGACATTCTTATATGTGCAACATCTACTTAAGATTTAGGAGGCGGATATGTTTACCGTCGCCCCGGGAACCATTTATTGGATAACCAACATTCCTGCCATATGTCATCCCAAGTGGTTCGCTGCGTTTGGTAACCGGGTTTACATAAGATAAGACATTAACAAACCGTGGTTTGTTTATGTCTTCGCGGGGGATGCCTTTGCCCACTCTCTGCATGGCGGTCCGGATCAGGAGAGACCAGTTGACCTTCTGATCTCTCCAGCCTTTCTCTCTCGACCCATCGCTTTGCACTGTAGTGTGGAAAATTTACCTGGCTATTCAGATCTAGTCACCATACACGGCAAAGGTCATTTCAAATAACGTTTCAATTCTGAATGAATACAACGCCGAAATACGACGTACTTAGGTATATGTGCAGTGTGTTTTTTTTTTTGTTTATTTGTTTATTTAGCACAATATATTATACATTATTTATTAAATTTTGACTGCCCAACTAGGAGTATTATCCCGTTTTAGGACAGTCAAATAATTATGGGTATGAACATGTGGAGAATATTTGTACAAAAGAAAGAAAATTGCTGAAATAAAAGAAGAGAAAGAATATAAAATAAAATAATAAAAAAACGTTTAAAATATAGTACCTAACTGTTATTTGTTTAGCATAGCAAAAGAAAAAAAGTGAAGAGAGAGAATAAAATAAAAATTAAATAACCAATTAAAACATAAAATAGCCGTGGATTGTTTCGCATAGATGTTGAAATGATAAGCCTACATACATATTTTGTATAATTATGAATAAAAAAGAGAAGAGATAAAATAAAATAAAATACGCAATTAAAACATAAGAATTACAGCTGATTTCTAATTTAAAAGTAATAGGTAGGTACATACAGATAGGTAGATACACATACTAATATAGATAGGTAGATACACATAATAATTTAGATTAGAATATGGGGGTATCTTTTACTTAGATCATTTTTTGTTGGAATTTTTGATGTTGTTTTTGGTTTGTGTTTGATTTTATTTTTTGTGTTGTAAAAGTTCACTCTCCTTTCTCCCTAATTGTTGAAACTAAGTAGTGGTCAATTTACGAAGAACACCTGTGCTTTCCTTTTTCCAAGCATCAGGCATGAAGTTGTATAGTTTTGGACCTAAGAAAGTGAAGTGTCTTTGAGCGAGAGATGTTTTGGTTGTGAGTGTTACAATTGGATTTCTCCGTGAGTGTCGGGTGTTGTGAGAGTGGTTAATAGATGGGTAGAGGTGGCGTTGTTTATGGGTGTTTAAAATTAATTTTCTCATGTACAGTTGTCTTACATCTAGAACTTCTAAGTCTTTAAACAGTGCATCACTGTGATATCTAAATGGTTTTTTGAGGATTACCCTTAGTAGTGATTTTTGAGCTTTTGCTAGTTTGTCCAAAACAGTTTTTACACATCCACCCCAACCTAAGGATGCATAGTCTAGAAGTGACCCGCACATAGCATCATAGATGAGTTTCAATTCTTTTTTACGTAAGATATTTCTGATTGTCATAAACATATACGTGAGCTTTCTAACCTTTGTGGTGACTAGATCCACGTGACCGTCCCATCTAAGATATTTGTCTAATACAACACTAAGGTATTTTATATTGTCCACGCATTCTAATTTATAGCAAGTACAGGTAGTTGAGTCAGTGCATTTATGTACAGAAATATTATATGCTTCCTTCGGTTGGCCGGCTTCTGTCGCACTAAATCGTATAAATTTTGTTTTTTCCGAATTGAGTGTTAACAGATTACTGTCTAACCAAAGTTTTAGCTGTTCTGCTTTGCATTCCATCTTCTGCTTTGCAGTGTACTTCTTGCCATGTTCTACCTTCAAATATTAAGACAGTATCATCTGCAAATGTTATAATATGATTGGAAAAATTGCTGTTACACAGATCATTTTTATAAATACTAAACAAAATAGGTTCTAAGGTACTTCCTTGGGCTTCCGTACTCCAAATTCTACAAGGGCCGGATCACTAATAGTATCATTAATTTTAACTTTTTGGTATCTGTTAGCTAAGTAACTACCCATCCATTTGTGTAGCTGTCCCTGAATACCTATAGCCTTTAATTTTTTTAGAAGTATTTTATGAGAGATGGTATCAAAAGCTTTGGCAAGATCTAAGAAGAGAGCAATAGATTTATTTCCCCGGTCAATGTTATTGGAAATAATATCCACCAGTTTAGCAATTGCATTTTCTGTTCCTAGACCTGGTCGAAAGCCAAACTGGTTGTTAGATAAGATTTTATGAGTTTCTAGGTAGAGGGTGAGACGATTTTTAACAATTTTCTCAATAATTTTTGAGAATGAGTTGAACAGAGATATTGGCCGATAATTATGTATTTCCGATTTGATTCCGTTTTTGTGAATCAATATAACAACTGATTGTTTTAGGTGGTTTGGGAATATGCCTGTCTTGAAACTAAGATTACAAATGTATGCAATAGGATTCGCTATGAGTGGTTTCAATACTTTCAGCAGATTTGAGGAAATTTGGTCTGGCCCATAGGCTTTCGATGACTTAAGCTCATCTATCATTTTCATGACTTCTTTAGTCGTTGTTTGAATCTCGTCTGTTTTAAGATTAAGGACAGTTGTAGGTATGTTGGCTAGTTCAGATTCAGTTTTCTTACATTTTTCAAGGATTTTATTTGCGAGAGAGGCTCCTACTGAAGTGAAATAGTGATTAGCAAAATTAGCCATCAGTTTGGGATTAGTAGTACTTGTATTTTTAATATCCAATGATTGAATGAAAGACGATTTACTATTTTTTGTTTTGGTAATTTTACGAAATATTTCCCAGAAATGTTTTGGAGTTATGGTGTTTTCGTATATATATTTTTTGTATAAATTTTCTTTAGTGGAATTAATTAGTTTTTTACATAAGTTTCTGTATTTCTTATATTGTTCTTGAACTAGAATATTATCTGGTTGTCTTTTAGCATTTTTGTGAAGTTGATTACGTCTGTGGATGGATTTGACTAGACCGGGGGTGATCCATGGCATGAGTTTAAATTGTTTGTTCGGTATAACTTTGTTAACAGTGTGATTAGATATATAGTATTGTAGTTTTGTGATAAATTGCTGCATTGCTTGGTCAGTGTCAGTCTGATCTATTACATTTTGCCATTTTTCTGTAGACAGCTCAGCAATCAGTGCGTTGTAGTTTATTTTAGAAATATGTTTATTTTTAGAAGGAGAGAAAGGCTTCTTTCTTAGGCCGAGCGCTGTGGTATAATGATCTGAAATCGTTGTATGTATAGCAAACGAGTCCGTAAAATCAATGTTTTTAACATTGATGTGATCTAAGCAGGATTTACTTGTACCTTGTACTCGAGTGGGGGTATCAATTATCGGAGTAAAAGCGTTTTCAGTGAGAAAACATAAATAATCATCAGATTGGCGATGATTGTCTAGAATAGTATTAATATTTAAGTCTCCCATGATTATTTGACGTTCTGGGTTATCTGTGTTGTTAATGATAGAGTGAAGTGAATTTAGAAAGGAATCGATGTTGTGAAATGATGGCGATCTATAAATTGCAAAAATGCGTAGGTTTTTGTTAAGCACAATTTTTAGACAGTTGGCTTGTGATAAAGTGAGTTCATCAACTTGCGTCTGTATACCGTCCCTGACATAAATTACAATACCACTAGCTTTATTTATTATACTCGTTGTGTGGTACTCAGTATAATTTTGTATCTCTTTGGGGGTGAAGTATTTATTAATCCAGCACTCAGTTAACTATCATATCATATGTGAAATCAAGTTCGTCAAGAAATACGAGAAAGTCATCAATGTTGGTAATACTTCTTATGTTCTGGTGAATAATTTTCAGACCGTACGATTCCCAACAATATTTATTCATGTCTACAGGATTGTCAATCACATTTTTGATACATGTGAGCAAGGTTTCTTCGGGGATATCAAAAGCTACTTGAATCATTTATAGTTTCTTTTTTAAAGTTATTAAGTATACCCACAATGATGAACTTTGGAAACGTACAGATGTGTGTGTGGTAAAAGAGTACAGATGTGTGTGAGTAAAATAGTACAGAAGTGTGTGAGTAAAATAGTATGTGTATGCTTGTATTAGTGAGTCATAGTGTGAGAAGGATATTTTCAGAGGTAATGTGGATAGCTCGTGATTCTGTTGTTTGACGTACGTATACACGCCCCGCTTTCACCCATACGTAAGCTAGTTTTTTTCCGTAGCCGTCCGTTTTTTTGGTAAACTAACTGCACGTATAAGTATGTCGTATTTTGTATTGCCGCATGCTTCTTCGAAGAGTCGAAATTATTGTTAGTAAAAATATTTTTACAGCGGATTTTCACTCAAGATGCCTTCAGATATAAGTACATCGACTTCAGTTGTACGGCCGTATATCCTCTTTACATACTTACTTGAAGAAAAAATCTTCTAAAGGATCAGGCCGGATCAATTGTCGCCGGCTCAAATGTCCGCCTGATCAACTGTCCGCCGGATCAAGTGTCGGCCGGATCAAATGTCGGCCGGATCAAATTTCGCCGGACCAACTGTCGCCGGATCAAATGTCGCCGGATCAAATGTCGGGTCACCATTTTCTCAATGTATTACGTTAGGTTACCTACATAGTGTAATGTGCACTTGAGGTGAACGTTCAAAAAACGCTATATTATTATAACGGAACTACTATTATCACAGTTTCTCTTTTATTTCTCTTATCAATTTGGGCGACGGGTATGGTTGAACAAATGTGAAATCTTTAGTCTACGATGTCCTTCCTTGTTTTTTTTAGTTCATGTAATTTTAACAGTTTTGTCTTACAGTCCGAATTTCTTTCTGAAATCGCGATGTAACCATAATTGCATAACAAGAGGTGTGTTGTGGGCGTGTCCGTGTGCTCAAAGTAAGCTTATAATTTTTCTTAATTTCTTATGAAATTGGTCAAACGCTTTCTAAAAAATCGATATTCTATCTTCCACAGATGTTCAATATCATTATCCCGTTTCTGCCTAGGAGTCGAAAGGCGTTGGTCGGTCTGTTATCCTTCCTTTGTGATCTTACACTTTGTTAGCGGACCTACATGGGGGTCCCTACATTCTGCCGACAGACTAGCTCAGGTTTTAGTCAGCAGAGCGGGAGAGGCCCTCACCACCAGGGTGGTAGGATCTGTGAGGCGTGTGTGTGGTTTTCCTGAAATAAAGCTCAAATTTCTACGGGCTGGGGGAAGGCAGTGAAACCAGTAACCAGGGTAAACGACAGTTATATTGGGTAAAACACCTGCGTAAACACAATATCACAATAATGCATACAGAGTAATTCAGGGTAGCAACAACAGTTATATCTAAAATGGAGGAATCTGTCCCTATAATCTCTCTGGAAGGGCTATTTATCTCCGCGGTGAATTTACTGCGAACACACGCAAATATGGGGGAATATAACAGCTTGGGTACTCACAGTGAGCGTTTGGACTCTTGTATCTTCCGTATCGGGAAAGAATTCGGCCATTCTTGGTGTCCTAGTGTATCACTTAGCAAAAACACGTTCCATGCTTCCGCGTGGAACTTTCTGGAATGCGCGCGGAACGATTCTCACATTATGCGTGCGCACTAGACCGGGAGTTGCAGGGAAGTGGCGGTTGGTGGCTCGCTACCGACGGTCTTGGGTTCCGCCGCCGATAGCGCGCCGGCAAGCTAGCGGAGAGGGAGTGAAACTGTAGTTTGCGCAGTGGCGTGCGCTACAACTTGGGAGGAGGGGCCGAGTAATTTGCAGGGGCGTATTTGTGTATCGTAACACCTCCCCCCGCGCTCGGAAAAAAAGCGACGTGGCAATGGAGCAATAGGGCAAGAACCCTCTACGTTACCCGCGGGAGTTGAAAGAGAGATTCGTTGACCAGAGAGAGAGCTGACTAACATCTTAAAACTAGCTTATGGGCTAGGTACAATGTTTGTCAGGGTAGGGAGGGGGGTACATAAAATATGAGGAACAGGCAGTTATCACAAGGAGGGGTGAAACAACATACATATTTATGCAATTGAAAGAACAAAAACAAGGTTATGAAAATGTGAAACAAAGACAAAAATTATGAAAATGTGAAAACAAAGACAAAAATTAAGAAAATGTGAAAACAATGACAAAATTATGAAAATGTGACTCTAGGGTTTCATTGGTCTGGAAGCTAAATTTGCGGTGCGTAGATTTGTTTGTGTTTTTGACGGGGTTCGAAGAGTTTCGGAGAATTGCGAAGAGACGTGATTTCACAGACTCTAAAGGGAACTTATTCATTTAGTACATGAAACGTCAAACGTATTTTGAAAACGTCTACAATAATAAACCTAAAAGTGCGATAAAAAGTGAAGTAGGCCATTACAACCAGTGCAGTCCTGCGCAGTTTTTAACGCGCTATCGACGGGTGTTTATGCCTTCTAATTTTTTCCACACGGAAGTATCAAAATATGTGTTTAAACAAGTTACAAAAACAAAACAGTTTCTATTTAGTGCGACAATAAGTAACTCGACGCGCTGTATGCATGAACCATTGTTCAGGATCTCAACTTCCGCTCTCCTGACAGAGCAATCCGGCGTGGTAATACCAGATTCCAAAGGGAAGTGTGGCTGGAGTAACTCTTCAATAATAACTCCAGCTCTTGAATAATTGGTCTTTATTGAAACAATAAAAGACCCGTAGGGTAGCTCATGTACGGTGAGCCCAATGATGCTATCTCTCTCCGCGGTTTTATAACCCACATGAAGTGAAAACCTGGCAGCAGACGTTTTGCCCAAAAACGACCCGCCCAAGACGGATGGTAACAAGAGAAGAAGGAATTAAAAAATCCGTGGCAATACGAAATCGCCCTTGCAATTGCCAACACAAAAAATGTTGCCACAACCATTAGGGTGACAATCACAAATATTAATATTTCAGTACCTGAAATCTTAACATATTCCCGCCCAAAACGAGTATTAAGGAATAGTCGTTTTTCATAAAATAATATATTAGAAGAGATTGCAACATTGGTACTCAGAATTTACCCAACGAGTTCACATACAAAAATAAACAATATTCAATGTTTGGATATCAAAATAATAACAAAAAACTTATAACTAAGTATATAACCCTATGTCAGACTTGACATTAAAAAATGAAAGTTTAATAACGTAGAACCTTCTGGTGCGCTGCACCCACTTATGTGAAAATGGTTTAACACTTGGCACTGATGAGCCTGACGGCACTTTGATTTACACATCACATCACTTTTAGCGTTGTAATTGGTTCTTAATCCAGGTTGGAGGAAGCATCCTCCATGGGAAGTAGACAGAGCTGTGTCACGGCTCTTTTGGTGACACCTCTGGCCGTCCTCAAGGAGACGACGCGGACGCGTCCGTCTTGGCCAGGGTGGATCTCCGTCACTCGCGCCATCCTCCAGTACTGCGGAGGTAGCTGGTTGTCTTTGATGATGACCATGTCACCAGGCTGTAAACTGCGTTGACGTCCTTCTTGCCATTTGACTCGGTTCTGCAATTCTGCTAGGTATTCCCGGCTCCATCTGTGCCAAAAAGATTGAACAACGGTAGACATCTTTTGGTAAATATTAAGCCTGTTTGTAGGCAGATGATGGATATCAAGCTCAGGCAATGCTAACAGGTTGTCGCCAATAAGGAAGTGTGACGGAGTGAGGGCGTTTAAGTCATTTGGATCTGATGTTAATGGAGTCAGAGGACGGGAATTTAAACAAGCCTCAATCTGTATTAGTATGGTATTCATTCCTTCGTATGTCAAAACAGTTGACCGCATTGCTTTTTTTAAATGCAACTTGGTCATTTTAACTGCACTTTCCCAAAGTCCCCCGTGATGCGGTGAGCGGGGAGGCAAGAAACTCCAGCTAATATTCTGCTGGGCCAAAAAATTATGGATTTCTTTATCAGATGCCTTCAAAAAATCAAATAGTTCAGTAAGTTCCCTATAACTACCTGTAAAGTTATCAGTAAAGAGTCGTGAGGGTTTACCCCTCCTAGCTATAAATCTTTTCAATGCATTCATAAATGCCATTGAAGTTAAATTAGTCACTAATTCTAGGTGAATTGCCTTCGTTGAAAAACAAATAAATAAACATATGTAAGATTTTACACTCTTAGCATTTCTGGTTAAACCAGACTTACTTAAAATTGAACCTGCAAAATCTATGCTGGTTACATAAAATGGTCTATGGATTCGGAATCGGTCAGCAGGAAGGTCACCCATGAGCTGGCGACACTTGCGCGGACGGACTCGGAAACATACAATACATTTATGCAGTGCTCGCTTCACTGCGTTTTTACCAAATATTGGCCAAAAACGTAAACGCAGTAATGCGAGCAGAGCATTACATCCTAAATGTAAATTCTCATAATGCAGATGGATTATTATTAAGTCAGTCAACTTATGATTTTGTGGTAACAAAATTGGATGTTTTTGAGAGCCTGAGGTAATATCGGATTGTGATAGTCGACCTCCAACACACAACAACCCATCCTGCATCAAAGGATTTAGTGCCTTTACTTTGCTCTGCCTAGATACAAATCTTCCATTACTCACAGACGCTATTTCATCATGAAATGCGAATCGCTGAGCGTTCAAATTCAATACATGCATGGCATGTTCCAGTTCGCTTACAGAAAGCTCGTCGACCCGCATCGGTCTTCGTTTAGAACAGTTATGTATGAAACGTAACATATAAGCAACTACGCGCCTCAGTCGTCTTAATGAAGAATAATTATTAAATATTTCCCTATTTCTAAAAGATTTTTTATTAAAGCAGAACATTTTCCTCGGTACCCGAATATGATTTGCTTTACCGAGACTCAGCGTGTAAATCTGCCAGGCCAATAAAAGGTCATTGGGTAGCTTGTCATCCCAGGATGTTTTTAGCTTCCACAATCTCTGCATAATTATCTTACCGACAATGATTACTGGGCCTACCAGTCCTAAAGGGTCAAACACTTTTGAAATTAATGATAAAACTTGACGTTTTGTTACTTCTAACTTTGAGTCTATGCTTTCTACCTGATAGGTAAACTCATCAAGTTTGGTGTCCCATATTAATCCGAGAATCTTAGCTTCATTGGATTCATTTGGCAATAATTCTAAATTATCTTTAGAATCATTAATCGAGGGCGCATTAGACCTCCATTTTCTAATCTCCATGCCTGCTGTAGCAAGCGCATTAATGATTTGTGATTTAAGCAAGTGACAAGTATCAATGGAGTCACTACCAGAAAGAAAATCATCTACATAAAAATTTTCCTTAAGGGATTTACTAGCTAATGGATGAGTAAATGAAACGTCATTACCTAGCTGATGCAGACAACGTATTGCTAAATAAGGCGAAGGAGCCAAACCATATGTCACCGTGTTTAGCGTATAGTGTTTCGAACAATCCTCCGCATCCTTTCTCCATAATATACGTTGGTAATTTCTGTGTTCCGGGTTGATATTAATTTGGCGGTACATTTTTGCAATATCTGCAGTGACTGCATATTGATGTTTTCTGAAAAATACCAAGTGGCAAAATATATCATTTTGAATGGTGGGCCCAATCATTAGAGCGCGATTCAAAGAAATCCCTCGAGCGGGTTTAGCCGACCCGTCAAAAACAACACGAATTTTAGTAGTTGTGCTTGATTCTTTAAATACAGCGTGATGTGGTAAATAATAAGTAGTTTCATCACGTATTGGCGGTTCACATTCAGTCATGTGACCTAACGCAAGATACTCATCAATAAATTCCGAGTATTGTTCCTTTAAACTAGGTTGTCTTAAGAATTTCCTTTCCATTGACACCAATCTACTTTTAGCAATACTAAATGAATCTCCTAATTGAGATAGGTTAGATTTAAATGGTAAGTTCACTACAAATCTACCATTTGCATCGCGTTTATGCGTGCCTTTGAAAATCTTTTCACATTCACTATCTTCCAGAGAGTGATGCTTACTATTTTCAATTTCTTCAACCTTCCAAAACCTTTCTATTTGATTCTGCAAAGAATTTAATGAAATATGACAAACTTTAACTGGCCTCGTATTTTGACGCCTCTGTACAGCTCCTGATATTATCCAGCCTAGCTCCGTTCGATGCAATGTAGGTTTATCCTTTCCTAACTGTATCTGATCCGTACGAACCACCTGCCAGAATATCTCTGCTCCGATCAGCATATCAATAGCAGCTGGCTGGTAAAACTGCGGATCAGCTAACTGGATGCCGTCTGGAATGTTCAACATTTTTGGATTAATCAAGGTCTGTGGAAGATTGCAAGAAATCTCATCTAATACCAAACAAGATATTTCATCCCGGTATTGAGAACATAATGATTTAAATTTAATGTCAAATGTTTCCTTTACATGAATTAAATTATTATGCAAACCTGAAACAGGTATATTCAACTTTGTACAATGCAAATTTAATCTTTTACAAGTATCCTTTGTAATAAAATTAGACATTGAACCCGAATCCAAAAGTGCGTGTATTTTGTGTGTTCCACCATACGCGTCTTCTATTTTTACTATTATGGTAGATAGTAAAATTTCCCGCCCGTTCATGTCACTATGACATGCTAAATTTACTGGTGCCTCCGACTGACCCTTGCCAGTTGAAGTACCCGCTTGTACATTATCAGTATTGATATGTAACAGAGTGTGATGTTTTCGATCACAAACACTGCATTTTTCCTTCCACCTGCACAACTTTGAAAGGTGCCCCGGTTTTAGGCAGTTATAACATAAATTGTTCTCTGAAACGAGCTTTCTTCGTGCCGCTGGTTCTTTGTTAACAAATATTTTGCAAGAATAAATGAAATGACTGTCATTACACAGCATACAATTAACGTTGCTCGACGCTAACGTAACCTTGTTTGTAGACTTCTTTTCCTTAAAATTAAAAAACTTTGCTTTTGTTGCAACTGGTTCCGATTTCTGTTGCATTCCACCAATATCACCTTGGATAGTTTCCAGGATCTGAGACCTTTGTGAAATAAAATTGCTAAACTGCACGAACGTAGGATAAACTTCGTCGCATTCTAATGATTCCCAAAGGCTACGTGTGTGATTATCTAACTTTGAGGTTAGAATATGAATAATTAAAGTATCCCAATGTTCGGTTGGTAGCTTAAGGTTGTGTAAAGCTCTCAAATGAATGTTTGCTTGATCAATTAAATTCCGTAATTCATGATGATTCTGTCGTTTTAACGGTGTAAAACTAAATAAGAAATTCAAATGTCTATTTGCTATAAGTCGGACATTTTCGTATCTCGAAATAAGCATTGTCCAAGCTGCACTATAATTATCCCCGGTTATTTCTAGAGAACTAATCAAATCAAGTGCCTCTCCGGACACATAACTAATAAGGTAATGAAATTTCTGAACATTATTTAATTTACTGTTATCATGAATTAAGGCAATGAACGAATTTTTAAAAGTCAACCATTTATGGTTGTCACCTGAAAACACTGGTATAGAGATTGGTGGTAAATTTACTGATATATTTGGGACATTTTCAATCTTCTTAAATTTTGATAACATTTCCTGTCCTAATGCAATTACATTAAAATATGTACCTTCAAAATTATCCCTCGCGTCATTATCTTCTGATTTGTTCAATAAATCAATCTCCAGCTGAATTTTGGAGAATTCTATCAGAGAAGGTTTAATGGCGTCCAACCTGGCTGACAACACGCCAGGTGTAATATCATTTTCGTTGCTTAAATAGGTTTCGAATCTCGTTAATGAACCTTTCAAAACCCCGCGCCGTTTAATCAACTTGTCGAGTTCCATTTTTTACAAACGAAATAACACTAACTTGATTTAAAAACTGAATACACAATACACAACGCGACAGTTTGACGTAAACAACAATGAATAATACCATAAATAATATACTTTGGATCATAGAGAAACCACTCACAATACTATAGCATACAAAGGCGAAACTTGCAACCGCGTGGCTAGAAATGTAGGTAGGCAAAAGCAAAGTTATTCGGCAGACTGAATACAACAATAAAAATTATTATCACCAACAAAATTTATGCTATATTGAAAGCATCTGATTATGAACACCCGAATATAATTCGATATAATCAATACGAAATAATGTGGCATCTACACAGATTTTTAGCTTTTTAAATGGAATTTGAAAGGACAATGAAAGGAAGGCTACAACCTGATTTGCTGTGCATGCGAGCGTCGTGATGAGGCTCGCTTGATCAATCCAATGATGGTGATGAGGACGCCGACTGGACCAATCCCGATGATGATGAGGCCTGACTGGGCCACTCCAAATAATGATCTTCAGTCTCAAATGGATCAATCCAAATAATGATCACCCAGCTTGAATGAGTCAATCCAATAATGATCACCCGGCTCGAATGATCAATGCAAATAATCCCGGCTCGAATGACCAATGTTCAGGATCTCAACTTCCGCTCTCCTGACAGAGCAATCCGGCGTGGTAATACCAGATTCCAAAGGGAAGTGTGGCTGGAGTAACTCTTCAATAATAACTCCAGCTCTTGAATAATTGGTCTTTATTGAAACAATAAAAGACCCGTAGGGTAGCTCATGTACGGTGAGCCCAATGATGCTATCTCTCTCCGCGGTTTTATAACCCACATGAAGTGAAAACCTGGCAGCAGACGTTTTGCCCAAAAACGACCCGCCCAAGACGGATGGTAACAAGAGAAGAAGGAATTAAAAAATCCGTGGCAATACGAAATCGCCCTGGCAATTGCCAACACAAAAAATGTTGCCACAACCATTAGGGTGACAATCACAAATATTAATATTTCAGTACCTGAAATCTTAACAACCATCACACAAACAAATACGAGTGTTCTTACCAGTACTCCAACTAGCGCCGGTGGCTTTATGGACTAATGCGTCGGAATTACTTTTTGCCCGATTAAAGTGAATAGCTGCCGAATTCTGTTCGAATCCCACACCGGCGAAAATTTTTATTTTTAAATTTTTTATTCTTAATGAATTTCTTCTTTGTTTTTGATAAGCCATGTAAACTCCAAAGCCAAAAATGACGGTAGCAAGCTGTATAAATGAACTAAAGAGTGAGGTTTCGAAAATTCAGACAGTCAAGGACCAAAAAACAAAAAATACTATTGAACTCATAATAACGAGGTTGGAAAATGCAATTAACAAAGAGAGTCTCTCATTACAGGAAAAAATTATCGAATTACAAGAAAATATAATCGAGAGTGATAGAAAATATATCAGTAACTTAGAAAAATTCCATAATCTCGAAAACAAAGCAACTACGAAAAGTTACGCTAGCATCGCCAGTGGAACATACGCGACACCTAAAATTCCAGTATTCCCCGTTATAATAAAAACTAAAAATGAAAACGAAGACATAAAAGAAACCATCATAAAGAACGTCAAAATATCTAAACTGGGAATCGGAGTAAGCAGCATCAGGAAGACATCAAAAAATGAATTAATAATAAATCTACAAAAGGCGGATGATATGGCCAACATCAAAAATGAAATTGCAAAGTTAAAACTTGAAGGAATACACGTTGAAAACATTGATAAAAAAAGACCGTGCATGATCTTTAAAGGAATAGACGAAAAATATACACAAGAAGAATTTATATCAGATTTAATTCTGCAAAATGAAGACATAAAAATTATTTACGAAAAGGACCCAAACCAGATAAAATACAAAGGAACCATACAAATTAAAAAATTTAAACAAAAAAATATAATTCTTGAAACCAGTGGAGACCTCAGAAATCTTCTAATTTCTAAAAAAAGCGTAAACCTTGGATTTTACCAAATTAAAGTAGAGGATTGCAACCCCCTAATGCAGTGTTACCATTGCCAAAAATATGGTCACACAGCAATGCGTTGCCTCCAACCACCGAACAAACCAATATGCCTTCATTGTGCGGGTGAACACAACTTAAAAAACTGCAACAATAAGAACGAAAAACCAAAATGCATTAATTGCACAGAACTTAATTTAAAATTTAATACTACGACTCCAACAGACCACAAATCAAATAGTGAAAAATGCAAACACAGATTGAAAATGCTTAACTTTGCTCAAGAAAAAATCAATTATAATTCAAAATGACAGAATTCATATTAAAACAAATTGACGAAAAATACAAAATAAACCAAGAAATATGTCAAAATATTAAAGAAGTTAATAAGTGGTGCGTTACAAACAGTTCCCCCTTTTTATTACTACACATGAACATTCGAAGCATCGCAAAAAACCTTGATGAATTTTTGATAAATATAAATGATCTGTTTTTATCGCCCGCCTGCATAGTGTTAACAGAAACGCACTGTAATAACGATCAACACATTAATGCACTACCCAACTACAAAGGCATCGCAAAAACAACACCAATTAATAAAAATAGTGGTATAATTATATTTGTTCATGACGAGTGTGAAATTATTAACATTGAAGAAATTTATATACAACATGTAAATTGTCTAAAAATATATATAAAATTAAAAAACAAATTATACAGAATTATAACAGTGTACAGAACACACAAATCAAACATAACTAAGTTCATAAATGAACTATATGAATATCTAAGCAAACTATCGAAAATTCTTACTTTTGTTTGTGGTGATTTCAATATAAACATTTCTGTTAACCATAACTCAATAGAAAAAAATAATTTCATTAACACGATGACGCACCTCAACTTTAAATCTTGTATAAATAGTAACACTCGAGAAATTAAAAACCAAACTCCATCATGTATAGACCATATCTGGTGTAATATACATTTAAATGAAATAAAAAATATTAAATCTACTGTTTGGAAAACCAATATAACTGACCATTACGCGTGTCTTATATTACATGAGACAAATAAAAAACTAAACACAATACCCAAATTAAATCTTCCATATTCCCAATTAGACTATGAATTATTAAAAAAATCATTAATAAATGAAAAATGGGAAGAAGTTTTAAAAAATAAATGCACCAACCAAAGTGCCTTACTGTTTGAAAAAACTTTAACTAAACACGTTTTAGAAGCAACAAAAACAACACAGATCGTCCCCAATTCAAAAACAAAGAAAATTAAACCATGGATTACTCTAGGATTAATAAAAGCCATTCGAAAAAAAAATAAACTTTATAAAATAACACAAAGGCCACTAGTTAACAATAAAATTGTACTATATTATAAAAAGTATAAAAATATATTAACTACTCTAATTAGAAAAACGAAAAACGACTATTACTCAAAAATTATAACAGAAGCTAAAGACAATAATAAAAAAATATGGTCAACAATAAATGAAATAATAAATAAAAATAAAACATATAAGCACATATCCGAAATATCAGATGGGAAATTAATATATAATGTACAAAATGACACAAAAAAATGTTGTAATATTTTAAATAACCATTTTAATAACGTTGGAAAAAACCTAGCAAAATCCATAAATTCGACCAATATATCAAATCCACAACACAGAACACAATGTCAAATAAATAAATTTGAGCCAGTCACAGAAGCCGACATTGACAGAACTATTTCGGAACTAAAAGGAGGTTCTGCCCCCGGCTTTGATAACATAGATGCTAAGACAATAAAAGCGATGAAAACATACTTAATTCTCCCAATAACACATATAATAAACCTAAGTCTAGCAAATGGCGAATTTCCCAATAATTACAAAAGAGCAATTATAACTCCCATTTTTAAAACAGACTGTCCTAAAGACCCACAAAATTACCGCCCGATTTCCCTTCTATCAAATATATCAAAAATATATGAGAAAATTGTAAAAAAACAAATTTGGACATTCTTAGATGAAAATAAAATAATTAATGATAATCAATTCGGCTTCAAAAAAAATACAAGTACTCACGACGCGATAGCAAAAATAACCAACTATTTATATACGGCCCTAGATTCCGATAAAAAATGTATCGGAATATTTATAGACTTGAAAAAAGCTTTCGACAGCATATCACATAAAAAATTAATAAATAAATTAAAATCTATAGGAATTAATGGGAAAGTCTTAGCATGGATAGCTAGTTATTTACATGAAAGACCACAACAAGTAAAATTACTAAATCAAGTCAGCGATTCAAAATATAGCGATTTTTCAATACCCCAAGGTACAGTTTTGGGACCATTGTTATTTATTATATATGTCAATGATATATTCAATATTTCTAAATATGGAGACATTGTATCCTACGCTGACGACACAGTCCTACTACTAAAAGCAAACACCTGGTCTGAATTAAACAAAATGGCAAATACAGATATCAATGCACTAAAATTATGGTTTGATAAAAACCTGTTGACTTTAAATTCTAAAAAAACCTATTATTTGCCATTTTTCATTAAAAAACAAGAAACACCTAAAGAAATAAACTTAATAATCCACTCTGTGACAAACACAGAAAACCACAAATGTAATATATCATGTTCAAAAATAGAAAGCAAAACTGATATTAAGTACCTGGGCATAACAATAGACCAGCGTTTAAAATGGTCTCCACACATAAATATTCTAAACAACAGAATAAGAAAACTAACTTATATATTTAGATGTTTAAGAGATATTTTAAACGAAAAACTACTTAGAACCACATACTTCGCTTTCTGTCAATCAATTATACAATACGGCATTATAGGATGGGGCGGTTCATATAAAAATCAAACACAAACAATTTACATATCACAAAAACTTATAATAAAAACAATTTAAAAAAAACCCTACTCATATTCGTCAGAACTTTTATTCAAACAATTTAAGGTCAGAAAAATAAGTGCATTATACTTTTATCATGCAACATTACAAATTTATAAAGATAATATTAAAAATCAAGTTGCACCATTTAAAAATAACAGAAGTCTTAGACAAAGATCAATACTTCCCACTCCAAAATGTAAAAAAAAAATTGGACAATTGAATCATAAATATCTCGGAGCAAAATTTTTTAATTCATTACCAGAAAAAATTAGAAACATGAATACCAATATAAAAATTTTTAAAACTCACCTTAAAAATTATACTGAAAACTTAAACTGAATGATATAAAAAAAGCAATACAATAACACCCCCCCATACACACAAGCCTTGCTTAATTATGGGGGTACATCAAATATATCTACTATGTAATTAATTACCGTATAAAATTTATTTGTAATTTATGTACCTTCTATTACTAATAAAAAAAAAAAAAATAAAAAAAAAAAATTACATTATCACTGTAATCTGACCCATTTGAGATTACACTCAAGAGTACACTAGGGCCTTGGAGAAAAACACTTTGTTTTGTCGTAGACGTCGAAGGTTACGAAGTGGAGACTGTGGTTGCAGTGCGGAGGGCTATGGTTACAGAGGTCGTTGAGGAGAAGAATCCAGGATCTGCAGACATGCCAGTACGAATCCTAATGTGCCATTATGGTGGGCACGGATCGTGTATAATGGTTATCGAAGCATAATGTAGCTCGGAATAACTTGTGAGGGTGCGCATTCAGCGAATACTGGAGAGTCAAGGTAATAATGGTTTACACATGACATGGTGTGCGTCACTGCATGACAGAGCAAGAGACGGCAAAACTGGCTTGGTAGCGAGAGCAGGAACAAAACCCAGGGGCTAGCGTGCCCAAAGGTAGTCCAAAGTGTCATTATATATAGCGGGACAACTCGGCTCGCAATGGCGCAACAAGACAACATACATAGGGGCGGTATGGTCTGTGCTTTCAGGAACAAATATGTAGAAAATGGCGGCGGGGGACCTTTGTAACTACAGCGAAGGCTGCTAGGAAGTGAAGCTCAGCTTGGCTGCCGATAGAGACATCCTTCTGGGCTTCTTTTTAAATCCGGGAGGAATTATTATTAAAGCAAAATTCTTGAAGTTTACCTGCCTAGAGACCAATGAAGAAAAGTTTGGAGAGA
Organism: Limnephilus marmoratus; assembly: GCA_917880885.1. Taxonomy (NCBI): domain Eukaryota; kingdom Metazoa; phylum Arthropoda; class Insecta; order Trichoptera; family Limnephilidae; genus Limnephilus; species Limnephilus marmoratus. The sequence continues at coordinate 3,620,644 of OU862906.1, read as the reverse complement.
AACAAAGTGTGTTCAGAGAATAGCAAACGAGGTTTTAACCCGGTGACCCAGAGAGATTGAGAGAGAGAGAGAGAGAGAGAGAGAGAGATTCCTAGCTAGTGTACAATAACATTTTTGAAAATAAATACAAAGGTATCCTTTGTTAGGATGACCTGGCTTTGCCGGGTGACAAAATACCTTGGTTGAAAAGCGACCGGCCTTCCATGGCCTATGTTAACATAAAATGGTAACATTTTTGAAGAATTTCAAAGAACAAGACACAAAGTCGTGAACGAGTCACGGCAAGGCAGCGAAACTGATTCATGGATAAAGGTTGTCGATAAGAGACAGATGATACGCCAAGTGCATAACATACGTGTCAAATATTCATGAATCTGCCTCATTGAAACCAGGATGAAGAACCGAAGAAACATGTGACAAGAGTGAAATAGAAGGCCCGTTATGCCTGGTTAGGTACCGATTCGAACTCCAAGTGAGGGCGAAATATGGACAACAACGGATCTTCCACTTCATGCATGATGAGAACATGAGGGAGGGAAGGGGAAAATGGATGGAGGGGAGTTGAGTGACGAAACTTGCTAGGGACTGGACTAATTTCCAATTCAAACTCTATGTGAGTATGAAACGTAATCCACCAGCATGCTTCCTGACTCTTTACATAAGAAAAAAAATGATATGAAAAAGAATACACATTACACCAAGGAGACTAGTCTTTCGCGTCTATTTGACGAAAGATTAGGGGTCACTTAAAACTTCTCCTTGATTGTGAGAAAAGATAGACCCTCGCTCCAATTTCACAATCCTGGGATTTCTTTTATTCGCTTCCCAGACGACGAGTTTGGTGGATTTTGTGCCCATTTGATTAACTCCCACGGCACTATGCCCCATAGCTGACAGTGAAGCTGACAAGCTAGTCCTTTTGAGATAGTAGATATTCCTGGGCTTCTTTCCTTTAGAGAAAGAAATGGCAAAACAGGAAGTCCACGGGCATTGTCGTTGAACAATTTGCAAAAAGGTTGTGGACTACTTTGTGTAGTGCGCACAAAAAGGGTTGATATTATTTCGTTCGCACGATTCATGGTGAGTATTGTAACGTCTTCACGTTTGGTGCACAAATTATATAAGTACACAATTATAACAAGGTACAGCTCAATTACAGACAGAAGTCAAATAGTGTTATACAATGCATCTTAAAGAAGATAGCAAGGCCGATATTATGTCGTTCACACGATTCGTGGTGAGTATTATTACGTCTTCACGTCTCGTGTACAGATTATACAAGTACACAATTATAAATAAACAATGCGGTTCTCATGACAAATTAATGACACACGACCAAAAGGGGCGGTTCTCATGCCAAATTTAATGACACACGACCAAAATGGGCGGTTCTCATGCCAAATTTAATGACACACGACCAAAGGGGGCGGTACTCATGCCAAATTTAATGACACACGACCAAAAGGGGCGGTACTCATGCCAAAAGACACACGACCAACTCAATAACATTTAGTTAAGAGTATAAAGTAATTATAACGAACTTCTCGTATCGTGGCGGATGTTTTAAGGATCTCTCCTATGATGGTGGGTATTGTGAGGATCTCTCCTATCGCGTACAGGTTGTGCATAAGTACAGCAAAATGAATGATAACAACATTCGTTTTAATGTTGTTTATAAAGATTCGTTAGATTTAACTAACCCCGTAGCCCGGGGGCGTACGATAGAATGACATAAAGTGATGGCAGGGTATATTCTGCTTACACCGAGCAATAAAAGAGACAGACCTGGAGTGGTTTTACATACTGTCCGAGTAACCGAGAGTCCGAGTAAGAAAAGAGAAAAAAGGTGATAATTGCAAAACGATGATCGAACAAATCAATGTTGATTTACGTTAAAAATTACAATTATTTGGATTCGAGAATCAGGATGACCGTTTGGTTTTACTAACCTGTCTCGTATTAAAACGTGTAATACAAAACATACGTGACGTAACGGTAGAGAAGAAACAAATCAGTGGTTTCGTTGTAGCAACCAAAGACCTGGTGATTCGGTTTTACATACTTTAGTCGAACGAGCCAACGGATTTGTGTATGACTTATAAAAAGCCAACTTGTAGGTTTTTTTTTAATATATACCTATATTAAATACAATTTCCAAAATGGACGTGTCAATATCCTATTTTGGGGAGAAAAAAAAATTGAGCACGGGTGAAAAGGACGCCATAAATTTTTGATTTAAGTAAAAAATTGAAAAAGACTTATATGTACAAGAAAAAAGGTGAAGTAACCATTTTTGACTTTCGTGCTTGAGACCACTATTGGGTTTTACGTACTCAAGGTGAGCTGAAAATCGAGAGGTAAGAAAAAGGTTTTACCCTGGTAGGTAAAATGCGATGAACGTGAGAATGAGGTAAAAAAATGTACAAGGGCGGCCGAAACTGAGGCCATACACAAAACAAAACAAAAACAAAAAAACGAAACAAAAAAACAAAAAAACGAAACAAAGTGACATGACATGAACATTGCATAGTGTGGGGTTGAGAAACGACAATTGGGATCATGACTTCCCAAAATATCGTGACTCGAGGTGTGTCTGCTCCGAAGTAATCAGCCTCAGAACAGGTGAGAGAAAAAAAAATTTACAAAGAAACAATGCTGGCAATTTGCCGTGATGGGGAAAAGAGAAGTTGGTACAACCATGACATTTGGATGTACCTATTATGATTGTACATTTATTTACAAACAAGTATAAATAAAGGACTTGCTTTATTTATGGGGTCTGGTCGTGTAATTGACACCTTACACGCCAGTTATATGCATATTTATTTATTTATAAAACATTGTCAAGAGATCGCTTGAAAGCTGATTCGAGACCTGCCTCACGCTTGAGGACTTATGCCACAACTCCATTTCTCGGGGTGTGACCCTTGTGTCGTATACACGCTGCGAGGCGGTAGGCAGCGCCGGATCTGCCATACGTTCAAAAACGCGCAAAAACCTGGCGCCAACTTCGAAGGGGCGCCGCGGCGCCCGTGAGAAAATAAATATTGTATTTAAATTTAGTTATAATATTCCCTGAATCGTTTAAAAATTACTCATAGTACGAAATAATTATTACGCTTTAGCAACACTTTCCAAAGGTTGGTATCAACGGCTTACGAATTTATAGTCAGTTACAGAATTTTTTAAAAATTCCATATATTTAGTTTAAACGTAAGATCTATTTTTCCATATATCTTTTACCGTCTTTTACGACGAATAGGTGCGATCCAAATTCTTTTTTAGTTTTAGACCCAGTTCACCGAAACCACCCGCATTGTCTCGTAACCTATATTTTAAATCATGGTACGGGCACAAACAAACAATTCGTTGTATTATGTTAAAGCATAACTTGCAAAGAGTTTTTCCTAAAATAATTAAAATAGCACCATAATTTATGTTTACCCAATAGATTCAGAGAGTATAGGGCTCCTGGCGATCCTCTCTTTAAAAAAAAACGAGTGTGAGAGCTACCGCCAGGTCACTTGGAAAAGTTACACCCTTTATATGTCTTGATTTTATTTGATAAATTTGTGTAAAAAAAAATAATAATTAAATAAAAAAAATTGGGTTGAACGAATTTTTAATCAAAATAAAAATGCAGGGCGGGGGGCGCCATCGGTACCTACTGCACAGGGCACCAGATTTCGTAGATCCGGCCCTGGCGGTAGGTATTGCGGAAATAATTCTGTGAATTGAAGTTCCTTGTGTGAACGACGCCATTGTTTCGTTCACGATGTATTTCACACATAATAATCGTATGTGCTTCCAAGGGGTTAAAAGTAGCAAACAGCGCCGTGGTACAAGCTTGCGGCCAGCGTGTGCAACCGAGAATGTCGCGCGCAAATTTTTGTTGCTAGGCGCGACTTGTGAAATCCGGCAGTGGATAATCTCGCCAGGAGAGGCATTATTATCGGCCTCTATCCTCCTGGATGGCACGACCTTTGAGGTGTGTCCATTTCTTGAGTACATATTTATGTGTTCGACAGCTCCTATAGCTTGCGGCCAATGTACTTGATGATGGTTGTGTTGTTGATAGTGCATCGTGCATGATTTTGTCGATGCCTTTGTGAGTTGAAAATGTTCGTGATTAGGTATGTTCGAAAACTTTGATAATCACTCTTTGTGATTCCATTTTTGGTGCAGGTGATGGACGGCGTGACGGCTTAAATTCTTTCGCTGGTCGATGAGTTGAGAAAGAAAAAAACAAAAAGGATTTTTTTTTTTTTTTTAAATTTCCAAAATTTTGAAAAATTTTTTGCCAAGGGGGATCCTTACAAAGTTGCTCTTTTGTGTTTAAAATAAGCACTTTTCGAAAATTTGTTAAAATTTTTCAAAGTATTTTAATTTTTGCGAAATTTGGCCAGGGGTCTCCTTCTAGGGTGTATATTCTTGGTTTCACTTAGACACTTTTGAAAAAGTAGCACTTTTGTAGGAGCATCAACACTTTTGAGACGCAAAAACACTAGGCAGAAAAGAAAAAAATTGGCCATAGATTTCCCTGTAGGGTCAGCTAGTTTGGTTGTCACAAAGCACTTTTGCAAACTTCACAATTTCACTTCCAAAAGATTTCACTATTTGGAAAAAAAAATGCCAAAGGAGGCCTTTTGAAAAAAAACCCTGTTTGATTTCACCACTTTTGTTAATTTGGATTAAATAAAGATTCACTTTTTATTATAAACACAAATTTACACCTTGGGACCGGACATTAACGCACTGTTTTTTCACTTGTGTAAATAAGTCACAATGTACCTAAATATTCATGGGAAAGAACAGTAAATCAACATTTCGTTATTTATAAGAAGTATTCCCGCCTGATAACTGGAAGGTATATGTTTGGAGGCAAACCGCGTTGTTAATTTCGCGAGCATGTCGTAGTTACGGCTTACGTAATAATAGATCATTCCCGCGCCAAAACTGTCGCGTCGTTGAAATGACGTAATCGACGAACCTTCTAGAATTATTATGCGCGGGAACAAAGGTACATACGAATGTTGTTTACAATATGTGATTGTTAGGTATTATTCAGGACCAGTAAAGCTGAGAAGACAAAGGAACAAAAATACATTTATCCTTCGCCGGCCTGTAAAGATTTGAGCTCAGGAAAGAGAGAAAAAAATGCCCCACATTCTAGCGTCAGTGTTAAACGTGGGGAAATGAGGAAAAAAAATTGCCTCTAAGATGGAATGCCAGTGTTGGCGCCACAACGTAAAAACGCCCCACGTTCGGGCAACAGTGTTAGCGGACCTATATGGGGGTCCCTACATTCTGCCGACAGACTAGCTCAGGTTTTAGTCAGCAGAGCGGGAGAGGCCCTCACCACCAGGGTGGTAGGATCTGTGAGGCGTGTGTGTGGTTTTCCTGAAATAAAGCTCAAATTTCTACGGGCTGGGGGAAGGCAGTGAAACCAGTAACCAGGGTAAACGACAGTTATATTGGGTAAAACACCTGCGTAAACACAATATCACAATAATGCATACAGAGTAATTCAGGGTAGCAACAACAGTTATATCTAAAATGGAGGAATCTGTCCCTATAATCTCTCTGGAAGGGCTATTTATCTCCGCGGTGAATTTACTGCGAACACACGCAAATATGGGGGAATATAACAGCTTGGGTACTCACAGTGAGCGTTTGGACTCTTGTATCTTCCGTATCGGGAAAGAATTCGGCCATTCTTGGTGTCCTAGTGTATCACTTAGCAAAAACACGTTCCATGCTTCCGCGTGGAACTTTCTGGAATGCGCGCGGAACGATTCTCACATTATGCGTGCGCACTAGACCGGGAGTTGCAGGGAAGTGGCGGTTGGTGGCTCGCTACCGACGGTCTTGGGTTCCGCCGCCGATAGCGCGCCGGCAAGCTAGCGGAGAGGGAGTGAAACTGTAGTTTGCGCAGTGGCGTGCGCTACAACTTGGGAGGAGGGGCCGAGTAATTTGCAGGGGCGTATTTGTGTATCGTAACAACTTCTTATCAACATATTGACTAGCATATATATATTTATTTTTTAGATTAACTGTTTCGATAGCTGTTGGAAGCTGACACTTTCTTCCGCGGAGTTCGGAATCTCTACCTATCACTGTTGGGATGAAAAAAGGGATGAAGGGGAAAAAATGGGATGTCCACCGAAAACAAGATGACCCTACCTTGCTGATGACGTCCTGGGTTCCCACACTCATGCACTCAAGATAACTCCACGGTTGAAAGCACGTATCTTGCGCGGATCCGGGTTTCGACTATAAAGCGACGAGACCAAAGTATTTGGGCTGCCAGTACCGCGCGGTGTTGAAATTGCACTAATTTCGCGGTTAGGAATCAATCTTGAACCGGTGACAATAGCAAGATGGATGTATCAGGATAGGTAGGTAAGACGGGAGGGATACATGGGAGTAGGTATAGATTTGCCCGAACATATACCGCCCGCCAAAAATACCATTTTTTGAACACCCATCGAAATAATAATAATAAATTTGGACAACTTATATAGCGCTGTTTTTGCGAAAAATCGCCTGAAGAGCGCTGTAAAGCGAAACTGGCCAAGAAACCTACTCCTAACATTTAAAAGAATATGAAAAGAAACCTACTCATAACATTTAATCTATTCCTTACAAACTAGGTGCACGTGAAACTAAAGACTATACGTGCAGAATGTAAAGAAAAAATAATAACTTGAAAAACATAACTAAAACAAAAGCGATGCGAAACCATTGAAGGCATAAAATACAAAAAAAAAACAAAAAATATATGAACCTATACCAATATTCATATAAAAAAAGAAAAAAACGTTACTATCTTATTCTACAGGTAAGAGGCAAAGCTTTGCGACAGGCCGTAGATATACACCATCGCTGGTTTGTACTGAGGCTAATCTTACGACTTCGTCAGAGCCCGGTTTCACCTCTCTTATCCTGCCGAGCGGCCATTTCAACGGAGGACTCCTAGTATCTTTGATGACCACTAGGTCATTTACTTGAAGGTTACGGGTAGTCTTATACCATTTGACTCGATTTTGTAACGCTTGTAAATATTCTGTATTCCAGCGATGCCAAAAATGTTGTGTCATTTTCTTTAAATTTTCCCACCGATTGAGACGATTTATTTTAACCTCCGAATAGTTATATTCTGGAATCGAAATTAACGGTTTTCCAATTAAAAAGTGACCTGGAGTAAGGGCCTGAATGTCCTCAGGGTCTGAGGTTAGAGGACAGAGTGGACGAGAATTTAATATGGCTTCTATTTTATGTAATATGGTTGTAAATTCCTCAAACGTCAATGAAGTGTCCCCTATTACTCATTTTAAATGATTTTTTACGACTCGAATGTTCCCTTCCCATAGTCCTCCGAAGTGAGGACTGGAGGGAGGGTTAAAGTTCCACACTATTCCCTTTTCTGAACATGTACGCATGACTTGTTCATCATTACGACAACTATTTAAAAAAAATTTGTGTTCCAATCAAATGGCGTTTCGCCCCAACAAAGTTCGTACCGCAATCCGAATAAATGGCCTGACAAATACCCCGTCGTGAAACAAACCTATCGAGGGTAGCGATGAAAGCGTCAGACGAGAGATCTGAGAGAACCTCGAGATGAATCGCCTTCGTTGACATGCAGACAAAAATTGCAAAGTATGCCTTGTATGTTTTAGCGCCTCTGCGTTTTCCTTCTTTTAGGATATACGGGCCGGCCAAATCCACCCCCACAAGACTAAAGACGCGGTTAGGTGTGACATGCGCTTCTGGCAAACTGGCCATAAGTGGAGCTGACGGAAATGATCGTAACCTTGCGCATCTCACGCATTTTGAAACTAGTTTCTTTATCTTATTACGGGCAGATATAATCCAGTAATTTTGTTGAATTAGGAACTGCAAGGTTCGCGATCCGGCATGTAAATAGACTTTATGATAGTATAATATAAGAAGCTCGGCTATTTCACTATTTTTAGCAAGTATTATTGGAAACTTGGAATTGTAATTTAACTGTGAATTGCGAAGCCGCCCGCCAACGCGAAGTAAATTCTCGTGGTCAATAAAAACATTTAATTTTTGAAAGGTCACTGGGGCCACCCCATCCCCTTTGAGTTTTCTGATTTCATACGGAAAATGGAACTGCTGATCGCATTTTATGGTAACCTTAACAGCGTGATTTCTTTCGGAGCAGGTCAGAATTCCGAATCTGCGTGCACTCCTGCTTCGTTGCCGCATATTGTAAATAAACCTAAGCGACCAAGCGACCACATTCCGAAGACGGTTCCAAGAAGAAAATCGGAAAAATTGTAGGCCCTCATAGTAATCAAACGGCCTGTGAACTGTTGAGACGTGGGATTTTACTTCCGGTAGCTCTTCAACCTTTAATTTTTCCGGTAAAGACAATGGCCACTTCTGACTTGGTTGAGCCAACCAAGGAGGCCCTTGAAACCACAATTGGTTATCTATTATTTGCGATGAGCATAAACCGCGAGAAGCAAAATCGGCTGGATTTTCTTTTGACGCAACGTGGTACCACTTTGCGTCCTCGATTTCATCGATAATTTTGATAACGCGGTTCGCGACAAAAGTTTTCAAAGTATGAGGTGGTGTCTTAATCCACGATAAAACTATGGTGGAATCGGAAAACAATATTATTTCTGTAATTTTCACGAGAGTTTCTATCGATGACTTCGTCATTTTTACCAACTTTGAAAGTACGTAAGCTCCCATAAGCTCGAGACGTGGTATTGATAATATTTTCAGCGGTGCAACTTTAGATTTACTCGTAAGTAATGTGACTTGAGGCTGTGCTTCGTTCGTAACCAAATATATAGAAGCTGCGTAACCTAATTCGCTCGCATCTGAAAATCCAACTAAAGTACAATTTGAGTTTTTTATTGTACTGCAATGTCTCGGTATTTGTAAATAACATAACCTAGGTAATTCATCCAAGAAATTTTCCCATAAATTAACAATATTTTCCGGGAGGGAGTCATCCCAACCTAACTTTAATTTCCATGGTTCCTATAGAAGGCATTTCACCTTAAAAACAACAGGTGTTATTAATCCAATGGGATCGAAAGTACGTGCAACACAGCTCAGTATCGCACGTTTTGTAAAAAAAATTTCTTTTTCTTCTACCGAGTACGAAAATGTATCTTTATCAGGATTCCAAATTAATCCTAAATTTTCAACGAGAAAGATGTTCTATCATCAAATGCAACTTTACCGCTCGTGTGGCTCCGGTGCTCAATTGGAATGTTATTTAAAACTGACTGCAAATTGCTCATCCATTTTCTCAATTGAAAGCCTCCTTTTGTAAGGAGTTCTTTTAGCTCCGTCTGCAGCTGAGTGGCGCTTTCCGGTTCCCATTCACCGGTAACGATGTCGTCCACGTATGTGTCCGACAACAGTGCTTTAGAAGCCTTTGGAAATCGAGTACCTTCATCCTTCACCAATTCATGTAAAGTTCTTATTGCCAAATAGGGCGAAGAAGTCACCCCGAATGTGACAGTACCAAGTATATATTGCCCTACCGGCTGTAACGGTGAAGATCGCCAGAGAATCCTTTGAAAATTTGTATCTTCTTCTCTCAACCGAATTTGTAGAAACATTTTTTGTATATCCGTAGTGAGTACTATCGGGTATACACGGAATTTTAAAAGTATGTGACTTATTTCATTTTGTAATTTTGGACCCGAATATAAACAATCGTTTAGCGAAATTTTTGTTTATCAGATTTACATGAGGCGTCAAAGACCACCCGAATTTTAATATCATTTCCTATTTTTGAACAACCGCATGATGTGGAATGTAATGTAATAAGTATTCGGTATCTCAGTCGATGGGGAAACTCTTGTCATGAAGCCTTGCTGTAAGAAATCATCCATATATTTACAGTAACGTTCCGCCAATGTTGGATTTAATGACAAGCGTTTTTCAAGATTATAAAATCTCTTAAGGGCGATATCATATGTGCATCCGATATCCACATGATCTCTGTTCTTGAAAGGTAGTGCCACGATATACCTGCCGCACGCTTCCCGGTTGACTGTTGATTGAAATATGGTTTCGCATTCATTATCGTCCTTATTCTGAATAATTTCGTTAGAAACCTCTTCAATTTCCCAGAAACGATTTACCGCGTGGTTTAAGTCACTATTTTCAACTGCAGTCAACGCTAACGTCATAACGGGTTGTACGGAATTATAACCTTGTATACATGATCCCATAACTATGTATCCGAATATTGTATTAACAGCTATTAAATCACGCCCAGCTATTAAATATAACCTTGCCTCCATATTTTTGCAATCAAGTCAGACCCCAATAGGAAATCTATCTCTCCCGGATTTCTAAATTCTGGATCTGCAAGATTTAGACCTTTAAATTCTTCAGACGTATCTTGAAAGTTTATATACGGGAGTTTTGACGTAACATTGGAGATTATTACTGCCTGCCCTGCAACCCAAGAGCTGTTTTGCAAGGAAAATATTTTACAATTAACTAAATCTTGCACATTACTTACTGTTGCGTTATTAATTCCCCTATATTACCGTTCCATGTTTTCTTTTTTAAGCCCAATATATTAAATAATCTTTCCGAAATGAACGAAATCTCGCTTCCCGTATCGATTAACATCCTAGCACTATGTTTACGTCCTGAATTATCAAGGAATACTGCTAGCGCGGTAGGCAATATAGAACGCTTACTCAATCCAAATGCTACGTTGCATATTACTGGGTTATCACTTTCAGTATCACGGTTGTTTGGCGAAGGAGATATTTTATCAGTATGTAGCAGAGTATTGTGTGTTCGGTTGCACTTTTTGCATCGAAATTTTGAACGGAAATTTTTAATAAGGTGCGAATTTAAACAGTTGAAACATAACCTCTCCTTTTTTACGAAGTCCCTCCTACTGTCTACATTTAGTGATAGAAAGTCTTGACACTTTGTCAAGTGATGTGTGTGATTACACATTATACAAGTAATTTTATTGACATTATGCCCGTTTGAGCTCGCGTTTGAAAATAATACCCTCTTAGGAATCTTTTTTTCTTTAATATCTGAAAGCATATTTATTCGATTTTGAGTTGCAAAGAACTTGATTAACATTTCTACGTCGGGAATTTCATCCTTTTCCACTCTAGTTTCAAATGCCCGCCGAGTATTTGAATCTATTTTTTGCAAGACTAAATGACATAAAAATTCTCCAAATAAGTTTTCTCTACGTAATTCGTGAAGTCCAGAAAGATTTTCCCGTAAAACATTCAAAATTTCTACATTATTAGAGAAGTTACAATTTAAAATAGAGTTAACGTAATATATAAATAATGCCCTGGACTCGGAATAATGATTTAATAACGTTTCCCAGGCCAAATCATGATTCTCTTGTATCAGAGGAATAGTTCTCACCAGAAATAAGGCCGTGTCTTTTAAACAGCTAAGTAGGTAATGAAATTTTTCAATTTTACTCAGAGAACTGTTCTCACGCACAATACTTCTGAATATATTGAAAAAGGGGGGCCAATCTTTAATATATCCACTACACGAAGGAATTTTTATCTCTGGAGCCAAAAAACTGCAAATGGGCGGCCCAGAACGTTGTACTTCTTCGCCTGACACGTCATGACGATTATTCTGACTCGCTTCTAAGGCATCACGTGCCGATGTAACATGGAAGAACTATTCCTCAAATACACGCGAAACCTCCAATATATCATTTTTCGACTCAAACTCAGGAAGTGAAACCAGATCTGACAGCTCACATTGAATACTTTGAAATTCCTCATATGTGGACTCTAATTTATCCATTCGGGCTCTGAATTCACATAGCTTAGCCTTTTTATCCAAATCTTTTACAAGATCATAAGCCGCCTGTATACGGCCGAACAGCCTCTGGCGCTTTAATTTTAACGAACCAATTATGGTTGCAACTTTATCCATTTTGAAATGTATTAAATACGTAAATTAACAATTATAATAGTAGGTATCTACTTGCAACAAATAAAGTATTTTATTTGCACCCAATATTATCTACCTACCAGCTGAACTGATAAGCCGTACCTACCGAAACTACCTACTATTGATAATCGTCTTGTAATGAAACTAGTTTGAGTACAATTTCTAATCATGTAAATTAACTAATCTGTAAAGAATCAAGGTAAATTCTACATCCGCCGAAGGACCAATGTTTCGATAGCTGTTGGAAGCTGACACTTTCTTCCGCGGAGTTCAGAATCTCTACCTATCACTGTTGGGATGAAAAAAGGGATGAAGGGGAAAAAATAGGATGTCCACCGAAAACAAGATGACCCTACCTTGCTGATGACGTCCTGGGGTCCCACACTCATGCACTCAAGATAACTCCACGGTTGAAAGCACGTATCTTGCGCGGATCCGGGTTTCGACTATAAAGCGACGAGACCAAAGTATTTGGGCTGCCAGTACCGCGCGGTGTTGAAATTGCACTAATTTCACGGTTAGGAATCAATCTTGAACCGGTGACAATAGCAAGATGGATGTATCAGGATAGGTAGGTAAGATTGGAGGGATACATGGGAGTAGGTATAGATTTGCCCGAACATTACCTTTACATGTTAATATATAATATATTCACAATAATTTCCTTCAGGGCCCACGGCATCCATGGGCGTGCTGTGTAGAGTTTATATAGCTGAGCTTCTACAGGGTGTTAAAGTCACTTGCCTTGCTGATTCCAATGATTCTTGACATTATTTGGAGTAAAAATGAAAATTAAATTTTGGTCTCCGGTGACCTTACCGATGACTTTTTTTCAAATTTTTTATCTTCAAAATCAAAGAAAAAAATCTTCCGCATGTCATCATTGGTCACTCAACCGAGTGACAACCCAACCTCTTACCCCGCCCCTAGCTCTCCAACATTTACATTATATATAATATTTATATGAAAATATTTGTTATTTTCTCCATGTTACGTCACCTTTGTAGTGTAATACGCCTATATTATTATAAGGGGACTACTATTATTATTATTACAATAATTAATTTCTCTTTATCGATATGGGAGGAGGTTATGGGTACCGGCGCGGCGCCCGGGAAACAATTGTTGGATAACCGACACCCCTGCCATAGGTCACCCAAGTGGTTCGCTGTGTTTAGTGACTTATTTTATTACTATGCGAACAAACAAATTTGTCTCTCGGTTATAAGATAAAAATAGCTTTTTCTGAAAATGACAACATTTTACGAAAAAACTTAAAGTTGCTGTAAATGTTGACCGGTTGCAGATAAATTTACATATATATTCTGAAAGAAAATTATTTTTTTTAGAATTTCTTTCACTGATGAATATTTTAGACGACATGAAGGAATGTTTAATAAAAAATGTGAGGGAAAATTATTTTTTTCGAAAATAACTACGTTTGTGGAGCTTTTAACTCAAAAACGGCTGGGATTTCGAAAAGTACATTTAGAATAAATGTTGTAGATAATTTTATGAGCTTTTACCATAGACATATGAATATTAATAGACCTGCCCTAAGCGATAAAAGCGTATTATTTCCCCCTCCCCATACCGGTTCCATTGGAACCGGCTGGGATCGAGTATAGCTTCGCGTGAATCTAAAAAATGTGATGTCATCATTCTTCTGCGAGCCAGCGTCGAGCACTCATCGGTGCATTTTACGAAATACCACGGCAAAAATAGTGGCTTGTGTTTTAAAAAGGTGTAAAAATAGAAGTGAAAAAGAGAATAAACCCAATTGTCGTATTACATTCCATAGGAAAGAATTATTTTACTTTATTATAAGCTTATTCGGATCACATAATATGGTCGTTTTTGTAACACACACTATCACTCGAGACACATGGTGTGTGCTCGTCACTGTTTTATGGGGTAAGTAAATTATGAAGCATTCGTAAAAGTGTCTTAACTAAATACGTCAACAAAATATTGGACTATGAAAATAGGCGTACTTTACTTTGCTGTATTTGGAATTTGTAAATTTGTTCATTTCGCGGCGAGCAATTCGCGCTCCCATGTAAAAAGGTCTATTCATTAAAGAGCAGAGTTTACTTTTAAGAACTAAATGGTGATATTATAATGCGAGATGCCCATATACTCTCAGATTGAGTTATTGACGAATCAAATATCACCGAATTCATCTTCCCGCTCTGAGCCCCGCTGTAGTTGGTTTCTTCCTCTCACTTTTATGTTCTGGTCTATTAATATTCATATTTCTATGGCTTTTACTTATTTAATTTTTTTTTTCGCGATACACCTTTTTTCAAATGTAAGCAGAAACCCGAAAATTGGCAGCTTTCCCCCCCCCCCCCCCCCAACTAGACGTCAGGACTTATAATATGTTCACACCCGAAGCACCCTGAACAAGTTTCTGAAGGAATCGCTTAGGTTCCTGCTCACGCACTCTACACCTCCTTCCTTGACTGGAATCTTAATTTTGTCCAGGTTTTTTAAGCACCATTGATGTGATTTTTTTTTTAAAGAAAGACAATCATTCTAGGGTAATGAATAACCCAACAATATTTGAAAATCTTAAACTACCACCACGTCGTGATGAAGGACTTAGCCAGCCGAAGAATCGAACACGCGACGCCCGGGTGAGGCCCAAAGAGTGTAACTCACAAAAATGGCACTATACAAAGGGTTTGCGCACAAACTTCGGGTGGTGATTCTACATGACAGTAAAAAAAGTAAAAGGTTAAAATTAAGGTAAAAAAAGATAAAGAACTTTTTTCAGGCGTTTAATAGTTTTCGGGTAAAAAAGTTGTGTTGCTTTGTACGGAAAAAAGAATATTCTTCTATAAAAAAAATTTTTGTGTCGGCAAAAAAAACATTAGATTTTCGAAAAAAGTTATTCTATTACCTTTTTTTCTTCTACTTTCATGTGGAATCACCTCCCGAAATTTGTGCCCTTTTCCCCCGGATGCCCTGTACAAAAAATGAGAGAGACGGCGGGATGTAAGTAATAAATAGATTTTTTATGATAATGTTATAAACGCCCTCAAGGCATTTTTTTTAAACGGCACTACACAAATTATACAAATATCATTAAAATGTTCGTTTGATGGCAGCCCTGCACAAACAACTACTTGATTTTTAGCATGGGCCTCATGCGGTAAGCAAATTATATAACATTTATAAAAAAGGTCAAACTAAATACTTTAACAATATAGTCGGTTTTAGTAAACAATTGGAACTTTTGTTTACTTACATTTAGGGTAGATACTCGTATACCGACATGATACTAGAATGTTTCTGTCGATAGGTGATAAGTTATCACCTATCGACAGAAACATTCTAGTATCAGGTATGAACATAAAAACACAATATTACAAACTTGAAAAAATTGCTTTCCTTTTTAAAAGTAGGTTGGTATATAATGCATAAAATAATTATTATACATTATTAATTTATTATATTACCATCCGTTTAAACGTACACGTGACGTAGGTAGATACCTGTATTATGTTTAACAATGGATGGGTGGGTTCTTGAATACTTAAATTAATAATATTACTTACGAGTGGAAGATACTATCAGTATCGCCCTGGTGTAAGACCACCATTCAGAATTGAAACGTTGCTTGAAAATGGCTTTAGCCGTGTTTAGTGACCAGATCTGAATAGCCAGGTACTTCCCAACCTTCCTCTTCCCCACCTCCTTCCCCTCCCCGCTACCTTCAGCCTCACAACATACCCCAATTGGGGATGCCATAGTCTCACTGGCTCCAGACGGGAGCAGTTGAGATTCTTGTGCGGTATTCACTGTAAAAAAAAAAAAAAAAAAAAACAAGTACTTATTACAAACTTGATAAAAATGCATAAAATAATGACCTTCCTTTATTAATGTATTAACATTAACCATTTACATATTATAGGTACGATATACATCGATGTCCGTTGGTAATAATATTTTTTTGTTATTCCCATGCTTGACGTATATAAATATTATTTACGAGAAATCACGGAACGCAAAACTACACGTCCACGCAGCGAGCAGTGAGCTCTCCGCGCAGCGAATGACGAATGTTTAAAATTTGAAAGGCACATAGATTTCTCGCGCGTTAGACAGAGACGAACTGTAATAATGATGTTTAGAATTAAAAAACGTAAGCGCCTGTTGTTAAAATATTTAATAAATCACGGCGTATTTAAAAAATAGAAAAAATCTCGCGGGCATTTCCTTTAGTATCATTTAAAGAACCATTGTGAATTTTTTCATTCATAAAACTTTTAAAATAATTGAAATAACCGTGTAAATCATAATTTTTGGAGTATGCTTTGCGATTAATTTCTGTGTCGGACGTATTTGGCATATTATGTATTTGGCTATGTAAAATATTGTGTTTAATAAATAAATTGTCAGGGTGAGGCGAGCGAGCAGAGGGAATTTTGTTGCCATCGGGCGCTTTCACTGGATTCTCAGAATCCGGAGCCGATGGCCAACGTCTTTAATGGGTTCTACGAATCCTTCCTACGCATAACGGCTAACGGCCCAACAATGACATAGCAACGGCAGAGTGCTCTAGCATTCTACTTTGGCCTAATTAATAGGGTCTAGAAGCCGTTCCAAACCAGTAAGTAATCATAGTAATCAACTAACCACCTTCGCGTCAACATCTTTCTCTGCCTGCCCGCCCTTGCTCTGACCTGCTTCCATTCGCCTCTTTTCTTTTCTGACCATCGCCTTACCCCTGGACCTCGGACACTCTACGCTTTACGAACCAGACCCGGCTAGTTAAAAGGAACTACGAGCCCTTGGATCACCTTCAGACAAGCTCTCCAAGCGGACAGCCCTGAGACGCTCTCCCGACTTCTTAACGCCTTCGTGGATCGGAACCACCCCCTGTTTCTACAGTCTTGTGTGCCTCACCCTGTGTGGTACAATTTCTATCGAGGGAATTTCATATATTTTCCGTTTCGGCCCGGGGATTACCTGGATACTATCTTAAAGAACAACATGTATTTTTTTAAGAGATTAAAAACTGCAAATGTTTAAGTGGGATATGTAAGAAATCGGTAGAAATTCGAGTAGTAGAACCTTAAAGAAAAGAATTAGCGCTGAGTAGTTGGAGGCGGGACAAAGGAAAGTTAAGGCCGTTTAAGCAAGCTTCAAGCATTCACATACTATTGAGGGTGACGCAAATAAATTTGAGATAGATCTGCAAGAAAAACACATGTAACTTACCTTGAGGGAGGGATGAGATTCAGCACACCCCCATATGGGGATGAATAAAAAATAAAATAGAAAACAGTTAAAAATATACAAAACGGAATGAACATGACATAAATAGATAGGTTAGATTATTATCATTAACAAAACAATTCGCAAGACAAATCTGTAAATTTAGAAAATGTAGTTAACAAAATAAATATAAATAAAATATTTTATAATATAAACACAATAGACAGAAATATACCTACAATAAACACAAAACAAATAAACACAAAACAGATAAACACAAATATACAATAAACACATACAAAATAATAAATAATCCAAGCAATAAAGTAAAGGTGTCATAAATAGTGTCCGAGGGTTCAGAAGAAAAAAACACATGTTACCTACATGGCCATCTCTCAACCCAGACTTTCATGAATTTCCTCAGGCACTCAAAGTTCACCTTATTCGAAACGAGATATGTGTTCCAAACAGGTCTCGTAATACCCTGCAAACCATCAATCATTTCATCTCGAGCATCCGTCAAAATCTCACAGTGCCACAAAATGTGCTCGGCTGTTTGGTCGGTATCACCACAAGCGCAATTGGGATGCGATGATAGAGTCAGTCTACCTCTAAGCTCCCCATGCCCAGAAAGAAATTGGGTGATATGGGGGTCCATTAAAATATATGCCCCTTCCATTCTGATTTTGACTGATGGAAAGAAGGAGAAGGTCCATCTTTCCATATTCGATCTATCCCATCTCATCTGCCATTCACTCAGCGTTCTTTTTCTCACCATCTTTAGAAGTTCAGGGAGAGACACTGCTCCACCAGACATTAATTCAATACCAAAGTGGTTTACAGGTATTCCTCTTTTCAGACACTTATTTGTCAAAACTTCCCTATTTCTAAATCAATTGGCAAAATGCCGGCCAAAATTGGTAAAGCATCCAATGATACCGTTCTGTAGACCCCTGAAAGCGCCAGGTGGGGATTCGCTGGCTTCTCTTAAGCGCTGAATGAATGAGTGAATTACCCAGCCGATGTTCCCAAGTTCCCATACACAGGCACCAAAGATATTCAAATACAAAAGAGATCTGCTAAGATGTCCGCGCAACTGTCGGCGGACTACGACCTAATCAGGGTAGTTTGCATACGAAAAGAATTTGTTCATTTCGTTGATTTTTTGAAAGTGTGCATTAGTATTGGTTAACAATATAGTTTGAATACGTAAAAAATTCGTTAATTTAGTTTAACGTTCGTTTTGTTTATTCGTTAATTTAGTTTATTTGTTAATTGGTAAACAATATCGGCGACACCCGGAAGCGCAGTCCCACCTAGTAAAAAATGCAGATAGTACATCTATTATATTTGAATATCTTTGACAGGCACTATATGAAACTTGTGCCACATATATGCATCTGTATAATAGACGGAGCGTAGGGAAATATAAACCTTTTTTTTACACAGCCCATTGGAGGTTGCCCACCATTTTCCCACGGCGTTCTAAGGAAACAGATGGTTTCCTCCTCCACTGGGCGTACACGTCAGGACTCTAATTTTTATTTACAAAGAAGCTACTTTTTATACCCAGCCCAAGCCAAAACCCTCAATGCAGCAGAAGAGATCCTTAATTCTGACCTCAAGGCTATGGAAAGATATTTTTTCTAATGGCGACTAAAGCCAAACGGGTCAAAAATAGTTGTGACAGCTTTCCATCTCAGTAAATCACAGGCAAACGCAAAACTCTGTGTTCAGTTTGATTAAAAAATATTTACCGTGACCCCCATCCCCGCTTTCTTGGAGTAACTTTGGACAGGAGCCTGAATTACCGGAAACACATGAAAATTGTGGGCAAAAAAACCAGAACATGACTTAACTTAGTCAATAAGCTTGCTGGTACTAGCTGGGGATGCGACGCCAACACGCTCAGAACGGCATCCATTGCCCTGGTTTTCTCAGCAGCTGAATATTGTACTCCAGTATAGTCTTGAAGCGCCCGCACTTCCACGGTTGACGTTCAGATTAAGAGTGAATAACCAGACCCAACCGGAAATATGTCATTTTTAAATAAAATTCTAGACGTATTGAATTTTTTCGTCAAAAAATTTTGCAATTTTGAATTTTGAAAGATTGTTCCTTTTTCTAGTAAAGGCATGTTTTAAATTTTGTGAACAATTGTTTCTTTTAATATAATAAGGTTATGCCGTAGGTCATTGGAAGATTTGATAAACTTTCATACAAAATTTTGTATTGTACAACACTCATTTCAAATCACTTAATCATCCAGTAAAATAAATTATCAAGGAAAGCTACTTTTCAGAATTTTAATTTTATTAAAAAAGATCCGCTCACGTGTTTGGTGACAAAAATACTTCAGTTTGTCTACTTATTTACGGTCTTACAAACTAACATAATGTATGTATCAGTTGTTTTACTTTACTTAGGTGTTTTTGAAAAATTATAAATACTTATGGTCAAAAAATCATTACAAAAAGTACATAATTTTAATACTTTTTTCATTACACGTTTAAGCATTTTTAAATATAGGTAAATATAAAAGGAGATTATTATTGAAATAAAAATGATATCGAGTTATTATTTAAAAGTGCCGGTACGGAGAATAATTAGTATTTCTCATCGGGACCGCCCTGGACAGTTGCAAGGGCACAATCGCAAGACCGTTTTTCGACAAAATTTGAATTCTGGGCCGCTGGTTAATCGCCCTTAATGCCACAATGCGAACAATCAGCGGAACTTTAAAATCGACTCCTTTCCCTTGGCTTCCTGTACTTAAACGTAACCCCGTCAAATATCAGGTGAGAGAAATATGACTTAAGAAATCACTCATTCACTCTGAATGCAATAATTAATGTTCTCAAAATGACCTTGAAAAAAATCACATCTTTGCGATTCTTTCAAAGACATAAAGAAACCATCCCTTCGTTCAGAATACAATTCTTAATGTTCTCAAAAGTTGTCTTGACAGAAGCAAATTCCCGTGATATCTTGAACGAAACCATTACAGCTTTGTTAAGAATATTATGAACTAAATATACAATTTGGCTGTCCTGAAACGGGTATTCTTCCCAGTTGGATAGACAAAGTATCATATTGTAATGTATTGTAATATATATGCATATACAGGGTGGCCCTTAAGTGTATACCTAGTTTCAATTAAAAATAAATAAATAATGGTAGAACTTATATATGTTTTATTAATATTTTCAAAAACTACAATAAATGGAAATTTTAATGACATTAAGTTTGAAAAATTATATTGTCCAAGTGAGCTCCATCAGCCTGTTGACATTGTCTAAGGCGGATTCGAAAATTCTCAAAAACACGTTGACAAGTTGCCCGTGGGATGGCGTTAATTTCCCGTACAATGTTTTGTTTTAACTGATTTATTGTTGTCGGATTGTCTTCATAGACTCTTGATTTTAAGTATCCCCAGAAAAAAAATCACACGGGCTGAGATCTGGGCTCCGTGGGGGCCACTCAATGTGTCCTCCTCGTGAAATGAGTTTTCCGGGGAACATCTCCTACAAACGGTCCATGGACAGTTTAGAAGTGTGACAGGTGGCGTCGTCCTGAAACCAACTCCTGAAATTGTGGCCTTGAAAATCTTGAAGAGCTGGGACCAAGAACTCCTGAAGCATCTAACAATAATTCTTAGATTTCAGTGTCATAGCAACTCTCCTTTCGTTTTCAAAGAAATATTGGCCAATGATAACCCTACCTGATATTGCAGGCCACACAACGACCTTCGAGCTATGCAAGGGACGTTGATGCTTCTGTCGGGGGGGTCTTCTTCTTCTTCTTCTTCTATTCTCAGACCAATACCGGCAATTTTATTTATTAACATGGCCATTGATATGGAAATTGGCCTCATCGCTGAACATTATGTTAAAAAAATTGTCAAAACGTTCCAGCATCACATTGGCAAAATTAAGTCGAAGATCGGTATCATTCGTCTTCAACTATTGCGTCAGCTAAATTTTATAAGCTTTTAGATGTAAATCGTGGCGTAAAATTCTTTGTAAAGTGCTCCTCTTGATGGATAAGGCTTGGCTTCTATTGCGAGTAGTTTGTTGTGGATTTTCCCTCACTGATTCACTAACACGCTGAATAACTTCTGGTATCCTCGCTGACTTCGGGCGGCCTTCATTAATTGTTTTTACTGTTGAGCCGGTTGTCTCAACCATTTTGATCCATTTCCGAATAGATTTTGCGCTTGGTGCTTGATTAATGTCTTGTAAACCGAAATGAGCACGGTACATTCGACTCGAAATCGCCACGGAATAATTGTTTATGTAATATGCACGAACACATAACGTGCGCTGCCCTCCCGTGAACGGCTCCATGGCGACTAAAAATTCCACGAAATAACGCGTCTAACGATACCCCCCGAACCGCGCTCGCTCCACGCATTGTTGAAAAAATAACGAAACAAACCTCGAACACAGTTAAGGTCCACCCTGTATAAATAAATAAATATAAAAGATCGCACCACTGAGGGAATACAAGAAGGCGCTGAAAAACTTTGCACGATGATATCGTCTCTCACCCGGTATGCCGCTTGAAGTCCCGAAAACCCTTCTGGACAGAAGGAGAAATGCTCCTTCGATCACCTCTCACCCCAGAAGATAGATGAAAGCTTGAGTGGTAATCGGCCAACGTAAAAAATACCCATCTCGTACAAGACCCCACTGAGAGACAGCCTGGGTTCTCATTGCTTCGCAAACTCTGGTCCGCCATCAACAGGATAAGGTGCTCCCAGAACCGTTGTGCCCGTATGTTGTATAGATTGGGGCTTTAAAGAGTCGGCGATGTGTAAATGCGGTGCGGTGCAGACCACCGAACATATAGTCAACGAATGCTCGCTCCATTCATTCCCCGGCGGGATTAATGATGTCCACAGGGGTAACATTTAACATTTATTTTATTATATATTATGATTTATGTGTTACATTTTACATTTGCGTTATTATATTATCTTGTTCACTATGTTTTAAAAAATGTATATAATTGCCTTGCGATTTGTTTTGTTAATAATGACTATACTACCTGTTAATTTATGCCATGTTCCTTGTTTTGTTTTGTTTGTCTTTAACTGTTTCAATGTTTTACTGGATGAACTGAACTCAATTTTTTTTCCCTATCCCCATACGGGGGTGTGCTGGACCTCGTCCCTGCTTCATCTTTAGTTACATTACTAATTTTGCAGATCCTTCTCAAATCATCTGCGCCTCCCCCAATGATATGTGCAGGCTTGAGGCTTGATCAGACGACCTTGACTGTCCTTTGTCCTGCCTCTGACTACCCAACGCTGAATTTTCTTTTAGTCTTCGGGTATTTTACCCCAAATATTCCCCAACATTCTTTGAGGCTTCACTGAGTGGTTGGCTAAGGGACACGGAAGCTAAGTGTAGTTTATGATCAGACCGAAAGCCATTCACATTTTTTGTTGGTACTTGCCAATTGATTTGAGATTTATTGTATTACTTATGTTCTCTATTTTATGCAGGTGTTGCGGGTTTTTACAGATGCAATGCCGCCTCATGGAGCCTCATGAATGAGTTTTTTTTTGCCCTGTTTAATTTATCTTTGTCTTACTAACCTATTTTTTGCATTTTGTTTTTCCTGTTAAGCACTTGCATACTGCTTACTAACAACGTATGCATGGACACTGGAGGTCTAGATTCGTTCAAAATAAATAAATGTAGCTTCGTTTAACAAAAAAAATAGAATCTTGCGAGAGCCTTGAAGGAGTAACCATCAGTTACTTATACCAGGGCGGGTAAGAGGTGGATTACCTCCACTGTCCACAGGGCAACGCCAGAGGCCCTAGACTGGCTCGCAGACCTAAATGTCCCCCTTTGACCCCCCACCATACGAAAGAAGAAGTAAAAAGCCCTTGTTTGGGCATGTAGAGCAAATGAACGAAGAAAGGAAGGTAACGCGAAATATGACGAAATGTGAATGTGAAGAGGTCGGGGACGCCTGAAGAAGACATGGCACGATTAAGTGAATCAGATACTTGAGTCGGGCCTTCTAAATAATCAGAATAACAGAATAGTGTGAATGAGGCAAAGAGTGTGTACCAAAACCGGTCCGTCCTGTCTGTCTACCCCTGTGGAAAAACGGCGTGAAGGTTAGTTAGTCAGCTATCTCTAATTAGTATTAAATTACCTTGGTCGATAGGTACAACTCCTTTCTTGTAGAAGATATTATGAGAGCCGCTGTCGATCTGAACTGATTTATATAGAATCTATCAAGGAGTATTTTTAATTATTTATGCACAGTACGTTTTGCTTTCCACCATTAAATATGAATTAATTTGCCACGATTGCTTGTATCACACACTTATAAATTATTCTCTTGTACTAATTTCAGTTTAAAAATTAATGAAAGGCAGCAGAAAAATCACATACGTAGGTATATGTATTCCGTGTATATACCGTGTATTCCTTCCTCCTCCTTATTGAGCCTTAGTAACTACTTTATTATTTACCTCGACTTTGTTCTTCATCAGGCAGATGTTTGCAACCTTGAACTGTACTAATGAACGTGTAAACCAGTTGTTTTCAACCTGTGGTACGCGTACCCCTGGGTGTACGCGAAGCCAAATTGGCGGTACGCAATAACGTGGCACGCATGTAAAATCAAGAAGTCGTGTTACACTCTGTATCAAATTGCATTACTTAATTGTATTTTTTGTGTGATTTTATTGTTAAATTCATATAATAATTTGAGTATTAAAAATTACAATATTATTGTTAAATTCATATAATAATTTGAGTATTAAAAGAAACACGTTTTTCCTTATACGTGTAAAAAAGATAGATAAAGGGTACGGGGAACAACAAATTTGTAATGAGAGATGAGGGGTACGCCGGCTCAAAAAGGTTGAAGACCACTGGCTGTAAACAATTGATTTTTTCTTCTTCTTTTTTTCTTCTTTTTTGCATTAACTCCACACAGAAGGAAGGCCCTTGAAGAAAATAATTTATCTCAGGAAAATAATTCCTTCAGGAAATTAATTTCCCTCAGGGCCTGTGTCATCTTTCGAGATGCCGTGTGGAGCGTCTTTTTGAGGAGAGTAAAGAGTGAACATGGGTCTTGAAGACACCAAAGTTGTAGGAGGAAGGAAAATGCCAGCCGAGCTGTTGATCTCCCGTAGAAGCGACCCATTCTCATGTGACAGATATCAACCGTGTACATATATTGGACGCGCGTTTGGCGTGTTTCACCTGTGCCGAAGGAATCAATGACGCTAGTTCCTCGGAACACATTTTTCGTTGAAATACTAGTTTCTACCAAGGACAGCATTCCTGCCCGACGCATGGATTCTAAAGATCGTAATCCGTTTGTTAAGATGGGAGAATCTATCAAATAGAACGCCCATTTCTGCACAGAGTATTTTCGGGTAGTTTGGGGTTCCAGACCAAAGGTGGCTGCCAAATTCAACCGTGGGCGCACTTTCGATTTGCACAGGGTTAGCAGTTTTGTAATATATGCATAATTTCATGATGCCAGAGCTCACTATTTTATACAGAAAGAATCGAGGAGATGCGCACATCAAATCCCCAATCGGATGAACGCTTTAGCAATGCATAACAAGGGCTGATCCAGGATTTTTTCTGGGGGGGGGGCACAAGGGGCGGACGGGCAAAAAAATCAACAATTACTTTTAAGATTTTTTTTGGGGGGGGGGGGGGGGGCACAAGTGGTGTACGGGCAAATAAAATCAACAATTACTATTAGAAATGAACTTGAAGTATCATACTTCAAGTTTATTTCCACAAGTTTATTCCCCCCACCCCTCCCCTAAATCCACCCTTGATGCATAATTTCACGATGCCAGAGCTCACTGTTGTATTTAAAATTGAGTTTTTTAGTAAATATTTGCTTTTGTGGTTATCAAGTAGGTCATAACGTTTAGAAATCGAAAAAATCGAATGTTGACTCGAATAAGCATCATTTACGGCAATTTTAAAGGAACCAACGAACGAACGCAGGATTCGCGCGGTTTTTAGATTTTATAATATGTTTTTTTTTATAAACTTAGGACTTTGTAATAATCGACAAAATATAGATGAATTCATTGCTATATTGAACTGTAACTGTAGTTTGTATGTCTCCATATTAAAATTCATTGGTACGATTTTTTTAATGTAGGCGGAAAATATTCAAAATGACCACCAAAAAATCACGAGGAAATAGGTTTAAATTGGTCTGTCGCTCAACTCGTTAGAGAAAAAGAATATATATATATTGACATATAGTTCAAGGTTCGTTTTAGCTTTTGAATCTTTTACTGTGGTTATTTTTTTATTTCGGTTTTCATATTATCAATGGCCGTGTCCATGACGGGTTAACGACGGCGTAGGCACCCGCCTTTCACTCGGAATCGCCCGGTAAATTTTTGCGATGATAATATCACAACGCGACCGTTCATACAAAGCATTTTTAAACGACTTCAAAGAGGAGGAGGTTCTCAATTCGACTGTATTTATTCTTTTATATATTATATACATATATAAAAAATCGTGGAAAAAAATTATAATACCCGATAAAAAGAAAGTCCACAAGAAGAGAGATTCTCTATATTTCTATAGTAATCTCATCAACAAAAAAAAGCCGAAGAAATATGTAACAAAATCCAAAAAGACATGAAACTAAACCAACTAAAGACAGGAAATAAATGGTTTAGGTAAAACGAATAAAAAACAAATCATGTCCCAAAAAAAGAATATGTGAGTACTCTTACTGAAGAAATAAAACAAATAGTCAGTGGGATAATCATACAAAACGAAGGAATTCAAGACATTATATCGAAAAATGAATAAAATAAAATTATTCTTATAACAAAATTAAAATATTAATTTTTCAAGCAAAATCAACATGGTGATCGGACCAAGAAGATGAAAAACCGCACAAATTCTCTAACTACATCGTGGAAACCAGCGGTACAATGCGAAAAACTTTATTAGCTTTAGGAAAATTAAACATCCAGTTAAAATTGAGGATTGCGATCCAAAGACATAATGTTACCACTGCTGTTAATTTATGCACACAGCCTCCAGATCGAACATCGAACCAATCCATCAATATACCCTCATTGCACAGGTAACTATACCTTCGCCAAGTGCCCTGTAAGCCAAAAACACCAATTTGTGCAAATTGCACGTCTCAAAATAAGATATACGGCGAAAAAATCAAAACAGATCACAAAGCATTTAGCAATTTACGTCCGTACAAGAATAAAATGCTTATAGTAGCAAGGGACAGAATTAGTTATGAATAAAAATGGCAGACTATTTACAAAACATCCTAGCCAAAAAAAATAATATTGACGAAAAAACATACAACAGCTTCCAAGAATTCTGTATCCATCAAAACGACCTCAACTGCAGCCCTCTAATTCTACATATTATGAATATAAGATGTTTTGAACGAAATATAGATGAATTTCTTGCTACAATTAATAATGTTCCCAAAAAGCAGGGATGTATAGTGTTATCGGAATCTCATTCGAGTTGTGAAGTGACGTATTTTATACCTGGATATACTTTCATCTCAACGGCAATCCCAATAAACTAAAATAGTGGGATCGCTATATTTGTACAAAATAATTGTGACATATTATGCGTGGAGAAATTAAAATTATCGGAACAAACTACCTATGCGTACAAATTAAGTATTACAATATAAATATTGATATTATCTCTCAGCATAGAACGCACTCATCTACTGTCTGTTTGTCTGTAGCTTAATTAAGACAAGTGTTATTAAAAATTTAGAAATGCAAATGCGATAGTTGTTGGTGACATAAATTTAAATATATTGCATGACTGTATTTCAAACAATAAAGATAATTACCTTATGACGGCTGAAATGAACTATGTACCGTGTATAAAGTCACACTAGAAACGTCAATGGGCAACGCCGTAATTTATCTATGGAATTATAGGTTGGGGTGGATCTTTCAAAAATAATGGGTCAATGTGGAATACATCACGAAACCTGCCAAGCTCTGTGGCGAGTACCGCTCAACAATGCAAGGCTTAATCCCGCCGTCGGTCATTAATTAGCCTTATTAATTGGAATAGAGAACTCCAGTCCAATTTTTTTTTGTTTTTTAATGAATAAAGAAGACCTTCAAACTTAAATAACTGCATTTTTATTTTTATTTTTATAGTTAGTTTTAATAGTTAAAATAATTGTCAAAGTTTTAATTTTTCAAGACCCCCGAAAAGCACCGTATCTATGGTGGATTGTGTGACGTCTTCACCCACCGATAGTTTATTTACTTTCAAGTTGTCATTTTGAATCAGTGATGTTATGTCTAGTGGAGAAAAATATTTTTTAGGGAAAAGGGAAATCAGGACAAAATCTAGGGAAATTTCGAACTCTGGCAAAATTTTTATTACATATGACTAATATATATATATTATTATATTTATATATATATATATATATATATATATATATATATATATAAATATAATGAAGGTCATAAAATAGACTTTAATAATACAACAACAATAGCTATAGTCGAACAGATACCAAATGCACTCCCAAAATTTCACACGGGGATTAACGTACAGTCAAAACTCCGAAAAACCCAAACTCGAAAGGCACTCCACCATTATCTTATTAATATATTTATATTTTTCATCTTTTATTATTTATACGTCCCTCGTAAATTCCTATTTTCGAAAATACATTAAACTGGATTCTAAAAACAATATTTCAGACGATAACTAATAATTACACGCTGCGAAACAAAATTTAGAAATTCCATTGGCGGTTATTCCCGTGAATTAGGCGACTAAATCCTTTGGAAATTCCATTGTTATTTATATCATGCTACTTACTGTAAAAGGAAACAATTAATGATTCCATATTATGAAATAATATGGAATAAAAAATTATGAAATAAATAAAAAAAATTATGAAATAAATAAAAAAATTATGAAATTTATTAGATCATGTAAACTGGAAAATATTTGAAAGTGATTTTTATACGAAATGAAGAAATGAATATAAAAGGACTCTAAGTACCTTTTAAAGATTATTAGAGATTATAATGATAATATTATAATTTAAAAACAGATCAGGCAAAAATGACAACATTGTGTGAGTCAGAAGCCTCGATAATATACATGACATCAAAAAAAAAATGATTCCATATTGAGTAATAGGTACTGTATTGACTTCATAAGATCAAAAACCAGTCCATTACTTTATTTTCGATTTAATACCTGTACTTTATTAATGTCATTTTGACTCTGTTTATTTAATCGGTGTAATTGTAATTACATATTGTGTGATCTAATATCAACGATACGAATTGCAGGCAGAATTGCAAAGATGGAAGAAAGTATTTAATGGGAAGATTAGACATTTGCTACAGCGCGTGTAGATTTTTTGAGGAAAATTAATCAAAATGAAAATGAACCGGCAATCGGACGACTATTTGGACGAGACTGAGGTGAATAAAAATCACTCGATTACACACATGTGGCAAAATAGTGAGGGCAATGGGGGTTTAAAAGTGCCAGTTGGAGAAGGAAGCCGGCTGATCATTTTGCATTGTGGTTCAACAAAAACGGGTTTTATCACGGGGAGTAAATTTATATTCCGTACGAAAAAAGTTATGTCGAATACAGATTACCATTCTGAAATGAATTCCAAAGTCTTCAAAAATTGGTTTGAAAATCAGTTTGTGACATTCCTCGAAGAACCCTCTGTAATAGGAATGTAAAATAAATATTTTTTAATCACAAATAAAAATTTACCGATGTAACAAGTTCATTGTATTGTAAAAAGTGTGCTGTTTTATGTTGATGTGCACATTTAGGTATTTTTGTATTTAAAAAATAAATTTGTAAAATCCCAGCCGGGGGTAAAAATCAAGTATCATTAAAATTTAAATATCTCATAAATTGGTTACCGCTTTATTAATTAGCATCTGATAAAACCTGTCTAAGAATTTACTTGTTTCTGAAATATATATGTAATATGAGTTACCGGACACCTTGTAGGTATTTTTAAACACCTACACATTTTCATTCAATCCTTATTCAGACTTAAATTCAGTCCCGAACATAATAAAAACATTTTGTTTAGTAAAATTAATTTTAAGTCGTGAACCTTCTCGTGTTGCTTTACCTGTAAATTTTATTACTGAGTTTGGACTTTGACCGTTCACTTAGTTTCTGTTCGACTATAGCATATACAATGAACCAAAAAGAATTTACCGCGAAGCAATAGAAATTTATAAACATAAAAATAATATGAATACTAGAAATGACTCAATCAGAATTCCCAACACCTGGAAAGTCTTAATCGATGAAAATCCCCCAAAAACGGCCTTTCCAAAATTACCAGTAGTGTCTCCAATTAGCTTAACCAATCAGGTATCTACTGCCAGCCCCGCCCCCCACCCCCTCCGCCATCAATCACCTGCAACCCGGGTACTTCGTTCAGACATAAGAAGTGACTTGCACTCACTTAAGTTTTAGCTTTTGGACCGAACAGACATGCGAAAGCTATCAGTTTGAGACAAAAACTCAAGACATAAGGCCTCTGAAGATGGACAGTGTGATCTGTCCGAAACGTCAGGAGTTAAAAAGTCCTTTTAAGGACTACGTTACGCGGGTAGACCGAGAAAATTGTTCTACATATAAATATATACGTATATATATTTTTTGGAATTCCTATGAATCTTAATTATTGTTCATGTACTTACATGCAATGTTATTTTTAACACTGACAACTCAAAATGATATTAGGGAACGTACCCATACTACGTGACACGTTCGGGGGGGGGGGGTTCAAAATACCACGTATGGTACAAATGAGCGGCGGGTTGCTTAGGTTTTTGGTCACGGTGGGGGGGAGGGGTTAAAAAGTGCAAAAAGTTGGTCATGTAGTATAGGTACGTTCCCTATGCATCTAAAAAGATAAATCTCTGAAAAAAAAATTAATTTATGTTTTAAGTTCCGTTTTTTCGGTGATTGCGGTTAATTTTTATTTTGCAAAGGTTTTTTTTTGTTTGGAATTCAGTTTCTAATTCAGTGGTGAGTGTATTCGTACTTTTAAATTATTACTTCACGAAGCAAAAAGTGTTTTATTTGGAAAAGCACAGTATTATTAGTATATTTACCAAGTTCCGATATCTTTCCAATTAATTAATCATATTAATTAACATATAACAGGATTAGTGTTACACAATCAGGTGGCTACGTATGTAATTGCGTAAATGTGAAATTCTAGGGAAATTTTACTTCGAAATCTAGGGAAATAATTTTTTGGGGAGAACATCCCTGTTTTATTTTATAACAATATGGCGGAATGATGGCGGATGAGTAGTACTAGTCTAGTATGACTTTTATGTGTGAGAAGTCGTTTTTTATTCAAGATCTCCCAATTCTCCCTCGGTTCTCCCAATTTCTACCGATTTCTTACAAATCTCCCTTAAACATTTGAAGTTTTTAAGCTCTTAAAAAAATATATGTTATTTTTGAAGATAATATCTAGACATTTGTCGCGCCGAAACGCAAATTATAGAAAATTCCCTCGATAGAAAAAAATCACAAAGTATGCTCCAAAAATTATTATTAACACGTTTGTTTCAGTTATTTTACAAGTTACATGTATGAAAAAATTCACAGCGTTTCTTTAAATAAAACTAAAGACAATTATAGCGAGATTTTTGCTCTTTTTTCAATAAACCGTGATTAATTAAATATTTTAACAACAGGCGCTTACGTTTTTTAATTCTAAAGATAATATTTACAGGCCATCTCTATCTAACGTGCGTGTAACCTATGTGCCTTTCAAATATTCGTCATTCGCTGTCCAGACAGCTCGCCACACAGACGTGTAGTCCTACGTTTCATGATGTGTTTAATATATACGTACGTAAATAATAATATTGTTTTGCGAAAATGGTAAGACAATAACAAAAAAGTCGTATTTCTAAGCGTAAACATTATCTCCAAAATCGAGTACGTATGATGGAATGTATAAGGTAAGTAGAAAAAAATAAAATGTTGATTTTATTAATATAATACATACTCGTATTATTTACTATTATGTAATATTTATAATAAATTTTCAATTTATTTGTGCATTATATAACAAAGGTGACAGTTAGTGTTTTATTTTTTACAGAATGCGTACTTTGGGAAATAAATCTATTTCCAATGCTTCCGCAACTGAAATTCCCGGGCAAGTTTTTTTAAATTAAATTACTTTTTTTTTAAATGACCATTGAATGCAAAAGCTTTTATTTTGCTCATTTATTAAAATTATAGGACATAATAATAATATATTTTTACGGAACAAACTGCTAACAAAAATCTGCTTTCAAAAATTACCTTGTTTTTTTACAGTAACTCCACACAGGCCCTGAGGATTTTTTCCCTCAGGGCATATGTCATCTTTAGATATGCTGTGTGGAGGGTGTTTTAATGGAAAGGAAGGAGAGGAAGTTCTGGAAACGATAAGGTTATAGGGGTGGGTAGGAATTTGAGGGTCAGTGGGTTTGGGTGTGACGGACTTTTGAATCCATCTCTCCTAATGCGGTGCAAGGCAATGTTCCAAAAGAGTTCTCCCTGAGAGGTCGCAAGATCTCCCTCAACCAGACTCTTCCGATCTGGCCTACCACGCAGCTGGTGGGCAGACACATCTGCCACCAAGATCCAAACCCGGGCACCCCTGCTAAGTCACCAAACGTAGCGAACAACTTGGGGTTATCCAATAAATAGTTTCCGGGGCGGCGGTACCCTTACCCGCGTCCCAAATTGTTACGGACAAGGAAATATGTAATTATCATCATACGTATTTTTTTATAACTATCTATTATTAGATGTTCGTTGGATAATAAATCTGTAATTATCATCATACGTATTATTACTACCTATTATTAGATGTTCGTTGGATAATAAAACCAAAATGCGTTACGTAAATGTAAGTAAATAAAAGTTTCGCTTGTTTACTAAAACCGACTACATCGTTATTAGTAATTACTTTGACCTTTTTATAAATGTTTAATAATTTAGATTCCATCGGTTAACTAGTCCTAGCAAAGCTGTAGTTTTCTGATGTGCACGCGCCCGCCCGCCCGTCCTCTACGCTCGTAGCTTTTAGGGCTGCCACTTCATAAATTTCTACATAAACTTCGGGAGGTACATGATGGTGAATGTAAAAAAGACAAATAACTTTTTTCTAAATTCAATTTTTTCCCTATACAAAATTATTTTTCCACAGAAGAATATTATTTTTTTCATACAAACAACAAAACTTTTTTACCCGTAACTACCTAAGAACGTTTTGAAAAAAGTTTCGTATCTTTTTTTACGTGTACTGTCGTGCAGAATTACCTCCCGAAGTTTGTGCACTTTACCCCCGGATATAAATAAAGAGCGAAAAGGTGCATGTAGGCAAAAACAGGTTGTGCCAAACTCAGTCAGTGGTTTGATGCACATCCTCCCTTCCCACAAACCAGAGAAATAATGTCAATTTTTGTGGAGTGGAGTCGTCGGAGATGCCACAATCACTTGCTAAGATGCTGTTCAAGTTGGTGAAGATTCATTAAACTAATTGTTTTAGGAACTAAATGATGAAATAATAAATGAAATCCAAGTCCCACAATCTGTTACAAACAAAAGTGGTGTGTCAGTAATAAGATAAAAAATGACATTTACTAAAAAACTTAAAATTCCTGTAAATATTTACTGGTTGAAGATTAGTTTGCAAATGTATACATATTATCTAAAAGGGAATTAAATTCTTTACAACTTCTTTCAAACAAACTTCTTTCTTTGATAAATATTTTAGACGATATGAAGGAATGTTTGATGAAAAATGTGAGGTAAAATGATTTTATTCGAAAATATCTACATTTGTGGAGCGTGTAAGTCAAAAACGGCTGGGATTTCGAAAATTGCGTATAGAATAAAAGTTGTCGATAATTTTATGAACTTTCACTTATTCTAAAAAAAAATCCTCTGAAATGCACCGTTTCCGAGATAAAAGCGTAAATCCAAAAATTTTAACATTCTCCCCCGCCCCTCCCTCCCTTACCTCACCACCTAGACGTCAGGGCTTTTAGTATGTTCACACCCTAAGCACCCTGACCAAGTTTCTGAAGGAATCGCTTAGGTGCACTCTACACCTCCTTTTGGACCATTCATTTTTTTTTTACATGAGCTCCACACAGGAGGCCCTGAGGAACATAATTTCCCTCAGGGCCTATGTCATCTTTATGCTCACCTATGATGCTGTGTGAAGGGTTTTTTAAGGAAAGGAAGGAGAGGAGAGTTCTGGGAACGAAAATGGTTTAAGGGGTGGGTAGGAATCTCGGGTTCAGTTTGTCCTGGTCATCCGCCTCCAAGACCTGGACAAACCTCACTCCATGAACCCGGGCACCCCTGCTAAATCACCAAACGTAGCGAACCACTTGGGGTGACCTATGGCAGAGGTATTGGTTATCCAATAAAGGTTCCCGGGGCGGCGGTACCCATTCCCACCTCCCAAATTAAAAATTGACTGGACTATAAACAAATATGATTAAAATGTGCACTTTACTTAGTTGAAAATTGAAAAATGGGTCGGGTCAAGATGTCGCGGGTTCAATTCCTCTTTCAATGCACAAGCAACATCTTCCGCATATTATGATGCTGGTAGGAGATTTTCAAATTCTCAGGTTATTCGTAAACCGGGAATACGAATTATGACTCTTTTTCTTTTAAAAAAAAGTAGTACCCAATAAATGGATAAGCCTCACCCCATGAACCCGGGCACCTCTGTTATCCAATCAATGGTTGCCGGGCGGCAATGGTCGCCTTCCAAATTGATACCTCATCCCATAATCCGGGAACCCCTGCTAAGTCACCAAACATAGCAAACCACTTGGGTGACCTACGGCAGGGGTATCGGTCATCCAAAAAATGTTTTCCGGGGCGGCGCGGCAGTACCCATCCCGTCCCGTCTCCCAAACTGATAAGAGAAATTAAAGAGAAACAATAATAATAGTAGTTCCGTTATAATAAATAATATAGCTTTGTTTTGTGAACGGTCACCTCAAGTGTACATTACACTTTATAGGTAATCTAACGTAATACATTGAGAAAATAACAGATATTTTCATAAATATTATGTGTATTTTAAAATTGTGGCAGCCCTACACACTATTATCAACTTCTCTGGAAACGAATATTTGAAATGATACTTGTCGAGAATTATTAGCCAAGTTCCAAACCAGACCTTTTGTAATAATAATGCGCGCGTTGCAGATACACCTCCTGTCAAATGCGTTAAAAGTAAATTTCACGACTCGTCCGAAATGTTTTTTTTTGAGCGGAGAACGGGGCCTTAAGTGCTTTTAATATAGAAAAACATTGGTAAAATGTCCACATTTCATCGTTCCTGTTATTGTATTGTACCAAAGTGCAATATAAAAACAATAAATCATCTTTTTTATTGCAAATACATCTTTAGCCATCTGTTCAATTTTGTGTTCAGGCGTTATTTTGTACATTCTATTATGTATAACACATACAGAAACACTGGTATTTTTATACAATGACGATTGTGTAATAAATTGTATAAAAAGCCCTATACTAAAAACAATTTGAAAATACATAAACCAAATGTCAAATATGACACGACTTTAACCTCAAATAGGCAAAATTTATTGCAGATTGTACACTGATCATGACGATTGTGTAATAACTTGTATAAAAAGCCCTATACTAAAAACAATTTGAAAATACATAAACCAAATGTCAAATATGATACGACTTTAACCTCAAATAGGCAAAATTTATTGCAGATTTTCCGCAAATATAGCCCTTTTCGTAAATTGTTAAGGGTCTAAATAATATTTCAATAAACACAACAACTATTATTTATCTAAATCTCTATAAACAGTATGAAAACAAAACAAAAACACGAAATGTTGAATTGCGTACGTGTGCACTTCAAGTCATTTCAGTCATGATTTCAAATGTCAATACAACATTCAACACGCTATCACCAGGTGACAGGTTAACAGTGACGTCACCGTTAACCATTTCAGTAATGCCAACTTGACGCTGTGTTTTGAGGAGAGGTTTAAAAATGGACTTTTTAATAATTTTTAAAAACTCTGCGTTTAATATTATGAAATAAAACTTATATATTCAGAATCAGCGTTTATTGGTCTATATGAACATATTTTTTTAAAGCCATAATATTTTTCACTGGAGTTCTTTATTATCGAGTTTTACGTAATATTGAAACCAATAAAGGGATGAAAATAATTAAACGATTTAAGGGGTGGTGAATAATTAAGGCAGTAATTAAATATTCCGGCCGCCGGTGTGTCGTGTATTGAAGGTACGTAATTTGCACATGCGATGTGAATATTCCATTCCGAAAACCCTACTTTACTTTACCTACCAATCTAACTTTAAACCTATTTTAGCTAAACCTGAGGCAGAGACAAATATTGGGGATCTAATTTTAGATTTGAGTTTTTAAAATCGCTTGAAAACGGCCCAATTTGAAGTGCTTAGAGGCGCCAAACCAATTTTGCATTTTATAACGTCATTCGATAGCGAATACCTTGCCGTCAGCAGTGCCGTAAATAGGGCGGTGCCACCGGTGCCCAGGCACAGGGCGTAGACTCTGGGGGGCGCAAGAAAGGCCAGACTAGGCAGGACTATTATTTTTTCGTTTTGCTCCTGATTGCTCCTGATAAGTTCCCGGCCCCGCTGCGCCCCAAGTGTATATAGGTACAGCTAAAAGCATTATGGGTCTAATAAACTATAAATTTATATGTACTCTGCAAATTTGGGAACAAGTTTTGGAGTCTGTTGATAGGGTGAACGTAGCTTTACAGTTGAAAAGTATTGCTATCGACAAAACCTCTGAATTAATCAAGGGATTAACAAGTCAGATTCAGAAGATTCATGAGACTGTAGATAAGTTTGTGAAGAATGTGTAATTGAAGACGATTTTCTGTAAAAACGTAAAAAGCGAGTAAAAAGACACGACCTAAAAGAAAGCTCAGACACCGGCTACGATAGTACACCACAGCAAAGTTTTAAAATCAATATGTATGAAGCAATTGACGCAATAAAACCATTAAAAAAGACGAGAGAACAGTTAATTTACATTTCCCCCAAAATCCACTTATGACTGTTTTTGGTTATCTGCCATTTTTGAGAGAACCGTTAAGTGTACAGATATTAATCTAGTCTCAAATGAAAAGTTAATTAAATTTACAACAACTTTATTTGATACTAGCTTTTTCCCGCGGCTTCGCTCGCATGGTATTAGGGGATTCCCACTCCGCCTCCACTCCCCCCATCAACCCCCCACCCCCACCCCCTCCACCCACCCTCCCGACACCACTCCCTCCACCCCTACCCCTCTTCCCTCCACCTTCTCTCACCCCACTCCACTTCTCCCATCACCCCCCTCCCCCTCCAACCCACCTCCACCACCTACCTCTCCCCCCTCCACTTCCCCCCACCCTCCTCCACCCCTCCCTTCCCTCCCCCTCTCGCCAACCCTAACCCCCTCCACTCCATCCCCCTCCCCCACCGCCCCCTCCACACCCCCTCCCCCCTCTCGCATTCCACACATTCTTCCCCGGTACATTCAGTCTTCAAACTGCTCGCATGCCACCTATTACAATTTTTTATACAAATTTCATAATGGCAGAGCTCAACTCAAAATAACGAACAAAAAAAAAGAATTATCCAATTTGATGCAGTCGTTCGGGTTTACGCGCGCATACATACAATTCTGTGATTCATTTTTAGAGATGGTTATTAAGTACGACGCCAAAAAAGCACTATTTTTAGGGTGAATTGCCTGATTAAAAAAAAAAAACATCGTTTCCAAGGCGACAATTGATTTCTGACGTTTGCAATAAATCGATTTTGTTAGCGACAGAAAACGTATGATAAATAATTTTATAACGCCAGAGATTATTCATAACGCCAGAGCTTTCCAATATATATAGCCTATAATAATCACAAATGATGTAGCTTTCTAATAGTGAAAGAATTTTTAAAATCCATTCAGTAGTTTTTGTGTGAAAGAGTAACAAACATACATCCATACAAACTTTCACCTTATTAATAATTAATTAATAGGAATGATAATATTTGACGTGGGATGCGTATTTCAGAAATTATTTTACAAAATATGAGACCAATTCGAAAAAATTTCACTTTTTGGAAAAAATGGCCTATTTTCGAAGAACTGTATCTTGGAAACCAATAGGTGAATATAGCTCGCTTTGGACTCAAATTATAGCAAATTTAGTTTTCTTTAAAAGTATGTATGCTGACTTTACCGGTCAGACCCTTCCTTCACTGAGATATTGAGCAAAAACTGAAAAAAAAATCCGAAAATTTCTTGGTTTTTTGGGTCCACCGCCGCTCGCACAGCACTTTCGAAGTTGCAATTTTTTTTAAACTGGTTTAAGTCCTAACAACCTATAAAAAATTCAGAATGACTGGACCTTTTGCAAGCACAACCCCCTTTTCATGTTTAACTTGACTGGACTAATGCGATTTTATCAGTTGAACGCGACATAGGACGGTGCCTGTCGTATGAAAAGGTTATCAACGATTTTGCAATGAAGAAAGCGCGAAAAATAAGTCTTTAAAAAAGTTTATGGCTTGCTTTAAATATTTACTATCTGAACTTATTCATTTGTGGTCTCATTCATTTGTGTATTGTGTAGTTATGAATAATCTTTGGAAATATTTTCGAATAGACGTTTTTTCACCAATTCATACTTAAAAGCAATTTATATTATGCTATGCTACCTTCCTTATTCAAAACTACCACACCAAGTAGGTACTTAAAATTAAATTAATTTAGTACCCTGCAAGTTTCAGTTTACTGAAACTTTGCAGGGTATTCTTCATATATATAAATGAATCGCTAAATGTAAGCGCAAATCTCGACATCAGCTGAACTGATTTCGCTAATTCTTTTTTTAGAACATTCCTTGAAGTACGAGGATGGTTCTTACGGAGAAAATGAAAATTGCGCAGAAAATTGGATAATTTCAGAAAACCCGCACATTTGAGAGTTCGTGTATTTGAGAATGACATTTTGCAAAACAATAATTGTTAAATCAGGATTCTATTCTTGAAAATCTTTAAGCTGATAAATTTACTTAAAGTAGGTACTCCCCTAATAGTTTGAATCGAATCAAGAATTTTAGATATTTTAAATAGGTACCTATGTTAGGTACCAAATTTAATATACATGAAAATTGGAAATTTTAATAAAAATTGTAAAAGGTAGCACGCGGGCTGTTTAAAAACTGAATGTACTGGGATTGAATATGGAATGCAGTAGGAAGGTGGGCGGGACGAGAGAGCGGGAAAGGTAAGAGGGAAGGCGAGGAAGGTGGACGGGGAACGCGGGAGGGGAACTCAAAAGGGTGGTTCGCGGGACGGGGAAGGGCGGGGAGTGGAGTGGGGAGAGGGAAGATGGAGGTGACGGAATGGGAACGCGAGAGGGGAAGAGGACGCAGGAGAAGAAGGGGGGGTGGAAGGGGAACGGGACGAATGGGAAAGGACACTCAGGGAGAAACAATTTCTTTATTAAATGGCTTAGCAACGCATGCCGGGACCAGATAGTTTCATTATAAAAGTATGAAGATCAAAGTGGCCCAAAAATTAAATCTCAAGCATCAGGGTGGGCAACGCATTTGCACTAACAATTTTGCACACCAATAACAATTCTTACATTTATACAATTATATACATAAATCGACTACCATAATACGGGTATGTGCCTAGCGTGGTAGTCGAATCACCTGTAAAAACTGTATAAAAGGTTATATGATGAATAAAGAAAAAAAAAACTAGTGAACTTGCGTTTGAGTTTTAGTGAGTTAGACAGAGTGGGTGGTATAATAGGCGAAGGGTCCACATAAATAGGGCGCAGTTATAGAAGCTCGCACAGGGCGCAGAAAAGGCTATTTACGGCACTGGCCGTCAGAGCTGAGCCGAGGCCTGTAGGCAGTTTTAATTTTTAGACTTATTTAGTATTTGTGCGATTATATAGAAACTTTAAAAAATTCTGACCTGTGTAATTATTCAGAATCGAAATTTTTTTCAACATCGTTAATTATCGAATTTTTGTCGATCTTCTATATTCACTAAAAATTTGTACAAGCACAGCAAAAATGTTGCATTCGACCAATTTTTTGCAAAACAAAAATTCCACGCCGACACTTTGATTAATTTTGAACCGACTGAAATTTTGGATTCTTACCAAGAATTATAGTCTGTTCATCTATATTAATAAAAATGAATCTCCGAAATGTATGTACGCGCATAACTTACGAACGACTACAGCAAATTGGATAACTCTTTTTTTGTTGTGTTCGTTATTGTCAGGAGAAGGTTTGTATGAAAAAAAAAAATAAAATAAAACAGAATTTTTTTTTCTAAATAATTTTTAATTTTTTTTTTATAAATGTTTAGAGGTTTACAGTCGTGTTATTTATTGTTATTGATAAGAAATTGCCACCAGTGAGGCGTCAAAATATCGGTTTGCGTACGCGTAACTTAAGTCGAGATCACAATCTTCGATACAATGAGACTGAAGAAGAGAGTTGACAGCGTTTGGAGGCAAATAGAATGAGAATTTCTCAAGCGAGATCTACCGTTCTTCTGGAACCTATACCCTATACTATCGACTTCAAGTGAGAGGCAACAAAACAGACGATCTAACGTAACAATTACCTATGAACGTTTGGCGTTTAGATAAATGATACAACAGTATCGGTCGTCTATCAGCGATACGCCAGGATTATGTTGTGCGAATGAACAAATCAAATTAACACAACTGACGACGCCACCTGAACCACTGAATTCATTACTTTCAGGGCAAGAACCTCTATCAAAGAATATTTTGCAGAATATTCAAAATTACAACAGTGTGTTCCAAATGACATCATTTGGTGCAAATATAATTGAAGAACATGGTATTTTTTTTTTTTGACACACATTATATACATCCATTGTAACATAAACCTTCATATATTAAAATTCTATTGAGGCCCATAAATGAAGATTTTTTAACCCTAGAAAGATAATCATATTTCGATGTACGATAAAGATAATCATTCGTAAAATTGACGCATGATTTTAAACTAGCTATAAGATTTAATTAAGGGCCAGCCAGCTTCAATTCCAAATTTGCTTTAATTTATACCTGTATTCAAAAATGCTGAAAGGCGTGATGATAAAACTACTAAAATTATGTACTTTTTGTAATTATTTTTTGATCATGTATGACCTTACCTTCTTATGCTAAAAATAAACATATTTACTCATATTTTTGTTATTTATTTTTGGGGTGTTACGCCGTGTTGCACTACCTCCTCCTTTAGCCAACATTTCGGACAGCGTTACAGGGTTCAATGGCACCGGACCGACTGAAATTTTAGATTCTTACTAAGAATCATGAATCAATCGAAGAATCTGCTAAACGAAGAATTTTTAATAAAATCATCGTTTTAACACTTGGGGTCGGTCATTTAAGAGCTTGGGTTCGGTCGTTTTATGACTTGAAGTAGGTCATTACTGTTATACAATAGACATATTTTCAATGCAAATTAATGGATAGACCAAAAATTACATTTAAAATATCTAACTATCTATGTTGAATAAATAATTTCTTCGGGCCTTGAGAAGTACAAGTATTGATAGGTTGATAAAGGGAAAAAAACATCTGCCAGCTTTATTTTTGAAGGGGCGCCACTGGTTGATTAACCAGGCTAGCAGATAGGAAAGCAATAATCCTCTCTCAGAGCCTTTGGTATGTAAACTTTACGGTTAAAATAGAAGGATTTTTTTAAATAAAATAGACAGTATTGATAAGAAATATGAAATAAAAGATTTATTATAACATAATAAAATTAATTGGGACTAATAAACACATTAACAGATCTCAAACTCACCTTCCTTGGATCGACCAAAAATACAAGTTTCTAACTATCTATATTACGATCTTGAACTTCTGGTTTTTCTCCTGAAGTATAGTCTGACAATATACCTGGAACTGTAATCAGCCGAAAACATTATTTGCTCCCAACATTAAACTCCAGCCATGAAAATTTTGTAATTCCAGGCGAGATTAATTATTCCTTCGTCATTAGACAAATTAGACTCCTAGTGATTATTAAACTTCCATGTTTTAAAATAAATTGCTTTGTTACTTGGCATATAAATTCAAATTATCCTTTGGTTATATTCTGTGGTTATTACGATGATAGAAATGTGTATTTAGAACACTTATCGGCACCACGATTAATATTGATCGCGGCCTATTTAATTAAAATCCATTTCGGATAAATAAATAATCGTATTATTATTAACGAAATAATAAGTGAATAAGAATCACGTAAGATTTTCAGTAATCCATCTACCACCTTAGACAGAATACTCAGCAGTGGGCTCTAAGCAAATTCTTCGATTTTTATACCCTATTCAAAAAGAAATAAATGAAAGGTTTTACTTCTAAAATTCACAAAAAATAAATCATTCTTGAAGTTTATTATTTTTTTTTAATATTATTTAATCACCTCTCGAAATTAGGTACTTGCTTGCCTAAATCTATGATAAAATAAACTTCGAGATATATTGACAAATATTTTATCATAAAATTACCTCCCGGACCACGCAAATGTTTGTCCCCAAACATAACTATAAAAGAAACCTATTCTATCTGATACATTTGTCGATCCAAGGATTTCTATAAAATAAAAACAATAAATCAATTAGTAATATTTAACAATCTTTACAGAGATTAATAAAACATAATATTTAATAAATAATTCGTAAGAACCTTTGGAATATTAAAAATTGATTAAATTTGAATTAGAATTAGAATACAATATTAATGATTGTTATATTTATAATACCTAAAATAAACAAGACATAATTAAATGTTACATGAACAACAATCATTAAATGATAAATAAACAACACACATTAAACTGAAAGAAAAAAATATTATAAATATTATTTCTACAAATTTTACATAACTCCTTCAGAAACGTCATATCAGTTTATGCTCTAAAGCGTCACTGTCCCAAATCAGGGAATTAAGCCTCAATAGGCATCACTTTTAGGGAGATCAATCAACCCTCACTTTGCACTGAATTTAAATCCATCTTTAGGATATCAAGAATGTTCACTCCGTGGAGTTTCCTGACTAACTCACTAAGGTCCTTTGGTCTATCCAAGAAGGAAATTTACATAATAGCATTCAATATTTATGTAAAACTAGCTGGTTCCCGGCATGCGTTGCTATGCCATTTAATAAAGAAATTGTTTTCCCTGCGTGTCCTTTCCTATTGTCCTGTTTCCCTTCCGCCTCCCCTTCCCCTCTAGCGTTCCCACTCCGCCTCCTCTACCTTCCCTCTCCCCATTCCACTCCCCCCCTTCCCCCGTCCTAAGACCTAAGTACAGATCAGTTATATTTGTAT
This sequence comes from Limnephilus marmoratus, assembly GCA_917880885.1. Lineage (NCBI taxonomy): Eukaryota > Metazoa > Arthropoda > Insecta > Trichoptera > Limnephilidae > Limnephilus > Limnephilus marmoratus. The sequence goes on along the minus strand of OU862906.1, from coordinate 3,577,935 downwards.
AAAATCGTATCTGCAGTTACGGTGGGGGAATTACCTGAAGATTTAGGCCACAAATCTCCTGGAAAAATGTCTCATGCCAGATGGCTTATGCGTGCTAACCGAATTCTTCGTCTTTATATTGCAACGGAAGCTCCTACAGAGAATCTTATTATTTTAGCAACGTACGTTGTTAAAGTTTATGCTCCGACTTGGTATTAAAACTCATCCCACCTGTAAAGATGGAGCACGTCACCTATGGCAGCTAATTTCAGCGTCTAAATACTTATCCCCTGAACTATAAACTATAATTGATCTAGTCATAGAAAGAAACAGTTACTTCGCACACCCCAAAAATTTACTACTTGCAATGTTAACTGACCCTCACAAGCATATCCGGGAATTAGCTGCGCGTCGTGTTCTAAAAGCACGCAGTAAGAAACTAAGTAAAACAAGGCTGTTCCAACTTCCAAACATAAACCTCGATGCATCATATTACTACGACCTTATTAATTGGCAGCAAAATGTAACCGAACCCCCAATACTGAAGAATATATCGGATGAAGATCTTCAATTATTTGTAGCACAGGGGGGAGAAGGTAAATTGCCTCTTCTGCGTCTGCCATGTCATACTCAAGCAGTTGAAAGAGCTGTAAAGACTGTTACTGAAGCTTCGACTACTTTATGTACGAAGTCTGCAAGAGAAGGTCTTATTAAGGCAAAGATTGAGTCTCGCAAAATAATGCCGAAATTTGAGAGTAAGAAGGATTTTGCTGGTATTTGAATACACTGTCTTGAGATAATGTTATTATAATCATATATTTTTTTAATAAATAAGTCAGAATATTCTCTCTAATTTATGTTTTATTGAAAAAAAGTTCATTTTTAATTGTTTATCTAATATTTTTTAGAGATTTAACAAGGGTGGGTTTTCCTCTATTTTGTGAAATTTCAAACTCAATCCGGAGGAAGAAGATGATATCCAAATATTATTAAAAAAATTACATGATTTTACATCTTCATTTAACACCCTTTTATCACTAACAGACAAACCAAAACAAGTTTTTTTTTTCCCCCATACAATCGTGACCCGCCTTAGTGTACAACAAGCCGCCATTGACCACAACACCATGACGAACAATAAACCAACACAAGATAATTCAAACAATGAAAGAATAATAAAATACACGAATACATGTCCGAGACGCCACATTAATTTATTTTATTTATTTATTTATTGATTAACGCCCTTTTTCGGGGCTTTTACATTACATATGAATAATAAGAAAATACAAAGCATTCAATGTACATAACTAAACTGTCTCAGTAACAATATTTTATATTTGTTTAAACATAAATTGAAGATGTCCGCTGACTTGGTATAATTGTTTCCCTCCATAAGTATTCTGGGCAAAGAAGAATACATATGGTAGTTAGTCCCATAATTTCTACACTGAAATAAATCTTGACTTCTAGTATTACATAGTGGAATCCGGAAGCTTATCAATTCTAGCAATACCGGACTATCAACTAAATCATTTAGAATTTTATATAGAAATGCCAAGTCAGAGAAAATTCTTCTGTCGGACAATTTGAGCATATTCAAATCATTTAAAATAGTGTTGTAGTTCAACATATTTGCTGGAATACCCATTTTTAAATTTAGAAAACGTAAGAATTTGTTTTGTATTCTTTCAATAGCTTGAACATGTATACTATAATGTGGATTCCAGACGGGAGAATTGTACTCAAGTTGACTTCTAACATAGGCAAAATATAACAGTTTAATACACTTTATATTGTTAAAATTTCTAGTAAGCCTAGTTATAAATCCCAACATTTTTAAGCCCTTATTAGAGATTTCTGTTATGTGGTTAACAAATGAAAGATTTGATTGAAAAGTGATACCTAAGTCTTTAATTTGTGTTAATGTCTGAAGGGCATTGTTATCAATGTTGTAATTATAAATCACTGGATTTTTTATTCGAAAAAATCTAACTATTTGGCATTTTGAGATATTTAGGTAAAGTCTATTTTCATTACACCAAATTAATAATTTATTGATATTATCTTGAAGAATGTTGCAGTGGTAAATATTTTTAATAATACTAAACATTTTGAGGTCATCAGCAAAAAGTAAGAAAAATACATCGTGAAATATTTTTGTGAGATCATTTATAAACAAGATAAATAAGATTGGGCCAAGGTGTGAACCCTGTGGAACTCCACTTGTTGCATAAATTTTTTCCGACAGGGAGGATTTTATTCTAACAATTTGTTGTCTTCCAATAAGATAACTTTCAAACCAGTATATTACCACGTATACCAAGTTTTTCTAATTTCCAAACCAATATATTACCACGTATACCAAGTTTTTCTAATTTCCAAATGGGAATTTTATGGGAAACTGAATCAAAAGCTTTACTAAAATCAGTATAGACAGAGTCTACTTGTTTTTTTTTTCTTTAAAGGCATTGGTTATAAAATTTTCATAAATAATTAAGTTTGATAGAGTACTTCTACCTGGCACAAATCCAAACTGGTAAGGTGATATCACAGGTTTTATTTGTGTAAAAAGTTTGTCAAGTATTAGGCTTTCAAAGAGTTTCGGTATGGTGGATTGAATGCATATTGGTCTGTAATTAGAAATATCACTTTTATCGCCCTTTTTGAAAATTGGAGTCAATAACTAACTTTCCACTTATCGGGAATAATTCCACTGGATAAAGATAGATTAAAAAGTTTGGTTAACGGGAGAGCAATTACTTTGATACATTCTTTGATAAATATTGTAGGTTTATTATCTGGTCCCGCAGATTTGTGGATATCTAACGATTTAACTTTAGTAATTACATCAGAGAGACTTATGGTACACTGTGAAATATCAAGAGTTTCATCTAGAGTTGTTGTTGGAACAGGAGCATTGCTTGAGTCTGTTGAATAAAAACTTTTAAAAAATTTTGCAAACAAGTTAACAATACCATCAGTATTATTGCTATGGCTGCCATTTAGGTGCATAATACTAGGGAAATCAGAATCATCTTCTTTAAGAGATTTCGAATATTTCCAAAAATAACCAACATTATTTATTATGGAGTTTTGAATTTCATTTATATAGTTACGGTAGCAGGTCATAGACATTTTTTTACATGAAGTTCTTAAATCTTTGAATTCAATGTAATCAGAATTTTTTCGATATAATTTATATTCTTTATGATTAAGTTTTTTAGTGATAAGTAGATTTATAAGTTCTTTGGAGTACCATTTTGGATAGGTGCTTGGCTTACATATCTTGGTTGGAATTTACATGCTAATAGCCTTTTCCAAAACAGAATAAAATTTATTGGCAGCTGTGTTGATATCATCATATTGCAAAGATGACCAATCAAAACAGAGAAGATAATTAGAAATTTTCTCGTAATCAGTTTTGAAAAAGTTTTGGTAACTGAAAGACAGTTTACAAGTATTAACCCATGTCCATACATTAGAAATAATAACTTCCAGTGGAGGATGATAAGCATCAATGGGCACCAGCGGTTCACTACATTCTTCAATTACTAGTGAGTCTAAGTTAGAAAAACATAAGTCTAGAGTACGATTATTTTCATTTGGTATAGTATTTGCCTGATTCAGACCTAGAAATAAAGCCATGTCTAGAATAATGCGTTCAGATTCACTAACACTGATATTATTGTCACTGTTCACGCAGTTCACATTTGGAAGGTTATAATCACCAGCAAGCAAAAATGTTGCACTAGGATTCCTTTTTAATATAGTTTCCACTTCCTCACTATGGCACCTGTATACTTTATTACTTGAATTTGGTGGGATATAAATACAGCCCACAATAATCTTTTTGTTCCTGGCAACATTCACTTGTACGAAGATTTGCTCAAGTTGTTTATGTTTTGTTGTAATTAAGTTTGCTTTATATTTCTTGCTGATAGCGATTAAAACCCCACCACCTCTGTTTTTAGCACTTGTCAATGTATTTCTGTCTAATCTATGCACATTATGATTAATGAAACCTAATTCACTAGATTGAATATTTGGTTCTAACCACGTTTCGGAAAGTAGTACAAAGTCGTGCCCAAACATTGGTAGTGTAGACTGAAGTAAACATAATTTTGTTTTAAGGCCTCTGACATTCTGGTAGTACATTTTTAATTCGTTTAGTTTTATACTATGACCTCTGTTTTTCTGATTCGACCTCTGCCTTACTGATTTGATTACGTCGTTTGAGAAAGTAGGGGAGTGTGAATGTTTATTTGTAGAGTTTTTTAATGGCATGATGATGTTCTGGTAGTAGATGCTGCATGATTTCGGTTTATGTTTATTGGCTGGTCCTATAACATTTTGATAATACACCATAAAGTTATTTACTAAGTTATTATTCCTGTGTGATATTAACCGTTTTTTGTAACTAGTGGAACACAATTAAGCTGCATCTCGACAATTTTAGGGCTGGAGTTCACATACTTTAAGTTCTTTTTTTAACGTTGGGCCCAGTTTGTAACGGTTATACTTACTTATTTATCTATCTTTGCGTTCACCGCCATCCCAATGCTAAAATTATTACTCTCATATTCAAATAAACATTAATCCATGTCCGGATTACAAGTACTGGCATGTAGGTAGATCAATGAAAGAAAAGACGGAATGTTAAAGTAACAAAGAGTCAGATTTATTCTTATGTCACAACATTGAAGGGTAGAGCATGATAATTGTGTTATTGAATCTACGGGGGTGGTTGACTACCTTAGGTAAATCAATTAATGTTAAACTAGTTTCTCGGAACATGTGGTATCAAACAAAATGGTTGCATTTCATAAGAAAATCCTGAAGGGCGCCTGTACAGATAAACTATACATATTTAGAGAAGATTAATTAAACGCTAATGATTTATTATGCCAAAGTTAAAACTATCTCGTGATGATTCATTAAAAATTAATTCGCTCACGTGCGTTGCGGCCATGACCTTCGACGACTTGTAGTCCAGCTGTTACACCTAGTACTCCCAGGAACCAACTGACGAACGCACACGAAACTTCTCGCGACTCCCCTCCTATGGCGCCTGTACATTAACGGCCGGCTGTAAATTCTATCAGGCACCCGCGTGGCTATAACACTCCGTCTAAATTAGGCAAGTACTCGCCCAAACTGCTGCACACTTTGGTTCGGTCGTTTTAGCACTTGGGGTCGGACGTTTGAAAACTTTGATAACTTTGGCCTTATGGCTTCAAACCGTCCGAAATTTTGGATTCTTACTAAGAATCATGGTCTGTACATGAACCAATAAAAAAATCTGCCAAAAGAAGAATTTTTGCAAAAAATCGTTGTTTAACGGTAACAACAATTGTGGTTCCATAGCATAGCTTCGTGCCATAGCACCGAACGGTCTGAAAATTTGAATTTTTTCTGAGAATCATGGTCTGCACACGAATCATTCAAAAAATCTATAAAGATTTTTTTTTTTAAATCATCTTTTTAACACTTGGGTTCGGTCGTTTTAGCACTTAGGGTCGGACGTTTGAACACATTGGGTCTGTCAAAACTTTGGCTTTATGGCTCCGAACCGTCTAAAATTTAGAATTTTTACTAAGAATGATGGTCTGTACACGAATCAATCAAAAAATCTACAAAGAGGATTTTTTTTTAAATTCGTTTTAACTTTGGCCCTATGGCTTCGGAAATCATGGTCTGTACACGAATCAATCAAAAAATCTACGAAGAGAATTTTTTTTTAAAAGATCATCGTTTTAGCACTTGGGGTCGGACGTTTGAAAACTTAGGGTCGGTCATAACTTTGGCCTTATGGCTCAAACCATCTGAAATTTTGGATTCTTACTAAGAATAATTGTCTGTACACGAATTAATCAAAAAATCTACAGAATATTTTTTTTACACAAAATCTACACAAAGAGAACATTTTTAAAAAGATCATCGTTTTAACACTTGGGTTCGGTCATTTAAGCACTTGGGGTCGGACGTTTGAACACTTGGGGTCGGTTTGAACTTTGGCCTTATGGTACCGAACCATCTGAAATTTTTGATTTTTACTAAGAATCATGGTCTGTGTGTACAGACGTGTGAATCAATCAAAAAATCTACACAAAGAGAAATTTTTTAAAAAGATCATCGTTTTAACACTTGGGTTCGGCCATTTTAGCACTTGGGGTCGGACGTTTGAACACTTGGGTCGGTCATAACTTTGGCCTTATGGCACCGAACCGTCTGAAATTTTTGATTTTTACTAAGAATCATGGTCTGTACACGAACCAATAAAAAAATCTGCCAAAAGAAGAATTTTTGCAAAAATCGTTGTTTAACGGTAACAACAATTGTGGTCAGTCATAACTTCCATAGCAAAGCTTCGTGCCATGGCACCGAACCGTCTGAAAATTTGAATTCTTTCTGAGAAACATGGTCTGTACACGAATCATTCAAAAAATCTACAGAGAATTTTTTTTTAAATCATCTTTTTAACACATGGGTTCGGTCGTTTTACCACTTAGGGTCGGACGTTTGAACACATTGGGTCTGTCAAAACTTTGGCTTTATGGCTCCGAACCGTCTAAAATTTTGAATTTTTACTAAGAATGATGGTCTGTACACGAATCAATCAAAAAATCTACAAAGAGGATTTTTTTTTAAATTCGTTCTAACTTTGGCCCTATGGCTTCGGAAATCATGGTCTGTACACGAATCAATCAAAAAATCTACGAAGAGATTTTTTTTTTTTTAAATCATGGTTTTAGCACTTGGTTTTAGCACACGTTTGAAAACTTAGGCTCGGTCATAACTTTGGCCTTATGGCTCAAACCATCTGAAGTTTTGGATTCTTACTAAGAATAATTGTCTGTACACGAATTAATCAAAAAATCTACACAGAATTTTTTTTTTTTTAAATTCGTTTTAACACTTGGGTTTCGTCATTTTAGCACTTGAGGTCGGACGTTTGAACACTTGGGGTCGGTCAACACTTTGGCTATATGGCTTCGAACCGTCTGAAAATTTGAATTCTTTCTGAGAATCACATGGTCTGTACACGAATCAATCAAAAAATCTACACAAAGAGAAATTTTTTAAAAATATCATCATTTTAACACTTGGGTTCGGTCATTTTAGCACTTGGGGTCGGACGTTTGAACACTTGGGTCGGTCATAACTTTGGCCTTATGGCACCGAACCGTCTGAAATTTTTGATTTTTACTAAGAATCATGGTCTGTACACAAACCAATAAAAAAATCTGCCAAAAGAAGAATTTTTGCAAAAAATCGTTGTTTAACGGTTACAACAATTGTGGTTCCATATCATAGCTTCGTGCCATAGCACCGAACCGTCTGAAAATTTGAATTCTTTCTGAGAAACATGGTCTGTACAACTGTACACGAATCAATCAAAAAATCTACACAAAGAGAAATTTTTTAAAAAGATCATCGTTTTAACACTTGGGTTCGGTCATTTTAGCACTTGGGGTCGGACGTTTGAACACTTGGGGTCGGTCATAACTTTGGCCTTATGACTTCAAACCGTTTGAAATTTTGGATTCTTACTAAGAACCATGGTCTGTACACGAATCAATCAAAAAATCTAAAAAGAGGATTTTTTTTAAATTCGTTCTAACTTTAGCCCTATGGCTTTGGAAATCATGGTCTGTAAACGAATCAATCAAAAAATTTACGATGAGATTTTTTTTTTTAAAGATCATGGTTTTAGCACTTGGGGTCGGACGTTTGAAAACTTAGGCTCGGTCATAACTTTGGCCTTATGGCTCAAACCATCTGAAATTTTGGATTCTCACTAAGAATTATTGTCTGTACACGAATTAATCAAAAAATCTACAGAGAATTTTTTTTTTTTAAATTCGTTTTAACACTTGGGTTTCGTCATTTTAGCACTTGAGGTCGGACGTTTGAACACTTGGGGTCGGTCAACACTTTGGCTATATGGCTTCGAACCGTCTGAAAATTTGAATTCTTTCTGAGAAACATGGTCTGTACACGAATCAATCAAAAAATCTACACAAAGAGAATTTTTTTAAAAAGATCATCATTTTAACACTTGGGTTCGGTCATTTTAGCACTTGGGGTCGGACGTTTGAACACTTGGGTCGGTCATAACTTTGGCCTTATGGCACCGAACGGTTTGAAATTTTTGATTTTTACTAAGAATCATGGTCTGTACACGAACCAATAAAAAAATCTGCCAAAAGAAGAATTTTTGCAAAAAATCGTTGTTTAACGGTTACAACAATTGTGGTTCCATATCATAGCTTCGTGCCATAGCACCGAACCGTCTGAAAATTTGAATTCTTTCTGAGAAACATGGTCTGTACACGAATCAATCAAAAAATCTACACAAAGAGAAATTTTTTAAAAAGATCATCGTTTTAACACTTGGGTTCGGTCATTTTAGCACTTGGGGTCGGACGTTTGAACACTTGGGGTCGGTCATAACTTTGGCCTTATGACTTCAAACCGTTTGAAATTTTGGATTCTTACTAAGAACCATGGTCTGTACACGAATCAATCAAAAAATCTACAAAGAGGATTTTTTTTTAAAATTCGTTCTAACTTTAGCCCTATGGCTTCGGAAATCATGGTCTGTACACGAATCAATCAAAAAATTTACGATGAGATTTTTTTTTTTAAAGATCATGGTTTTAGCACTTGGGGTCGGACGTTTGAAAACTTAGGCTCGGTCATAACTTTGGCCTTATGGCTCAAACCATCTGAAATTTTGGATTCTCACTAAGAATAATTGTCTGTACACGAATTAATCAAAATATCTACAGAGAATTTTTTTTTTTTTAAATTCGTTTTAACACTTGGGTTTCGTCATTTTAGCACTTGAGGTCGGACGTTTGAACACTTGGGGTCGGTCAACACTTTGGCTATATGGCTTCGAACCGTCTGAAAATTTGAATTCTTTCTGAGAATCACATGGTCTGTACACGAATCAATCAAAAAATCTACACAAAGAGAAATTTTTTAAAAATATCATCATTTTAACACTTGGGTTCGGTCATTTTAGCACTTGGGGTCGGACGTTTGAACACTTGGGTCGGTCATAACTTTGGCCTTATGGCACCGAACCGTCTGAAATTTTTGATTTTTACTAAGAATCATGGTCTGTACACGAACCAATAAAAAAATCTGCCAAAAGAAGAATTTTTGCAAAAAATCGTTGTTTAACGGTTACAACAATTGTGGTTCCATATCATAGCTTCGTGCCATAGCACCGAACCGTCTGAAAATTTGAATTCTTTCTGAGAAACATGGTCTGTACACGAATCAATCAAAAAATCTACACAAAGAGAAATTTTTTAAAAAGATCATCGTTTTAACACTTGGGTTCGGTCATTTTAGCACTTGGGGTCGGACGTTTGAACACTTGGGGTCGGTCATAACTTTGGCCTTATGACTTCAAACCGTTTGAAATTTTGGATTCTTACTAAGAACCATGGTCTGTACACGAATCAATCAAAAAATCTACAAAGAGGATTTTTTTTTAAATTCGTTCTAACTTTAGCCCTATGGCTTCGGAAATCATGGTCTGTACACGAATCAATCAAAAAATTTACGATGAGATTTTTTTTTTAAAGATCATGGTTTTAGCACTTGGGGTCGGACGTTTGAAAACTTAGGCTCGGTCATAACTTTGGCCTTATGGCTCAAACCATCTGAAATTTTGGATTCTCACTAAGAATAATTGTCTGTACACGAATTAATCAAAAAATCTACAGAGAATTTTTTTTTTTAAATTCGTTTTAACACTTGGGTTTCGTCATTTTAGCACTTGAGGTCGGACGTTTGAACACTTGGGGTCGGTCAACACTTTGGCTATATGGCTTCGAACCGTCTGAAAATTTGAATTCTTTCTGAGAATCACATGGTCTGTACACGAATCAATCAAAAAATCTACACAAAGAGAAATTTTTTAAAAATATCATCATTTTAACACTTGGGTTCGGTCATTTTAGCACTTGGGGTCGGACGTTTGAACACTTGGGTCGGTCATAACTTTGGCCTTATGGCACCGAACCGTCTGAAATTTTTGATTTTTACTTAGAATCATGGTCTGTACACGAACCAATAAAAAAATCTGCCAAAAGAAGAATTTTTGCAAAAAATCGTTGTTTAACGGTTACAACAATTGTGGTTCCATATCATAGCTTCGTGCCATAGCACCGAACCGTCTGAAAATTTGAATTCTTTCTGAGAAACATGGTCTGTACACGAATCAATCAAAAAATCTACACAAAGAGAAATTTTTTAAAAAGATCATCGTTTTAACACTTGGGTTCGGTCATTTTAGCACTTGGGGTCGGACGTTTGAACACTTGGGTCGGTCATAAATTTGGCCTTATGGCACCGAACGGTTTGAAATTTTTGATTTTTACTAAGAATCATGGTTTGTACACGAACCAATAAAAAAATCTGCTAAAAGAAGATTTTTTGCAAAAAATCGTTGTTTAACGGTTACAACAATTGTGGTTCCATATCATAGCTTCGTGCCATAGCACCGAACCGTCTGAAAATTTGAATTCTTTGTTATGATGTGGATGCATCATTACATATAAATTACTTTAATTTATTACTCGGATAGGCAGGTACCTTTATTTGAAGGATGGTAATAGTTTATTCGAGATACTCGGCAGGTTGGCAGACTGAGCGGAAACGGGTTTTGTTTTTGAAACGGCACTCTGGACGAGAGAGAACACGGGAGGACGCCGTGTTTTTCTCGGGCACAGTCACCTAGCGATTTAAGTTTTATAATGTAAAATATACCGGAACAATACGACTCCGCGTTGCAAAGAGATCCGTACCTTATGTGTAAATAACGGGATTAACCTAAAGATCCGAATTGTTCGGCCCGGAATTAACGAAGTTTTCGGTTCATCAATGGCCGTCGGCGCCTCGTGCGACGAGAATAAGTAATGCCGTTTATCTAGCTGATCTGGCGACTGGGAAAGTGCAATTGGCGAACATGGACTCCCGCTACACCTCGCAAGCCACGGCGAAGTTTATTTAATTAGTGTTCGGAGTTTTAACTTTAACATCCGCCGCCTACTGAGGCGTTCATATAAAAAACCCGCGTACTTGATTTTGATACGCAGAACAGACCGTTCCGGTTCACCGCAACCCCGGATTCGTCGCCGACTCCGTCTGTCAACAAATCCCGTAGGCATCCATCTATTTGGGCTTGATGGCCTCGTAGGACGGGCATCATACTGCTGGCCAGGCTGGCGCAATACACCGGATCATTTCTCATCGTCCTGATGCTCCCAGGGGGGTTTGGCATCGCGACCTCAGCAGGATCACATCAGGACCACCTCTTGGATGCTGGACGAAGCACCAAGCTCCACTACGTGCATCATGCCTGCCCGCAGGCACTTAATCCGAATTAGCTAGTTTTCAAGGTCATGGTCGCAATACAGGGGTGAGTTTTCAGTAGTGTATTTTTTCCCTTGTAAAATTGGTTTATAATACCGTATTGTTTTAAATGTTCGATATTGTAAATATAGAAAATATTGATTCAAATCTCTTTGTTATTTCATATCGATACACTGTAGTTCCTAATGATGAGTAAAGAAGTGATTGTCATAGTGCCCACGCTCCCTGGGAAGAATTAAATGCTCTCCGTCGTTCTAGGAAGAAGGCGTAGTGAATTCAACTGTGGACATATTCTGTCTTGAACAGGATTTGGCGCTCTATTAATAGAAAAGTACGCAGTTGTATTCATCCCGTCTTCTTCCCTCTCAGCTAGCCACATCATATGGCTCCTTACGCCATTTTGCACGTAATAATTGCCGTTTCAACGTGAATTATAAGATATTCACATAACATTTGACGCCTTTAACGTGGGTTGCTCGTATAAAGACACATTCTTTACTCACAATTATATTCATCAGATCGATCAACTAAAATCTCGTTTTACAACTTGCTATTTTATCACAGAGATTTAAAACAGTATGATACTGTAATTTCATAATAATTTTCATTAATTTAATGGTGCAATGGTGTCTCGTTATAATTCAAATACAACAATGTCCTTTGCAATACGGAGTGTTGCAATTTACGTATAATTATGTCATGTATTTTGGTGTTTCTCGTGCTCAGTAGACATGTAATACAGGTTATGTTTTAAATGTCAATACGTCAACTTAACCTCAATATTTGAAATATTATTTTCATAGAAGCGTCGGGTATCACCATAGACAATATTTCTTCTATGATAAAAGAAAATTACATATGTTTATTTAAAAAAAAAAATAGTTATTGTCTATGCTTCAAAATAGAGGCAATTTAAAAGGTAAACATCGTAAGTGTCAATTGCTGTTTATTTCAGACAAGCGAATGTCAATAGTGACAGATGGGTTTACATCAAACTAGAATTCTTGTTATGAATTTAAGTGAATTAGTTAGAATTATTAATTATTTAACAAGTGTAGTATAATGAAGGGATTGTTATTTAATGAGATTAAATTTATAATTTATTCCTTAAAACATCATCATACATAAAGGATGGTCATAATTAATCAACAACATTCAAATTCAAACAATAATACATCGATTATTGAGAGTGGTGGAATAGTTTGACATATTTAACTAAATTGTTGGAATATTTTTCTTTTATTGAAAAAATATTTTTTTTTGGATTATTCTTTTTTTGAAATTATGCTTGGAATTTCGGTGGTAAATTCAGTAAAATACCTACGCCAGAATTACTTTGGATGTCAAGGTTGCCACAAAATACAGGGTTGCTAAAAAAAAAAAAATTTTTTTTTTTTTTTTTTTCCATTCTTTCATTATTTAAAATTTTTTCTTTTTTTTGGTTTGTTCTACTTATCATCAACAATCTATATTATACGTCAACAAAAATAACATCAACAATAATTATTAACATTAACAACAACTTTTCATTATTTTATTATTTTATCCAATTGTTTTAACAATGTCAACTCCTATCCCAAACATCAACAACGCCTCTAAAGAGGATCTCATAAAAGAATTATCAAGTCGTTCTCTTGAACCGGCACCCACCTCTCACGCGTTGCGCTCGCAGGCGCGTGCATTTAATAAGGCACTTAAGATGCCAACAATATCAGAAACAGATATGGATTCTTCAGATTCGGATTCTGAGAACCAGACCGTTGACAACCCTACAATAATTAAACACACAAAAATTATTTATAGAGAATCACCCACCATCAATGTGGAAAATTGGAAGATAAAATTTGATGGAAAATCGAGCATAAGAGAATTTCTCTTGTTGATTGAAGAAAAATGTAGGACGAAAAATTTTAGTCAGGATAATTTAGTTCGCGTTTTTCCTGATCTGTTAGATGGACTAGCACTACTTTGGTTCAGGTCAATATATCATCCGGACTTGAAATGGGACGAGCTGTCTAAACTTTTGATCAATCAATTTGAGGCAAATGACCTACAAACGGACTTAAAAGTAAAACTTTTCAACATGACGCAACCAAAAGGTATGTCAGTCCTTGAGTTTTCACTTAGAATGAAATCTCTAAATAACATGCTAGAAGCTAAACTTCCTGAGCAGGAACTTTTGCGGCTTGCCAAAAAGGCTTTGCTTCCAATGTACACTAACTTATTAGTTTCTAGAGATATTTTTACATTCGAACAGTTAACAACTTACGCAGGAAACTTAGAGTCTTATGCGACACCACCGGAGGAATTTGCTACTTCTTCTTCTTCTTTTTCAAACAAATTTGAAAAAAGCAATAACTATACTACTAATAAAGAAGAGAGATTTGGGCCTACCAATAAAACTTTGTCAAACAATAATACCGGTACTTATAAACGTACAGGGTTTTCTTATAATAATTATAAACAATCTTCTAATGGCAATAGTTATAGTCATGCTGGGCGTAACTACAGTAACACCAATGCGGGTTACAACAATAACAAACCTCCGTCTTCTTTCAATGGAAATAGTCTAAATACCGAAGGAACTTCTAGAACCATTGTTAGGAATCAATTTTGTCTTTATTGTAAGAAACCGGGACATGTTGTAGCGGACTGTAAAAGAAAAGCCGCAGCGGGAAATAATCCAAAAGTGGGAGCGGTTAAAGGAAGAATTAATAATAACAAGTCGGAAAACTAGGGCGGAGTCTCTCTTACCACGTCCCATCCTATGCGCAGAGGAATCGGGAATGGAAGAGTTGGCTCCGACTAGTCCATCAGTTTCTCTCAGTCCCATCACCTGGAACAGTGGGCCCACTGCCACAGGGGATGGAGATTGAAAACGATGGTCGTCCTTATGCAAATGTATATATATTTAACAATTTTTACAGCGCACTGTTGGACAGTGGCGCCTCATTATCGTGTTTGGGAGGTGATAGTTATAAGATTTTTATTAAGTTAGGTATAGAATTAGTTAAGGTTAATTTTAGTGTATCAACAGCGGACGGTGCGAATCAGCCAGTCCTGGGTACAATGTCGTTGCCGGTGACGTACAAATCAATTACCCATACAATACTTTTCTACGTCATCCCGACATTGTCACCATCGTTTATCCTAGGTATAGACTTTTGGAAGCAGTTCCATATCGCACCGGAGCTGTTTTCAAAAGCTATTGGTCCTACTTCGGAAAACAAAATTAATGGGTTGCGGGCAATTCAGCCAGCCTCTTCCTTAAGTCCCTCAGAGAATCAGGCACTCTCTGCTATTATTAAAAAATTTGAATCGATTTCTTTCGAGAAGCGTGGCTTAGGCCTGACGCATTTAGTCAAACACAAGATTAATACAACAGGGCCTCCGATCAAACAAAGGTATTATCCTTTGTCTCCAGCAAGACAAAAACAATTAGAATTAGAAGTGGATGAAATGCTAAAATTAGGAGTAATACGTCCCTCACGTTCTCCATGGTCGAGTCCAGTATTAATCGTTACAAAAAAAGACGGTACCGGTCGTTTTTGCTTAGACTCTCGCAAAATCAATAATGTCACGATTCGCGACGCGTACCCTTTGCCATATATATCGCGGATTCTAGACAAGCTAGGTGGAGCTAGGTACGTCTCTTCTATAGACCTTTCAAAGGCTTTTTGGCAAATTGCCTTAGACAAGGACTCTTGTGAGAAAACAGCTTTCGTCGTCCCTGGACGGGGTTTGTTTGAGTTCACCCGTATGCCTTTCGGACTGAAAAACGCCCCTAGTGAGTTGCAAAGACTGGCAGATGTTCTTTTTGGTCCGGAATTCGACGATAATGCTTTTTGCTATCTGGATGATTTGATCTTAATATCAGAAGATTTGGAGTCACATCTTAATCTATTAAACCGTGTATACGAACGTTTGCGAGACGCAGGTCTTACCATAAACTTAAAAAAATCCGAGTTTTGCAAATCAGAACTTAAATATTTAGGGTATTTAGTAGATTCGCAGGGTCTCCGTACGGATCCAATAAAAATAGAAAGCATCAAAAATTTCCCAGTCCCAAAAAATGCAAAACAAATCCGGGCATTCATTGGTTTGTGCGGTTACTTTAGAAGGTTCATTAAAGGATTTTCGGGAATAGCTGCCCCTCTTACTAAACTCACAGGTTCTAAAAATGGAATTAGCAATTTCAAGTGGTCTCAGGAAGCTGAAACTGCTTTTAAAGATTTAAAACGCGCGTTGACTACGGCTCCAGTTTTATGCTGCCCGGATTTCACCAGGCCTTTCTCTATCCATTGCGACGCGAGCTCCGCAGGGATTGGAGGAGTTTTGATCCAAGACGTAGACGGGCAAGAGCATCCCATCGCTTATTACTCACGTTGCTTAAACGTTCATGAAAGAAATTATGGCATCACTGAACGGGAACTCTTAGCTGTGCTAGACTCGGTGACTCACTTTAGACCGTATATAGAAGGAGCTCATTTTTCAGTAGTTACTGACCACTCAAGCTTGAAATGGCTGGGGTCCTTGTCCAACCCTAGTGGCCGTCTTGCACGGTGGAGCTCTCGCCTTTCGCAATTTTCTTTTGACGTTGTCCATCGCAAAGGGACACAACATGTTGTTCCAGACGTGCTATCACGAATGGACCTTGCCGTATTATCAGGTGTGGACACTGAACATACAAAGGATACGTGGTATTTGAAAGCCTGGAAAGGATGCCAAGATTTTCCACAACGTTTCCAGAACTTTCAAATGCGTAATAATGAATTGTTCCGACACACAAAGACTAGTCTAGCTCTGTGCGAGGATACTGCCTGGAAGAGGGTAGTTCCGCAGGAAGGTAGACAGGCAATTCTTTCAAATTTACACGAGTCTTCGCGAGCTTGTCATCCTGGGGTATTCAAAACCTATAAAAAGGTGCAATTGCGTTACTATTGGCCTAATATGTATAAGGATGTTAAGCAATTTGTTAATCGTTGTACAGTCTGCAAGGCCCACAAAATAAGTACAGCCCCACCTAACGGCATCTCTTCAAACCCAAAAAAGGTCACACGACCCTTGCAAATGTTGTCGATAGATTTAGTAGGTCCTTTACCTAGGAGTTACTCAGGTTTTACCGTAATCTTATCATGTGTAGACGTTTTTTCTAAATTTACATGGCTATTTCCGCTGCGCAATGGCACCGCGAGAAGCATAATTAAAATCTTAGAAGAAAACATCTTTCTTGTTCACGGCGTACCACGAACTATCGTCTGTGATAATGGTCGTCAATTTGTTTCGAAAGAATTTAAGGGCTTACTTAGTAGTTATAACATACCACCACCATTTTACAATTCGTCTTATACGCCTCAAAACAATGTAGTCGAACGTTATAATCAAACCTTGGGTACGGCGTTATCGATCCTTGTTGAATCAGACCACCGAAATTGGTCCAAATTTCTTCCGCAAGTTCAATCGGCTATGAATAACACGGTAAACTGCGCTACAGGTTATACACCTTATTTCCTGATGCACGGTCGGGAGCAGATACTGGACGGTGATCTGCACCGTAATCCAATAGCGGATGAGGAATCCAATTCGCAAGTGGGTGCTCAACCTAAAGCTTATGCACAGAAACTAGAAGAGTTGTCTTCGATTTACGAGCAAGTCTCGAATGCTCTTCTTAAAGCTTATCAAAAAGGAGCTGACCATTACAACCTGCGCAGAAAACACATCACCTATCAGGTTGGTGATGTGGTGTGGCGGAGAAATTTTGCACAATCTAACGCATTGAATTATTTCGCACAGAAATTGGCACCTCGGTTTGTTCAGAATGTGGTAGTAAAGAAAAAATCCAATCTAATCTATACGCTTGCAGACTTAAACGGAAAAGTTGCGGGTGATTTTCATGTGAAGGATATAGTAAAATCAAATAATATACCAGTATAGTCTTATTGTGGCAATACTTCGGAGGGTCTGGCCATCCCTACCGAATACTGCAAATTATCTTATTTACTAGTTAATATTTAATGCTTGGGAGTTTTAACCCGGCCTGATCAACCGAGTTGAAACGACCCGACATTCTGACAGTCAAAGTCCTGTCACAGGAATATTTCTTTTTGTTCGTTCATGTTTTTGGAGGGGGTGCGTTTATGCAAACTCATGTAGTATTTATGATTCATTGCAATCAAAATCCACTCTAGTAAGATTAACTCGAGTTGTTTTATAAGTTCTTACTTTCGTTAGGCGTAATTATTTATTGTTATTTATTCGAAATTAATTTAGTAACATTTTTTTTTTTTGGACTGAGCACGAGCAAGCAAACAGGATGAATGACATAATTTGTTTTATATTACGTTTGTTAACCTCGAATACAATTGGAACACATGCCCACTTCCAATTGTGTTCAGGGTACATCCCATTGAACTGCGTTCATGGTTATTAAATTTTGTATTTATTATTAAGTTTTGTCTCGAAACACACAGGGATGCCAGTCCTACACCTCTATGTGTTTTGAGCATTGTTTTCTTTTTGTTTATCTCTTTCAATATGAAACATGACTGTTTTCAAATATAAATAAATTCTGAGAAATATTGTAAGTTCAACACGTAGTAACCACTTATATGCTTGCGAATATACAAAGAGAATAGTTTAGTAATATACATATTATTTTGTTAAATTTATTGATTAGTTTTAGTACCTATGATGCTACTTTACTTCATACACTCACCCGTACGACCGATTTAGGTAGAATAGGAAACTCTTCGTAGTGAACAATTTTATTTTTCCTAAAAGGGACGTAAATTCAGTGAAGTGAGGGTTGCTTGCACCCTAAAGTGTTGCCTAAATGGCTTTCTAAAACCCTATTATGGGTCAGTGATGCATTAATGCATATGGTTGTGTATAATTTTTGTGCTGGACACACAAAGGTATAGATAAGTTAAGGATGTGTTGTCCACTGATTAGTGTTTAAACTTACATAATTAATGATGATTATGCTGTATATGTAACGTTAACGGTAGTCCAAGACATAAGTCAGCCGTTCTTCACCCAGTATCTTCAATGCTGTGGGTGTTTACGGACCCCGTTCACGGAACATTAGTTCACCATGTTCTTAATATTAAGTTCTTTTAGTTTTAAGTTCTTTTAGTTGTAAGCTATGTTTAAATAAGAATGGTTGCATCGCAAGCCCGTCCATCGCGCCTTACGCATGATGGAGTGCGATCGGAGTTGCGGCACACCCATTCGCTATTACTATTTAATCTATGTTTGATCTACTAATCACTTTTTTTTTTTTTTTTTACTGCTGTCTACTAATGATTGCTAGAATATGTTTGAATAATTTTTTTTAGGCCCTGTGACCGACCTTTTTTTTAGATTAGGGGTAGGAACCTTATTAGTTGTTATGTTCGTGGGCGAACATTTTTGTGGCGAGGGGGGTAATGTTATGATGTGGATGCATCATTACATATAAATTACTTTAATTTATTACTCGGATAGGCAGGTACCTTTATTTGAAGGATGGTAATAGTTTATTCGAGATACTCGGCAGGTTGGCAGACTGAGCGGAAACGGGTTTTGTTTTTGAAACGGCACTCTGGACGAGAGAGAACACGGGAGGACGCCGTGTTTTTCTCGGGCACAGTCACCTAGCGATTTAAGTTTTATAATGTAAAATATACCGGAACAATACGACTCCGCGTTGCAAAGAGATCCGTACCTTATGTGTAAATAACGGGATTAACCTAAAGATCCGAATTGTTCGGCCCGGAATTAACGAAGTTTTCGGTTCATCAATGGCCGTCGGCGCCTCGTGCGACGAGAATAAGTAATGCCGTTTATCTAGCTGATCTGGCGACTGGGAAAGTGCAATTGGCGAACATGGACTCCCGCTACACCTCGCAAGCCACGGCGAAGTTTATTTAATTAGTGTTCGGAGTTTTAACTTTAACATCCGCCGCCTACTGAGGCGTTCATATAAAAAACCCGCGTACTTGATTTTGATACGCAGAACAGACCGTTCCGGTTCACCGCAACCCCGGATTCGTCGCCGACTCCGTCTGTCAACAAATCCCGTAGGCATCCATCTATTTGGGCTTGATGGCCTCGTAGGACGGGCATCATACTGCTGGCCAGGCTGGCGCAATACACCGGATCATTTCTCATCGTCCTGATGCTCCCAGGGGGGTTTGGCATCGCGACCTCAGCAGGATCACATCAGGACCACCTCTTGGATGCTGGACGAAGCACCAAGCTCCACTACGTGCATCATGCCTGCCCGCAGGCACTTAATCCGAATTAGCTAGTTTTCAAGGTCATGGTCGCAATACAGGGGTGAGTTTTCAGTAGTGTATTTTTTCCCTTGTAAAATTGGTTTATAATACCGTATTGTTTTAAATGTTCGATATTGTAAATATAGAAAATATTGATTCAAATCTCTTTGTTATTTCATATCGATACACTGTAGTTCCTAATGATGAGTAAAGAAGTGATTGTCATAGTGCCCACGCTCCCTGGGAAGAATTAAATGCTCTCCGTCGTTCTAGGAAGAAGGCGTAGTGAATTCAACTGTGGACATATTCTGTCTTGAACAGGATTTGGCGCTCTATTAATAGAAAAGTACGCAGTTGTATTCATCCCGTCTTCTTCCCTCTCAGCTAGCCACATCATATGGCTCCTTACGCCATTTTGCACGTAATAATTGCCGTTTCAACGTGAATTATAAGATATTCACATAACATCTTTCTGAGAAACATGGTCTGTACATGAATCAATCAAAAAATCTACACAATGAGAAATTTTTTAAAAAGATCATCAACACTTGGGTTCGGTCATTTTAACACTTGGGTTCGGTCATTTTAGCACTTGGGGTCGGACGTTTGAACACTTGGGTCGGTCATAACTTTGGCCTTATGGCACCGAACCGTCTGAAATTTTTGATTTTTACTAAGAATCATGGTCTGTACACGAACCAATAAAAAAATCTGCCAAAAGAAGAATTTTTGCAAAAAATCGTTGTTTAACGGTTACAACAATTGTGGTTCCATATCATAGCTTCGTGCCATAGCACCGAACCGTCTGAAAATTTGAATTCTTTCTGAGAAACATGGTCTGTACACGAATCAATCAAAAAATCTACACAAAGAGAAATTTTTTAAAAAGATCATCGTTTTAACACTTGGGTTCGGTCATTTTAGCACTTGGGGTCGGACGTTTGAACACTTGGGGTCGGTCATAACTTTGGCCTTATGACTTCAAACCGTTTGAAATTTTGGATTCTTACTAAGAACCATGGTCTGTACACGAATCAATCAAAAAATCTACAAAGAGGATTTTTTTTTAAAATTCGTTCTAACTTTGGCCCTATGGCTTCGGAAATCATGGTCTGTACACGAATCAATCAAAAAATCTACGAAGAGATTTTTTTTTTTAAAGATCATGGTTTTAGCACTTGGGGTCGGACGTTTGAAAACTTAGGCTCGGTCATAACTTTGGCCTTATGGCTCAAACCATCTGAAGTTTTGGATTCTTACTAAGAATAATTGTCTGTACACGAATTAATCAAAAAATCTACAGAGAATTTTTTTTTTTTTAAATTCGTTTTAACACTTGGGTTTCGTCATTTTAGCACTTGAGGTCGGACGTTTGAACACTTGGGGTCGGTAAACACTTTGGCTATATGGCTTCGAACCGTCTGAAAATTTGAATTCTTTCTGAGAATCACATGGTCTGTACACGAATCAATCAAAAAATCTACACAAAGAGAAATTTTTTAAAAAGATCATCGTTTTAACACTTGGGTTCGGTCATTTTAGCACTTGGGGTCGGACGTTTGAACACTTGGTGTCGGTCATAACTTTGGCCTTATGACTTCAAACCGTTTGAAATTTTGGATTCTTACTAAGAACCATGGTCTGTACACGAATCAATCAAAAAATCTAAAAAGAGGATTTTTTTTTAAATTCGTTCTAACTTTAGCCCTATGGCTTCGGAAATCATGGTCTGTACACGAATCAATCAAAAAATTTACGATGAGATTTTTTTTTTTAAAGATCATGGTTTTAGCACTTGGGGTCGGACGTTTGAAAACTTAGGCTCGGTCATAACTTTGGCCTTATGGCTCAAACCATCTGAAATTTTGGATTCTCACTAAGAATAATTGTCTGTACACGAATTAATCAAAAAATCTACAGAGAATTTTTTTTTTAAAATTCGTTTTAACACTTGGGTTTCGTCATTTTAGCACTTGAGGTCGGACGTTTGAACACTTGGGGTCGGTCAACACTTTGGCTATATGGCTTCGAACCGTCTGAAAATTTGAATTCTTTCTGAGAATCACATGGTCTGTACACGAATCAATCAAAAAATCTACACAAAGAGAAATTTTTTAAAAATATCATCATTTTAACACTTGGGTTCGGTCATTTTAGCACTTGGGGTCGGACGTTTGAACACTTGGGTCGGTCATAACTTTGGCCTTATGGCACCGAACCGTCTGAAATTTTTGATTTTTACTAAGAATCATGGTCTGTACACGAACCAATAAAAAAATCTGCCAAAAGAAGAATTTTTGCAAAAAATCGTTGTTTAACGGTTACAACAATTGTGGTTCCATATCATAGCTTCGTGCCATAGCACCGAACCGTCTGAAAATTTGAATTCTTTCTGAGAAACATGGTCTGTACACGAATCAATCAAAAAATCTACACAAAGAGAAATTTTTTAAAAAGATCATCGTTTTAACACTTGGGTTCGGTCATTTTAGCACTTGGGGTCGGACGTTTGAACACTTGGGGTCGGTCATAACTTTGGCCTTATGACTTCAAACCGTTTGAAATTTTGGATTCTTACTAAGAACCATGGTCTGTACACGAATCAATCAAAAAATCTACAAAGAGGATTTTTTTTTAAATTCGTTCTAACTTTGGCCCTATGGCTTCGGAAATCATGGTCTGTACACGAATCAATCAAAAAATCTACGAAGAGATTTTTTTTTTTAAAGATCATGGTTTTAGCACTTGGGGTCGGACGTTTGAAAACTTAGGCTCGGTCATAACTTTGGCCTTATGGCTCAAACCATCTGAAGTTTTGGATTCTTACTAAGAATAATTGTCTGTACACGAATTAATCAAAAAATCTACAGAGAATTTTTTTTTTTTTAAATTCGTTTTAACACTTGGGTTTCGTCATTTTAGCACTTGAGGTCGGACGTTTGAACACTTGGGGTCGGTCAACACTTTGGCTATATGGCTTCGAACCGTCTGAAAATTTGAATTCTTTCTGAGAAACATGGTCT
Source organism: Limnephilus marmoratus (assembly GCA_917880885.1). Classification (NCBI taxonomy): domain Eukaryota; kingdom Metazoa; phylum Arthropoda; class Insecta; order Trichoptera; family Limnephilidae; genus Limnephilus; species Limnephilus marmoratus. The sequence continues at coordinate 3,555,278 of OU862906.1, read as the reverse complement.
GTACACGAATCAATCAAAAAATCTACACAAAGAGAAATTTTTTAAAAAGATCATCGTTTTAACACTTGGGTTCGGTCATTTTAGCACTTGGGGTCGGACGTTCGAACACTTGGGTCGGTCATAACTTTGGCCTTATGGCACCGAACGGTTTGAAATTTTTGATTTTTACTAAGAATCATGGTCTGTACACGAACCAATAAAAAAATCTGCCAAAAGAAGAATTTTTGCAAAAAATCGTTGTTTAACGGTTACAACAATTGTGGTTCCATATCATAGCTTCGTGCCATAGCACCGAACCGTCTGAAAATTTGAATTCTTTCTGAGAAACATGGTCTGTACACGAATCAATCAAAAAATCTACACAAAGAGAAATTTTTTAAAAAGATCATCGTTTTAACACTTGGGTTCGGTCATTTTAGCACTTGGGGTCGGACGTTTGAACACTTGGGGTCGGTCATAACTTTGGCCTTATGACTTCAAACCGTTTGAAATTTTGGATTCTTACTAAGAACCATGGTCTGTACACGAATCAATCAAAAAATCTACAAAGAGGATTTTTTTTTAAAATTCGTTCTAACTTTAGCCCTATGGCTTCGGAAATCATGGTCTGTACACGAATCAATCAAAAAATTTACGATGAGATTTTTTTTTTAAAGATCATGGTTTTAGCACTTGGGGTCGGACGTTTGAAAACTTAGGCTCGGTCATAACTTTGGCCTTATGGCTCAAACCATCTGAAATTTTGGATTCTCACTAAGAATAATTGTCTGTACACGAATTAATCAAAAAATCTACAGAGAATTTTTTTTTTTTTAAATTCGTTTTAACACTTGGGTTTCGTCATTTTAGCACTTGAGGTCGGACGTTTGAACACTTGGGGTCGGTCAACACTTTGGCTATATGGCTTCGAACCGTCTGAAAATTTGAATTCTTTCTGAGAATCACATGGTCTGTACACGAATCAATCAAAAAATCTACACAAAGAGAATTTTTTTAAAAAGATCATCGTTTTAACACTTGGGTTCGGTCATTTTAGCACTTGGGGTCGGACGTTTGAACACTTGGGGTCGGTCATAACTTTGGCCTTATGACTTCAAACCGTTTGAAATTTTGGATTCTTACTAAGAACCATGGTCTGTACACGAATCAATCAAAAAATCTACAAAGAGGATTTTTTTTTTAAATTCGTTCTAACTTTAGCCCTATGGCTTCGGAAATCATGGTCTGTACACGAATCAATCAAAAAATTTACGATGAGATTTTTTTTTTAAAGATCATGGTTTTAGCACTTGGGGTCGGACGTTTGAAAACTTAGGCTCGGTCATAACTTTGGCCTTATGGCTCAAACCATCTGAAATTTTGGATTCTCACTAAGAATAATTGTCTGTACACGAATTAATCAAAAAATCTACAGAGAATTTTTTTTTTTTAAATTCGTTTTAACACTTGGGTTTCGTCATTTTAGCACTTGAGGTCGGACGTTTGAACACTTGGGGTCGGTCAACACTTTGGCTATATGGCTTCGAACCGTCTGAAAATTTGAATTCTTTCTGAGAATCACATGGTCTGTACACGAATCAATCAAAAAATCTACACAAAGAGAAATTTTTTAAAAATATCATCATTTTAACACTTGGGTTCGGTCATTTTAGCACTTGGGGTCGGACGTTTGAACACTTGGGTCGGTCATAACTTTGGCCTTATGGCACCGAACCGTCTGAAATTTTTGATTTTTACTTAGAATCATGGTCTGTACACGAACCAATAAAAAAATCTGCCAAAAGAAGAATTTTTGCAAAAAATCGTTGTTTAACGGTTACAACAATTGTGGTTCCATATCATAGCTTCGTGCCATAGCACCGAACCGTCTGAAAATTTGAATTCTTTCTGAGAAACATGGTCTGTACACGAATCAATCAAAAAATTTATTTATTTATTTATTTATTTATTGATTAACGCCCTTTTTCGGGGCTTTTACATTACATATGAATAATAAGAAAATACAAAGCATTTAATGTACATAACTGAACTGTCTCAGTAACAATATTTTATATTTGTTTAAACATACATTGAAGATGTCCACTGACTTGGTATAATTGTTTCCCTCCATTAGTATTCTGGGCAAAGAAGAATACATATGGTAGTTAGTTCCAGAATTTCTACACTGAAATAAATCTTGACTTCTAGTATTACGTTGTGGAATCCGGAAGCTTATCAATTCTAGCAATACCGGACTATCAACTAAATCATTTAGAATTTTATATAGAAATACCAAGTCAGAGAAAATTCTTCTGTCGGACAATTTGAGCATATTCAAATCATTTAAAATAGTGTTGTAGTTCAACATATTAGCTGGAATACCCATTTTAAAATTTAGAAAACGTAAGAATTTGTTTTGAATTCTTTCAATAGCTTGAACATGTATACTATAATGTGGATTCCAGACGGGAGAATTGTACTCAAGTTGACTTCTAACATAGGCAAAATATAACAGTTTAATACACTTTATATTGTTAAAATTTCTAGTAAGCCTAGTTATAAATCCCAACATTTTTAAGCCCTTATTAGAGATTTCTGTTATGTGGTTAACAAATGAAAGATTTGATTGAAAAGTGATGCCTAAGTCTTTAATTTGTGTTAATGTCTGAAGGGCATTGTTATCAATGTTGTAATTGTAAATCACTGGATTTTTTATTCGAAAAAATCTAACTATTTGACATTTTGAGATATTTAGGTAAAGTCTATTTTCATTACACCAAATTAATAATTTATTGATATTATCTTGAAGAATGTTGCAATGGTGAATATTTTGAATAATTCTAAAAATTTTAAGGTCATCAGCAAAAAGTAAAATGATTACATCATAAAATATTTTTGTAAGATCATTTATAAACAAGATAAATAAGATTGGACCAAGGTGTGAACCCTGTGGAACTCCACTTGTTGCATAAATTATTTCCGACAGAGAGGATTTTATTCTAACAATTTGTTGTCTTCCAGTAAGATAGCTTTCAAACCAGGCTAATATATTGCCACGTATACCAAGTTTTTCTAATTTCCAAATGAGAATTTTATGAGAAACTGTGTCAAAGGCTTTACTAAAATCAGTATAAATAGAGTCTACTTGTTTTTTTTCTTTGAAAGCATTGGTTATAAAATTTTCATAAATAATTAAGTTGGACAAAGTACTTCTACCTGGCATAAATCCAAACTGGTGAGGTGATATTATAGGTTTTATTTGTGATAAAAGTTTGTCAAGTATCAGACTTTCAAAGAGTTTCGGTATGGTGGATTGAATGCATATTGGTCTGTAATTACAAACATCACTTTTATCACCTTTTTTGAAAATTGGAGTTATATAACTAATTTTCCACCTATCGGGAAAAATTCCACTGGATAAAGATAGGTTAAAAAGTTTGGTTAATGGAAGAGCAATTACTTTGATACATTCTTTGATAAATATTGTTGGGATATTATCTGGCCCAGCAGATTTGTGGATATCTAAGGATTTAACTTTAGTAATTACATCAGAGATACTTATGGTACACTGTGAAATATCAAGAGTTTCATCTAGAGTTGTTGTTGGATTAGGAGCATTATTTGAGTCTGTTGTATAAACACTTTTAAAAAATTTTGCAAATAAGTTAACAATACCATTAGTATTATTGCTATGGCTGCCATTTAGGTGCATAATGCTCGGGAAATCAGAATCATCTTCTTTAAGAGATTTCGAGTATTTCCAAAAATAACTAACATTATTTATTATGGAATTTTGAATTTCATTTATATAGTTACGGTAGCAGGTCATAGACATTTTTTTACACGAAGTTCTTAAATCTTTAAATTCAATGTAATCAGAATATTTTTGAAATAATTTATATTCTTTGTGTTTAAGTTTTTTGGTGACAAGTAGATTTATAAGTTCTTTGGAGTACCATTTTGGATAGGTATTTGGCTTACATTTCACGGTTGGTATATACATGCTAATAGCATTTTCCAAAACAGAATAAAATTTATTGGTAGCTGTGTTGATATCATCATATTGCACAGATGACCAATCAAAAGAGACAAGATAATTACAAATTTGCTCATAATCAGTTTTGAAAAAATTTTTGTAACAGAAAGACAGTTTACAAGTATTAACATGTACATTAGAAATAATAACTTCCAGTGGAGGATGATAAGTGTCAATTGGCACCAGCGGCTCACTACATTCTTCAATTACTAGTGACTCTAAATTAGAAAAACATAAGTCTAGAGTACGATTATTTTCATTTGGTATAGTATTTGCCTGATTCAGACCTAAGAATAACGCCATGTCTAGAATAATGCGTTCCGACTCACTAACACAGATATTATTGTCACTGTTCACGCAGTTCACTTTTGGAAGGTTATAATCACCAGCAAGCAAAAATGTTGCACTAGGATTCCTTTTTAAAATAGTTTCCACTTCCTCACTATGACACCTGTATACTTCATTGCTTGAATTTGGTGGGATATAAATACAGCCCACAATAATCTTTTTATTCCTGGCAACATTCACTTGAAGGAAGATTTGCTCAAGTTGTTTGTGTTTAGTTGTAATTAAGTTTGCTTTATATTTCTTGCTGATAGCGATTAAAACACCACCACCTCTGCTTTTAGCACTTGTCAATGTATTTCTATCTAATCTGTGTACATTATGATTTATGAAGCCTAATTCACTAGAATGAATATTTGGCTCTAACCACGTTTCAGAGAGTAGTACAAAGTCATGCTCTAACATTGGTATTGTAGACTGAAGAAAATTCAATTTTGTTTTAAGGCCTCTGACATTCTGGTAGTATATTTTCATTTTGTTTAGTTTTATCCTATTACTTCTGTTTTTCTGATTTGACCTCTGCTTTACTGATTTGATGACGTTGTGTGAGAAAGTAGGGGAGTGTGAATGTTTATTGGTGGAACTTATTAATGGCATAAAAAATCGATTTTCTTTTTTTCTGCTTCAATTTTTCTCAAATGTACTGAACATTCATCACTACAAGCAAAATGGTCAGTTGGCAATTTTAATTTTAGTTTTTCATTAATTTTTTTGCAGTTAATGCACTGAACATCATTTTTACAGTTATCATTGTCATGTGCTTCGGAACATCGAGTGCATGCTTTTTCACTTCTGCAGTCTTGTGCTTTGTGCATATAGCCATTGCACTTGTAACATTTTAGAAGAGAGATGTTAAAAGTTAAATTTTAAAGTTAAATTAAAAAAAATTAAATTTTAAAATTTTAAAGTTAAAGTTAAAAGTTAAAAAAGAGAAATTTTTTAAAAAGATCATCGTTTTAACACTTGGGTTCGGTCATTTTAGCACTTGGGGTCGGACGTTTGAACACTTGGGTCGGTCATAACTTTGGCCTTATGGCACCGAACGGTTTGAAATTTTTGATTTTTACTAAGAATCATGGTTTGTACACGAACCAATAAAAAAATCTGCTAAAAGAAGATTTTTTGCAAAAAATCGTTGTTTAACGGTTACAACAATTGTGGTTCCATATCATAGCTACGTGCCATAGCACCGAACCGTCTGAAAATTTGAATTCTTTCTGAGAAACATGGTCTGTACATGAATCAATCAAAAAATCTACACAAAGAGAAATTTTTTAAAAAGATCATCAACACTTGGGTTCGGTCATTTTAACACTTGGGTTCGGTCATTTTAGCACTTGGGGTCGGACGTTTGAACACTTGGGTCGGTCATAACTTTGGCCTTATGGCACCGAACCGTCTGAAATTTTTGATTTTTACTAAGAATCATGGTCTGTACACGAACCAATAAAAAAATCTGCCAAAAGAAGAATTTTTGCAAAAAATCGTTGTTTAACGGTTACAACAATTGTGGTTCAATATCATAGCTTCGTGCCATAGCACCGAACCGTCTGAAAATTTGAATTCTTTCTGAGAAACATGGTCTGTACACGAATCAATCAAAAAATCTACACAAAGAGAAATTTTTTAAAAAGATCATCGTTTTAACACTTGGGTTCGGTCATTTTAGCACTTGGGGTCGGACGTTTGAACACTTGGGGTCGGTCATAACTTTGGCCTTATGACTTCAAACCGTTTGAAATTTTGGATTCTTACTAAGAACCATGGTCTGTACACGAATCAATCAAAAAATCTACAAAGAGGATTTTTTTTTAAAATTCGTTCTAACTTTGGCCCTATGGCTTCGGAAATCATGGTCTGTACACGAATCAATCAAAAAATCTACGAAGAGATTTTTTTTTTTAAAGATCATGGTTTTAGCACTTGGGGTCGGACGTTTGAAAACTTAGGCTCGGTCATAACTTTGGCCTTATGGCTCAAACCATCTGAAGTTTTGGATTCTTACTAAGAATAATTGTCTGTACACGAATTAATCAAAAAATCTACAGAGAATTTTTTTTTTTTTAAATTCGTTTTAACACTTGGGTTTCGTCATTTTAGCACTTGAGGTCGGACGTTTGAACACTTGGGGTCGGTAAACACTTTGGCTATATGGCTTCGAACCGTCTGAAAATTTGAATTCTTTCTGAGAATCACATGGTCTGTACACGAATCAATCAAAAAATCTACACAAAGAGAAATTTTTTAAAAATATCATCATTTTATCACTTGGGTTCGGTCACTTTAGCACTTGGGGTCGGACGTTTGAACACTTGGGTCAGTCATAACTTTGGCCTTATGGCACAGAACCGTCTGAAAATTTTGATTTTTACTAAGAATCATGGTCTGTACACGAACCAATAAAAAAATCTGCCAAAAGAAGAATTTTTGCAAAAAATCGTTGTTTAACGGTTACAACAATTGTGGTTCCATATCATAGCTTCGTGCCATAGCACCGAACCGTCTGAAAATTTGAATTCTTTCTGAGAAACATGGTCTGTACATGAATCAATCAAAAAATCTACACAAAGAGAAATTTTTTAAAAAGATCATCGTTTTAACACTTGGGTTCGGTCATTTTAAAACTTGGGTTCGGTCATTTTAGCACTTGGGGTCGGACGTTTGAACACTTGGGTCGGTCATAACTTTGGCCTTATGGCACCGAACCGTCTGAAATTTTTGATTTTTACTAAGAATCATGGTCTGTACACGAACCAATAAAAAAATCTGCCAAAAGAAGAATTTTTGCAAAAAATCGTTGTTTAACGGTTACAACAATTGTGGTTCCATATCATAGCTTCGTGCCATAGCACCGAACCGTCTGAAAATTTGAATTCTTTCTGAGAAACATGGTCTGTACACGAATCAATCAAAAAATCTACACAAAGAGAAATTTTTTAAAAAGATCATCGTTTTAACACTTGGGTTCGGTCATTTTAGCACTTGGGGTCGGACGTTTGAACACTTGGGTCGGTCATAACTTTGGCCTTATGGCACCGAACGGTTTGAAATTTTTGATTTTTACTAAGAATCATGGTCTGTACACGAACCAATAAAAAAATCTGCCAAAAGAAGAATTTTTGCAAAAAATCGTTGTTTAACGATTACAACAATTGTGGTTCCATATCATAGCTTCGTGCCATAGCACCGAACCGTCTGAAAATTTGAATTCTTTCTGAGAAACATGGTCTGTACACGAATCAATCAAAAAATCTACACAAAGAGAAATTTTTTAAAAAGATCATCGTTTTAACACTTGGGTTCGGTCATTTTAGCACTTGGGGTCGGACGTTTGAACACTTGGGTCGGTCATAACTTTGGCCTTATGGCACCGAACGGTTTGAAATTTTTGATTTTTACTAAGAATCATGGTCTGTACACGAACCAATAAAAAAATCTGCCAAAAGAAGAATTTTTGCAAAAAATCGTTGTTTAACGGTTACAACAATTGTGGTTCCATATCATAGCTTCGTGCCATAGCACCGAACCGTCTGAAAATTTGATTTCTTTCTGAGAAACATGGTCTGTACACGAATCAATCAAAAAATCTACACAAAGAGAATTTTTTTAAAAAGATCATCGTTTTAACACTTGGGTTCGGTCATTTTAGCACTTGGGGTCGGACGTTTGAACACTTGGGGTCGGTCATAACTTTGGCCTTATGACTTCAAACCGTTTGAAATTTTGGATTCTTACTAAGAACCATGGTCTGTACACGAATCAATCAAAAAATCTACAAAGAGGATTTTTTTTTTAAATTCGTTCTAACTTTGGCCCTATGGCTTCAGAAATCATGGTCTGTACACGAATCAATCAAAAAATCTACGAAAAGATTTTTTTTTTTAAAATCATGGTTTTAGCACTTGGGGTCGGACGTTTGAAAACTTAGGCTCGGTCATAACTTTGGCCTTATGGCTCAAACCATCTGAAGTTTTGGATTCTTACTAAGAATAATTGTCTGTACACGAATTAATCAAAAAATCTACAGAGAATTTTTTTTTTTTCAAATTCGTTTTAACACTTGGGTTTCGTCATTTTAGCACTTGAGGTCGGACGTTTGAACACTTGGGGTCGGTCAACACTTTGGCTATATGGCTTCGAACCGTCTGAAAATTTGAATTCTTTCTGAGAATCACATGGTCTGTACACGAATCAATCAAAAAATCTACACAAAGAGAAATTTTTTAAAAATATCATCATTTTAACACTTGGGTTCGGTCATTTAAGCACTTGGGGTCGGACGTTTGAACACTTGGGTCGGTCATAACTTTGGCCTTATGGCACCGAACCGTCTGAAATTTTTGATTTTTACTAAGAATCATGGTCTGTACACGAACCAATAAAAAAATCTGCCAAAAGAAGAATTTTTGCAAAAAATCGTTGTTTAACGGTTACAACAATTGTGGTTCCATATCATAGCTTCGTGCCATAGCACCGAACCGTCTGAAAATTTGAATTCTTTCTGAGAAACATGGTCTGTACATGAATCAATCAAAAAATCTACACAAAGAGAAATTTTTTAAAAAGATCATCGTTTTAACACTTGGGTTCGGTCATTTTAACACTTGGGTTCGGTCATTTTAGCACTTGGGGTCGGACGTTTGAACACTTGGGTCGGTCATAACTTTGGCCTTATGGCACCGAACCGTCTGAAATTTTTGATTTTTACTAAGAATCATGGTCTGTACACGAACCAATAAAAAAATCTGCCAAAAGAAGAATTTTTGCAAAAAATCGTTGTTTAACGGTTACAACAATTGTGGTTCCATATCATAGCTTCGTGCCATAGCACCGAACCGTCTGAAAATTTGAATTCTTTCTGAGAAACATGGTCTGTACACGAATCAATCAAAAAATCTACACAAAGAGAATTTTTTTAAAAAGATCATCGTTTTAACACTTGGGTTCGGTCATTTTAGCACTTGGGGTCGGACGTTTGAACACTTGGGTCGGTCATAACTTTGGCCTTATGGCACCGAACGGTTTAAAATTTTTGATTTTTACTAAGAATCATGGTCTGTACACGAACCAATAAAAAAATCTGCTAAAAGAAGAATTTTTGCAAAAAATCGTTGTTTAACGGTTACAACAATTGTGGTTCCATATCATAGCTTCGTGCCATAGCACCGAACCGTCTGAAAATTTGAATTCTTTCTGAGAAACATGGTCTGTACACGAATCAATCAAAAAATCTACACAAAGAGAAATTTTTTAAAAAGATCATCGTTTTAACACTTGGGTTCGGTCATTTTAGCACTTGGGGTCGGACGTTTGAACACTTGGGGTCGGTCATAACTTTGGCCTTATGACTTCAAACCGTTTGAAATTTTGGATTCTTTCTAAGAACCATGGTCTGTACACGAATCAATCAAAAAATCTACAAAGAGGATTTTTTTTTAAAATTCGTTCTAACTTTGGCCCTATGGCTTCGGAAATCATGGTCTGTACACGAATCAATCAAAAAATCTACGAAGAGATTTTTTTTTTTAAAGATCATGGTTTTAGCACTTGGGGTCGGACGTTTGAAAACTTAGACTCGGTCATAACTTTGGCCTTATGGCTCAAACCATCTGAAGTTTTGGATTCTTACTAAGAATAATTGTCTGTACACGAATTAATCAAAAAATCTACAGAGAATTTTTTTTTTTTTAAATTCGTTTTAACACTTGGGTTTCGTCATTAAAGCACTTGAGGTCGGACGTTTGAACACTTGGGGTCGGTCAACACTTTGGCTATATGGCTTTGAACCGTCTGAAAATTTGAATTCTTTCTGAGAATCACATGGTCTGTACACGAATCAATCAAAAAATCTACACAAAGAGAAATTTTTTAAAAATATCATCATTTTAACACTTGGGTTCGGTCATTTTAGCACTTGGGGTCGGACGTTTGAACACTTGGGTCGGTCATAACTTTGGCCTTATGCCATAGCACCGAACCGTCTGAAATTTTTGATTTTTACTAAGAATCATGGTCTGTACACGAACCAATAAAAAAATCTGCGAAAAGAAGAATTTTTGCAAAAAATCGTTGTTTAACGGTTACAACAATTGTGGTTCCATATCATAGCTTCGTGCCATAGCACCGAACCGTCTGAAAATTTGAATTCTTTCTGAGAAACATGGTCTGTACACGAATCAATCAAAAAATCTACACAAAGAGAAATTTTTTAAAAAGATCATCGTTTTAACACTTGGGTTCGGTCATTTTAGCACTTGGGGTCGGACGTTTGAACACTTGGGGTCGGTCATAACTTTGGCCTTATGACTTCAAACCGTTTGAAATTTTGGATTCTTACTAAGAACCATGGTCTGTACACGAATCAATCAAAAAATCTACAAAGAGGATTTTTTTTTAAATTCGTTCTAACTTTGGCCCTATGGCTTCGGAAATCATGGTCTGTACACGAATCAATCAAAAAATCTACGAAGAGATTTTTTTTTTTTTAAATCATGGTTTTAGCACTTGGGGTTGGACGTTTGAAAACTTAGGCTCGGTCATAACTTTGGCCTTATGGCTCAAACCATCTGAAGTTTTGGATTCTTACTAAGAATAATTGTCTGTACACGAATTAATCAAAAAATCTACACAGAATTTTTTTTTTTTTAAATTCGTTTTAACACTTGGGTTTCGTCATTTTAGCACTTGAGGTCGGACGTTTGAACACTTGGGGTCGGTCAACACTTTGGCTATATGGCTTCGAACCGTCTGAAAATTTGAATTCTTTCTGAGAATCACATGGTCTGTACACGAATCAATCAAAAAATCTACACAAAGAGAAATTTTTTAAAAATATCATCATTTTAACACTTGGGTTCGGTCATTTTAGCACTTGGGGTCGGACGTTTGAACACTTGGGTCGGTCATAACTTTGGCCTTATGGCACCGAACCGTCTGATATTTTTGATTTTTACTAAGAATCATGGTCTGTACACGAACCAATAAAAAAATCTGCCAAAAGAAGAATTTTTGCAAAAAATCGTTGTTTAACGGTTACAACAATTGTGGTTCCATATCATAGCTTCGTGCCATAGCACCGAACCGTCTGAAAATTTGAATTCTTTCTGAGAAATATGGTCTGTACACGAATCAATCAAAAAATCTACACAAAGAGAAATTTTTTAAAAAGATCATCGTTTTAACACTTGGGTTCGGTCATTTTAGCACTTGGGGTCGGACGTTTGAACACTTGGGGTCGGTCATAACTTTAGCCTTATGACTTCAAACCGTTTGAAATTTTGGATTCTTACTAAGAACCATGGTCTGTACACGAATCAATCAAAAAATCTACAAAGAGGATTTTTTTTTTAAATTCGTTCTAACTTTGGCCCTATGGCTTCGGAAATCATGGTCTGTACACGAATCAATCAAAAAATCTACGAAGAGATTTTTTTTTTTAAAGATCATGGTTTTAGCACTTGGGGTCGGACGTTTGAAAACTTAGGCTCGGTCATAACTTTGGCCTTATGGCTCAAACCATCTGAAGTTTTGGATAATTACTAAGAATAATTGTCTGTACACGAATTATTCAGAAAATCTACAGAGAATTTTTTTTTTTAAAATTCGTTTTAACACTTGGGTTTCGTCATTTTAGCACTTGAGGTCGGACGTTTGAACACTTGGGGTCGGTCAACACTTTGGCTATATGGCTTCGAACGGTCTGAAAATTTGAATTCTTTCTGAGAATCACATGGTCTGTACACGAATCAATCAAAAAATCTACACAAAGAGAAATTTTTTTTAAAATATCATCATTTTAACACTTGGGTTCGGTCATTTTAGCACTTGGGGTCGGACGTTTTAACACTTGGGTCGGTCATAACTTTGGCCTTATGGCACCGAACCGTCTGAAATTTTTGATTTTACTAAGAATCATGGTCTGTACACGAACCAATAAAAAAATCTGCGAAAAGAAGAATTTTTGCAAAAAATCGTTGTTTAACGGTTACAACAATTGTGGTTCCATATCATAGCTTCGTGCCATAGCACCGAACCGTCTGAAAATTTGAATTCTTTCTGAGAAACATGGTCTGTACACGAATCAATCAAAAAATCTACACAAAGAGAATTTTTTTAAAAAGATCATCGTTTTAACACTTGGGTTCGGTCATTTTAGCACTTGGGGTCGGACGTTTGAACACTTGGGTCGGTCATAACTTTGGCCTTATGGCACCGAACGGTTTGAAATTTTTGATTTTTACTAAGAATCATGGTCTGTACACGAACCAATAAAAAAATCTGCCAAAAGAAGAATTTTTGCAAAAAATCGTTGTTTAACGGTTACAACAATTGTGGTTCCATATCATAGCTTCGTGCCATAGCACCGAACCGTCTGAAAATTTGAATTCTTTCTGAGAAACATGGTCTGTACACGAATCAATCAAAAAATCTACACAAAGAGAAATTTTTTAAAAAGATCATCGTTTTAACACTTGGGTTCGGTCATTTTAGCACTTGGGGTCGGACGTTTGAACACTAGGGGTCGGTCATAACTTTGGCCTTATGACTTCAAACCGTTTGAAATTTTGGATTCTTACTAAGAACCATGGTCTGTACACGAATCAATCAAAAAATCTACAAAGAGGATTTTTTTTTAAAATTCGTTCTAACTTTGGCCCTATGGCTTCGGAAATCATGGTCTGTACACGAATCAATCAAAAAATCTACGAAGAGATTTTTTTTTTAAAGATCATGGTTTTAGCACTTGGGGTCGGACGTTTGAAAACTTAGGCTCGGTCATAACTTTGGCCTTATGGCTCAAACCATCTGAAGTTTTGGATTCTTACTAAGAATAATTGTCTGTACACGAATTAATCAAAAAATCTACAGAGAATTTTTTTTTTTTTAAATTCGTTTTAACACTTGGGTTTCGTCAATTAAGCACTTGAGGTCGGACGTTTGAACACTTGGGGTCGGTCAACACTTTGGCTATATGGCTTCGAACCGTCTGAAAATTTGAATTCTTTCTGAGAATCACATGGTCTGTACACGAATCAATCAAAAAATCTACACAAAGAGAAATTTTTTAAAAATATCATCATTTTAACACTTGGGTTCGGTCATTTTAGCACTTGGGGTCGGACGTTTGAACACTTGGGTCGGTCATAACTTTGGCCTTATGGCACCGAACCGTCTGAAATTTTTGATTTTTACTAAGAATCATGGTCTGTACACGAACCAATAAAAAAATCTGCCAAAAGAAGAATTTTTGCAAAAAATCGTTGTTTAACGGTTACAACAATTGTGGTTCCATATCATAGCTTCGTGCCATAGCACCGAACCGTCTGAAAATTTGAATTCTTTCTGAGAAACATGGTCTGTACATGAATCAATCAAAAAATCTACACAAAGAGAAATTTTTTAAAAAGATCATCGTTTTAACACATGGGTTCGGTCATTTTAACACTTGGGTTCGGTCATTTTAGCACTTGGGGTCGGACGTTTGAACACTTGGGTCGGTCATAACTTTGGCCTTATGGCACCGAACCGTCTGAAATTTTTGATTTTTACTTAGAATCATGGTCTTTACACGAACCAATAAAAAAATCTGCCAAAAGAAGAATTTTTGCAAAAAATCGTTGTTTAACGGTTACAAAAATTGTGGTTCCATATCATAGCTTCGTGCCATAGCACCGAACCGTCTGAAAATTTGAATTCTTTCTGAGAAACATGGTCTGTACACGAATCAATCAAAAAATCTACACAAAGAGAAATTTTTTAAAAAGATCATCGTTTTAACACTTGGGTTCGGTCATTTTAGCACTTGGGGTCGGACGTTTGAACACTTGGGGTCGGTCATAACTTTGGCCTTATGACTTCAAACCGTTTGAAATTTTGGATTCTTACTAAGAACCATGGTCTGTACACGAATCAATCAAAAAATCTACAAAGAGGATTTTTTTTTTAAATTCGTTCTAACTTTGGCCCTATGGCTTCGGAAATCATGGTCTGTACACGAATCAATCAAAAAATCTACAAAGAGGATTTTTTTTTTTAAAGATCATGGTTTTAGCACTTGGGGTCGGACGTTTGAAAACTTAGGCTCGGTCATAACTTTGGCCTTATGGCTCAAACCATCTGAAGTTTTGGATTCTTACTAAGAATAATTGTCTGTACACGAATTAATCAAAAAATCTACCAAGAATTTTTTTTTTTTTAAATTCGTTTTAACACTTGGGTTTCGTCATTTTAGCACTTGAGGTCGGACGTTTGAACACTTGGGGTCGGTCAACACTTTGGCTATATGGCTTCGAACCGTCTGAAAATTTGAATTCTTTCTGAGAATCACATGGTCTGTACACGAATCAACAAAAAATCTACACAAAGAGCAATTTTTTAAAAATATCATCATTTTAACACTTGGGTTCGGTCATTTTAGCACTTGGGGTCGGACGTTTGAACACTTGGGTCGGTCATAACTTTGGCCTTATGGCACCGAACCGTCTGAAATTTTTGATTTTTACTAAGAATCATGGTCTGTACACGAACCAATAAAAAAATCTGCCAAAAGAAGAATTTTTGCAAAAAATCGTTGTTTAACGGTTACAACAATTGTGGTTCCATATCATAGCTTCGTGCCATAGCACCGAACCATCTGAAAATTTGAATTCTTTCTGAGAAACATGGTCTGTACATGAATCAATCAAAAAATCTACACAAAGAGAAATTTTTTAAAAAGATCATCGTTTTAACACTTGGGTTCGGTCATTTTAACACTTGGGTTCGGTCATTTTAGCACTTGGGGTCGGACGTTTGAACACTTGGGTCGGTCATAACTTTGGCCTTATGGCACCGAACCGTCTGAAATTTTTGATTTTTACTAAGAATCATGGTCTGTACACGAACCAATAAAAAAATCTGCCAAAAGAAGAATTTTTGCAAAAAATCGTTGTTTAACGGTTACAACAATTGTGGTTCCATATCATAGCTTCGTGCCATAGCACCGAACCGTCTGAAAATTTGAATTCTTTCTGAGAAACATGGTCTGTACACGAATCAATCAAAAATCTACACAAAGAGAAATTTTTTAAAAAGATCATCGTTTTAACACTTGGGTTCGGTCATTTTAGCACTTGGGGTCGGACGTTTGAACACTTGGGGTCGGTCATAACTTTGGCCTTATGACTTCAAACCGTTTGAAATTTTGGATTCTTACTAAGAACCATGGTCTGTACACGAATCAATCAAAAAATCTACAAAGAGGATTTTTTTTTTTAAATTCGTTCTAACTTTGGCCCTATGGCTTCGGAAATCATGGTCTGTACACGAATCAATCAAAAAATCTACGAAGAGATTTTTTTTTTTAAAGATCATGGTTTTAGCACTTGGGGTCGGAGGTTTGAAAACTTAGGCTCGGTCATAACTTTGGCCTTATGGCTCAAACCATCTTAAGTTTTGGATTCTTACTAAGAATAATTGTCTGTACACGAATTAATCAAAAAATCTACAGAGAATTTTTTTTTTTTCAAATTCGTTTTAACACTTGGGTTTCGTCATTTTAGCACTTGAGGTCGGACGTTTGAACACTTGGGGTCGGTCAACACTTTGGCTATATGGCTTCGAACCGTCTGAAAATTTGAATTCTTTCTGAGAATCACATGGTCTGTACACGAATCAATCAAAAAATCTACACAAAGAGAAATTTTTTAAAAATATCATCATTTTAACACTTGGGTTCGGTCATTTTAGCACTTGGGGTCGGACGTTTGAACACTTGGGTCGGTCATAACTTTGGCCTTATGGCACCGAACCGTCTGAAATTTTTGATTTTTACTAAGAATCATGGTCTGTACACGAACCAATAAAAAAATCTGCCAAAAGAAGAATTTTTGCAAAAAATCGTTGTTTAACGGTTACAACAATTGTGGTTCCATATCATAGCTTCGTGCCATAGCACCGAACCATCTGAAAATTTGAATTCTTTCTGAGAAACATGGTCTGTACATGAATCAATCAAAAAATCTACACAAAGAGAAATTTTTTAAAAAGATCATCGTTTTAACACTTGGGTTCGGTCATTTTAACACTTGGGTTCGGTCATTTTAGCACTTGGGGTCGGACGTTTGAACACTTGGGTCGGTCATAACTTTGGCCTTATGGCACCGAACCGTCTGAAATTTTTGATTTTTACTAAGAATCATGGTCTGTACACGAACCAATAAAAAAATCTGCCAAAAGAAGAATTTTTGCAAAAAATCGTTGTTTAACGGTTACAACAATTGTGGTTCCATATCATAGCTTCGTGCCATAGCACCGAACCGTCTGAAAATTTGAATTCTTTCTGAGAAACATGATCTGTACATGAATCAATCAAAAAATCTACACATAGAGAAATTTTTTAAAAAGATCATCGTTTTAACACATGGGTTCGGTCATTTTAACACTTGGGTTCGGTCATTTTAGCACTTGGGGTCGGACGTTTGAACACTTGGGTCGGTCATAACTTTGGCCTTATGGCACCGAACCGTCTGAAATTTTTGATTTTTACTTAGAATCATGGTCTGTACACGAACCAATAAAAAAATCTGCCAAAAGAAGAATTTTTGCAAAAAATCGTTGTTTAACGGTTACAACAATTGTGGTTCCATATCATAGCTTCGTGCCATAGCACCGAACCATCTGAAAATTTGAATTCTTTCTGAGAAACATGGTCTGTACACGAATCAATCAAAAAATCTACACAAAGAGAATTTTTTATAAAGATCATCGTTTTAACACTTGGGTTCGGTCATTTTAGCACTTGGGGTCGGACGTTTGAACACTTGGGTCGGTCATAACTTTGGCCTTATGGCACCGAACGGTTTGAAATTTTTGATTTTTACTAAGAATCATGGTCTGTACACGAACCAATAAAAAAATCTGCCAAAAGAAGAATTTTTGCAAAAAATCGTTGTTTAACGGTTACAATTGTGGTTCCATATCATAGCTTCGTGCCATAGCACCGAACCGTCTGAAAATTTGAATTCTTTCTGAGAAACATGGTCTGTACACGAATCAATCAAAAAATCTACACAAAGAGAAATTTTTTAAAAAGATCATCGTTTTAACACTTGGGTTCGGTCATTTTAGCACTTGGGGTCGGACGTTTGAACACTTGGGGTCGGTCATAACTTTGGCCTTATGACTTCAAACCGTTTGAAATTTTGGATTCTTACTAAGAACCATGGTCTGTACACGAATCAATCAAAAAATCTACAAAGAGGATTTTTTTTTAAAATTCGTTCTAACTTTGGCCCTATGGCTTCGGAAATCATGGTCTGTACACGAATCAATCAAAAAATCTACGAAGAGATTTTTTTTTTAAAAATCATGGTTTTAGCACTTGGGGTCGGACGTTTGAAAACTTAGGCTCGGTCATAACTTTGGCCTTATGGCTCAAACCATCTGAAGTTTTGGATTCTTACTAAGAATAATTGTCTGTACACGAATTAATCAAAAAATCTACACAGAATTTTTTTTTTTTTAAATTCGTTTTAACACTTGGGTTTCGTCATTTTAGCACTTGAGGTCGGACGTTTGAACACTTGGGGTCGGTCAACACTTTGGCTATATGGCTTCGAACCGTCTGAAAATTTGAATTCTTTCTGAGAATCACATGGTCTGTACACGAATCAATCAAAAAATCTACACAAAGAGAAATTTTTTAAAAATATCATCATTTTAACACTTGGGTTCGGTCATTTTAGCACTTGGGGTCGGACGTTTGAACACTTGGGTCGGTCATAACTTTGGCCTTATGGCACCGAACCGTCTGAAATTTTTGATTTTTACTTAGAATTATGGTCTGTAGACGAACCAATAAAAAAATCTGCCAAAAGAAGAATTTTTGCAAAAAATCGTTGTTTAACGGTTACAACAATTGTGGTTCCATATCATAGCTTCGTGCCATAGCACCGAACCGTCTGAAAATTTGAATTCTTTCTGAGAAACATGGTCTGTACACGAATCAATCAAAAAATCTACACAAAGAGAATTTTTTTAAAAAGATCATCGTTTTAACACTTGGGTTCGGTCATTTTAGCACTTGGGGTCGGACGTTTGAACACTTGGGTCGGTCATAACTTTGGCCTTATGGCACCGAACGGTTTGAAATTTTTGATTTTTACTAAGAATCATGGTCTGTACACGAAACAATAAAAAAATCTGCTAAAAGATGAATTTTTTCAAAAAATCGTTGTTTAACGGTTACAACAATTGTGGTTCCATATCATAGCTTCGTGCCATAGCACCGAACCGTCTGAAAATTTGAATTCTTTCTGAGAAACATGGTCTGTACATGAATCAATCAAAAAATCTACACAAAGAGAAATTTTTTAAAAAGATCATCGTTTTAACACTTGGGTTCGGTCATTTTAACACTTGGGTTCGGTCATTTTAGCACTTGGGGTCGGACGTTTGAACACTTGGGTCGGTCATAACTTTGGCCTTATGGCACCGAACGGTTTGAAATTTTTGATTTTTACTAAGAATCATGGTCTGTACACGAACCAATAAAAAAATCTGCCAAAAGAAGAATTTTTGCAAAAAATCGTTGTTTAACGGTTACAACAATTGTGGTTCCATATCATAGCTTCGTGCCATAGCACCGAACCGTCTGAAAATTTGAATTCTTTCTGAGAAACATGGTCTGTACACGAATCAATCAAAAAATCTACACAAAGAGAAATTTTTTAAAAAGATCATCGTTTTAACACTTGGGTTCGGTCATTTTAGCACTTGGGGTCGGACGTTTGAACACTTGGGGTCGGTCATAACTTTGGCCTTATGACTTCAAACCATTTGAAATTTTGGATTCTTACTAAGAACCATGGTCTGTACACGAATCAATCAAAAAATCTACAAAGAGGATTTTTTTTTTAAATTCGTTCTAACTTTGGCCCTATGGCTTCGGAAATCATGGTCTGTACACGAATCAATCAAAAAATCTACGAAGAGATTTTTTTTTTTTAAATCATGGTTTTAGCACTTGGGGTCGGACGTTTGAAAACTTAGGCTCGGTCATAACTTTGGCCTTATGGCTCAAACCATCTGAAGTTTTGGATTCTTACTAAGAATAATTGTCTGTACACGAATTAATCAAAAAATCTACACAGAATTTTTTTTTTTTTAAATTCGTTTTAACACTTGGGTTTCGTCATTTTAGCACTTGAGGTCGGACGTTTGAACACTTGGGGTCGGTCAACACTTTGGCTATATGGCTTCGAACCGTCTGAAAATTTGAATTCTTTCTGAGAATCACATGGTCTGTACACGAATCAATCAAAAAATCTACACAAAGAGAAATTTTTTAAAAATATCATCATTTTAACACTTGGGTTCGGTCATTTTAGCACTTGGGGTCGGACGTTTGAACACTTGGGTCGGTCATAACTTTGGCCTTATGGCACCGAACCGTCTGAAATTTTTGATTTTTACTTAGAATTATGGTCTGTACACGAACCAATAAAAAAATCTGCCAAAAGAAGAATTTTTGCAAAAAATCGTTGTTTAACGGTTACAACAATTGTGGTTCCATATCATAGCTTCGTGCCATAGCACCGAACCGTCTGAAAATTTGAATTCTTTCTGAGAAACATGGTCTGTACATGAATTAATCAAAAAATCTACACAAAGAGAAATTTTTTAAAAAGATCATCGTTTTAACACTTGGGTTCGGTCATTTTAACACTTGGGTTCGGTCATTTTAGCACTTGGGGTCGGACGTTTGAACACTTGGGTCGGTCATAACTTTGGCTTTATGGCACCGAACGGTTTGAAATTTTTGATTTTTACTAAGAATCATGGTCTGTACACGAACCAATAAAAAAATCTGCCAAAAGAAGAATTTTTGCAAAAAATCGTTGTTTAACGGTTACAACAATTGTGGTTCCATATCATAGCTTCGTGCCATAGCACCGAACCGTCTGAAAATTTGAATTCTTTCTGAGAAACATGGTCTGTACACGAATCAATCAAAAAATCTACACAAAGAGAAATTTTTTAAAAAGATCATCGTTTTAACACTTGGGTTCGGTCATTTTAGCACTTGGTGTCGGACGTTTGAACACTTGGGGTCGGTCATAACTTTGGCCTTATGACTTCAAACCGTTTGAAATTTTGGATTCTTACTAAGAACCATGGTCTGTACACGAATCAATCAAAAAATCTACAAAGAGGATTTTTTTTTTAAATTCGTTCTAACTTTGGCCCTATGGCTTCGGAAATCATGGTCTGTACACGAATCAATCAAAAAATCTACGAAGAGATTTTTTTTTTTAAAATCATGGTTTTAGCACTTGGGGTCGGACGTTTGAAAACTTAGGCTCGGTCATAACTTTGGCCTTATGGCTCAAACCATCTGAAGTTTTGGATTCTTACTAAGAATAATTGTCTGTACACGAATTAATCAAAAAATCTACACAGAATTTTTTTTTTTTTAAATTCGTTTTAACACTTGGGTTTCGTCATTTTAGCACTTGAGGTCGGACGTTTGAACACTTGGGGTCGGTCAACACTTTGGCTATATGGCTTCGAACCGTCTGAAAATTTGAATTCTTTCTGAGAATCACATGGTCTGTACACGAATCAATCAAAAAATCTACACAAAGAGAAATTTTTTAAAAATATCATCATTTTAACACTTGGGTTCGGTCATTTTAGCACTTGGGGTCGGACGTTTGAACACTTGGGTCGGTCATAACTTTGGCCTTATGGCACCGAACCGTCTGAAATTTTTGATTTTTACTTAGAATTATGGTCTGTAGACGAACCAATAAAAAAATCTGCCAAAAGAAGAATTTTTGCAAAAAATCGTTGTTTAACGGTTACAACAATTGTGGTTCCATATCATAGCTTCGTGCCATAGCACCGAACCGTCTGAAAATTTGAATTCTTTCTGAGAAACATGGTCTGTACACGAATCAATCAAAAAATCTACACAAAGAGAATTTTTTTAAAAAGATCATCGTTTTAACACTTGGGTTCGGTCATTTTAGCACTTGGGGTCGGACGTTTGAACACTTGGGTCGGTCATAACTTTGGCCTTATGGCACCGAACGGTTTGAAATTTTTGATTTTTACTAAGAATCATGGTCTGTACACGAAACAATAAAAAAATCTGCTAAAAGATGAATTTTTTCAAAAAATCGTTGTTTAACGGTTACAACAATTGTGGTTCCATATCATAGCTTCGTGCCATAACACCGAACCGTCTGAAAATTTGAATTCTTTCTGAGAAACATGGTCTGTACATGAATCAATCAAAAAATCTACACAAAGAGAAATTTTTTAAAAAGATCATCGTTTTAACACTTGGGTTCGGTCATTTTAACACTTGGGTTCGGTCATTTTAGCACTTGGGGTCGGACGTTTGAACACTTGGGTCGGTCATAACTTTGGCCTTATGGCACCGAACGGTTTGAAATTTTTGATTTTTACTAAGAATCATGGTCTGTACACGAACCAATAAAAAAATCTGCCAAAAGAAGAATTTTTGCAAAAAATCGTTGTTTAACGGTTACAACAATTGTGGTTCCATATCATAGCTTCGTGCCATAGCACCGAACCGTCTGAAAATTTGAATTCTTTCTGAGAAACATGGTCTGTACACGAATCAATCAAAAAATCTACACAAAGAGAAATTTTTTAAAAAGATCATCGTTTTAACACTTGGGTTCGGTCATTTTAGCACTTGGGGTCGGACGTTTGAACACTTGGGGTCGGTCATAACTTTGGCCTTATGACTTCAAACCGTTTGAAATTTTGGATTCTTACTAAGAACCATGGTCTGTACACGAATCAATCAAAAAATCTACAAAGAGGATTTTTTTTTTAAATTCGTTCTAACTTTGGCCCTATGGCTTCGGAAATCATGGTCTGTACACGAATCAATCAAAAAATCTACGAAGAGATTTTTTTTTTTAAAATCATGGTTTTAGCACTTGGGTTCGGACGTTTGAAAACTTAGGCTCGGTCATAACTTTGGCCTTATGGCTCAAACCATCTGAAGTTTTGGATTCTTACTAAGAATAATTGTCTGTACACGAATTAATCAAAAAATCTACACAGAATGTTTTTTTTTTTAAATTCGTTTTAACACTTGGGTTTCGTCATTTTAGCACTTGAGGTCGGACGTTTGAACACTTGGGGTCGGTCAACACTTTGGCTATATGGCTTCGAACCGTCTGAAAATTTGAATTCTTTCTGAGAATCACATGGTCTGTACACGAATCAATCAAAAAATCTACACAAAGAGAATTTTTTTAAAAAGATCATCGTTTTAACACTTGGGTTCGGTCATTTTAGCACTTGGGGTCGGACGTTTGAACACTTGGGTCGGTCATAACTTTGGCCTTATGGCACCGAACGGTTTGAAATTTTTGATTTTTACTAAGAATCATGGTCTGTACACGAAACAATAAAAAAATCTGCTAAAAGATGAATTTTTTCAAAAAATCGTTGTTTAACGGTTACAACAATTGTGGTTCCATATCATAGCTTCGTGCCATAGCACCGAACCGTCTGAAAATTTGAATTCTTTCTGAGAAACATGGTCTGTACATGAATCAATCAAAAAATCTACACAAAGAGAAATTTTTTAAAAAGATCATCGTTTTAACACTTGGGTTCGGTCATTTTAACACTTGGGTTCGGTCATTTTAGCACTTGGGGTCGGACGTTTGAACACTTGGGTCGGTCATAACTTTGGCCTTATGGCACCGAACGGTTTGAAATTTTTGATTTTTACTAAGAATCATGGTCTGTACACGAACCAATAAAAAAATCTGCCAAAAGAAGAATTTTTGCAAAAAATCGTTGTTTAACGGTTACAACAATTGTGGTTCCATATCATAGCTTCGTGCCATAGCACCGAACCGTCTGAAAATTTGAATTCTTTCTGAGAAACATGGTCTGTACACGAATCAATCAAAAAATCTACACAAAGAGAAATTTTTTAAAAAGATCATCGTTTTAACACTTGGGTTCGGTCATTTAAGCACTTGGGGTCGGACGTTTGAACACTTGGGGTCGGTCATAACTTTGGCCTTATGACTTCAAACCGTTTGAAATTTTGGATTCTTACTAAGAACCATGGTCTGTACACGAATCAATCAAAAAATCTACAAAGAGGATTTTTTTTTTTAAATTTGTTCTAACTTTGGCCCTATGGCTTCGGAAATCATGGTCTGTACACGAATCAATCAAAAAATCTACGAAGAGATTTTTTTTTTTAAAATCATGGTTTTAGCACTTGGGGTCGGACGTTTGAAAACTTAGGCTCGGTCATAACTTTGGCCTTATGGCTCAAACCATCTGAAGTTTTGGATTCTTACTAAGAATAATTGTCTGTACACGAATTAATCAAAAAATCTACACAGAATTTTTTTTTTTTTAAATTCGTTTTAACACTTGGGTTTCGTCATTTTAGCACTTGAGGTCGGACGTTTGAACACTTGGGGTCGGTCAACACTTTGGCTATATGGCTTCGAACCGTCTGAAAATTTGAATTCTTTCTGAGAATCACATGGTCTGTACACGAATCAATCAAAAAATCTACACAAAGAGAAATTTTTTAAAAAGATCATCATTTTAACACTTGGGTTCCGTCATTTTAGCACTTGGGGTCGGACGTTTGAACACTTGGGTCGGTCATAACTTTGGCCTTATGGCACCGAACCGTCTGAAATTTATGATTTTTACTTAGAATTATGGTCTGTACACGAACCAATAAAAAAATCTGCCAAAAGAAGAATTTTTGCAAAAAATCGTTGTTTAACGGTTACAACAATTGTGGTTCCATATCATAGCTTCGTGCCATAGCACCGAACCGTCTGAAAATTTGAATTCTTTCTGAGAAACATGGTCTGTACACGAATCAATCAAAAAATCTACACAAAGAGAATTTTTTTAAAAAGATCATCGTTTTAACACTTGGGTTCGGTCATTTTAGCACTTGGGGTCAGACGTTTGAACACTTGGGTCGGTCATAACTTTGGCCTTATGGCACCGAACGGTTTGAAATTTTTGATTTTTACTAAGAATCATGGTCTGTACACGAACCAATAAAAAAATCTGCCAAAAGAAGAATTTTTGCAAAAAATCGTTGTTTAACGGTTACAACAATTGTGGTTCCATATCATAGCTTCGTGCCATAGCACCGAACCGTCTGAAAATTTGAATTCTTTCTGAGAAACATGGTCTGTACATGAATCAATCAAAAAATCTACACAAAGAGAAATTTTTTAAAAAGATCATCGTTTTAACACTTGGGTTCGGTCATTTTAACACTTGGGTTCGGTCATTTTAGCACTTGGGGTCGGACGTTTGAACACTTGGGTCGGTCATAACTTTGGCCTTATGGCACCGAACGGTTTGAAATTTTTGATTTTTACTAAGAATCATGGTCTGTACACGAACCAATAAAAAAATCTGCCAAAAGAAGAATTTTTGCAAAAAATCGTTGTTTAACGGTTACAACAATTGTGGTTCCATATCATAGCTTCGTGCCATAGCACCGAACCGTCTGAAAATTTGAATTCTTTCTGAGAAACATGGTCTGTACACGAATCAATCAAAAAATCTACACAAAGAGAATTTTTTATAAAGATCATCGTTTTAACACTTGGGTTCGGTCATTTTAGCACTTGGGGTCGGACGTTTGAACACTTGGGTCGGTCATAACTTTGGCCTTATGGCACCGAACGGTTTGAAATTTTTGATTTTTACTAAGAATCATGGTCTGTACACGAACCAATAAAAAAATCTGCCAAAAGAAGAATTTTTGCAAAAAATCGTTGTTTAACGGTTACAACAATTGTGGTTCCATATCATAGCTTCGTGCCATAGCACCGAACCGTCTGAAAATTTGAATTCTTTCTGAGAAACATGGTCTGTACATGAATCAATCAAAAAATCTACACAAAGAGAAATTTTTTAAAAAGATCATCGTTTTAACACTTGGGTTCGGTCATTTTAACACTTGGGTTCGGTCATTTTAGCACTTGGGGTCGGACGTTTGAACACTTGGGTCGGTCATAACTTTGGCCTTATGGCACCGAACGGTTTGAAATTTTTGATTTTTACTAAGAATCATGGTCTGTACACGAACCAATAAAAAAATCTGCCAAAAGAAGAATTTTTGCAAAAAATCGTTGTTTAACGGTTACAACAATTGTGGTTCCATATCATAGTTTCGTGCCATAGCACCGAACCGTCTGAAAATTTGAATTCTTTCTGAGAAACATGGTCTGTACACGAATCAATCAAAAAATCTACACAAAGAGAATTTTTTATAAAGATCATCGTTTTAACACTTGGGTTCGGTCATTTTAGCACTTGGGGTCGGACGTTTGAACACTTGGGTCGGTCATAACTTTGGCCTTATGGCACCGAACGGTTTGAAATTTTTGATTTTTACTAAGAATCATGGTCTGTACACGAACCAATAAAAAAATCTGCCAAAAGAAGAATTTTTGCAAAAAATCGTTGTTTAACGGTTACAGCAATTGTGGTTCCATATCATAGCTTCGTGCCATAGCACCGAACCGTCTGAAAATTTGAATTCTTTCTGAGAAACATGGTCTGTACACGAATCAATCAAAAAATCTACACAAAGAGAATTTTTTATAAAGATCATCGTTTTAACACTTGGGTTCGGTCATTTTAGCACTTGGGGTCGGACGTTTGAACACTTGGGTCGGTCATAACTTTGGCCTTATGGCACCGAACGGTTTGAAATTTTTGATTTTTACTAAGAATCATGGTCTGTACACGAACCAATAAAAAAATCTGCCAAAAGAAGAATTTTTGCAAAAAATCGTTGTTTAACGGTTACAACAATTGTGGTTCCATATCATAGCTTCGTGCCATAGCACCGAACCGTCTGAAAATTTGAATTCTTTCTGAGAAACATGGTCTGTACACGAATCAATCAAAAAATCTACACAAAGAGAATTTTTTTAAAAAGATCATCGTTTTAACACTTGGGTTCGGTCATTTTAGCACTTGGGGTCAGACGTTTGAACACTTGGGTCGGTCATAACTTTGGCCTTATGGCACCGAACGGTTTGAAATTTTTGATTTTTACTAAGAATCATGGTCTGTACACGAAACAATAAAAAAATCTGCTAAAAGAAGAATTTTTGCAAAAAATCGTTGTTTAACGGTTACAACAATTGTGGTTCCATATCATAGCTTCGTGCCATAGCACCGAACCATCTGAAAATTTGAATTCTTTCTGAGAAACATGGTCTGTACATGAATCAATCAAAAAATCTACACAAAGAGAAATTTTTTAAAAAGATCATCGTTTTAACACTTGGGTTCGGTCATTTTAACACTTGGGTTCGGTCATTTTAGCACTTGGGGTCGGACGTTTGAACACTTGGGTCGGTCATAACTTTGGCCTTATGGCACCGAACGGTTTGAAATTTTTGATTTTTACTAAGAATCATGGTCTGTACACGAACCAATAAAAAAATCTGCCAAAAGAAGAATTTTTGCAAAAAATCGTTGTTTAACGGTTACAACAATTGTGGTTCCATATCATAGCTTCGTGCCATAGCACCGAACCGTCTGAAAATTTGAATTCTTTCTGAGAAACATGGTCTGTACATGAATCAATCAAAAAATCTACACAAAGAGAAATTTTTTAAAAAGATCATCGTTTTAACACTTGGGTTCGGTCATTTTAACACTTGGGTTCGGTCATTTTAGCACTTGGGGTCGGACGTTTGAACACTTGGGTCGGTCATAACTTTGGCCTTATGGCACCGAACGGTTTGAAATTTTTGATTTTTACTAAGAATCATGGTCTGTACACGAACCAATAAAAAAATCTGCCAAAAGAAGAATTTTTGCAAAAAATCGTTGTTTAACGGTTACAACAATTGTGGTTCCATATCATAGCTTCGTGCCATAGCACCGAACCGTCTGAAAATTTGAATTCTTTCTGAGAAACATGGTCTGTACACGAATCAATCAAAAAATCTACACAAAGAGAAATTTTTTAAAAAGATCATCGTTTTAACACTTGGGTTCGGTCATTTTAGCACTTGGGGTCGGACGTTTGAACACTTGGGGTCGGTCATAACTTTGGCCTTATGACTTCAAACCGTTTGAAATTTTGGATTCTTACTAAGAACCATGGTCTGTACACGAATCAATCAAAAAATCTACAAAGAGGATTTTTTTTAAAATTCGTTCTAACTTTGGCCCTATGGCTTCGGAAATCATGGTCTGTACACGAATCAATCAAAAAATCTACGAAGAGATTTTTTTTTTTAAAATCATGGTTTTAGCACTTGGGTTCGGACGTTTGAAAACTTAGGCTCGGTCATAACTTTGGCCTTATGGCTCAAACCATCTGAAGTTTTGGATTCTTACTAAGAATAATTGTCTGTACACGAATTAATCAAAATATCTACACAGAATTTTTTTTTTTTTAAATTCGTTTTAACACTTGGGTTTCGTCATTTTAGCACTTGAGGTTGGACGTTTGAACACTTGGGGTCGGTCAACACTTTGGCTATATGGCTTCGAACCGTCTGAAAATTTGAATTCTTTCTGAGAATCACATGGTCTGTACACGAATCAATTAAAAAATCTACACAAAGAGAAATTTTTTAAAAATATCATCATTTTAACACTTGGGTTCGGTCATTTTAGCACTTGGGGTCGGACGTTTGAACACTTGGGTCGGTCATAACTTTGGTCTTATGGCACCGAACCGTCTGAAATTTTTGATTTTTACTTAGAATTATGGTCTGTACACGAACCAATAAAAAAATCTGCCAAAAGAAGAATTTTTGCAAAAAATCGTTGTTTAACGGTTACAACAATTGTGGTTCCATATCATAGCTTCGTGCCATAGCACCGAACCGTCTGAAAATTTGAATTCTTTCTGAGAAACATGGTCTGTACACGAATCAATCAAAAAATCTACACAAAGAGAATTTTTTTAAAAAGATCATCGTTTTAACACTTGGGTTCGGTCATTTTAGCACTTGGGGTCGGACGTTTGAACACTTGGGTCGGTCATAACTTTGGCCTTATGGCACCGAACGGTTTGAAATTTTTGATTTTTACTAAGAATCATGGTCTGTACACGAAACAATAAAAAAATCTGCTAAAAGATGAATTTTTTCAAAAAATCGTTGTTTAACGGTTACAACAATTGTGGTTCCATATCATAGCTTCGTGCCATAGCACCGAACCGTCTGAAAATTTGAATTCTTTCTGAGAAACATGGTCTGTACATGAATCAATCAAAAAATCTACACAAAGAGAAATTTTTTAAAAAGATCATCGTTTTAACACTTGGGTTCGGTCATTTTAACACTTGGGTTCGGTCATTTTAGCACTTGGGGTCGGACGTTTGAACACTTGGGTCGGTCATAACTTTGGCCTTATGGCACCGAACGGTTTGAAATTTTTGATTTTTACTAAGAATCATGGTCTGTACACGAACCAATAAAAAAATCTGCCAAAAGAAGAATTTTTGCAAAAAATCGTTGTTTAACGGTTACAACAATTGTGGTTCCATATCATAGCTTCGTGCCATAGCACCGAACCGTCTGAAAATTTGAATTCTTTCTGAGAAACATGGTCTGTACACGAATCAATCAAAAAATCTACACAAAGAGAAATTTTTTAAAAAGATCATCGTTTTAACACTTGGGTTCGGTCATTTAAGCACTTGGGGTCGGACGTTTGAACACTTGGGGTCGGTCATAACTTTGGCCTTATGACTTCAAACCGTTTGAAATTTTGGATTCTTACTAAGAACCATGGTCTGTACACGAATCAATCAAAAAATCTACAAAGAGGATTTTTTTTTTTAAATTCGTTCTAACTTTGGCCCTATGGCTTCGGAAATCATGGTCTGTACACGAATCAATCAAAAAATCTACGAAGAGATTTTTTTTTTTAAAATCATGGTTTTAGCACTTGGGGTCGGACGTTTGAAAACTTAGGCTCGGTCATAACTTTGGCCTTATGGCTCAAACCATCTGAAGTTTTGGATTCTTACTAAGAATAATTGTCTGTACACGAATTAATCAAAAAATCTACACAGAATTTTTTTTTTTTTAAATTCGTTTTAACACTTGGGTTTCGTCATTTTAGCACTTGAGGTCGGACGTTTGAACACTTGGGGTCGGTCAACACTTTGGCTATATGGCTTCGAACCGTCTGAAAATTTGAATTCTTTCTGAGAATCACATGGTCTGTACACGAATCAATCAAAAAATCTACACAAAGAGAAATTTTTTAAAAATATCATCATTTTAACACTTGGGTTCGGTCATTTTAGCACTTGGGGTCGGACGTTTGAACACTTGGGTCGGTCATAACTTTGGCCTTATGGCACCGAACCGTCTGAAATTTATGATTTTTACTTAGAATTATGGTCTGTACACGAACCAATAAAAAAATCTGCCAAAAGAAGAATTTTTGCAAAAAATCGTTGTTTAACGGTTACAACAATTGTGGTTCCATATCATAGCTTCGTGCCATAGCACCGAACCGTCTGAAAATTTGAATTCTTTCTGAGAAACATGGTCTGTACACGAATCAATCAAAAAATCTACACAAAGAGAATTTTTTTAAAAAGATCATCGTTTTAACACTTGGGTTCGGTCATTTTAGCACTTGGGGTCGGACGTTTGAACACTTGGGTCGGTCATAACTTTGGCCTTATGGCACCGAACGGTTTGAAATTTTTGATTTTTACTAAGAATCATGGTCTGTACACGAAACAATAAAAAAATCTGCTAAAAGATGAATTTTTTCAAAAAATCGTTGTTTAACGGTTACAACAATTGTGGTTCCATATCATAGCTTCGTGCCATAGCACCGAACCGTCTGAAAATTTGAATTCTTTCTGAGAAACATGGTCTGTACATGAATCAATCAAAAAATCTACACAAAGAGAAATTTTTTAAAAAGATCATCGTTTTAACACTTGGGTTCGGTCATTTTAACACTTGGGTTCGGTCATTTTAGCACTTGGGGTCGGACGTTTGAACACTTGGGTCGGTCATAACTTTGGCCTTATGGCACCGAACGGTTTGAAATTTTTGATTTTTACTAAGAATCATGGTCTGTACACGAAACAATAAAAAAATCTGCTAAAAGATGAATTTTTTCAAAAAATCGTTGTTTAACGGTTACAACAATTGTGGTTCCATATCATAGCTTCGTGCCATAGCACCGAACCGTCTGAAAATTTGAATTCTTTCTGAGAAACATGGTCTGTACATGAATCAATCAAAAAATCTACACAAAGAGAAATTTTTTAAAAAGATCATCGTTTTAACACTTGGGTTCGGTCATTTTAACACTTGGGTTCGGTCATTTTAGCACTTGGGGTCGGACGTTTGAACACTTGGGTCGGTCATAACTTTGGCCTTATGGCACCGAACGGTTTGAAATTTTTGATTTTTACTAAGAATCATGGTCTGTACACGAACCAATAAAAAAATCTGCCAAAAGAAGAATTTTTGCAAAAAATCGTTGTTTAACGGTTACAACAATTGTGGTTCCATATCATAGCTTCGTGCCATAGCACCGAACCGTCTGAAAATTTGAATTCTTTCTGAGAAACATGGTCTGTACACGAATCAATCAAAAAATCTACACAAAGAGAAATTTTTTAAAAAGATCATCGTTTTAACACTTGGGTTCGGTCATTTTAGCACTTGGGGTCGGACGTTTGAACACTTGGGGTCGGTCATAACTTTGGCCTTATGACTTCAAACCGTTTGAAATTTTGGATTCTTACTAAGAACCATGGTCTGTACACGAATCAATCAAAAAATCTACAAAGAGGATTTTTTTTTTAAATTCGTTCTAACTTTGGCCCTATGGCTTCGGAAATCATGGTCTGTACACGAATCAATCAAAAAATCTACGAAGAGATTTTTTTTTTTAAAGATCATGGTTTTAGCACTTGGGGTCGGACGTTTGAAAACTTAGGCTCGGTCATAACTTTGGCCTTATGGCTCAAACCATCTGAAGTTTTGGATTCTTACTAAGAATAATTGTCTGTACACGAATTAATCAAAAAATCTACACAGAATTTTTTTTTTTTTAAATTCGTTTTAACACTTGGGTTTCGTCATTTTAGCACTTGAGGTCGGACGTTTGAACACTTGGGGTCGGTCAACACTTTGGCTATATGGCTTCGAACCGTCTGAAAATTTGAATTCTTTCTGAGAATCACATGGTCTGTACACGAATCAATCAAAAAATCTACACAAAGAGAAATTTTTTAAAAATATCATCATTTTAACACTTGGGTTCGGTCATTTTAGCACTTGGGGTCGGACGTTTGAACACTTGGGTCGGTCATAACTTTGGCCTTATGGCACCGAACCGTCTGAAATTTTTGATTTTTACTAAGAATCATGGTCTGTACACGAACCAATAAAAAAATCTGCCAAAAGAAGAATTTTTGCAAATATCGTTGTTTAACGGTTACAACAATTGTGGTTCCATATCATAGCTTCGTGCCATAGCACCGAACCATCTGAAAATTTGAATTCTTTCTGAGAAACATGGTCTGTACATGAATCAATCAAAAAATCTACACAAAGAGAAATTTTTTATAAAGATCATCGTTTTAACACTTGGGTTCGGTCATTTTAACACTTGGGTTCGGTCATTTTAGCACTTGGGGTCGGACGTTTGAACACTTGGGTCGGTCATAACTTTGGCCTTATGGCACCGAACCGTCTGAAATTTTTGATTTTTACTAAGAATCATGGTCTGTACACGAACCAATAAAAAAATCTGCCAAAAGAAGAATTTTTGCAAAAAATCGTTGTTTAACGGTTACAACAATTGTGGTTCCGTATCATAGCTTCGTGCCATAGCACCGAACCGTCTGAAAATTTGAATTCTTTCTGAGAAACATGGTCTGTACACGAATCAATCAAAAATCTACACAAAGAGAAATTTTTTAAAAAGATCATCGTTTTAACACTTGGGTTCGGTCATTTTAGCACTTGGGGTCGGACGTTTGAACACTTGGGGTCGGTCATAACTTTGACCTTATGACTTCAAACCGTTTGAAATTTTGGATTCTTACTAAGAACCATGGTCTGTACACGAATCAATCAAAAAATCTACAAAGAGGATTTTTTTTTAAAATTCGTTCTAACTTTAGCCTTTAACTATGGCTTCGGAAATCATGGTCTGTACACGAATCAATCAAAAAATCTACGATGAGATTTTTTTTTTAAAGATCATGGTTTTAGCACTTGGGGTCGGACGTTTGAAAACTTAGGCTCGGTCATAACTTTGGCATTATGGCTCAAACCATCTGAAATTTTGGATTCTCACTAAGAATAATTGTCTGTACACGAATTAATCAAAAAATCTACAGAGAATTTTTTTTTTTTAAATTCGTTTTAACACTTGGGTTTCGTCATTTTAGCACTTGAGGTCGGACGTTTGAACACTTGGGGTCGGTCAACACTTTGGCTATATGGCTTCGAACCGTCTGAAAATTTGAATTCTTTCTGAGAATCACATGGTCTGTACACGAATCAATCAAAAAATCTACACAAAGAGAATTTTTTTAAAAAGATCATCGTTTTAACACTTGGGTTCGGTCATTTTAGCACTTGGGGTCGGACGTTTGAACACTTGGGTCGGTCATAACTTTGGCCTTATGGCACCGAACGGTTTGAAATTTTTGATTTTTACTAAGAATCATGGTCTGTACACGAACCAATAAAAAAATCTGCCAAAAGAAGAATTTTTGCAAAAAATCGTTGTTTAACGGTTACAACAATTGTGGTTCCATATCATAGCTTCGTGCCATAGCACCGAACCGTCTGAAAATTTGAATTCTTTCTGAGAAAAATGGTCTGTACACGAATCAATCAAAAAATCTACACAAAGAGAAATTTTTTAAAAAGATCATCGTTTTAACACTTGGGTTCGGTCATTTTAGCACTTGGGGTCGGACGTTTGAACACTTGGGGTCGGTCATAACTTTGGCCTTATGACTTCAAACCGTTTGAAATTTTGGATTCTTACTAAGAACCATGGTCTGTACACGAATCAATCAAAAAATCTACAAAGAGATTTTTTTAAAATTAGTTTTAACTTTGGCCCTATGTGTGAGTGTTATAAATGAAATCCTCCAGTTTATGTAGTAATAATATTAACTCTTTATTCACCATTGGAAACGTGCACAAGAGAGTAATAGACAAGAGAGTACATTGCGTATTGACAACTTAACAACATTAACAGCTACGTTGTAGCCAACCTAAGATTCACGATTTACATTGTCATATTCTAACACCCCTTCTCAATATAAACAGTTAAACTAATAATAATAAATTCCTTTTTTTTAACATGTGACAAAAGTTGAGCCCATGACACCACACTTATTTAAATGTTTGACAATCAACTCTCTGCTTAAAGCTTTTGTTAATATGTCTGCTGGTTGCATATTTGTGTTTATATATCTAACACAAATCTTATTTTCAAAACTAATTCCTTAACAAAATGGTAGCGAATATCTACATGTTTTAATCGCTTTATAGCATCTGTATTTGCATTTATTAATGCCGACTGATTGTCACAAAATATATTTACAGGGCAAACATTTTTTATATCCAGTTCAGTTAGCAGATTTATAATACATGACACTTCACTAGCAGTCATGCTCAAAGATACATATTCTGATTCTGTGGATGACAAAGAAACAGAAGCCTGCTTCTTTGAACTCCATACGACAAGACAATTATAAATCAAAATTATATATCCAGAAGTGGATTTTCTGTCCTTGACATCACCACCCCAGTCAGCGTCGTAATACCCTTCCAAAATCCTTTCATTACATTTATAAATTAACTTATAATTCAGACTATACATTACATATCTTAACAGTCTCTTTAATGCACTATTAAGTGAGCTATTAAGCTCATTGTTAGCACAGGTTTGATACCTACTTAACATAAATAACAAAAAAAACACACACCGGAAAACATAAATCAGGCCTGGTACCTGATGCAGCATACATTAGACATCCTATCATTTGTCTGCACAAATTCTGAATACTTTTGTCTACATCAATACTGTCTTTTAAAAATATTTTAGTGTTAAAATTACGGTCCATATGGGTTGACATAGGCTTACAATTTTGCATGTTGAATCTTTTTAAAACATTTTCCAAATATTCTCTTTGATCTAGTTCTGTAATACCCGTTTTCAAATTTTGATTTACATTTATACCTAGGAAGTTTGATGTTGGCCCCAAGTCCTTCATTTTAAACTCTTTACATAATATACCCTTAAATTCAGAAATATCTTTCTCTTTTGTACCAAAAATTAAAATATCATCGACATAAAGTAAAATAAACATTTTCTCATTTCCATAATACCTTAAATATAAACATGAGTCACAGTTAGACTTAACAAAACCCTCTCTTTTTACTACAGAATTGAATTTTATGTGCCAACACTTTGGGGAACTCTTTAAACCGTAGAGTGATTTATTTAGTTTTACAATATTATTTCCCTCAGAATAAGCCCCTTCTGGTAATCTAATATAGACTTCTTCGTCTATATTCCCATACAAAAACGCACCTATTACGTCCATTTGATATATAGGCAAATTTAATTTAGTCGCTATTGCTACAAAAATTCTAAATGTTGATAATTTAGCCACAGGAGCGTAAATGTCACTTAAATCAAAATAACCATTTTGCTCAAACCCCCCTTGCAACTAGCTTAGCCTTATATTGCTTTTCATTACCATTTCCTTTAAGCTTAAAAACCCACTTGCTACTTACAACCTTTTCGTGTTCTGGTGCATTACACAAATCCCAAGTATTATTCTCTTCTAAAGTTTGTAATTCTCTAATTATTGCCTCTTTCCACCTATTCACATCGCTTCTTTTCATAGCTTCTTTGTATGTCACTGGCTAATTTGCTTCACTTAAAACATTTTGACATTGATAGAATATTGTCGGTTTCCTCACTCGCTTGCTTCTTTCATTTTGAGGTAACAATGTTTCATCTAAGTCTGATAGTTCATCACTGCATGGCTCAAATTCAGTTTGGCTTTCACTTTCGCATAAAGAACTGTTTTCACTGAGAATTGTACGACTGTCATTTTGGGTAACTTGAGTTTCCTCACATTCAGCAACCTTTTGTTCTTCCACTGTTTCTTCTGACCCCAACAAACTTTGAGTATTCAGGTCCGACACAACCTTATTTTCCTCTGATTCCTTTTGACTTAAGAAAATGACATCTCTCTTTACATCATCCGACACCACCTCATTTTCCTCTGTTTCCTCTTGACTTAAGAAAATGACATCTCTCTTTACATCTACGCTATTTTTCTTAGGGAAGTAAATTCTATAGCCTTTGACGTTTTCAGCATAACCTACCATCAAACCCTTCTCTCCCTTCTTATCCCATTTCCTTTTTTTCTCTTTTGGGATATGTGCATACACTGGTGAACCAAACGCCTTCAGATGATGAACATCAAAGCTCCTATTTGTCCATATTTCGTATGGAGATTTTCCTTCTTTTCCTTTCCCCGTTCTATTCAAGACAAAAGCAGCAGTATTTACCGCTTCTGCCCACAATTTCTTAGGTAAATTCTTCGCGTGTAGCATTGTTCGTGCCGCTTCAACTAGTGTTCTATTTTCCCTCTCAGCTTTCCCATTTTGTTCAGGAGTATAGGGCACAGTAGTCTGATGGGTTATCCCATGCTTAGAACATATTTCCTTTACTTCTCTATTTATGAATTCCAGTCCATTGTCACTCTGAAATATCTTGACTTTGTTTCCAGTAGTATTTTCGGCTTTATTTATAAAATCCTCTTTTATTTTTACTCTTTCAAAGTTATCACCTTGTAGAAAGTCCATAGTTTTTTCAATATAATCACTTTTGTTGATAATAATCAACAAAAGTGATAATAATCAACAAAATTATTATCAATAAAAGTGATTATGTTGAAAAAACTATGGACTTTCTACAAGGTGATAACTTTGAAATAGTAAAAATAAACCCTATAAATAAATGTCAAGAATTGATAATGGACACTTTAAAATCTTGCAAAAGTGATAAAATCGTTAATTTATTTAGAAATAAAAGAATAACTGTAAAAAATCCACAAGTTCCCAAATTATACAGATTACTAAAGATTCACAAGAAGACTCAACCTATCAGACCTGTAATTTCCAATTGCAATGCTCCTAGCTATAAATTGGCGTCAACATTGAATAGTATTATAATTGAATCAAATATTTTTCAACCTAAGTATACAATTAAGAATTCCCTACAATTAGTTGATCACTTGAAATGTTTGGAAATCCCGGATAATGCATTATTAGTGTCTTTTGTTGTCGTTAACTTGTTTCCAAGTGTCCCAGTTGAAGAAAGCAAAACAATTATAAATAACTTACTGAATTCCTCCAAATTACCTTAGACTTAGCCCAGGATTTACTTAAATGTCTTAATGTAGTCTTAAATCAAAATTTCTTTCAATTTGATAATAAAATTTTCAAACAAAAAGATGGCTTGGCCATGGGGTCAAGTACCAGTCCGTTAGTAGCAGATATATTTTTAAACCATTTAGAAAATAAAATCTTTAATAGTTCTGCCTTATTACTAAAATATGTGTATTTTTACAAACGTTACGTAGATGATATTTTATGTATATGGACCGGTACCAAAAGACAACTTCAAATGTTTCTTCATTTTTTGAACAAAATTCACAAAAACATTAAATTTACATTAGAAATAGGAATTAATTGTAGCATAAATTTCTTAGATTTAAACCTAACTATAATTAATAATAAGATTGAATTTAATATTTTTCGAAAAGAAACATACGCTGATATAATTATACACAACTCATCTAACCATCCATTTTCACAAAAACTCTTAGCTTTTCATTATTTGATCAATAGATTAATTAATATCCGATTATCCCCAAATAATTTCAAAGTTGAACTTAACACCATTAAAATAATTGCATCTAATAATGGTTATAACCCCAAATTAATAGACGATTTATTAAACAAAAAATATAAGAAAAAAATTAATTTGTCCTACATTTACCCATTGCTTACTGATAATATTAAAAAAACAATGGAGAAAAATATTGTTTGTAAATCATCAAACCTCCAATTTAATCATGAAAAAAATTCCTAATACAATACAGCCTGCTTTTTATACGAATAATAAATTAAAAAATTATATTTTAAATAACAAGGACAAAGACCAAAAAATGAAAAAATCTGGAGTTTACCAATTGAATTGTAATGACTGCAATCATTTTTACGTAGGTAAAACTTGCAGAAATTTTGAAACGAGGATTAACCTTTCCCATACCATGCTAAAAATACCCTCGACAAACCGTCTTGTAACACAGCGTTACTCTATGGGATTTGGAAATTATTTCAGGTTTTTTGTAAAAATATTATGGTGAATATTTTTAATTTGGCTTATATTAATTTATTGTAAGAAAAAAATATTGATTGTGTGCCCTAAAACTGAAATATTAAAAAAAAAATCATTCATAATAAATAATCAAATATTATTTGAAACGCCCAACAAGGCGGGCCGGCTATGACAGCGACCGCCTAGGGTCACGTTAGCCTTCAGAATAGTACCCTTGTTTCAGAAAGCCACATGTGGAATGCGCTAGGTACTAGTAAGGGCTGACACCGACCTACTATCATTTTTTAAATACTATCATTTCATAAATACTTTATCGTAAAAAATAGCTTATTATGTTTGCTGATCTAAGTTAATACCAGATAAAATGGTTTTAATACTAGTTGCATAGAGATATAGATTACAATAAAAATACAATACTTATGAACACTCGAATTTTAAATTTTTTTACAGTTTTACGCGAAAGCAAACCACGAAAAAAAAATTATAATTATTTTCAAGTGTAAAACTTCTTTAACACCATTGTGATTTGAAACTGGATGAAACGAAAAAGCGACACTAAAAAAACAATAAGCAAACCACGAAAAAAATAATGATATAATTACTTTGAAGTGAAAACTTCTTTAGCACCGTTGTGATTTGAAACTGGATGAAACGCAAAGGTGACACTAAAAAGAAACAATAAGCAAACCACGAAAAGAATAATTTTATTATTATTTTGAAGTGAAAAACTTCTTTAGCACCGTAGTGATTTGAAACTGGATGAAACGAAAAAGCGACACTAAAAAAAACAATAAGCAAACCACGAAAAAATAATGATATAATTACTTTGAAGTGAAAACTTCTTTAGCACCGTTGTGATTTGAAACTGGATGAAACGAAAAAGCGACACTAAAAAGAACAATAAGCAAATCAAGAAAAAAATAATGTTGTAATTACTTTGAAGTGAAAACTTCTTTAGCACCGTTGTGATTTGAACTGGATGAAACGCAAAAGCGACACTAAAAAGAAAAAATAAGCAAACCACGAAAAGAATAATTTTATTATTATTTTGAAGTGAAAAACTTCTTTAGCACCGTAGTGATTTGAAACTGGATGAAACGAAAAAGCGACACTAAAAAAAACAATAAGCAAACCACGAAAAAATAATGATATAATTTCTTTGAAGTGAAAACTTCTTTAGCACCGTTGTGATTTGAAACTGGATGAAACGAAAAAGCGACACTAAAAAGAACAATAATCAAACCAAAAAAAAATAATGTTGTAATTACTTTGAAGTGAAAACTTCTTTAGCACCGTTGTGATTTTAAACTGTATGAAACGCAAAAGCGACACTAAAAAGAAACAATAAGCAAACCACGAAAAGAATAATTTTATTATTATTTTGAAGTGAAAAACTTCTTTAGCACCGTAGTGATTTGAAACTGGATGAAACGAAAAAGCGACACTAAAAAAAAACAATAAGCAAACCACGAAAAAAATAATGATATAATTACTTTGAAGTGAAAACTTCTTTAGCACCGGTGTGATTTGAAACTGGATAAACGAAAAAGCGACACTAAAAAGAGACAAACACATGCATCTATAGCATTTTTAGAGAATGGGTTAGAATAATCGGTCTCCTCTTTATGCGGTGCTTCGTAGCCTTCCGACTCTTGTCTACTTTAATTTTCTGAAGGTTTCGCTTCCACCGGTGTGAACTCCCACTAGTATTTTTTTAATACTCATATGTTTTAACATTTTTGCGAAATTTATTTTTTATATCGATTTTTAGTGATAACTTTTAGGATAAAATTGACTTTTATGGGTGGAAATAGTTTACATAGCAAATTAAAAACATTTATTTCACAGGAACATAACGACCAAAACCATTTAGGTAAAATGTTATTTTAACATTAATCCGATGTGTTTATCATAACAAAATATAGGTTAAAATGTAGATGAAAAAGATTTCTACAAAAAAGCAAAACAAAGACTTTGTTATTATATTTACTTACATATGTATTATGTAATGCATTCGTCTATAGTAAATCTACAATAAATCGTAAAATGGCGACCACACGTCATCTAGTACTATACGAAACTATAAGAACTTAAGCTGTGGATACTGTAGTGCAGATATACAGATTTTTTTACATTAGCTCCACACATGAGGCCCTGAGGAAAATAATTTGCTTTAGGGCCTATGTCATCTTTGGGGAAAGGTCTTCCTGCTGGAGAGGTCAAAAGGTCTCCCTCAACCAGTCTCTCCCGACCCGGCCAGTCACGCAGAGCCAGTTGGTAGGTAGACGTACCCGCCGCCAAGATCCGGAACCAAACCTACCCCATGAACCTGGGCACCCCTCCTAAGTCACCAAACGTAACAAACTACTTAAGGTCACTTATGGCAGAAGTGTT
This sequence comes from Limnephilus marmoratus, assembly GCA_917880885.1. Taxonomy (NCBI): domain Eukaryota; kingdom Metazoa; phylum Arthropoda; class Insecta; order Trichoptera; family Limnephilidae; genus Limnephilus; species Limnephilus marmoratus. The sequence goes on along the minus strand of OU862906.1, from coordinate 3,515,077 downwards.
AGTTGTCCAATAAATGGTTTTAGAGGTGGCGGCATGCCGTTATTATGAAAAATATGCATTTTAGAAGATGCTCGAAATAGCAAGTTAAACAAAGACAGTGAGCGTTCTAAAATAGTAAAAATAATAAATAATTCCAAAAAATATATATTCTAAAAATCCTAACATTCATTGCAAATTGTACCTTCAATTCATTGAAACCTAACCATTTATATTTATTGCTACTTCCTTCCATGTAATAATCATTTGTAAAGACGTCACTTTGCTACTGTTTCAATGGAAAGAAAGTCCCTTTTTAAAATAATTATTTTATAGGGGTAGTTTTGGTAATAAAATAGTAGGTAAGATTCTAAATATTGCACCCGACCCTCACAAAAGAGTTTTATGGTGGTACAGTAATGTTTACAATCTTATTTTGGTTGAAGTATTGTCTTCAATACCGAAACTACCTTCCGCAGCAGAGAGGATATACCACCAAAACCATTAAAAATGATTTATCTGTATATTTCTATTATTCTGTCTCTTGGCATGGTCCGACCGAAAGTATTTGATTCACTTGACCATGCCGTGAATTCCTTGGCTATTCACTTCGCGTCATATCTTCCTTTTTGAATGCCATAACTAAATAAGCGTACATTTTAATCCCATCCACAAGTACACTTGACGTGACTTTATCACTAGACGGTGCTAGAAAAAGGTGGAAATTATTATAATTTTTATCGGACTTGTATCTTGTATCTCTTCCAGATCTCCACAAATTAACATGGCTCTACCTTTAATGTAACTATATGGTTTTACAACACATATATATCAGGAATCTCATTTATACAGCATGTCAACAATTATCCTTCCTTTGCCAGTTCAATGCCTTGCTTTTCAATTTGGGAGGCGGGTATGGGTGCCGCCGCCCCGGGAACCATTTTTTGGATAACCAACACATCTGCCAAAGGTCACCCCTAGTAGTAAGCTACGTTTCGTGACTTAGTAGGGGTGCCCGGGTTCGTAGGTAGAGATTTGTCTTGATTTTGGCGGTGGATGCATCTGCCTACCTACTGCATGGCAGGCCGGATCAGGAGAGAATGGTTGAGGGAGTCTCTTTGACTTCTCCAGCTGTACTCTCTCGGAACATCGCCTTATACCGCAGTGGAAGAGATGGATTCATACGTCCTCCTGGACACAATGACACCCAGATTCCTAACCATCCCTTATATCCTTTTCCTTCTCAGAACTTCCTAACCTTCCTTTCCTGAAAAGACCCCCCACAGATCATCCCCAAGAATGACATAGGCCATGAGGGGAATTATTTTCCTCAGGGCCTCCTGTGTGGAGCTATTGTAAAAAAAGTACTGCATTGTCATTGTCTTAATCAAGTCTTCCACGAAGAGATTAATTGATAAAAATAAAATGAAAGTAAACAAACATTTATTACTTCTTAACTAATGTGGCATGACCCTGCAAATAACCCAAAACCCATAAAACTAAACAAAAAACGTCCCCCGTCATCTGATTGTCTACCATCGTACCATTTTGTCGTTAATTTTAAGGAAATACGCAGAAAGGGATTAAAAAATGACTCTGGTTTGAGGATCAGGTGGTCGGTCGGCCGAACCTTCCGATGTTGTTCCTTATTTTTTTTGTGGCTCTTTTTTTTATGAAAACGGAATGTCAAGCAACCCAAATTTTTTTGCAGCAAGATATTTAATATTGTCATCTCTGTTTCCAGACATTTCAAATAAATGCACCAGAAAACGACGACAAACGTATTATGATGTCAACTTTGAGAAGTAAAATAGTCTCTACAGATAGGCAAAAGGTTTTAACGTTTTATTTTACATCTCTTTCTATCATACATCACTAAAAGGAGATCGTAATATTGGACGTAGGTTAATGAGGTTGGAATGAATTAATGTTTGGTCTTCTCTGTTATTCCCGTAGAAATTTAAAATTTGTTGTCTCATCTGACATAGAAATGTGTCGACTTTTAGGAAAACATTTTTTATTATTTTATACAGAATCGTCACAATTTTTTTAATATTTTTTACGGATCCAAAAATATATTTTTTAGGAATACCTAAAATGTTGATTTAATGATTGAAGCATTTGAGGAGTTATTGATGTTTGAAAGAGCTTTGTAAACTAAAATCGCATCGTGGATCTGGGCGGGTTAAGGAACATTTGAGATGTCTACATAGCAATAATTATTCGGAATTTGCTAACCATCTAATTGAATTTAACCATTCATTTGATATAAATACTGGTTTTAAAATTTTACACACTAACGTTAGTGGTTTTCACTTAGATCTTTTAGAAATATTAGAAATTAGGAAAAATGTCAATAGAAATTTAAATATTATTAACAATCAAATTAATTTTGTGAGTAACCCTATATGAAACATATTTCCATTGTAATTTTTTGTCTTTGTTCTTCTAAGCACCCCCTTTCTACCTCCCCCCCCCCCTCCCCCTTGTTGGTCTTCTAAGCACCTCCCCTTTCCACCTCTCTCCTCCCCTACTACTTCCATTTCTACCCACGCCGTTCTATGTTCGATCATTCAGTTTTAGTACATTTTATGTCCTGATGAAGAGAACATCGTTCTTGAAACATGTTGACTTTTAAATAAAGTTTATTGTGGTAAAAACAAAGTGTTTTTAATTATTTCATTAATAAAATGGTGCCACAAAGTGAATTTGCAAAATTTGAAGATGCAAAATTTGAAAAACAGCTTTTTTCGAAAATGACAACATCTTACGAAAAAACCTAAAATTGCTGTAAATGTTGACCGGTTGGAGATAAATTTGCATATGTACATATATTCTAAAAGGAAATTAAATTCTTTACAACTTCCTTCATAACAATTTCTTTCTTTGATGAATATTTTAGACGATAAGAAGGAATGTTTGATGAAAAATGTGGGGTAAAATGATTTTTTTCAAAAATATTACATTTGTGGTGCGTGTAACTCAAATACGGCTGGGATTTAAAAAAATACGTAAAGAATAAAAGTTGTAGATAATTTTATGAGCTCTTACTTGTTCTGAGAAAATTTTACTCTGCAACGCACCGTTTTTAAGATATAAGTGGAAACCCGAAAATTGGGACCTCCCCCTCCCCCCCCAGCTCACCACTTAGACGTCAGGACTTTTAGTATGTTCACACCCTAAGCACCCTGAACAAGTTTCTGAAGGAATCTCTTAGGTCCCTGCTCACGCACTCGACACCTCCTTCCTTGACTGGACTACTTGGGTTCGGTCGTTTTAGCACTTGGGGTCGGTCATAACTTTGGCCTTATGGCTTCAAACCGTCTAAAATTTTGGATTCTTACTAAGAATCATGGTCTGTACACAAATCAATCAAAAATCTGCAGAGATTTTTTTTTTTTAAATTTCGTTTTAACACTTGGGTTTCGTCATTTTAGCACTTGAGGTGAAATTAAAAATGCAACAAGTATAGAATAAATACGTCAGTTTTTTCTCAATTTCCAATCTCAGAGGGGTAATAAATAGCATTGTACACTACGTGTTTTGATACATATTTATTTTGGGGTAACTAATTGAAAAAATCTCCCAACCCCCATACTAATTAATTAAAAATTGTTAACCATTGTTTTTTACTATGCTAATATTTTATTTGTAAACATTAAATATAATCTATTTCACAGATGAGGGATATCAAAATACAAAGGTGACAAGAGGTAATATAAGTAAACCTATTAAAACTTCTATTCAGCCGTGGTTTCGGGGAAATTTGGGTCCTTTTTGATGATGAAGATGGAGTCGTTCAGCCAGTAGTAGGACTGGTAGTCCCCCTCGCAGAGGTGGGGCACGCGTGACCACTGCATGACCACTGCATGCGTGGCCTCGGATGGGCAGACGCTACTTCGCCATGCTGTCAGATTTATCTGAAAAATATAATGAATAGTACAAGGAATCCGAGAGAAGACGACCAGTGCAATACCCTATACATAGTTGGGAGAAATTAAAGATTGTGCTTTAAGCTTTGAGTTTAAGCTTGAGTGTTGAGTGATTAGATTTTTGCCTCGAGCTTTATGCTTTGAGATTTAAGCTTTGCTTTTACTTATGTCAAAAATAATTAAAAATTAAGAGTAACAAAACAGCAGCTTTTGAGTCTGGAGGAAATTGGTAACTGTCTGGTTATTCAGATCTAGGCAATACACGTAGCGGATAATGTTAATAAATTGATGAGATCCCTTTGGTATCGGTTCACCAGCAAGAAATTTGCTGGACAAGAGCGGAATATCCATCCACAGTAGATTACAGCAGCATTCGACTTGTTCTCATGCAATATTTCCCTACATACTAGGAATATTTCCCTCTCCTCCCTTAATAGTGGTCTTTTCAAGATCTTTATTAAAAATCCATTCTTTTAAGGCCCTTTCTTAAACAGCCGATGAAAAACCACCATTTAGAAGCGATACATTGCTTGAAATGGCAATAGTTATGTTAGATGATCAGGTGTGAATAGCCAGGCATTTCCCAGCCTTCACAATTCCCATAATCTTTCCTCCCCCCATTCAGTTCAGCTTCACAAATACCCTGATTAGGGGTGCCATAGTGCCCATAGTACCACTTACTTAAAATTAATCACATTTAAAAGACCGGTTAAATCCCTGGTAAAAGTATTCGAGGTATAATAATCCGGTTAAAGTATTAGAGGTATGTAATGTCTGTGTGAATTTGTATGAGTGCAAGCGAGATAGCATGCTTGCGTGAATTTATATAAGGCGACGCATGCTAGATTCGTCCTCTTTTGGCTTAAGGCAGCTCCCTAATAAATACTAGTGCAGAATACAGTTACGCTCTTCATTTTAGTGTACTACCCACTAATATCCTTCGTCTTCCACATCTGTAAGTCCGCATCTGGATTAGCTCTGCCACAACGGGCTCAGACGGACATTACAACTGGCGCAGTCGGTAGTAGCTGACATTTCAAGCTACGAAATTGAAGAATCTGAAGACGAGATTACGGAAGAGCAGAGTGTTGCAACAATAGAAAAAAATTGTTGCATGAAGACGCATTCAAGAAGACGCCATCACGTATGTCAAGAAGACGTGCATTAGAGCCTGCATCCATATTGCAGTATTGAGGGAGCAAATTTGGCGTGGCATGCTAGCATTGCATGCAGTAAGAAGAAGACGGTGACAAGAGGACCATCTACGGAAGAAGCCAGAATCTGGGGCAAGGGCTCAGATTCTGTCGCTGCAGCTGTACAAGCGGGACCGGACAAAGGGCTGGATTCCGTAGCTGCAGGGAGACGGACACGGGCAATCAGCGGTCGAAAGAGACGGCTGGTGACGGAGATCCGGAAGCTGTGTGGGGAGACGCTTTGGAGCGAGGTTCTGGAGCGGATTCACCCGGAAGCGCTGAGATAAGTTTATTAATCAAAATTTGTTTCAGCTCTTATTCCCGATGGATGCGATATGTAAAAGTCTGGGGGCATTCTGTCACAAGACAGGAGTGTGGTCCCTGTTCAAGGGGAGACTGGACCAAGCTCTCATATTATATGATCCAAAAAAGTGTCGGAAACCTCATTTGAGGATTTGTGTAAATTTCTAGATTCCCATTGTAAGCCTATTCACAATATTTTTGAATCACGGGAAATGTTCTATATCTGTAAACAATCGGCTAATGAATCTATTAAAGAGTTTGCCGCGAAGCTTAAAAATATTAGTTTGTCATGTAACTTTGAAGCAAGATTAGAATCGTGTTTGAAAGACATATTTATTATTGGTGTGTTCAATGAGAAAATGAAACACAAACTTTTTATGGAAGGTTTAAACAAGTCATTTCTAGAATGCATTAATATAGCTTCCACGTGGGAACATGTATTGAGTATGGAGAATGCAAAGTCGAATTTAAATGCAGTTCATAACTTCGAAAAATCTAGGCAGGTAAGCCGTTATAAGGATTGCAAAGTGCGTAGTAAATCACCCCACAAGATAAATAATAATATGTCATGTTTTATTTGTGGTAGGAATAATCATGTGCAAAAAGATTGTTGGCACAAGAAGTTGCAATGTTATATTTGTAAGAAGGTAGGGCACACTAGCTCGACTTGTAAAAATAAATCAAGTAGTAAATATTCACGCTCGCCTAGTACGAAGCGCGAAGGTAGTACGATAAATACGGTGTCGCTAGATAATAATAATGATCCTATGTTTTTAAATTTATGCGTAGATAATATTATTTTGCAGGTTATGGTCGATACGGGAGCCAGCATAAATGCGATTCCATACGAAATGTTTAATAGATATTTTAGTGAAAAGAAATTAATGGTGTGCGATATTAAGTTATTCGGGTATGATTCGGGTATCATTAAAAGTTTTGGGTAAAATTATATGTAACGTGGAATTTAAAAATAAATGCGTGCCGACCGAATTTATAATAATCAATAATGGTAGTTCATGTATTGTGAGTAGGAATTTTCTCAAGTTTTTCGATATTATATTACACGGAATTAATCTGGTGAATAAGAGTGTTGCAGATAATAATATTCGCGAGATGTTAAAATTAAAATACCCTAACGTGTTTTCGGATAAACCGGGTAGATTGAAAAATTACGAAGCTAATATTGAGGTTATGTCGGATTTTAAACCAAGGTTCGTTAACCCAAGACCCATTCCGTATTGTTTGCGGGTGCAAGTGGAAAATGAATTGCTAAAAATGGTGAACGACGACATTATTGAGAAAGTTGAAATTAGTGAAATGGCAAGTCCTATTGTTATTGTTAAAAAAAAAAGATGGCACGATTAGGATATGTACAGATTTCAAAAACACTCTGAATCCAATGTTGGCATCTTTAAAATTTCCGTTGCCTAGAGTAGAAGATTTAATTTCTTCGTTAAATGGCGCGAAACATTTCGCAAAAATTGATTTAAAAAATGCTTTTTCTCAGATTGCTTTGAATGAAAGTTCAAAAAAACTATGTGTTATTTCAACTCACATAGGTCTATTTGCGTATAAAGTTTTGCCGTTTGGGCTTACGACGAGTCCGGCGATTTTTATGCAAGTCATAGCAACTATCGTCGGTGGTTTAAAAAATGTGCGTGTATTTTTAGACGATATATTATTATTTGGTAATTCGAAAGAAGAATTAAATTCGGTATGTGACGTGGTAATTAAGAAATTAAATGATCATGGTCTGACCGTAAATGACCAAAAATGTTATTTTTATGTACCGGAAATTGAATACTTAGGTTTTAAAATCTCTCAGGAAGGTATAATGCCGCTAGAAAGTAAAATTGAAGCAATTAAGAATTTGGCATTTCCGAGGAATGTGTCAGAATTAAGAAGTTTGTTGGGAGTAATCTCATATTATAGAATGTTTTTACGGAATATATCGGACACTCTGTCACCACTCTATAATTTATTGAAAAAGGGAACCGTATTTTTGTGGTCGCAAGAATGTAGTGATGCTTTTAATTTTATAAAAAAACAATTGATGTCAAAAAAAATTCTAGTTCACTTCAATCCCAGTATCCCTTTGAAACTCATTACGGACGCCAGTAATATTGGGATTTCAGCAATGCTTTGTCACAAGTATGATAACGGGATAGAACGCCCAATACAAATTTTCTATGGAAATCTTAAACAGTGAACATAACGATAAAGTTATCTATAAATTTAAGCAAAAAGGTGATTTAATAGTGTTTAAATATATTCAAACAATACCTCAATCTACGGAGAAATAGTAGATAAATCTACTGAAATAATTAGTTTTTCCATATCTCAAATAAACAAAGTGCGTTTTATCGTTTTAAAAAGTTTTTGACAGAAGGAAACCATAGACACGCACCAAAATAAACCGATGACTTGAGATCAAAAATATAAAATTTAGTTTTCAGTGAATTTTAAAATTTAAAAAAAAAAAAAAAAGTTACTCAATATGGATCCAAAAAGTTTTATTAATAAAGCTACAGAAGCGGTTCAAAAACTACAAAATTGCATCAATGACAGTGCAACTAAATTAAGCAAAGAACATATTAGTAAATTAATCCCGAAAACAATTACAATTTTGGGGGTCATAGGCGAAATGGCAGCAAAAATTGCCGAAATTTCTGGGGAAAATAGAATATTAAAAGAAATCACGGGAAACAATAAACAATGTCAAAATTTGGGAAAAAAATTATTATTTCTCCGAAAGAAGAACAGACAACGGAGAAAACCGAAGAGGACATTAAAAAAAATATTAACCCAATTGAAACCGGAGTGATGGGAATAAAAAATGCAAAAGATGGGAAAATTGTTGTTACATGCAGAAACAGTCAGCACATTGAAAAACTACAGGAAGACATATAAACAAAGTTCTGCGAAAAATATACAACGAAGATCTTGGAAAAAAGATTCCCATCATTAAAAGTCGTTGGAATAACACACAAAATGGATGAAAGAGAAATTGTTCAGAACATAAAAATTCAGAACGAGTTTCCAGAAGAACCACAAAAAATGGAAGTATCCGCAATAAAAAACAAAAAATCAAAAACAGGAGAAGAATACATAATTTATTTGGAAGTAGATTCACAAACACATGGAACAATGTTACAAATACAAAAAATAAATATTGGATGGGAAAGGGTCCGAGTATTTGATGCATTTGACATTAAACGGTGTTACAAATGCTACGGGTTCAACCATAAAGGAAGTGAATGCAAAAAAGACTCCTTTGTATACCCTAAATGCACAGGAGATCACAGAAGTGAAGCATGTACTTCTATTAGAAGAACAGAAAGGTGTATAAATTGTATCAATACCAAAAACAAATTGAAGATAAACCTAGAGTCAAATCATCCGGCGCGGAGCTTTGAATGTCCGGTATATAAGAGAAAATTAGAATTAGAGAAGAAAAAGGTCAATTTTTTATAAAAAGCAACCAACTGCAAGGAATTCTATGTTTACATATTCAAAGTTTGATATCGAATAGTGAGGAGGTCCAGATGCTGATCGAACGATATAATCCCACAATGGTAATGTTAAGCGAGACTCACGTAACATGCGATATTGAAGACAGTGAAATAACTTTTCAGGGATATACTACAGTACGTTGTGATACCTATAGTAGACATACAGGGGGAGCAGTGATAATTATTAGAAAAGACATAATATATGAAGTAATTTCCAACACACAGTACGAAAAGAATTGCTGGATACTAGCAATAAGGATAATTTCGGGATATAAGAAAGGTGTTTATGGAGTAATTTACCATTCTCCAAATGCAAGTACCAAAGACTTTCTATCATTTATAGAGAACTGGTGCCACCTAAATCTCCGAGAAGAAGAAGATAATATCTTAACTGGTGACTTTAATATAAATTTCAAAAACTTTAAGGATACATATACTAAAAGACTAAAACAAATTATTCAAACTTAGGGAATGAAACAATTCATAAAAGTGAGACACGAATAAGAGATAAATCCAGTAAGTTAATTGACCTTGTCATATCAAATAGATTGGATTTGAACGTAAAAGTTCTTGATGAACCAAAAATAACCGATCATTACCTTATCCACATTACAGATAACATAAAAAGAAATAAGACGAAAACCAGCAAAATAATAAAATACAGAAACTATAAAAAATATAGCAGCGAAAGATTAATTGAACTTCTGGGTGATATGGATGAACTTCATCAAATGGAATACAATGAAAAGTCTAAATCATTAATAAATAATCTACAAGAAGTAATTGATAAGTTAACAAAAATCAAAACTACTAAAATAAGAGGAACAAATAAATGGTATAATATAGAATTACAAACAATACAAAATGAAAGAGATAGATTGTACAAAATTGCGAAAATCTCAAGAAACTCTCAAGACTGGAAAGCATTCAAAAATATGAGAAATAAATACACAAAACAATTGAAAACTTGTAAGAACGATTACTTCAAAAACAAAATTATCTCTGAAAAAGGAGACACTAAAAAAATGTGGAAAACTATAAAAGGATTACTACAAACCGAAGATAAAGAGATGAAATACGACTTTTTTTTTTTTTTTTTTTTATTAGCAAAATTTTTTGATACATGGGAATAGGTACAAACATAATAACATAAAATATAAGAGAGTAACAAAAAAGATCCCACAAAGGCGAAGCCTGTGCGTGGGTATTATATTATGGGGATATTAAACAGTGGTGGTTAAAATAGAATTTAAAAATGTATATATATATATATAGTGTCTTTAGTGATCAACATGATCGATTTTACAGGAGTTGATTTCTTAAAATTAAAGATATGTACATATAATACACATATATTTCCTTTTATTAATCTAAAATACAGAAAGACATGGAATATTTTAGGAATTTAGAAAACATATAAAACAATTTAAAGAAAAAAATTTCTCATTTCCAAATTATTTTTTACCCAGCTTTTAATATTTTTTTTATATACGTTCAGATTTTGACACTGTTATGTTGGTAATAATAATAACCAGCTGTCAAATGCTGATAGTTGGCAGGTCTGTCGCGTCACTTGATGTATAACCTTGAACTTGTCAACAGTGTCAATAAACGTCTTACAAATGATTCAGTTCTTGTATTTAATTAAGAAACCTCAAACATTATAATTGGCGACGAGGAAAATCAGTTTATCAGTTAAAACGTGTGTGAATAGTATTAACAGTGATTTCGCCGTGGAAAAAACATTTTTTTCAACATGTCGAGTAGTACCTTGCCAGTGCCTCATTTCGAACCAGATTGCGAAAGTTTCAATATGTTTTTGGAATGCATACAAATGTATCTAAAAATTATTAATATCGCAGAGAAAGAAAAAATTGGATATTTGTGTATATTGATCGGTGCGGAGAAATTTAAAATTTTAAAAGAAACGGTGCATCCGAAAAATCTAGAAGATTTAACCTTCAACGATATTGTAACAACACTGAGGAGTAAATATGATGAAAAAAGGTGTACAATTGCGCAAAGATATAAATTTTATAACCGGAAACAACATTCTAACGAAGGAATCGATGATTTTATTACGGATATAAAAAGTCTGTCAATATCATGCAATTTTGGTGCCTTTCTAGACCAAGCTCTGAGAGATAAATTGGTGTGTGGTTTAAAAGATGATACAATGACTAGAAGATTACTATCTGAAGACGAATCGTTATCTTTTGAGAAAGCAAAATTAATTGTCAAAAATATTGAGACAGTAAGCCACAGCTCAGAGCAAATTTTACACAAAGAAAATGTTACATCGGAAATCTGTGAAGTCAAGTCAAAAATGTCACATAAAAAAACATGTCATGTCTCAAAGGATCGCCCTTCACGTCAGAATAGTCCTAGTAGGCGATTTCATCAGGGTGAAAGGAGTGGATTCAAGGGTCAAAGGAGTTCAAGGTCATCAAGTCAACTGTCATCTCCATCACGTCAAGGGTCCAGAAGATGCGAGAGGTGTTTTATAACTCATCAACCGGAGTTATGTCCTTCAAAAAAGTGGAAATGTTACAAGTGTAATATTTACGGGGATACGTCGAAATTTTGTCCAAATGCAAAATCAATCATCAATCACGTAAAATGTGTCAATAATGTAAATGTATTAAATATGTCAGTGTCTGATACAGCGAAAATTAATTTAATTGTAAATGGTATCAATATGTCTTTTATGATTGACACAGGAAGTTCTTCGACATTAATAAGTAACAAAATGTATTTAAAATTTTTCAAAACTTGTCAGTTAAGTCAATTCTACGATAATTTGTTCACAGCAAATAGTCAGAATTTATTTTGTTTTGGATTTTTTATGGCAAAAGTAAATGTTGTGGATTCTAATGTTGTAATGGATTTACCAGTATTGGTTATAAAAAATCTGTCGTCTGATGCTATTTTGGGTAGAAATTGGTTAAAAGTGTTTGATCCATCTTGGGAAAATACTTTCATAAGTTCTTTAATGTCAAATATGCATAATAATACTGTAAATTCAGTGTCTGTCAGCGAGAAAAATAAAACAAATATTGTTAAAAAATTGTCACAAAAATATTTAAATTCTTTTTCGATTACTAATAACGATTTACCAATTAAAGAATTTTCTGTCAATTTAAGTTTAAAAAATAATGCTACTCCTGTCTTTCACAAAGCATATGAAGTTCCTTATGCACTTCGTGCTGCAGTATGTCAAGAGCTAAGTCGTCTTGAAAGCGAAGGCATTATTTCAAAAGTTAAATATAGTAGTTGGTCTTCTCCAATAGTTTGTGTACCTAAACAAAATGGAAAATTACGTTTATGTGCAGATTTGAAATCTACAGTCAATCCACAATTGAGAATTGGTCAATATCCTATTCCACGTCCAGAGGATATTTTTAATAAATTTTCAGGTTGTCAAGTATTCTGTAAATTAGATTTAACAAACGCATATTTACAGTTGTCTGTGTCAGATTCTAGTAAAGAATTACTTACAATTAATACATGTAATGGTTTATATGTCTATAATCGTTTAACTTATGGATTGTCATCGGCTCCTGCCGTTTTTCAAATGGTAATTGATACAGTTTTGTGTGGCATAAAAAACTGTGCTGCATATATTGATGATATTTGTATAGGTGGTAAAGATGAGAAAGAGTGTTCTGATACTTTGGATAAAGTTTTGTCAAAATTAAATGAGTTTAATATAAAAATCAATGTGTCAAAAAGTGAATTTTTTGTGAAATCTTTTGAATTTTTAGGTTTTACTTTGTCAGGTCAAGGCAAAAGTCCGTCTTTGTCGAAAGTTGAGAAAATTAAGTCTACTGGGTGTCCAGAAAACATTACTCAACTAAAGTCATATTTGTCAATGTTGAATTTTTATAGGAATTTTATTCCTATGTGTCCTACAGTGCTAGAACCACTTCATAATTTATTAAGAAAAAATGTAAAATGGTGTTGGTCTGATGAATGCGAAAAGGCATTTGTAAATAGTAAGTCTCTTTTGTCAGATAAAACTATGTTAGTTTTATTTGATCCGTCAAAACCATTGTGTCTTACAGTCGATTCCAGTGCATACGGTGTCGGTTGTGTCTTAAGTCATGTCGTAAAGAATCAAGAATTTCCTATAGCTTTTGAGTCGGCAACATTAAATTCAGCTCAAAGAAATTATAGCCAATTGCACAAGGAAGCCCTTGCTATTATTTTTGGAATTAAGAAATTTCACAAATATTTAATTGGTCGTCATTTTACGATATATACTGATCATGCTCCATTGTTGTCTTTATTTGCTGAAAACAAAAAAGTCCCCGTTTTAGCAGCATCACGTCTTATAAGATGGTCTATAATATTGTCTGCGTACAATTATAAATTGGAATATAAAAAAGGATTGAAAATTCCTCAAGCAGATGTAATGTCACGTTTGCCAAGTAAACAACAATTCAATATTGAGGAATGTAATTTTGTATACATGTCTACACCATTAATTCCATTCTCAGAAGTTGAAAGTCATTCTGAAAAAGATGAAACATTATGTAAAGTCATTAAGTATGTTTCAATCGGTTGGATTGAAAACTTGTCAAGTCCAGAAATTAAAAAATATTTCAAGTTTAAAAATTTACTGTCGGTCAAAGGAAAATGTCTTTTATTTGGTGACAGAATTGTAATACCAGAATCTCTTAAGTCCAAAGTCCTAAATTTAATACATTATGGTCATCCTGGTATAGTCAGATCAAAAATTCTTGCTCGTTCATATGTATGGTGGTTAGGTATGAATCAAGATATTGAAGATGTTATTTCTAGATGTGAAATGTGTCAGTCTGCACAAAATGCTAACAAAAATGTACGTCATAGTTGGCCTATTGCTGAAAGTCCATGGGAAAGAGTCCATTTGGATTTTTTTGATTTAAAAGGTTCAAAATACTTATTAGTTTGCGACTCATATTCAAAGTGGGTAGAATGTTTTTACATGAAAAATACTAAATATTCGGATTTGTTATCTAAATTAAGTGAAGTTTTTTCCAGATTCGCTTTTCCGAAAACTATTGTTTGTGATAATGGTCCCCCATTTTCATGCAAAGAATTTTCTATTTTTTGTAAAGAAAAATCAATTAAATTATTATTTTGTCCGCCGTATAATCCCGAGTCAAATGGATTAGCGGAACGGTCTGTTCAAACTTTCAAAAAAATATTAATTAAATTTATGTTTTCGAAAAATTCTAAATTTTTATCGCCAGCTCAACGTCTAATAGATTGTCTGTATAGTTATCGTTCCACTCCTACTTCTGTTACGGGTGTATCTCCAATGGCTAAAATATTTTCATATGAGCCACGTACACCACTACATATTTTGTCAGAAGAAAGTCATGTCAATAAAAGTAAACAATCACAAAATGTCAAACAATCAACAAAAAATGCATTGAAAGAATTTAAAGAAAATGATAATGTTTTGGTCTATTTAAGACATGTGAAAGGTCCTATGAAATGGTTTCAGGGAACTGTTAAGTTGAAATTAAGTTCATGGGTGTATCTAATTCAATTAATCGGAGGAGAGGTGAAAAAGGTTCATGTTAACCAAATAAAAAAAAGTTGTCTTAAGTCAAAATCAAGTTATGAGAATCCCGATAAATGGCAAGACTTTACAAGTCAGGAAAATGAAATTGTTATTGAACCTTTACCCAGCACTAGTGGAAATAATGATATTATAACTAGGTCTGGCAGAGTTGTGAAACCCCCTGTACGATTTAGTCATAGTGATTACTCTTAAGTTTCTTTGTCATTGTTATTTGGTTTGATATAAAAATAAATAAAAAATGGAAGGAGGAAAGGATGTTATGTTGGTAATAATAATAACCAGCTGTCAAATGCTGATAGTTGGCAGGTCTGTCGCGTCACTTGATGTATAACCTTGAACTTGTCAACAGTGTCAATAAACGTCTTACAAATGATTCAGTTCTTGTATTTAATTAAGAAACCTCAAACATTATAGACACGTATTGGTTGAATTGGGTAGGGAATTGAACAGTTTTGGGGCAATACAGTTAATGTGCCTTTGGACCAGTCTGGTTTTGCAGTGAGGCACTGAGTACACGCACGTGGTATGTCTCTGGCTAGAACGATTTGTGTTTTTAGTAAAATTGTTAGGACGAGAAAATATAAATTTAAGACACTGGATACAGTAGATCTGCCTTAGTTCCATAATTTCAGTTTCCTGAAATAACTGATTGGTGGGATACGTCTTGGCCTTCTGGTACATTACCTTAATGATGGACTTCTGTGCAATTTCTAATGGTTTTATATGGTTATCGTATGTTCCTCCCCACACGATTATTCCATAGGAAATGGATGAAAGCACCAATGCGTTATAGACAAGTTTCATGGTTCTTATATTGACAATGTTGCTCATGCGTTTGAATATGTAATTTAGGTATCTCAGTTTATTAACAATTTTTTCTATATGGTAAGTCCATTTGAGGCGGCAGTCTATAGTTACACCTAAGTATTTGATATAATTTCCTTATTTCACATTTTCGCAGTTTGAGCATGTCGCAAAGTTACAATTAACGTTATGGAACTTCAAGTTAATATTGTTTTTAGGGGATGACTTTTGGGAATTATAGAAGGGAATAAAAATGGTTTTATCAAGATTTAGACTGAGAAGATTTCTATCTAGCCAATCTTTGACTATTGCAATGCATTTATTATCCTTACTGGTTGTATCTTCCCACGTTTTACCATGTACTGTTATTGCAGTGTCATCGGCAAAAGAGAGAATTTCACCTGGTATAACAATATTGCATAGGTAATTGATGTAGATTAGAAAGAGTAGTGGCCCTAAGACTGTTCCTTGAGGAATACCATGTTTTACCAAATCACAAGAGCTTGATCCTATTTTTGTGCATTGTTGGCGATTTAATATATAGCTTTTTAGTAGCAAGAGACTTTTGTTTTTAATACCAACGTTAATGATTTTCTTTAAAAGAATTTTATGGTTGACTGTATCGAACGCTTTCTTTAAGTCCAAGAAAATACTTAAAGTTTTATTATTAGAGTCTAGGTTAGAGTATATGTTTTTGGTTAAACTAAAGACGGCATCGTAAGTGCTTAGGTTAGTCCATAAGCCTTATTGATTAGCTGAGAGAATTGCATTCGATTCTAGAAAAATCATAATTTGTCGTTTTAAACACTTTTCGAAGATTTTGGATAATTGAGAAGTTAAGGTTATTGGTCTGTAGTTGTCGGTTTTACATTGGGATCCGGATTTATGTATTGGAATGATATGGGCGAGTTTAAAATTATCGGGATAAATGCTGTGTCTGATGCAGTTGTTGAATATGTAATGTAATGGGATGATTATATGTTTTTTAATTGATTTAATTGTGGTATTGCTTATGTTATCTGGGCCATTTGCAGACTTCTCTTTAAGGTTATCAATTTGTCTTGAGATTTCAAGTTCTGTTATTTCTTTGAATGTAGATAGCTCAGGGGTAGTGTCATTAGACTCTGAAAGTTCGGGAGGAATTTGATTCGAGTGAATATTAAGACTGGGATTATTATCTATAAGAGTTGAGGCAATGTTTGTAAAGAAGTGATTGAAATTGTTTGCAATGCTCTCAGCATCTTCGATGGTAGTGTTATTGTCAGTAATGATTTTTTGAGGAATTTTATTAACCTTTTGGTTCCTATTTGAAATTTTATTTATGACTTGCCATGTTTTTTTCGAGTCGTTGTGAGCATTATGTAGTTGAGTAGAGTAGTATTGTTGTTTTCGTTTTTTTATGATAGTGTTTAGATAGTTTCTAAATAAAATGTATTCATTCCGTTTGGTGTGGTTCTGTGCTTCGTTTTTAGATGTGCAAAGATTTTGATGATTTTTATAGATTTTGAAAAGTTTGTTTCTATGTTGTATTGAGATTATCAGTCCGCGCGTAATCCATGGTTTTATATGTTTATGTTTACTTTTTGGTGGTGCTATTGGTTCTTGATTTTTTATAATATATTTTTGAAGTACTTCATAAAATTTATTCAAAGCTAAATTTGGGTCATCATTAGATAGGACCGCAGTCCACGATTCTTCGTTTAGTAAGTTATTTAAAATTGAATAGTTGATTTTAGTAATTGTTTTGTTGAAGTTATTTGGTTCCGCAGAGATGGGCAAAGTTGTAATATGATGGCCGTAGAAGGTGGGATAGTGGTCAGTTATGTCAATTTGCAGTGTAGCGGATTTATGTTGGTAATTTTTATTTGATTTTAGAAATATATGATCAAGACATGTATCATTAGGATGATTAGGTCTGGTGGTGTTGTTTATGTATGGTAGGTATCCTGTGGAATACATAACATTTAGATATTCGTTCGTGTTCGGATTTAGTATGGCGTTTTGAATATTTATATTAATGTCACCCATAAAAAATGCAAAATCGAAATGGTTAGAGCTATTATTGTTGATAAAAGTTTTAATTTCTTGGGTAAACAGATTTGTAGATAAAGAGGGAGAGCGGTAAGCTGTCAAAATAGAGTATTTTTTCCCTTTGGAGGTAAAGGTTGCATGTATAGCATTGGAAAATTTGAAGTTTGGATTTTCTATGTTAATGTTGGATATAGAGTGTACATTGTAAAATATGGTAATACCATCGTGAGAGGTATGCTTAGCCGGAATTGAAATGGAAATATAGTTAGGTAAGTAAAACGGGATACATTTGCGCAATTGTGTTTCAGTGAGTGCTATAAAATCAATTTGGAAGGAAAACGAATTTAAAAGGATACAGAATTCATCAAAGTGTTTCCTAATACTTCTAATGTTCATGTTTAGTATGTTAAAAGATGTATTGTTGAATAATGTGTTTACATCTTCAACATTGTCATTGAATTCCCACATCAGATACAGGGTACTATACAGAACTGCTTCAACAAATATTTCGTAAACAGCAAAATAGAATTGCATCAGAGTATACCAATAGAAAGACATCTACGCGAGAAATGATCGGCTAAACCGAGAAAAACTTGTGTTTAAAGAGATTGATGAAACATATCTTTTACAGATTCTTAACAGCACCAAATCAAAAACGAGTCCAGATGGAATAAGTTTTACAGTTTTGAAAGATGCAATGCCAGTGATAGGACCTCATCTACTGGATATAATAAATGAATCATTAAGAAGTGGAAAATTTCCAAACACATGGAGAACATCTACTGTGATCCCGATTCCGAAAGTTGTTAATACCAGAAAATGTAAAGAATTTAGACCAATAAATATGTTACCAAAATACGAACAGGTACTAGAAATTGTAATAAATAAACAACTCGTTGAGTATTTGAAAAAACATAACATATTATGTGAGGAGCAATCAGGATTCCGGAACAACAACTCTTGCGAAGCGGCGATAAACATAGTGATTGATACATGGAAGAAAGAAACAGACAAAAAAAAATAACCATTGCAGCATTCTTAGATTTCAAAAGAGCATTGGAAACGATAGAAAGGAAAATACTATTGGACAAACTAGAAGACATAGGTCTTTCTGACGTAGCTCTGAATCTATTCAAAGAATATCTCCAGGAAAGAAAACAGGTAACGAAAGTTGAAAGCTCAGAATCAGAACCGATAGAAAACAACCTTGGTGTTCCGCAAGGGTCGGTATTAGGTCCAATTTTATTTATAATTTACATAAATGATATTATCAAAACTATTAAACATTGAAAAAAAAGACTATTTGCAGACGATACCTTAATCTGTATTTCGTGTGAAGATTACATAGAAGCAATTAACAAAATAAACGAAGACCTACAAAATATAGCAAAATGGCTGAAATTAAACAAGTTGAAACTGAACGTAAACAAAACAAAATATATGGAAATAGGCAATAAAACATGTAACAAAGGGTTAAATTTGACAATCAATGGTGAAAAAATTGGAAAAGTAAATGAAATCAAATACCTGGGCGTAAAACTCGACTGAAAACTGACTTTCACAGCAAACTTTGAATATGTGCTAAAAAAGGTATCAAAAAAGGTAAATTTTTTTAGAAGACTAAGACGTAAATTAAATAGAAACACTACGGAGCTCATTTATAAAACTATCGTTGCTCCACATTTGGACTACTGCTCTACAATGTTATATTTGGCCAATGAAGGAAGTTTGAACAAACTAGAAGTTATACAAAACAAAGCTATGAGATGTATACTGAGAAAAGGCAAATACGCAAGGATTAATCAAATGAGAGAGGAGCTAAATTGGATTCCAATAAAAAAGAGACTACTATTTAACGTGTTAATTTTTGTGCATAAAATTATGAAAAACCAAATGCCAAAATACTTTAAGGATGAAATTGTTTTTAATAGAGACATTCATAATTACGAAACAAGAAATATAAACAGAGTTCGATTGCCACAAATGAAGAAATCAAAATCACAGAACAGCCTAATGTACAGAGGACTAAAGATGTATGATGAAATGCCTGAAAGTTTGAAGAATGAAGAAAGAATGGACGTATTTAAAAAGAAATGTTATGCTTACTGTAAAATATTTAAATTTATCAAATGAAATGTTACATTGTGCTTATTAGTTTATATGCATGTAGTATAAACTAACTCAATAATTAATAATAAAAAAAATAGCATTTGCAAGTAGGACTTTATCGGAAACCGAACGGAAATATTCAATTCTGGATAAAGAAGCGTGTGCAATCATATTCGGTTTAAAAAGATTCTTTCAATACTTGTATGGAAATAAGTTTATTCTGTCATGCGACAATAAACCGCTTGTACATATTCTAGATACAAATAAGCAGGTACCAATTCTAGCAGCGAACAGATTACAGCGTTATGCTTAAATTTTGCAGTCATTTAATTATACTATAGAGTACATCAAGTCATACGACAATAAAGCGGATTTATTGTCAAGATTATCGATGCAACGGAGCAATAATAATATCGAGGAATACGAAGGTAACCATTATTTCTTGGATATAATTAACGATACGGATATCGATAGTTTGGAAATAGAACGGTTAAATAATATTTCTATTGAAACGGAAATAAATCCGGAAATTTTTAAACGGAGTTCGGAAAAGGATTTAGTTTTATCAGAGATTGTCAATTATTTGAATACAGGGTGGCCTGAAAAAAAAAACTTAAATTCTGATTTATTAAAATTTTGGCATATTAGAGATAAGTTATCAACTCATGATGCATGTTTGTTCTATGATAGTAAACTGGTAGTACCTATAGAATTAAAAGAATCATTTTTGAAATTTATTCACCGTTCGCACCTGGGTATAGTGAAATCTAAAAGTTTAGCTAGAAATTATTTTTTCTGGTTAGGTATAAATGCTGATATTGAGAAGGAAGTAAAACAGTGTAATAGGAGTGCAGTATGTTTACCTACTCCTTCCAAGGTGCAATTGGCGAGTTGGCCAGTGAATAATTTAGTTTGGAACCGTATTCATATAGATCATCTAGGTCCTTTCGGTAATTTAAATTTTTTTGTGGTGGTAGACGCTACCACAAAGTGGGTGGATTGTCAAATAGTACCAACGGTAGATTCAGTTAGTGCAATCAAAATATTAAAGAAAATGTTTTCTAACTTTGGTATACCAAAAAAATTGTTAGTGATAATGGAACAGCTTTCACGTCAGCTTTATTTCTGGAATTTCGTCATGAATTTAATATTGAACATATGACGTCAGCAGTCCAGCACCCGGCTTCGAATGGTCTGGCAGAAAACGCTGTCAAAACAGTTAAAAAAAATTTTAAAAAAAAATTTAAAAAAAAAAATTGTGAATAACAGATTTCCAAGGGATCTGGACGATAAATTACTGTCATTTTAAATTGATATTAGGAATACACCTTCGTTATGTACGGGAATTGAACTTAGTGTGTTGATGTTATGTAGAAAAATTCGTTCAATTTTTAATACGGTTGTTCCAAAAATGAATAATGACAAGTGTAGTGATTTTTAAAAAAATTGATGATAAAGTAAAAAATAAAATGGTAGCTAGTCAAAACAGTCAAAAAAAATATTACCGGGGAAGAAAATTTAAAAAATTCTTTGATTTGGGATCAAAAGTTTTGACCAAAGATTTTAGAAATAAAAAGAATAATTGGATTTTGGGTACAATTATCAAAAGATTAGGGAGTAGAACCTATTTGGTTAAGATACATTCAACAGGCCAGGTTTGGAAAAGACACCACGATCAGCTTTCTGATAGAAAGGTTAGGTGGGGGGAGAGTGACTATTCTGATAATTTGTTGGACTTTGGTCCACTCTCAGACGTGGACAGGACCAATACTAATTCCCCTGTTCTTTGCAGATCGCAGCCACCATGGGAAGGGAGACTGCGTTCCAGACCTCAACCACGCCCACGTTATCCAAAGAGAAAATAAAGTTTATATTATATAATTACATGAAGAAAAAAAATGTGTATAAAATGAAATACGTAGTTATTTGTTATGTATAAGTGTTAATAAAAAAAATATATGATCCATGTAATTATTGTTTAAGTGTGGGGGTGTAATGTCTGTGTGAATTTGTATGAGTGCAAGCGAGATAGCTTGCTTGCGTGAATCTATATAAGGTGACGCATGCTAGATTCGTCCTCTTTTGGCTTAAGGCAGCTCCCTAATAAATACTAGTACAGAATACAGTTACGATCTTCATTTTAGTGTACTACCCACTAATATCCTTCGTCTTCCACATCTGTAAGTCCGCATCTGGATTAGCTCTGCCACAACTGGCTCAGACGGACTTACAAGGTATAATAAAATCCATAAATTACGTTCAACGTATGGTTTGAAGGGCAGAACCAGCGCTACGAAAAGGAGTCCATAGTTGTTGAGAGCCTGCTTAGTGTTGAGGCCGTTGAGCAGCATGGTCTGTGGCTTAAGAGTAGCATCTTACTTTTTGTGCATTTTACTCGAGCTAAGTAGGTTTGGCTAAACTTGTCGGAAAACAAATCGCAAATAGCTATCGAAATGACAGATAAATCATTGAAAGATGTCAGTGGGTCAGTCCATAGATTTGGTCGACAGATTAGATGACAGGAAGACCGGTAAACACCGTGCTGCCATCGCGTGGATATTTTGGAATTACTCAGAAAACGGTCCATTATGCATAATATTTGTATGTTCTTTTAGAATTACATTCTTTAAAAAAAAGATAAGTTAATCTAATATCTAAAACCAACTGTGTTTTTAGTTTATTTGTTTCCCTCTTCGGACATTATATAAATGTAATAACATTATGTATTGAGCCGCTAGTACAACTTACTTTTGTAAAACTGTTGTTGCGGTCCCGATCGGGGCCTCACTTACCTTTGCAGGCGGCTAGCTCATATTGTCGGTAGGCGTGAAGTCTCCCCACCCCAAGGTAGTAGGTAGCTAGTTTAAAGGTACATAAGTATTTGCCAACTCGCCCACGTGTAATCTCATCAAATGAAAGAGGAAGCTGGATAAAACATAGCTATATTTTCTAGTAAACACAATTACAGCGTCTTGCAAAATACAATATCGGACACAAACAACACAATGCCTGGCTAGGTAATTCCTAACAAAGAAATCTCTCTCAAAGCCCTCTCTGGGACTGGGAATGCGATTAGTGTTACCCGTAAATTACTGTAAGACACATTATAAAAGGGGGGAGATCGACTTACGGCTGGTCGTCAGGGGGCAAGAAACCAGGAGGCAGGCCATGGTCGGAGTAGGCAGTTCCAACACTTTACACGGTGGTGTCAACTCAACATAGAGTCTCACACCTGCGACCCGCAATTACTGCGCTCAAATCGGGTACGATCGTTTAGTCGCGCCGGCCATTATTGGCGGCGCACAGTGGTTTATTTAGCGATTCCAGCGGGAAATAATTATTTTATGGTTTTAAATTAAAGTTTATGCAGTTTTTATGAAATACATGTTATTTAGCATTATATATGAAACCTTGGGTACATGGTACATGCATATTAAAGGGGTATTCTAGTCTGGAAGTCCAAATTTCGGGCGTTTTAAAAACAAAAAAAAACATTAATATTTTAAGTATGCATCTTTTTACAATATATATTTATTTATATTTTAAGAATTCACAAAAAAATTCAAATAAAATATATACCTACATTTTACGAAGTTACACGCTGTTTTAGTAGTAGGGGAGAAAAAAGAGCGTGTCCATCTTGTCACGATTCCAACCATTTTGGTCATTTTAAAAATAAAAAAAGGTATATTCTTTATCAGTACAAATGTCTTTATGGTAAAAACCAGGAAAAATGAAAAAAAAACATTATTCATGCAAAAGGGCGGCTACTAAAAAAAAAATTAAGTTTTTCAGTTATTGTTTTAACTTTTCCGAATTTTTTTATAATAATAAAAATTAAAATTTTTAATTTTTGGTTGGTTCCTACCACAGGAGGATATATAAAAAAATCATGCTAAATTACAAGAAAATCGGTTAATTAGAACTTGAGATTTCGTGACAAATGTTTCGAAAAAATGAGTTACGAGAAAAACGCGTTTTTTATCTATCTAGATTCCGTATAAATTATAGAATTGCCACGACTCTAAAATGGCTTTTACTTTTAAAATAATTCGAATTTCTAAAAATCCATTTTAAGATATCTAAACTATCGAAATATGATAAGTTTTAAGATTTTCACGGCCAGAAGCATTTTCGTTATATGTTTTTGGGGTGTTGTGCCGTGTTGCGCTACCTCCTTCTTTAGCCAACGTTTCGGACATCGTTGCAGTGTCCATCATTAGGGCAGATCCGGCAGATCCGGTAGATGTGTGACACATCTACCGGATCTGCCGGATCTGCCCTGATGATGGACACTGCAACGATGTCCGAAACGTTGGCTAAAGAAGGAGGTAGCGCAACACGGCACAACACTCCAAAAACATATAACGAAAATATCGAAATATGATTTTTTATAGACTAGAATACCCCCTTAAACGATGGATTTATGAAAGAGATGATAATACTATAATAGATAATAATTAGAGATAAACAGGTATCCGGTACCCGGCCTATCCGGCCTAAATTTACTATCTGGCCGCATACCTGATTATTATTAATAATACTCGTAATACATGTTTTCAAATATTTGTAGGAATAGTATTTATTGAGGTTCGCATTGGAACGGTTTAATATATGTATACGGTGTTAAAAAATATAATATAAAATTTTTCAGTGTTTTCGTCATACCATAGGATGACACTTGTAAAATAATTGCAAAACTTTTTATCCCCTGCTCATCAATGCCTGTTAATGCCTTTTCCGGAGTAGGTATAAGATGAAATATTTTTTGTATGAAAAGTCCAAAACCCTTTTTCATTCTTGTAGCTCGTGTTGGAGAATATATAATGGCTTTCAATACCTTTTCTGCATCTCTTTTTCACGATGATTGCAATTTCATTTGTTACAAAAAAGTTTCCTCCAAAGAACGATTTTTAAAAAACGAATATGCTTTTTGCCGTTTAGATTTTTCGCTACTTTCGAAAGATTTTGCCGGTCGCCCGGCCGCCTTGGCTGGCTCTGAATGGTTACTAGAGCTAGGTAGGTCCTTGTTTTTGATAATAATTTCATCTTGTAGCCATTAGCTATGTTTGCGCAGAAAATATTTCTCTATATATTTACAACTCTTCCATCGCGTGGTGAGTGCAAGTGTAAATGAATTTAAAGCTTGTGCGACCGCTGAATTCATAATCGATGAACAATTTTTTAAAATAAACTTCCGGAGGTGGAAATCCTATAATATTCTTTGGGATCTATGTGAATTCGGATACAAAAGTCTTTCTTCCCGTAAAAAGTTGAACAACTCTCCGAGGATTCTATGAATAAATTCGTAGATGGCTCCCTAAAAAAAGAAAATTTTGTTAAAGAGTTGGTTCGAGTTGGTTGCGAAATAGTGTTTTTATAGTTCAAAACTAACACGTCATATATAAAATCTGCATGAGACGACACACCAATTTGAACGAAAAAAGATGCACTCTCGTAAAGTTTATTAATTGTTTAAAAATCTCTTTAAAAAAGACACCATTTTGTGACCCTTAAAAACTATACATACTAAAAATATAAAAATCTGAAAATTTTACATGTTTATGTAAATATCTTCAGCTATATTTTTCATGGCGATTCTTACAACAAAACTTCGAAATATACACACTGCAGCTATCCGATTAGGGCGTAACGTTAAGTCCTTCCGTGGCGTTCGTCGACTGAATACGGACAACGCCGTGTTTGAAAGCGTGTCCACGCCTCCGCGTAGTGTTTCAACAAAAAAATTGTCCAATTTCAAAACTTTGTGCTATTTAAGTACAATATAAGACTACTCAAATATAATTATTTTAACCTCACTTTTTTTAATTTTGTCCCAGTAGTTTCCGTAAATAATCTTCTGTGCGGCATATCGCGAGCAGCAAATGCGAGCGGCGGTCGGCGTGACCTTCTCGTACCGGGAGTCACTTCTTTCTGAGGAGAGCGGGGAGGTGCCTGTGCTCCCCTTTGCTAGCGGGGGGGGGAAGGGAACGCTTCAGTTAGCGATTGGTCGGTCAAGGGACTATTTTAATTACTCCGCTCACCGTTCTCCCGCTTAAATGTGTATCGTAACACTGTTAACATAGTTTTGCCTTCATCTATAGCTACTACGCGCCTCTGCGACTGGTAAACAATATTAATAATAATAATCACCTGTCGAGGCTAGCCGAGAAATAAGTACATCGATTGAATACGATGATTAACGTATAAATGTAAATAAATCAATATAATTATGTTATTAATGCTCTTGAGCATTATCACAAGTTTATTATTTTTTCTTTTCAATATAGTTTGTCAAATAAGAGTAGAAAACATAGGAGGGCGCCACCGTTTTTCAAATGGCTATATTAAACATATAACTCATGGTGTTAATGTAAAGCTGTGTAACCTACATTTTTTTTAAAAAAAATAAAAATTCATAAAAGTAAAAAAAAAAAAATATTAGGTGTGGATTCTCAAATGTAAAAAATTGATATCTCCTTAGAATATCATAATAATTAAACCTGCAGAGTTATAAGTGGTACAAATTATATCCATTTTACTATAATGTGCATAAAAGAAATAGAGTAGGTGGTAAGATAATATAATAATGAAATTTTTAATGTTCATTATACTATAATGGATTAGCGGGACATTAGAGTTATGCATACTTTGTGTCGTTAGTCATATTGTTTGGCGTTTTACTCGTTCGATTTGTGTCGTTGCGAATTAATATTATATTCGAGTCATCGGTCTGCCTGAGTAAAATACGACCTGATTTCGTACATTAGTATAACATACATAAAACAATAATATTTATGAATACAAATAATATGTGATAATAATCGAAGTATTCCCAAGTAAGTGAACACAGAAATTAGTATTAGTGATGAGGTACATAGCAGAATAAACATAATAATAATATAATAAAAAGTGGAAAAGAGCAAACCTCGTAAGTATATTGGGTTCGAATGACTGAATGATGTGAATAGTAAAGTATATGATAATGGCAATAATAATAATAGAACCTTCATCTTATAATCGTTGTCTGCAGTAGGTATATTGTGTTTGAGATAATCATAGGGAAGCCAGCTTGTTTTCATCGGATATAAAAATTGCGCCTGATCCTGTCTCTCTCTGCAGATATATTCGTCCTTGTTTGACCCATGCAAATTGGTATTGTCTTTGTCTTGC
Organism: Limnephilus marmoratus; assembly: GCA_917880885.1. NCBI lineage: Eukaryota > Metazoa > Arthropoda > Insecta > Trichoptera > Limnephilidae > Limnephilus > Limnephilus marmoratus. Next base: position 3,488,469 of record OU862906.1, on the reverse strand, counting down.
GAATTGGCGAGTTTTATACCAAATCTGATTCGCCCGAAATGTTAGCTGCTCAGATACATAGATCGGCAACCGGGGGCCGGCGATACCAATATTTAATGTGTTTAAGTTTATCTTCGGTATTGGGTTTGTTCTTGTTGAAAGATTTCACATCAGCTAGCAGTTGATTTCTAGCCATGTTCGATTTTAGTTTAAGAACAATTGTCCTGGGTTGCTTCTGATTATGATTTTTTTTTGTAGACGATATACAGCATCGATGTCCTTAGTTTCTATGGGAGATCCTGTTGTTTTGAAGATGTTGAAGACCACGTCTTTTAGTGTTTCGTCCTTGATGTCGGGGATGCCTCTTATTTCTACATTACAAGACTTTGAGGCCCGCTCTTGGGATTCGAGACTATTTTCCAGTACTGCGTTTCTAGCTTCCAGTGCAGAATTCTTCGCTGTAAGCTCATCATTTCGGTGCTAGACTTCTCGGATTCTGGCCATAAAGTCTTCATATTGTGCGTTCATGAATTGTATGCTTTCCAGTATCTTGTTGTTTTGGTCCATGATGTCGTTCTGTTTTTTTTCCAGGTTGTTCGTTTTGGTCATGACTAAATCCTGAATATCTTCAAGATTAGCGGGGGACGATGACGGTGATGTAGTACCTTGATCCTTAGTGGCCGTTGTTTTTTTGGGCGGTTCCAAAGATGTATTATCGCTGGCGGTGGCCGATCGTGTGTCCCTTTTACACTGCTTACACTTCTGTTGTTCTCGGCGTTCTTGAGTGAGTCGACGGAAAGTGCTTACCGTTATTCCTCCACAGGCTAAATGGTAGGTGCTTTTACATACCGAACACACAAATATCGACTCGTCTGATAGAATAAATTCAGGACATACGTAGCAGTGCATTGTAAAGGGTTTATAATGACTACCGACGCGATGTTATTATATAAATATAGTATTTTTACTGATTTAAAATAATTGCGACTGTATAACACCTTGATATTACATGAATATGTTAGACTATGATGCCACAGACAGGAAGCACTATTGTTTTCTTACTGAATATTGCGATTTAATCTTTAAAATAAACTTTAAGACGGAGTAAAATTAAATGAACTAGTCTCAATGATCATTGAAAGAGGTATTGAAAAATATAAAAATATACATTTATAAAAAACCATAGATAAAATTGTGAGAAACAATTTACAAAAAATTCTGCCTCAATGCAGGTTCACCTATTGAGGTGATTGATATTATTATTATAACTTTGCAATTTTGTGTGAACGTAATAAAGAATAACGATAATGTAATAAAATATAAAGCACAGTTTAGAAATTGCTCATATTTATTTAATACTAGCTTAAGTGTCGAGCGTTGCCCGGGCTTTAGATCGTATCTCTAATTTTAGATCTGAACATACTTAACTCATTCAGATCTAAAAGCTGTGTAACTAAACTCACCATTAGTGATTTCTATCTACCGTTAAATTCAAATTTACGTTAAGTTAAATGAAAGCAAATCGCTTAATAAAACACCTTTTAATCAAATTTATGTCATGTAGGAAAAATGTTTTTTTATAATGTGGCTTACCGTGTTCTATACATTCAGTGCCATTGCACTTTAAAATAATATTTAACAGTTAAATTGCTGTTATCAGCCTACAAATTTTATAGTTCCATTTTTTACATGTTTAATCTTATTTGACAGACTATACCTTTTATGTTATACGGTAATGAGTTAAATTATATCATCATCATTACATTACATAGTATAAAATGAAGTTTTACGCGGTTTTCACCAATAGAGTGATTCAAGAGGAAGGTTTATATGTATAATGCATGCTTATTATAGTAGAGAAAAGCCGAGAAATTTAAATATTCAATTCAGGGCAGCAGGCAAGCGGGTGGTGTGGATTTTATAAAGGTTGGGTAATGGCATTGTGTTTCGTTAGCCACAGCAATATGTGACCGGGTCTGCTATTGCAAAATAAATGAGTTGTTTAAAACAACCATACACCGATCTACGTATATATAAAAAAAACTTTTCTACAAAAGCAAAAAAAAAAACAATATTCTAATCTCTATACAAAAAAACAATACAAAAATTATATTCAATAAATTTAATGAATATATGTAAAGAAAACCACTAATGAGCGCTTTCCTTAAGCTTGTATTTGCTGCGTCACTGAGTAAGTACTGAGTTAGTTAGTGGCCCACTAGATGTCACTGCTGACAGCTGAACAAGCGAATCCATTTATGAAAATATAACTGTCAGAATTATTGCATTAACAATTCCTGAAAATATTATATTATAATTTAAAGAAACCTGAAATAAAGGCTTTTAATGTTGTTTCTTTTGTTTTACAGGTAAGTGAACCTTTCTTTTAACCGATAATGTAATTTTTAAGACTTGTATATACGTATTATTAATAAAACTTTTGTTTTACAGAGAAACGCAATAACGCCTTTGTTTTCATTATAAAACAACATTATTTGTACTTAACAATTTCACGAAAAATGGAAAAATTGAGGTTTGATTTTGCTGTGAGACCAACGGCAGATGGAAAATCAAACGTCATATGCATAACCTCGATCGCTACACCTGATGGACGGATTTATGGAATACCACCCGAATCCCAACCTACAAATCTACACCAAGGAATTACAAACACTCCAAATTATGATAAGGTAAAAAAATCATTAAATAAAAGACATCAAACAAGGAAAATATGGATAACCTTGACGGATGATATGTCAAAAATATATTTAGATACAGAACAAAACTTAGAGTTTAATGATATTTACCTAGAAGAAATTATGGAAAACACATATAAATCTATACTTAGTGGATCAAGTCAAACACTGGAAAAACTTGAAATTGCTTGAAAGTAAACAAACAAAATCTGAAACTCAAAATTTAGGGAGAATTGCAAAGGATTTCATGATTGGCAAATTCACTGGCAAAGGCTCAAATGCATATCAGTGGATTGAAGATTTTAACAAAGAATGTGAACGCTTCCAAATCAACGAAGACAAAAAGAAAATTGAAATTTTAAAACATTTTTTGGAATTCTCCGGTGTAGAGTGGTACAGCTGCATGCTAATGAAACTTACAGTGGAATCGAAATGGGACACATGGGAAAAAAAATTGTGATTTTGCAAACAAAGGACGGTCACCCATTAGATATGCTCTCGCCTTTAAATATCAAGCAGGTTCGTTGCTCGAGTATGCTTTAAAAAAAGAAAAATTATTGCTGGAAGTAAGGAAGTCAATTGATACTGGGACACTTATCGACCTCATAGCATTTGGCTTACCTAATTATGTGACTGAGAAAATTGACAGAGAAATTTTACAAGGAACGGAAGATCTTTACAATAAAATAGGGAAATTGGAACATCTTGTTGGGAAGAATGAGTATGAAAAAAATGTATTATATATTCTGACGCTAAATCCAAAGAAATTGAAGAAAAAAAAACCATGCCGAATCTGTGTTAATGAGAAAAAAGGGAAACGTTACCATCGTGAGGAAAATAGCTGGTTTAAAGAGAAAAATCAAAAAGCAGTTGTAAAAACGGTAAATAACTCTGAATTGGAAATTGAACTGAACGAGAAGAATCCAAAAAACTAGAAGTGCCACCATTAATAAAAGTCGAGTTACTATTAAATGAAACTTTAAAAATTTCTGGAATTTATGATTCGGGATCAAATGTGTCATTAATTAATGCAAAATGATTAAAGATACAGCCAAGAGCATGTCTAAGTGATATACAAATAGTTAACTTGAAGACTATTAATGGTGAGAAGAAAACAAAAGGTATGGTAACACTAAAAATAAAAATCTACAATATAGAAAGAATTGTGGACATATTTGTAGTAGATAATGAACATTTTAATTACGATTTTCTAATTGGTTTGGATTGTATCAAAATTTTCAAATTAATGCAAAAGAATTAAAGATCATACAATGTAACAACCCAGAAGAAGCGACCTAAAATGAAGAGGATATAAAAAAAATAACTACTCAAAAAATGATACTTCAAGTATAACAAATATCAAAATTCCTGATGTACTAGGTAAAAAAATTGAACAAGTTCTGAGGAACAAGACACCAAAAACATAAACAAAGGTGAAATAAATTTCAACGAACATATAAACACGGATGGATTTGAACTGATAATAAACCATCTAGATTTATATCAACAATCAGAAATCGATAAGTTGGTAGAAAAATACAAACCAATCTTCGCCAAAGATAAATACGACGTCGGTACTGTAAAACATTATGAAGCTCATATTGACTTGATGGTGGATAAATACTGTTACAAACGTCCATACAGATGCACAGCAGAAGATGGAAGACAAATAGAATATCAAATATCAAAACTATTAGAGAAGAATTTAATTGAGGAATCTTATAGCCCATTTGCTGCTCCAGTAACTATGGCATATAAAAAAGAAGATGATCAAAAAACAAGGTTATATATAGATTTCAGAGAATTGAACAAAATTGTCGTCTCTCAATCACAACCTTTTCCGTTGATTGAGGATTTGATGGTTAAAACCGTAAACTGTAAATATTTTTCTACTTTTGACATAAATTCGGCATTTCGGTCAATTCCTTTGAAAATTCAAGATAGATATAAAACTGCATTTGTTACATAAGAAGGACATTTTCAATGGACGTGTCTCTCGTTTGGGTTGAGGACGGCCCCAGCCATTTTTCAAAGAATATTGAGCAACATCATAAGAAAATACAAACTCTCCAGTTTTGCAGTAAATTTTATAGATGACATATTTATTTTTTCAAGAACTTTTGAAGAACATATGCTACATATATTGAGACTAATGGAGGCAATTCTAACAGAAGGTTTTAGACTAAAATTTTCGAAATGTACTTTTGCAAAAAATTATGCAAAATATTTAGGTCACATTATAGAAAACAATTCAATCAGACCTCTGAAAGATTATTTAACCGCTGTCAAAAACTTTCCAGTTCCGGAAACAAAAAAAATATACGCCAATTCCTAGGAAAAATAAATTTTCATCATAAATTTATGCCACACAGTGCGATTATCCTGGACCCGTTACTTAATTTATTACGGAAAGACGTAAAATTCATATGGTCCACAGAATGTCAGGAAACATTTGATAAAATAAAAGCATTGTTATGTTCACAACCACTTCTGAATATCTTTGACCCCGAACTATTAATAAGCATTTACACGGATGCTAGTATCAAAGGAGTGGGAGCAGTGCTGAAACAAAAAGATAAAAACGGGGACAGTAAGCCGGTTGCTTATTTTTCAAAAAAATTGACTGAAGCTCAAAAAAAGAAGAAAGCAATATACCTAGAATGTCTGGCAATAAAAGAAGCTGTGAAATATTTGCAGCACTGGCTTATGGGAAAAGAATTTACGGTCTACTCAGATCATAAACCATTAGAAAATATGAACATAAAGGCTAGAACTGATGAAGAACTAGGAAATTTGACTTATTATTTATCCCAATATCAATTTAAAATTAAATATAACCCAGGAAAATCAAACCAAGAAGCAGACTGTTTAAGCAGAAATCCAGTTCTAGAACGTTATGAAAATACTGACGACTTTTTAAAAGTTGTAACTTTAATAAACCTAGAAGATATAAAAAAGGATCAACACACCAATCTAGACTTACAAAATCGAAAACTTATATTGGAGAATGAAATATACTACAAAAAGAATAAAAGAAGGAAAAAATGTACTATCAGAACAACTTAGCAAAAGTCTAATAACAAATGTTCACGATACTTACTGCCACATTGGGAGAACCCAGATGACAAATAAAATAACACCATTCTACACAGCAGAAAATATCATCGAAAACATTAAACAAATTTGTGATGAATGTGAAATTTGCATAAAAAACAAATTAAGGAGGAAGCCAAAATATGGTTTAATGTCACATTTAGGTCCAGCAACACGCCCATTTGAAATTATATCTATTGATACCATTAGAGGCTTTGGAGGGTCACGCTCAACAAAGAAATATTTACATCTTCTGGTTGATCATTTCACAAGATATACTTATATTTTCACATCAAAAAATCAAAGCTTCAGTGATTTTATAAAATTAATAAAAAACGTGTCACAAGGATACAACATTGATATGGTGTTAACGGACCAATACCCTGGTATAAATTCCAAAGAATTTAAAGAATTTCTGAATAAGGAGAACATAAGAATGGTTTTCACTGCTGTGGATGCACCATTTTCAAACGGGCTGAATTAAAGGCTAAATCAAACTATAGTCAATAAGATAAGATGTAAAATAAATGAAACTGATAAGAAAACAGCTTGGACTACGATTGCACAGAAATGTGTAGAAAAATATAACGAAACAGAACACACAGTCACCAAGTTTGCTCCAAAATACCTCTTGGAAGGCGAAAATGTGAATATTCTACCACTTGAATTGAAATCAAGACATACACGTGAAGACCTGAAAAGAGATAGGGAACTAGCTCTTAAGAACACAATAAAATCACACAACTGTAATAAAAAATATTCGACATGCACAGGGAAGAATATAAATTGGAAGTGGGAGACAGAGTCTACGTGGAAAACGGAAATCGACTAAATAGGAAGAAATTGGAGGAATTGCGGATTGGACCATACAAAATTCTAAAGAAGGTCTCAAATTCAATATATGAAGTTGATACCGGACACAGGAAAGCAGAATCAAATCTCTACCACATTACAAAACTGTGTCCAGTGTTTGCTAGTAAATGAACAATTGCATGCATTCTCTTTTGCGATTGTTTCTCCCTAGGGGGGGAGATGTAAAGAAAACCACTAATGAGCGCTTTCCTTAAGTTTGTCTTTGCTGCGTCACTGAGTAAGTACTGAGTTAGTTAGTGGCCCACTAGATGTCACTGCTGACAGCTGAACAAGCGAATCCAGTTATGAAAATATAACTGTCAGAAGTATTGCATTAACAATTCCTGAAAATATTATATTAAAATTTAAAGAAACCTGAAATAAAGGCTTTTAATGTTGTTTCTTTTGTTTTGCAGGTAAGTGAACCTTTCTTTTAACCGGTAATGTAATTTTTAAGACTTGTATATACGTATAAAAGGAGAATGAGAGATTGTATGCTCCCATGCTAAACCTTTATGAGTATCAGAATGTCACGGGTTTATTTTTAAATAACAAGTCGAATTCTTATCTGCTCCAGATATATTTAAGATTCGGTAAATTACATTACGCCAATAAAATTTAGACCGCGAGTTGAACTATGAGGATAGTAACCTTCGCACATAGCAGCCGGAACAAACGAATAATCAAGAATGATTTTTGATAAATTTTCTATTCTGACAGCGACCGATAGAATGAGCTGGAATGTCAGTGTTGCCATTCTATAATAATATTTTTATGGCTGTTCGCTGCTGTGCTTAGGTACTACCCACATACTTCCCCCCCAGTCGACAGACGATAGAAAGAAGAGAAATACTTAAATGTATAAACAAGAATTGTTTTTAGAATTTTTAAAACAAATAAAAATTATCTTCAATTGTTTACTGGAGCGCTCATTTATTAACTCAACATGTTTATGGAGTTTTATTGTAATTAAAGAAAACTAGACTGGGTATAGTTATCATCCAGAGTGAACCTATTATTTTAATTTTAAAGTTATTGCAAATAATTATTAAATGACTAATAACATTTATATGCTTCAGTAAACACTTGGAAAGAATTATGATATTATAAGTATTAAAGTTTGAACAACATGTTCTTGCAGTGCCAGTTGAAAACGATAGCAGGTTTATTAAATATATAGCAGACGATCAGCAAGTTTATTAAATATTTATAAAAAATTATTAACTTAACTATGTGTACAAGTTTTATTAAAATCTAAATATTTGAAATGACTTGACAAAAACAATAAAAGATTCCTAACTAGGAGCATGCTTCAACTAGTTGTTAATAGGTGAGTATACATCATTGGCAAAAAAAAAAATTTCTTTTTTTTTTTTGTTATTTACAAAAGTTTTTGTTTGAATTTTTATAATAATGGTAGTTATGAAACCAAAATGCATGTTATAATATCTAAGTTTCCTATAAGCTAATTAATATATTAAAGTTATTTAAAAACAAAGGAATATATATGTGTACATTATACAATTAGCTATGTATTTAATATAGTATAGAAATATGTTGAACTGATTATGTAGTGAAGTCATTGTAGGTACCAAAGTAATACTTCATATTTCTATATCATAATAAATATGTTACATCACATTTGTGATACAAAAGAATACTTCACATCACTCTGAATGTGGAAAATTTTCAGTTAAATTTTTAACTATTATTTATAATAAAGTAAGTACTTGTAAGAAATTACACTTATGTTTTTTAAATGTACTGTTACATAATTTAAAATTTAATATAACGAAACAAAACAGCTGTCATGTGTGCATAGAAGTTGATCAATTATTTGATCATTTTACGATACTAAATTTTATTATATTTAAATGCACACACAAGAATTGTTTTTGTTTTCCTTTTTTAAGAAAAACGAATAAAATTATCTTCAATTGTTTACTGGAGCGCATTTATCAACTCGACATACCAATGGAGTTTATTATTATCGAAAGGAACTAGACTGGGTATGGATCGTCCAGAGTAGATCTATTATTTTCTAAAAATTATTGCAATTAATTATTAATTGACTAATAGCATTTAGTCGCTTCCGTAAACAATTGAAAAGAATTAGTACATAGTATTCATATAAAGATTCAACTAAGTGTTCAGTCAGATGGTGAGTATCATTTTAAAATACATCTGAGTGACCATGGTTAAAATTACCAAAGGTAAAAACATTTTATCGAAGGAAGCAAACACTTTGTGGTGTGACATTATATATTAAATGAAAGAACACACTTTGTAAAACACCACTTTTTATTATAATTGATATTTAAAAGCCAACCAGGTTTCGCTCGATCTCGAGCTTCATCAGGGCTATTATAACAACTCAAGTTGTTATAATAGCCCTGATGAAGCTCGAGCTATAAGTTGTTATAATAGCCCTGATGAAGCTCGAGATCGAGCGAAACCTGGTTGGCTTTTAAATATCAATTATAATAAAAAGTGGTGTTTTACAAAGTGTGTTCTTTCATTTAATATAAAAACATTTTCACTATGCATGATTTGATAAAAGTTTTAATGTTTACGTTGAATTAGGAATTGTTTTATATATGACATTTTTGGTAGTTAAAAGTTATTTAAACAATGTTATATACTAGGTTTGCTTAAAAATAGGTACATGATGGTACATGATTTGAAGGATGAAAATTATCATCAGTTTGATGATGCATCATTTCTATGGCAATGAAATGCATATAATTATACTGTGTTTTCACTAAGTTATTTGTAAAAAATAATTAATTGGTAATAAAGCTCAATGTTTACATTGAATATTGTTGACTTTATTCCTATCTGTTTTCAGTAATATAAAAATTGTATACTTTTGAGATTTCGTTAGTGTAATCTAGAATTTTTAGTATTAATTAAAGATTTTATTAAATGTGAGAAAAATAAGAATGCCTTTTTTTTATGCTTTAAGCTTTTCCGTATCGTTTTGGGAAGTGAACCTTCCGGCCACTTCTTGTGGATCTGGTTATTTCTGTAAGTGGTTCTGTAACAGTTGTAGAAACAGGAATGGTTTCTTCTACAGATACATTTTCTTCTACGGGAACAAAAGCTGGTTTTAAGCGGTCTATCGAGACGCGTTTTGGCTTTCCTTTAACGGAGATGACGAATGTTTTTTCATTACGTTCCACGACTTTGTATGGCCCATCGTATGGAGATTGGAGGGGTCTTTTTGTGCCGTCAGTTCTGAGAAACACATGTGTCGCAGTAGGTAGCTCTTTATGAACAAAAAATTTTCCTGTACCGTGGATACTGGCAGGAGTTGGTTTGATTGTTTCGAACTTTCTCTGGAGTCGTCCGATATATGTATCTGGTTCCTCGCGTGGAGTTGCTGTGAAGAAATCGCAAGGTAATTTTAGAGTTCTACCGTAAGTTAGTTCTGCTGGTGAACATTTCAAATCTTCACGTACCGTTGCTCTCAGGCCAAGTAGAACGAGTGGGAGATTTTCAACCCAATTCTGATCTCCACAAGCTATAAGAGATGATTTTAAAATACGGTGCCATCTCTCGATCATACCATTAGCTTGTGGGTGGTACGCAGTGGTTCTCAGATGCTTAATGCCAAACTTTTCTGTAAGTTTTTTGAAAAGGCAACTCTCAAATTGGCGTCCCTGATCAGTCACTATGCTATCAGGGGTTCCGTGACGAGCGATCCAATGGGTCGTCAATGCAGTGGCGACGGTTTCCGCTGTCATATTTTTCAGGGGTATTGCCTCGGGCCAACGAGTAAATCTGTCAATCATAGTAAGTATGTACTGGTACTCGTTGCATATTGGGAGTGGTCCGACTAGATCGATGTGTACGTTTCTAAATCGATCCTCTGGTAATATATATGTTGCTAATGGAGCAACAGTGTGTCGGGAGACCTTGGCTCTTTGGCAGGCAATACATTGTTTTACAAAGTTTTTAATGTCTCTTGACATGTTTGACCAAACAAATCTTTGCTTGATTGTTTTTGTTGTTCCTAAAATGCCAGCATGACAAACATTGTGCACGCTTGCGATTACTTGATCACGCATGCTGTCAGGTACCAATGGTCTGATGTGTCCTGTCGATATGTCACACCATACTGTAGAATCTGTGCCAGGAATCACCATTTGACGTAAGGTGAGGGAGCTGTCATCGTTTGCCTTCAAAGTACCGTCAGTATGACATTGCTCTATTCCCATCTGCCTGTAGTCAATAGAAGTAGGACAATTAATCTCTTCTATACGAGATAGGGTGTCAGCTACGGTGTTCCGGTCTCCGGAGATATGTCTGATGTCCGTTGAGAATTGCGCTATATAGTCCAACTGCCGTTCCTGTCGTGGAGAGCTGGACGCTCGTTTTTTTCTAAAGGCAAAGGTGAGTGGTTTGTGGTTAGTGTAGATTGAAAAATTTCGACCTTCAATGTGGTTCCTGAAATACTTTACAGCTTCGTAAACGCCAGTAAGTTCACGGTCAAAGGTGCTGTACTTCCGCTGTGCGGGTGTAAATTTTTTCGAGAAGAATCCCAGGGGTTCCCAAGAATTGTTGTTGAGTTGTTGTAGCGTTGCTCCCATAGCTATATCACTAGCGTCAACCATTAATGAAATTCTTGCTGTCGGGATTGGGTACGCAAGTAAAGCTGCATTTGCTAATTGCTGCTTACAATTCTCGAATGCTTCTGTGAGTTCTTGATTCCATGTGAGTATCCTTTTGTCATTCTTTTTGTAACCATTAATACAGTTGAATAACTTAGTCTGTATGTTTATGGAATTGGGCAGGAATCTGCGATAATAATTTAACATTCCTAAAAAGCGTCGTAAGTCTTTCGCTGTTTTAGGTAATGGGAACTCTGTGACTGCTGTTACCTTTTCCTTGATAGGTGACATTCCTTTTTGGGTGATCGTGTGACCCAAGAAGTTCACTGTGTGTACACCAAATTTGCACTTATTTATATTTATAACCAGACCATATTCGGCGAGACGTTTTAGTAGCAAATCTAGATGCCTTTTGTGCTCTTCTTCGTTTTCCGATGCTATTAGGATGTCGTCCAGATATACAAAACAGAATTCCAAGTCTCGTGTCACAGCGTGCATGAACCGCTGGAAGGTTTGAGCTGCATTGGATAAACCGAACTGCATGGAGGTGAATTCATATAAACCGAAGGGAGTAATAATGGCGGTTTTCGGTACGTCTTCTGGTTCTATGGGTATCTGGTGATAGGCTCTCGTCATGTCTATTGTGGTGAAGATTTTCGCTTTTGAAAGCTTGTGTGCGAAGTCCTGAAGCTGGGGAATTGGGTATTTATCTGGGATGGTACTTGCATTAAGTCGTCTGTAGTCTCCGCACGGACGCCATTCACCGTTTGGTTTCTTGACCATATGCAGGGGGCTCGCCCAATTGCTTTTGGACGGCCGGCAAATCCCTTGTTCCATGAGAAATTTGAACTCTTTCTTAGCTGCTTCTAAAAGGGCAGGGGCTAGGCGACGTGCACGTTCCGTGACCGGTGGACCTTTCGTCTCTATACAGTGGGTCACAGAATGTTTCACTATGTCCAGGTTCTTCAAGTCTGGTCGCGTTAAGCTAGGATATTTGCTTAAAATATTATAATATTTTTGTGATGATGAAATGGTTGAAATACCTGATGAAGGTCCTTTGTAGGTGGATCCTTTTATAAATAAGCCAGTTGACTGATCTGCGATAGTTGCTTTCTTTAAATTTATTGTTAAATTGAAGTGATGAAGGAAGTCTGCACCCAAGATTGGTTTAGACACGTCTGCGACGATGAAACGCCATTTCAATGATCTTCTAAGACCAAAATTCAGTTCAACTGTCCTTGTTCCATATGTCTTGATAGGATTTCCATTGGCTCCGTACAATGTAGTCGGGCAATTATCGGAAGTGATATTGTTCCTGTTGTATAGTGGATTTCTAGGTAAGACACTAACGTCAGCACCTGTGTCCACTAGGAATTTCTGTCGCGTTTGTAAATCGTAAACGAAGAGACGACATGTGTTACTCGGAATCTCGCACGTTCCTACTGAGAGGTTTCCGCTGTTGTTTCCCGCATTTTTCTTCTTAAAAGAGCAAGGTTGATAACACTTGTAAGCTTTTTCTCCAAATCTGGTGTGGAAACTGCAGTACCCGTCTTGATTTCCTTTAGGTAATCGACCGCGAGACCCGGACCTCGGCCTTCTAAAGGGATTCTGCTGAGAAGACTTTTGATAAGAAAAATTTCTCTGAGGGCTCTGATTTCTTCTTCCTCGGAAGGTATGGGAACGGTTATTTTGTGAAAGTTTTAGTTGAGACACTTCTTGTGTGAGCGCTGAAATTTGTTTCTGTAATTGTAGTAACAGGTTAGTTTCTGTATTTTCAGGTTTTGATGTGCTTGGTTTTCCTTGATATTCCATTGCCCCGCACTCCGTTGATTGGTAGACGTCTGTGATTTTGTCCGCAGCCGACGCCAGTTGGTTTATGTCATTATCTGTGAGAGCCGATAGAATTGCTTGGACGTGCTGGGGTAAGCGTTGGAGCCAAAGAGTACGTACTATTGCACTGTTTGCCAAAGCGGGACCAGCCAGTTCCATCATATGCCTGAGGAGACCAGTTGGCTTACGATCCTCAAGTTGTATTCCAGTTAGGAGTCGGGTTAACCTTTTTTCTGCTGAGTCCTGTAATCTGTCGATCAGTGCAGCTTTCAAGGTTGGATACTTGTCTGTCGTGGGCGGTTTTGTGACAATATCGCTGACACACTGTAATGTTTGCGAATCTAGTGCTGCGATGATAATATTATATTTGGTGAAGTCTTCCTTTATTCGTGAGTTCACAAACTGGGCCTCGGTCTGTATAAACCAGAGCGATATATTCTCCTTCCACACCGTAGGTATTTTGACTGAGACGTGGTGAACTGCAGGTTCATTGTTGCTTCCACTTGTTGTTTCCATGTTTATTGAATTTTTCTTGGAATTCGTATTGGATTGATTTGATTCCGCAGTAAGCAATGGTATGTAGGTATCTTCACTTGTTGACATCATAAACTATTCCGATAAGTACGAGCTTAATGCATAAAAGGCGTGAATAAAAAAGATTTCGCAAATATTCAAATGTAAGAAATGTTTAAAATTATTATGCCATACAGTTAAAAACGTTCGCATTACGCATTATAAATACATACATTATAAAATCATCGCAATATCGCATGTAAATCAATAGTTAAATATTATTATGCCATACAGTTAAAAAAGTTCGCATTATAAATACATACATTAAAAGATTAAACTTTGAATTTCGCTGACATCTATGTGTCGATTGTAACAATTTTAGCTAAAATCGCTGTTTTAAACATTGATCTAAGACTCGAACCATATTTGTGTAGAGACTTGTGGTTTCCAATTAATTATTGATTATCATACATCATCACTTATGGTGAAAGATTTTCGAAAATAAAATAATATAATTTATCAACAAGATTTTAAATTGTTATAAGCTTTAAATGTATTTTATTACTGTTAAACGTATTCTTAATTCATAGGTCTGCTTTTAAAAATGACCATTTATAACAAATGATTATGAAATTTTGAATTGTAACATTATTGTATGGTGGAAGTATGTGACATTTTATCAAAAAAGATTTTGAAATGAGGTTATAAACGAGATTAAATGAATCTTTGTTTAAACATTTACGTCTGCCTGGTCCATGATGCTTGATGATAGCTGGTGCCTGGAGACTTGGTGCGGCTGTAGTCAGTCGATGGCCTACCGCATGCTATCGGCACGCCGGTAGAATCTGCTCTTTTGAAGCTCTGGCTGGTTGGTGATCAGGAGCCATTGATCTGCGCTGGCCTGCACAGCAAGGTTTCACTGGATGCTCAGCTCGGACTTCCGTAGATCCTTGTTTCTGAAATTGTTTTTGCACGCAGTTAATGGTCATTGAAAGAATGATATTTTTAAAATCATTAGTTGGGAATATTCAATAGATATTGATCGTAATCTACAATCGTAATATACAATTTTTAAGTTTACTGAGAACATTTACTTAATAACAAAATTGATATGAGAAGTGGAATAATTATGATATTTTTTAAAAAAAGGTACTTACTAAAGCTGTCTCAGGACCCTTGATTAGCCGTTGGATCCGGCTGGCTGGTGTGCAGGATTGTGACATTTTTTAGAAATTTAAATCGTGTAAAGTCGGGTCACCATTTATAAAGGGAGAATGAGAGATTGTATGCTCCCATGCTAAACCTTTATGAGTATCAGAATGTCACGGGTTTATTTTTAAATAACAAGTCGAATTCGTATCTGCTCCAGATATATTTAAGATTCGGTAAATTACATTACGCCAATAAAATTTAGACCGCGAGTTGAACTATGAGGATAGTAACCTTCGCACATAGCAGCCGGAACAAACGAATAATCAAGAATGATTTTTGATAAATTTTCTATTCTGACAGCGACCGATAGAATGAGCTGGAATGTCAGTGTTGCCATTCTATAATAATATTTTTATGGCTGTTCGCTGCTGTGCTTAGGTACTACCCACATACGTATTATTAATAAAACTTTTGTATTACAGAGAAACACAATAACGCCTTTGTTTTCATTATATATATATATTTAACATATGTTGTTAAGTAGCGGCCTCCCAGCTGTACCCCATCCCAGCTGTACCCCCGTCTCCCTTCCTCCAAACGGCTTACGGCCGCCCGCAAACCCCCTGGCAGTCAAGCACCTACCTCCCTAGCCGAAGCACGGTCGGCCCAACGCGCGCATTCGCGCCTTTCCAGAACACTCGATACGAACTCGATACAAAACGGGATGTTTTCGCGGCGCTTCGAGAAGCATGCACGAGGCTCCCGCTGCCAACAGGGGCACTCCCTGTGCCGACCCCAAGCCCACCATGGCCTTCCTGCCAGGCATAGTCCGCCCTGCCGTCTGGCTAGCATATTCCTGGGACCTTTCGACGATGGCCCCCGGTACCTGTGAGTAATGACCAAATAATCCTCCTTTTGTTGTGTGTCCCCCTCTTTCTCGCGTATCTATGATTGACCCCCAGAGTCGGCACGAGCTGGGAGAGGTTTGGCAGGCCCCCATGTGTAGATAGACAATTAGCTTACCTGTGCATAATTATTAATTGTGGATGTACCCTTGGTTGTATTTGTGAATCACCAACAATACAAGTAATGTTTACCCCAGACAGCGTTTTATTTCCCTGACGAGGTACGTGCAGTGTTGGCTTATTTTATGTATTTTCACTTGACCCCTCTAGGAACCTACGACCCTGGTGTAGAGAGATTTCACCAGCTCTGCCGAGCCAAACCCTGAGCTAGACTTGGTGCAGAAGGTAAGCACTTCCGCTCGAGGCGCACGACAATGTCCACATATAACCTTTCATGCTATAAAAAATATTTTCACATACATGGGGTACATGGAAATAATTTTTGTTTTAGCACATCATTTTATGCCGATTTTTATAATCACATGTGACGAGTACTCTTCCAACAAAAATTATATATATTTTTTTAAACTAACTCCACACAGGAGGTCCTGAGGAAAGAAATTTCCCTTAGGAAAATAAATTCCCTCAGAGCCTTTGTCGTCTTTGAAGACGCGGTGTGGAGACAGTAGCGGCGTTAGGGTGGGGCGCGGTTGGGCGACCGCCCAGGGCGCCGGACATAAAGGGGCGGCTGCGGCTCGCTCTTTGAGCCAGGCCAAAATTAGGTAATTTAGGAAAAAATTGTTATGGTGGCAACACTATAACTGGAACGTAGTGTACAATCCCTTCGATCGGAGCACTGCATGCAGTTCATTTTACCGGGAATCCCCAACCATAGAGAAACACATTATCTAACTCTTTTTAACATTTTATTTAAAAAGAGTTAGATAATGTGTTTCATAAACATTTTATTTAAAAAGAGTTGGCGTTATTTTTGATGAAGCGGAACACATCCAGCTCATTCTCATTCTTGGCATAAGTGGACGCACTTAAAACAGTTATTCCAATTATTTTTAAATCAAACGAGTTTGATTTAAATCAGCGGAGAAAGACCTTTTACATGTCCTGACTGCAACTATTCCTCTTCTCGAAAAAAGTAACTAAAACGGCACTTGCTAACTCAGTGACGAAAAACCTTTTTCTTGTCCCGACTGCGACTATTCATGTGCTACACAACGGTATCCAAAAATTTACATGCTTACCCACACCGGACAAAAACCTTTTTAAAACATATTGTACAAAGGAACTTCTTAGAAATCATTTGCTTACTCTAGTGTCATAAAACCTTTTACATGTTTCCACTGTGACTATTCATGTTCTACAAAGAGGCGCCAAAAAATTACATGTTTACGCACAGCAGACAAAAACCATTTTCCTGTCTAGAATGAAGTTATACAAGTTCTCAAAATGACAGTTTAAAAATCCACCATACGATTTACAGAAGAGAAAAATTTTTCATGTCCTGACTGCAACTATTTGTGTTCTGAAAGGGGATATTGAAGTCACTTGCTGACTCGACTCATAGTGGAGAAAAACCCTTTTCATGTTCCGACTGCAACTATTCTAGTACTACGAAGAGAAATCTAAAAATCACATGTTTACCCACTGTGGAGAAAAACCCATTTCATGTCCTGACTGCAACTATTCTTCTTCCCGAAAAAAAATAACTTTAACGGCACATGGTAACTCACACTGATGAAAAACCTTTTTCATGTCCCGACTGCAATTATTTATGTTGTACAAAGGAACTTTTTAGAAATCATTTGCTGACTTACAATGATTTAAAACCTATCACATGTTTCTACTGCAAGTATTCATGTTCTAAAAAGAGGCACCAAAAATTACTTGTTTACCTACAGCAGACAAAACCACCTTCTTGTCCCAAATGCGGATATTCAAGTTCTCGAAAGGAGATTTAAAAATGCACAGCGCGATTCACAGTGGAGAAAAATCTTTTTCATTTTCTGAGTGTGACTAGGCATGTTCTACGAAAAATATCTATATGTAATATTATTATATTTAAGCAGTGAACTAACCTGTGTGTAAACTAAAAGCATTGTTCTAACTAAAACTCTCGTATGACATCATTCGTATGTAACGTTCCATGAATTTTTCATCATTTTTTTTATTTTTTCTTTTGCTGTTTTCCAAATTTCATTGTCATTTTTTGGTTGCGCTGCACTGGCAAGTCAGCATGAGAACCTGTATAGGCGAATAACAGCTGATGATGTAAATCACCCGCTTTTCAGGACATTACAGTACCTTCAAACTCACTTTAACAACACTGACTGCATAAATTTGTGTTTATATGTATTTCGTATTTAGAACACTAACGACTACTGACAATGAAAATAAAATAAAAATGATGCACAATACAGTCGAGGAATTAATTCCCCGTACAACATAAACGAAAAGGGTTGCCAACTTGGAGGATTTTAGTTCCCTAGTTTTTTATTTAAATAAAGAAAAACATGTTACGTAACGCGTTGTTCGAACCCCCCCCCCCGGTAACGCACCGTAACGTTTCACAAGACCCCCCCCTCTCCCCCCCCCCCCCCCCCCCCAAGTACGTTACGTAATACTTGAACGGCCCCTAAGTACAAATTTATTTTAACAATCACACTCTCTTCTACTATATTTTTCTCTCTCTGCTATCTATCGATTTCTATAACATTTGTTTATATGTTTATACGTTTGGGGTTTGGGGCGAGGTAATCTTTGGAACTAATAATACTATATTGATGAAATTTTGATACGGAGATAGTATAGATCCTGAGGAAATATATAAATTACCTACTTTTTAATGCGGGAAAAATCTAATTCCTACGGAACGAGTGGATGTTCGTGATTTTTTCGTCCAAATCTAAGCACTGTCGCGAAACACAAGCTTGTAAAAACATTTCACAAGTATTTTGCTGCCATGTCAATGTTACCTACATTTTTTTATCTTCCTTCCCGTGTTTAACGCTATCCCAAATATAATGCGTTTTTGGTCGTCCTCGCTGGATAGCGTTATAATGAAATTTTATTGTAATCAATTTATTTTTAGAAACATTTTGACTTACAGAGATTTAATTTATTGCAGATTTTATTGATTACTACTTAACTAATTAGTACAAAATTTCTGAACACGTTGATCTAATCAAAATAAATCTTGATCAAAATATAGAAAACGAAAAGCAGAAAAAGAAAAAAATTTCAATTAACAAAAAGTTTATGAATATAGATAAATATATCATAACAAAAAATCAAGACCTGAATGTGGCATCTACATCTGGAATACAACGAATTCATCGGTAATGGAGCCTCTGTCTGACAAGTCAGATCAGACAGCTGCTGGAGAGATTGTGGACGAAGTTTCCCGAAGTGAGGGAATAAGTTGTGCTACAATTACATATGCTGCTCAGGATGACTCCATTGGTGATGTACAACAAATACAAATGCTAGATGACGTTAGTACTGTTGTCCTGAATATGGCGGATCCAGCCACTTGGCCACTCATTCGAAATAGCAAAATAATTGATCATATAATAACCAGTGGCCCAGTGCAAACTCACATTGATAATTATCCGAAGAATGATACAGGGTGACATTTCTCTAATTCTCATATCATAAAAAAAAACTTGCAAACAATGAAACAATTCATTCAAGATAAAAACCTATCTGCGATCGACAATATCTCAATCTAAATTGACAAACTTGGCAACCCGGTCAATCGAAAATGAAATTGCTGAAAACATCGATTTTGATGAAACATAATCAAAGAATTTTTTTAGGTTATCAATTTCGCCGATAAAAAGACTAGAAACGTGAAATTGTATTAGTTTTTTTAAATAGTTTGTTTTTTTAATAAACGGTTATTTCTTAATACTCAGTGCAATTTCGTATGGAATTGAATTGCAGTTAGGGGGCGCCGTGGAAATCTCGCCCAGGGCGCTGGTAGTGCTAAAACCGGCCCTGTGTGGAGAGTTATTTTGAGGAGATGAAGGAGTGAACAAGGGTCAGAAAATCGAGAATGGTATCCATGTATTAGGATTTTGCATCTCGAATTTTTACACTGAGTTGAGGGAACAAGGCAGATTTCAGCTTATGATTTATTCTGCGACCCCCAAATAATAGTTACGCACGGAACAGTCAATTTATCAGAATTTCGCAGAATTTGGTATGCAACTCAAATATCAAGCTTCACTCGGTACACGATAAATATGCAACACGTTATTTAAATTTATCTTTATATTCTGAACAAAAAACTGGATTAAATTAAATCTTTAAATCTCTATGCGGCGATTTAAAACTACACTCAGAACATGAAAATGGATTTTCTTTGATTCTGTCAGCACAAACATAGTCTTCAACTATCTAAAAACTTCTTTTGAAATGTGTCAGCAGATGAATCCATACCTGGAATTTCACATTCTGAACACAAAATAGGTTTAAGTTAAATGTGCAAGCGGCAAATCAAAATTATAACATCACTCAGATGAAAATGCTTTTTATTTATTCTGGCAGCACATGCATAGTCTGCCACTAAAATTTTGTAACAGTACTTCGAATAAGATAATGTTTTCCTTTAAAATGTGTCAGCATGTGAATCCACAACTGGAATTTTACATTATCACAAAACTGGTTTCAAATTAAGAGTTAATCTGCGAGTCACCAGCTTTGATTAGTTTTACTTTCATAATATGCGTGTAGTTTTCCTACGAATTATGATTTTTTGGGGGGTAGGGCAGCCGAGCCCCGCCCTCAATTTTTTTTACACTAGCTCCATACATAGCTAATAGAAAAATGAGGAAAATAATTCCCCTCAGGGCCTATGTCATCTTTGGGGATGCTGCGTGGAGGGTCATTTTGTGGGAAAAAAGGAGAGGAAGTAGTAGGAAGGAAAAAGGTATGAGGGGTGGGTAGAAATCTGGGGTCAATTTGTCCAGGAGTGACGGACGTATGAATCAATCCCTCCCACTGCGGGTAAGGCGATATTCCGAGAGTCCTGCTGGAGAGGTTCACAGGTCTTCCTCAATCAGTCTCTCCCGATCCGGCCTGCCACGCAGTTGGTGGGCAGACGCATATGCCGCCAAGATCCGGATGAACCTCACCCCATGAACCCGGGAATCCCTGCTTAGTGACCAAACGTAGCGAACCACTTGGGGTGACCTATGGCAGAAGTATTGATAATGCAATAAATGGTTTCCGGACGGCGGTATCCTTACCCGACTCCGAAATTTTAAATAATAATAATATCTTTTAAAAAATTATCACGGATCGATGTGTTTCGATGGCTCATTACACCATCCATGTACACAAATACGATGAAAACCATTTACTTGTTCTGTGAATCAATTAAAAAAGCTGAGGTCTCGCGTGCAGATTAACTCTTAGGTTAAAACCAGTTTCATGTTCCGATTATTCTGTCAAAATTCCAGTAGCGGATTAATCTACTGACGCATTTCGAAGAAAATCGTTCTAATATTTCGAGTGGAGTTAAAATTTATGTTTCAAACCATTCTTCAAAATTCGTATTTTATAGGAAAACCATACGCACATTATGAGAGTAATACTGGTTAAATCTGGGGACTCGATAGTAGATTCATGCTCAATTAAAACCAGTTTTGTGTTCAGAATGTAAAATTCCCGTTGTGGATTTATCTGCTGACACATTTCAAAGGAAAACAAACTCTCTTATTCGAAATGCATTTATAAAATTCTACCTGCAGATTCTATGCATGTGCTGACAGAATCAAAGGAAAAAACATTTTCATGTTTTGAGTGTAGTTTTAATTCGTCACATACATATTTATTGTAAACCAGTTTAACATTCTCTTATTCGAAGTGCAGTGATAAAATTCTATTTGCATACTATGTGTATGCTGCCACAATCAAAGAAAAACAATGTTCATGTTCTGAGTGTAGTTTAATTCTTCCCATTCAGATTTAATTTAAACCAGTTTTGTGTTCAGAATTAAACGATAAATGAAATGACAAGTTGCAGAATCATCTGCTGTTAAAGAACCTAAGTAGGGGGGCGGTGAAATTTACCTCCGCCCCGGGCGGCTGACACCAAAGCTACGCCACTAAATATCAGGTGGTCCGTTCCATCCCAAAGAATATGCAAATGTTTAGCCATTTCTTATAAATAACACTATGATCGATTGAATTATTAAACGGATAACTGGTGAATTCCACCAACTTCTCAATTTTCTCGAAATCACTAAAGCGATTTTCGAAGTCTGATATCACTGCCTTAATTTCTGCTGTTTACTTATCAGGAATGAAATTATAGGTAATATTTTATTACATATTTTTTTACAAATTGTGAAATTTTTACTTTTCGATGTCGACTCTCATAGACGTCGTTTGACTTTGGAACGCTGCAACAGTATTCATAATTTCTGTTAATGATTTATTCTTGCCTTGTAATTCCAGATTTAATGTGCTCAGTTTTCCGGTAAAATCTAAATCGGCTAAAACCTAATCTAAAAAGGCTAAATCACATTGCCAGTATAAATCACACAGTTGCTGATAATCGTCACCCCTCTCATCAAGAAAATTACTTATTACGTCCAATAACATGATGGATCGGCATTTGAAAATCACACAAGATGATACACGCAGCTCTTGTACGGGTTCTTGTCCGGCTACGCGTCCGACTTCTTGTGCGGGTGCGGGCTCTATTGGGTTCGAGTTCTTGGCCGGACCCGTGCCTGCGATCGACTAGACTAATGGCCGCGATCGACCGGTTGGCCATCCCTGCTCTAGAAAATACTCTCAGTATCGCCCTGGTGTAAGACCACCATTCAGAATTGAAACGTTGCTTGAAATGGTTTCTACCATGTTTGGTGACCAGATCTGAATAGCCAGGTACTTCCCCACCTTCCTCTTCCCTATCTCCTTCCCCTCCCCACTGCCTTCAGCCTCACAACATACCCCAATTGGGGATGCCATAGTCCCATTGGCTCCAGATGGGAGCAGTTGGGACTCTTGTGCGGTATTCATGTAGAAAAAAATACAAATTCCTAAGTTGTATGTTTCAGAGAAGTGTCTTTAGTTTTGTAATATATTTGTGGGTGGAAACCTTTAATAACTAAACTACTCTTTTTAGAGTGTGTGGGGTCTAATACCCCAGGATAAAGTGGCAATTGTTTTTTTGATACCACTGTATTTTTTTGTTGGCACAGTTGTGTTCACATGGCAGAAGTTTGCTTTGAGCTTCATTGAGCGGTATGTTTATGGCTCTAATCCTTGACCATAGAGGCAGTGGCGGACCAGGCCCATCAGAGGCCCGGGGTGGCAAAGCTGAATGACCCCCCCCCATATTTTAGGAATTTGATGTAATTTTACAACCTTTTTATTCAGTTCACCTCCTCCTTCAGAGCCTCCAAATGGCTCCATGTTCCCTTGACGAAGTCCTAAACAAGGCATCAGGACACTGTACACAACTGTTTTTTTTTTCTTTTTTTTATTTCATTTTCTAAAATATGCATTTGTCAATAATGCTATCACCAATATTTTTAAGATGATTCATAAAGTTGGCGGAGATACGCGTTTTTTCTCCAAACTACGTTTTTTACCCTGGTTGACAACATATTAGAAAAACTATACATTCAATATGGTTATAATAATTCATAAAATCTTATAAGACATGTTTCTGTGAAATATTTATAAAGTGATTCTTCATTTGTTGTGTCTGTATGTTGCTTCTGTGAATTTATTTGTAAAATTTTTGTTCATATATTGTGTCTGCATATTGGGTTGTGTTGTGTTTAACTTTTCAAAAGTACCAATTGGCGATCCCTTAACCCATTACCTCCATGAATTTATTTTTTATTTTTATAAACTTAAATCATCATTATAACCCGATAGTATAGACTTAAAGAAGAGCCCAAAATCAGTTTTAGAATTTTCCGCCAGCCCACCCTCTCACCAGAGCGTCTAGAAAATTGATGCCTAAACGCAACTCTTGGAGGTAACCCCCCTTAGCAAAATTTATGTCAACTACGTATGATTTATATTGATAATCAATATATATTATAAAAGAAAGTCCAAAAAAATGTGCGGAACGCAAAAACTCAGAAACGAGTACCGGTACGATCAAGAGAGTTATATGGTATGGTAGATCTCTATCCCCGCTAGGGAATAAGAGTATTCGTTTTTTCCTAAAGGGCTTGCTTTTGAAGATATAAGGGCTGAAAGTTCTATGAAGACTCTAGAAACTTCAAGAAGACTCTGGAAGATTCTGCAAACTTCTAGAAAATTCGACAAGACTCTGGAATGTTCTGGAAGAAATGGAGGAGTATGTCAGCGAATCTAGAAGGTTCCTGAAAGTTCAAGAAGGTTCGATAAAGCTGTGGAAAGTACTGAAAGAAGTGGAGGAGTGTGTCGCTGTGTCTAGAAGGTTTCAGAAAATTCTAGAAGGTTCCATAAAGCTTTCGGAAGTCCTAGAAGGTTCGATAGGGCTGTACAAAGTTCTGGAAGGAGTGGCGGAATATGTCGGTGAGTCTAGAAGGTTTCGGAAAGTTCAAGAAGGTTCGATAAAGCTGTACAAAGTTCTGAAAGGAGTTACGGAATATATCGGTGGGTCTAGAAGGTTCGATAAACCCGAAGAAAGTTTTAGAAGGTTCCATAAGGCTGTAGAAAGTTCTGAAAGGAGTGGTGGAGTGTGTCGGTGTGTCAAAAAGGTTCTGGAAAATTCTAGAAGATTCCACAGAGCTGTAGGAAGTTCTAGAAGGTTCGATAAAGCCGTGCAAAGTTCACAAGTGCTATAATAAATGACGGTGAGTCTAGAAGATTCCGAAATTTCTAGAAGGTTCGATAGAGCTATACAAAGTTCTGAAAGTTAAGTAGAAGTGTGTCGGTGTGTCTAGAAGGTTCCAGAAAATTTTAGAAGGTTCCATAAAGCTGTGGAAGTTCTAGAAGGTTCTGTAGGGCTGTACAAGGTTCATGAAGTAGTGGCGGAGTATGTCGGTGAGTATAGATGGTTCCGAAAACGGATAACGCTTTAGGAAGTTCGAGATGATTCTATAAGGCTGTAGAAAATTCTAAAAGGAGTGGAAGAGTGTGTCGGTGTGTCTAGAAGGTCCCGGATAATTCTAGCTGGTTCCGTAAAGCTGTCACAAGTTCTAGAAGGTTCGATAGGTCTGTGCAAAATTCTGGAAGGAGTGGCGGAGTATATCAGTGAGTCTAGAAGGTTCGATAAAGCTGTAGAAAGTTCTGGAAGGTGTGGCGGAATATGTCGGTGAGTCTAGAAGGTTTCGGAAAGTTCAAGAAGGTTTGCTAAAGCTGTAGAAAGTTCTAGAAGGTTCCATAAGACTGTGAAAACTTCTGAAAGGAGTGGAGGAGTGTGTCGGTATGTGTAGGAGGTTCCGGAAAATTCTAGAAGATCCACAAAGCTGTATGAAGTTCTAGAAGTTTCGATAAAGCTGGAAAAGGTTCTGGATGGAGTGGCGTAGTAATTCAGTGAGTCTAGAAGGTTCGATAAAGCTGTAAAAAGTTCTGGAAGGTGTGGCGGAATACGTCGGTGAGTCTAGAAGGTTTCGGAAAGTTCAAGAAGGTTTGCTAAAGCTGTAGAAAGTTCTAGAAGGTTCCATAAGACTGTGAAAACTTCTGAAAGGAGTGGAGGAGTGGGTCGGTATGTGTAGGAGGTTCCGGAAAATTCTAGAAGATCCACAAAGCTGTATGAAGTTCTAGAAGTTTCGATAAAGCTGGAAAAGGTTCTGGATGGAGTGGCGTAGTAATTCAGTGAGTGTAGAAGGTTCAGGAAAGTTCTAGAAGGTTCGATAAAGCTGTAGAAAGTTCTGATAGGAGTGGAGGAGTATGTCAGTGTGTCTAGAAGGTCCCGAAAAATTCTAGAAGGTTCCATAAAGCTGTCGGAAGTTCTAGACGGTTCGATAGGAATGTACAAAATTCTGGAAGGAGTGGCGGAGTATGTCGGTGAGTCTAGAAGGTATTATAAAGCTGTAGAAAGTTCTGGAAGGTGTGGCGGAGTATTTTGGTGAGTCTAGAAGGATCCGGAACGTACTAAAATGTTTGATAGCTGTAGAACGTTCTAGAAGGTTTGATAGAGCTGTAGAAAGTTGTAGAAGCGGTAGAGGAGTGTGTTGGTCTATGTAGAAGGTTCCGGAAAGTTCAAGAAGGTTTGCTAAAGCTGTAGAAAGTTCTAGAAGATTCCATAAGGCTGTAGAAAGTTCTGAAAGGAGTGAAGGAGTGTGTCTGTGTGTGTAGGAGGTTCCGGAAAATTCTAAAAGATTCCACAAAGCCGTATGAAGTTCTAGAAGTTTCGATAAAGCTGGAAAAAGTTCTGGAAGGAGTGGCGGAGTAAGTCTGTGAGTCTAGAAGGTCTGGAAAGCTCTAGAAGGTTTGATAAAGTTGTACAAATTTCTGAAAGGAATGGTGGAATATATCGGTGGGTTTAAAAGTTTCCGTAATGTTCTAGGAGGTTCGATAAAACTGTAGAAGTTCTAAAAATTGAATTCCGTAAAGATGTAGAAAGTTCTGATAGGAGTAGAGGAGTGTGTCGGTGTATCTAAAAGGTCCTAGAAAAATTCTAGAAGGTTCCATAAAGCTGTAAGAAGTTCTGGAAGGTGTGGCGGAGTATGTCCGTGAGTCTAGAAGGTTCTGGAAAGTTATAGAAGGTTTGATTTGTAGAAAGTGGTTCCATAAGGCTGTACAACATACATAAGGACTGGAGGAGTTTGTCGGTGAGTCTAGAAAGTTCCGGAAAGCTCTAGAAGGTTTGATAAAGTTGTACAAAGTTCTGAAAGGAGTGGTGGAATATGTCGGTGGGTTTAGAAGTTTCCGGAAAGTTCTAGAAGGTCGATAAAACTGCAGAAAGTTGTAGATGGTTCCGTAAAGCTATAGAAAGTTCTGATAGAAGTAGAGGAGTGTGTTGGTGTGTCTAGAAGGTCCGGAAAAATTCTAGAAGGTTCCATAAAGCTGTAGGAAGTCTTAGAAGGTTCGATAGGGCTGTACAAAGTTCTGAAAGGAGTGGTGGAGTATGTCGGTGAATATAGAAGGTTCCAAAAAGATCTAAAAGCTATAGAAAATTTTGGAAGGAGTGGTGGACTATTCCGGTGTGTCTAGAAGGTTCCGAAAAGTTCTACAAGGTTCGATAAAGCTGTAGAAAGTTCTAGAAAGAGTGGCGGAGTATGTCGGTGAATATAGAAGGTTCCGAAAAGATCTAAAGCTATAGAAAATTTTGGAAGGAGTGGCGGAGTATGTCGGTGTGTCTAGAAGGTTTCAAAAAGTTTTACAAAGTTTGATAAAGCTGTTAAAAGTTCTGAATGGAGTGGAGGAGTGCGTCGATGTGTCCAGAAGGTTCCGAAAAGTTCTGGAAGGCTCGATAAAGCTCTAGAAAGTTCTGAAAGGAGCGATGGAGTGTGTTGATGAGTCTAGGAGGTTCTAGATAGTTCTGGAAGCCTCCCTAATGCTCTAGAAGGAAGGAGAAAGTTCTAGAAGCTTTCAGAAATGAGTGGCGGAGAGTTTCATCGAGTCTAGAAGGTTCTGGAAAGTTCTGGAAGTTTGGATAATTTTTATCTTCAATATACATTATTAAAAAAGTGTTCAATGTGCATGCCGATAAAACTCAAAGATGAGTCCCGGTATGATAACGGGAGTTATATTGTGTGATAGCCCTCTATCCCACATCCATGAAGAAAGTTATCGGTTTTACCTGAAGGGCGTGCTTTTAAAGATATAAGGGCTGGAAGTCTCGCCCCCTTGAAATTTCTAACAGTTCAAAACATTCCAGAGTATTATTGAGCATTCCAACACACTCCGGAACATTTTGGAATATATTTAGGAATATACCGGAATATCCCAGATCGTTGTGGAACATTCCAGAAGACCCCTGAATGTTGTGGAATGATCTGGAACATTATTCTCGAACATTTGAAATTTTTTATGTGGCTACCCATATGGGGTATATAAATCAAGATCCGTCGTGGATTCGAATGTCAATTCAATCTCACATCAACTCCCTGAGCGAAGCCGGACACCCAGTCAGAGAATTTGAGAGCATTCCACAACGAACCAGAACATCCCGGAACATTCTGGAAAAATGTGGAAAGTTCGGGAATGGGGAATCGGGAACATCAATGTGAAACATTTCAGAACACTCTCGAATATTGTCCTGAGCGAAGCCGGGTAACCCAGCTAGTTTAAAATAAATGATAGCCGTTGTTTATAATTCAGTGAAAAAACTTATTAATGGAAAATACGCAAAATAACAAAAAATTCAATATTAAAAAAAAATTCAAGAATGAGGAAAACTAACCAGTGCCAGTAGCACGCGTTCTCTTATCCTTCAGGAAGCACATCAAAAAATGGTGAGATGTGAATAAATTGCCCATAGTAGCTCATGGCGTGCATCATAGAAGTAGGACGGATAATCCCTGATCTAATTCGGGGTCATATGTATCAGATGCTCTGGAATACGGCATTGCTTGGAACAGGTAGCCTTAGACTACTTTTGTTTATAGTGAGACTTCTTTTTGTACCTACTGTTGTTTTGATTTTTTGGCTGGTGGTGCATTTGAAATAAATTTTTGCAAGGTATTACGACTCGCACAGGACGATGTTGAAGGCTGATTCCAGTGAAGGTCATTTGCGAATTCATCTGGTTCATGCTCGTCAAGGCATGACTCATAAATTTTCTCAATTTCGATGTTGCGCTCGATAACAAATGTACCGGCAATATCAATGCCGGCAATATCTCGAAAGTTATCCACCTCCGCATATCCGTTATATGTTATCAAATTATCGTCAATATGCTCTTCGTTCTTCTGTTCATCAACGTTCTCTGGAGGAATCACAACAATAGCGCGTTATTAATAACATTATTGTCATCACTTTCACTTACGCTAAAAGAGCGCTCCAATTCTGCCATCATTTCATCGTGATTCAACGATTTCGTTTTATAACGACGAATTAGGTATAGAAGAAGTAGGTATTTTCGACATGATAAAAAATATACGAAAACCGCAGACAAACTATTGATTTCAATAAAAATCACTCATAAAAACACAACAAAACCGTATTATTTGAAGGCAAGCTAACCAAAAACGTATGTAAACATTGTCACAGCTAACCTCCAAAGGTTGCGCGCAGGCATCACCTGATTTCAGTGACATCTAGCTGTCATCTTATGCATATAATACTATGTTGAAATAGTGTTGCCGACCATTTAATCTTTTGATAACAATATGTGATTCACACATGTTTTATTTTTTTTCGATTTAAATTTGGTAATAACAATTTTCCGATTTAAAATGGGTCTATTTTCAGGGCTTTAGTAAAAAAATAATTAAAAATAGGATAATTAATAAAATTTATTAAATTATGTTAATTATTGAAAGCTACATACCAATCTGTAAATGGTGCATAACAACTTGGTGGGATTTAGCTTTATTCATAGTGAAAAAAAATCATACTTTTCATCAATTTTTTTTATGCTTATAGGCATCGTCATGGAGGTAATGGGTTTTAATGAGTTTTGATAACTCGTGGGAGTGCAACTTCATTGTATGTTTTTTTTTAATGGCAATGCTGATTAAAAATACATATGAAGTTACATCAGTTACATAGTTATATAAGGTTTTAACAAAGAAATAAAAAATTGCCTTTCCTCACCATAAAGAGACAATCCTCTTGTGTTTGGTGAGGGAGTTCTTGCTCAATTGGTAAATTAAAAGATCGTGTAAGTTAGTAATAAAGGCTATTCTAAATAACAAGTAGGTTAAAAAAATCGTGTATAAATTTAAAAATAATAATCATGAAGAGTTTTCAAAATCATAATATAAATTTAAAAAATCATTATAAATGAAAGAATCATGTAAGTTAGTAACAAAAATTATTGTAATAAGTAAGTAAAGGATATGTAAGAAAGAATGCAAGATTTATACAATAGTAGACTTAGAGATATAGAAACTAAGAAATGAAGGAAAAAGAAGGAGTGAACTATTTATAAAATAGCAGACTTTAAGATATGAAGTAAACATATTTGGGACTTTTATAGCAGTTTAAGGTATTTTTTAATTTGTGCTTAAATTCCTGCATATTTTCGATAGTTTTTAATTTTAATGGGAGGTTGTTATAATAAATTATGCCTAGGTAAAGACAGGAATTTTGAATGTGCTTAGTATTAAATTTAGGGATCTTAATAGTTTTCTGGTATCTTGCTGATGCATTGAATTGGAAGTTACGAGTATTTTACTGTATTTCTTTTTAAATTTGAAGTATTGAATATTTTTTATACATTTTGTCTATTAATTGTAGGCACATTGAATATTGTAAAAAGAATTTCGTTGGAAGTTTAGACGGTTTTTTCAAGATTACCTTAATTATCAACCTTTGAACTATTTTGAGTGGATTTAAAATATTGTCATATGTTCCTCCCCAGCCAATAATACCATATTGTAATATAGATTGAACAGTCGCATGGTACACCCTTTTTAGGTTTTCTAAGCTAAGAATATTTCTAAGTCTAATAAATATAGTTTTTTTTTTTTTAATTTATTTAATGAAAAGAGCATGATTTTTGAATGAAGAGTACTAGCTCTTGAGCTTGGCGTAGGAGTTATTTTACAACTAGTTCATTTTTATATCATACATTTTACTTACAGTATACAATAAATATAAACTATATATAAATATAATATATAAACTACTATTTTTCACTTTTATAACATACATTTTACTTAGTGTATACAATAAATATTAACTATGTTGTGATGTTAATTTTTGATATGCTATGAATTGAAGTTATAACATTTTGATTGGTGTTGTTATGGTTGTTGATTTTTTTAAAGTTTATTTTGACCTTTTTCTTGAATGATACGAAATCTGTTATTTTTTTAATTTCTTCGGGAAGACTATTAAAATATTGTATGCCTTTGTAAATATAATTGTTGTGCATTTGTTGTGTTGAAAATAGAGGAATTTGGAAATTAAATTTATGCCTTAATGAAGAGTTGAGTTTAAATTTTTTAGTTACATTTTCTTTGAATATTAATAGAAGTCAAGCTGTTGCTTTAAAAGGTTACATGTCACAAATTATAACTATTCCCTCAGGGGTACCGCAAGGGTCTCATCTAGGGCCTCTATTGTTTATTTTATATATAAACGATACGAACCATGTCATAAACCACTCTTGTTTCCTTTTTTACGCCGATGACATGAAATTATATAAATGTATCAGCTCCATAGATGACTGCAACCAATTACAAGAAGACGTTAGCAAAATTGAGGAATATTGCGAAAACAATCAATTATATCTAAATATAGATAAATGTAATGTTATTACTTTTACACGAAAAAAAAATCCAATAAATTATATTTACAAATTAAACCATGTACCTCTACAACGAGTAGAAACAATAAGAGAAAAAACGAGTAGAAATAATAAGAGATCTATATTGAAAATATTCTAGAGAAAGCTTATAAACAATTGGGTTTCATTATTTGCATTACAAAGCCTTTTACCATAGCACACACCCTAATTCTGTTATATATGTCATATGTACGTTCACAACTCGAGTTCGCCTCAGTAATTTGGAATCCTCAATATCAAACATATATTCATCGCATTGAAAATATCCAGAACAAATTTATAAAACACCTATCCTATCGCTTTAGTAATCATCGATTTGACCCTATCGCTTTATATAAACGCAGAAAAATCTCTGATGCATTATTCTTACACAAAATCGTGAACTGCCTTGTTGATTCATCATATCTGTTAGAAAATATTGCATTTCGTTGCCCCAAACAAAACACCAGATCGAACGACTTATTTAGAATACCACACAGTAAATCTAAATATGCGCAAAACTCTGTATTAGTACGTATCTGTGAAACTTACAATACCTTACGAGATGTAGACATTTTCAACCATGACTTGAAATCATATAAAATGCAGCTTAATAAATTAATAACTTAAAATACTTTTTTTTCTCCTTTTTGTGAAAATCATTTTATTATCAACCATAGCAAATAGAATAACCATGTTTGTTAATAATTTTACGTTTTTCTTTATTATGTATTATGTTCTTCTTTTTTATGTTTTTCTTTATTATGTTTATTTTTTTTCTTTGTCATTATTTAATAAGTTGAGTAGGTAAAAAAAACTAAACCAATATTTTTTAACATAATGGAACTTAATTGGTCTACAATATATGAATTTTATTGTTATAATAATTTTTTCTGTATGACTGTTTGTTTCCTCAATAAAAAGAAATAAAAAAAAATAAAATAAAATAAAGTATTGAATCTTTTTTATAGATGTCTTCAATTTTTGGTACTTCGAAAATTTTGAACAATGATGCTGAAGGGAATATTGGTTGTTTTTTTAAAATTACTTTAATAATTAGTTTTTGTACCACTTTTACAGGACTGAAAATTTTTTCATATGCACCTCCCCATCCAATGATTCCATACTGAATTAGTGATTGGACTAGTGCGTAATAGACTTTTTTTAGGTTGTTTAATTTGAGAATATTTCTTATAGATACATTTCCTAATGCGTTTAACAAGTTCACATATGTGTCTGTTCCATTTCATATGTTGGTCTACAATTACACCCAGGTACTTTATTTCAGTTGCATGGTTTAATAAGGTACATGAATTATTACAGACATCTTTGTTACATTTTTTGTTGGGTATAATTATATTAATGTTGGGATAAGTTTTGGATTTATTTATTGAGAAAGGGATATAAACTTTTTTTTTGCATTGATTGTAAGAAGGTTTGTATCGAACCAGGTTTTTAGGATTTGGATGTCATTATTTGCATTTTCATTTACAATTTTCCAGTCACTACCCTTAATTATGATGATCGTGTCGTCCGCGTAAGATATAACGGTTCCAGTGAGGTTTTGTTTAAAAATATCGTTTACGTACATGATAAAAAGTAATGGTCCCAAAACAGTACCTTGCGGTATCCCAAAATCACTTGTGAGTGGTAGACTTGATGTGTGATTAATTTTTACAATTTGTGTTCTTTTGCGAAGATAACTTTTTAGTCAATTTAGTACTCTGTCATTAAAACCCACAACCTTTAATTTTTGTATTAATTGGATATGTGATATTCTGTCAAAAGCTTTTTGGAGATCTACAAAAATACCAACACATTTTAATGATTTGTCTAAAGCGTCTTGTATAGTACTAGGTAATTTAGTAATTGCGTCTTTTGTGCTTTTGTTTTTCCATGAATCCAAACTGGTTTTTGTGAATTATGTTATTGATCTTAATGAAATGAGTTATTCTTTTTTTGGCAATTTTTTCAAATATTTTGCAATGTTTGATAGTAAGGATATAGGACGGTAATTGGTTGGTTCTTCTGGATTGCCGGTCTTAAATATTGGTACGATTACGGATTGTTTGTGCATGGACGGAAATATTCCGGTTTGAAAACTTGTATTGATTATATGAGTTAATGGTTTTGATACTTGTGATTTTATACATTTCAGTGTTTGTATTGTGATCCCATCAAAACCTGGGGAAGAACCACCTTTCATACTTGTAATGATTTGTTCGATTTCTTCTTTTGTTGTTGGTTGAAATAGTTCAAAGGTATACTCATTATTTACTGTAGTGTTTGTGTTATTTGGGGTCAGGTTTTGTTGGATTTTGCTAGCGAGGTTTTTTCCTACATTAGCAAAAAAGTTGTTGAATACATTTCCAAATCCTTTTGACGAGTTCACAAATATGTGTTTTCCATTTAAAATGTTGATCTATATATACCTACACCAAGATATTTGATTTTAGGAGTTGGACTAAGAAGAAACACTCTTGATTGCAGTTGGTTTTATTACTTTGGTGTATTATGATGTTTAAATTTGGTTCTAATTTGAATTTATTGATAGAGAATGGGATAAATTTTGTTTATCAGTGTTTAGAGAGAGGAGATTTTTATCGAACCAATTTTTCAATATGTTAATATCAATGTTCGCTAGGTTATTAACAGTATTCCAATCGGTACCTTCAATTATTATGACAGTATCGTCAGCATAAGATATTATTTTTCCGTTTAGTTTTTGTATGAATATGTCATTAACATAGATGATAAACAGTAACGGTCGCAGGACTGTACCTTGAGGTATGCCGAAATGACTCATTCTTGGTGAACTAAGCACACCATTAATTTTAACAACTTGGGGACGTTTGAAAACGTAGCTTTTTATCCATTCTAGAGCTGAACCATTTAATCCAATGTTTCTTAATTTACTTATAAGTTTGTCATGTGATATACTGTTAAATGCTTTTTTTGAGATCTATAAAAATTCCCAGGCATTTAAATAATTTATCTAATGAACTATGTACAAGGCTACTTAATTTTGCAATTGCATCTTGTGTGCTTCTACCTTCCATAAAACCAACCCGGTTTTCATTAATTATACCATTGAATTTTATAAATTGGCTCATTCTTTTTTTAACTAGTTTTTCAAACTTTTTTGCTATATACGGGATGGTAATTATTTACTTCTTCTGGATTACCTGATTTAAATATTGGAGTAATAGTAGTTTGTTTGTAATTTGATGGAAATACTCCGCTTTGGAAACTTGTATTTATTAAATGCATTAATGGCTTATAAACTTGATTTTTTATGTTTTTTAAAATATCAACCGTAACTGCATCAAAGCCAGGAGCAGATCCTCCTTTCATATCGGTTATGATAGAAACTATTTCCTCCTCTGTGGCGACTTCGAGATGTTATAATATTTGGGTCAATATGAATGAGATTGGCGAGATTTTTCCCTACATTTGTAAATAAAATGTTAAATATATTTGCAGCTTTTGAGGGGTTTTCTTTACAGCATGTTTTTGAGTTATCATGAATAATAGCATTGATTTTGTTATTATTGTTTTTTTTCTTGTCAATTATTTCATTTACAACCGTCCATTCTCTTTTACTATCATTTTCAGCTTGATCCAACTTCCGTTTATAGTAACTTTCTTTAGTATTTTTTATGACAAATGAAAGTTTATTTTTATATGCTTTAAAGTGATTGAGTAAGTTTCTATTATTAGGTTGTTGAGTTGTTAATTTATAAAGAGCTTGCTTACGTCGTACAGATACTATTAATCCATGAGCAATCCATGGTTTTATAGGTTTGAAGTTAGACAGTTTGTGTTTGATAAAAATATTTTATTTTATTTTATTAAAAAAAATTAGAGTCCAAACCTTTCAAAATGTCAAAAAAATAAAAGTGGGTAATATTATTTTTTATGTATTTATTAATCTTAAGTTAGCTCACATCTTTGTGTTTGCTAATATTTTATAAATATATAAACATTTACATTGGTTGGCAAACATAATCATTCTTAAAATATTTCACATAAATAAAGACAATAATAATTGAGGTAGACATACTTTCGTAATTCTTTTTTAAACTTATTTATATTTTCTATCTCAGTAATTTCATTCGCGATGTTGTTATACATTTGGACGGCCTGGTACATCAGAGATTTCTGGGTGCTTGATTTTTTCTTGTCGGCAGTCTAATTTGCTTTGAATTTCTTGTCCCGTGTCCGTGTGTTTCGTTATTATAATGTATTTTTCTTTTTAGTTCCTTAGACATCATCCCCATGTTAATTTTATGTAAAAAAATAAGTACATTCAAATACACAGTTTGCTTCACCGTCAACATATTTAGCTCTTTTAGCATATCTCGTATCCGTGTGTATATGTTGCGCTTAAGTTTTATTCGCATTGCTTTATTTTGCAGTATTTGCATTTTTTTCATTTTCTCTTCATTGCAGAGAAAAAGAATTCTTGAACAGTAATTAAAGTGTGGTGATATAATTGTATTTTGTATTATCTGGCATGTTTCTTTAATTTCTTTCGTTTTAATTTCTTCCCCTTTTTTATGATTTCTCCATTTATAGAAACCTTTGGTTCATCATGCGTATTTGTTCTACCTATATGCATGTATTTTGTCTTATTTACGTTTAGTTTCAATTTATTTAATTTGAGCCATTTTGACAAAGTTTCTAAGTCACTATTTATCTTTTTGATTGCTTTCTCATAATTATCTTCTGCAATATAAATCAGTGCGTCGTCTGCAAACAGTCTTATTTTGCAATGTTTTAGTATTTTTACCATATCATTTATGTAGAGTATAAACAATATCGGATCCAATACCGATCCTTGCGGTACCCCCAGCATATTTTCAATCGGATTTGATACATTGTTTCTTATCTTTGTTGTTTGTTGTCTGTTGCTTAAATAATTTTTAAACCATTCCAATTCTTTCCCTTTTATTCCACATTTTTTTTAATTTTTTAATGACTCTTTTTCTATCTATTGTTTCAAAAGCTCTTTGAAAATCTAAAAACACCGCAACAGTATACAAGTTTTTATCTATATCTTCCTTCCAATCATCAATCACTAAATTTAACGCTGTTTCACATGAATTATTGTTCCTAAATCCGGATTGTTCGTTACAAAGGATGCTATTATTTTCCAAGTATTCTTCAAGTTGAGATTTAATTATGTATTCCATCACTTTTTACATCACTTATTTACAGGTCGAAAGTCTTCACATTTTTTTGAGTTTGAAATCTTTGGAATCGGTATCACCATAGACGTTTTCCATGATTCGGGAAACTTCCCTGTTTCTAAAGATTCGTTTATTAAACTAAGAAACTGTTGTCCTATTACAGGTAGTGCATCTTTTAATATTTGAATTGTGATCCCATCTTGGCTGGGCTTTGATTTGATGTTGGACAGTATTCTTTGGAGTTTCTGGCTGTCTATTTTCTTGAACTTGAATTCGCAAGTTTTTTCTTCAAAATTGAAAATTTCATCTTCTTTTATAATTGGGATATTTTTGTTAATTTCTTCTATACTTGTCACAAAATATTTATTAAACTTATCGGCAATGTTCTTCTCGTCAGCCAATTCTTTTGGGAATATGATATTTTTTTCCACCTCTTCACATTTTTTTTCATAAGTGACTTAAGTGACATATTATGTAAATCTGTAATGATAATGGTAATGAAAACCTACTTTCATTGCATTGAACCTAATGACATTAATTTGCATGCACCAAGTCTTAAACTGTTCGAAAATCCAGTCACTATGGCCAGGGCCGTATTATCCATAAGGTAGTGTAGGCAACTGCCTAGGGGCCCCGCATCGGCTCCTTGGAATTTTTCGAAAAGCAATTGGCCGAAGTTGTTAATCAACTTTTAAAATAAATAGTTCAAATTTGTTAATAAACTTTTAAAATATATATTTCACTTGCTTATGATTAACGAGATACAGTTAGGTTAGGTTAGTTGATATTTTCCATCCTATAATAAAATACTCAGTACATACTACATATATACATAGGTACTTAAATCAATTCGAAAAACTAGTCTTTCGATCAATTGATGTTCGAAAAATATGTTTTTGAAAAACTGAAGTTCGAAAAATTGCATTTCGATCAATTTACCTAGACCCGTACTAAATATAGTAAAAGTGCATTTCATTTTGTCACACCGCGATCTTAAAAATTTGTAAAACATTTTTGGTCGAAAATGAGCTGTTTGAGGTTAAAAATTTAGTTTTTGTAGTATATATTTTCTTTTATGGTTATCAAGTAGGTCATAAACAACTCGTAGATATCGAAAAAATCCAGTGTTAACTCGAATAAGTATCATTTACGGCAATTTCAAAGGAACTAACATGCAGGATTCACGCGATTTCAAAATAATTTTTTTTATTAATCTTACGAATATGTAATAATTGACACAAAAATAGGTGAATTCATTGGTTGTACAGAACTGTAATCAGCTTGTATGTATAAAACGAATATAAAACTTTACTCCACTTAATTTTATTTGACCGTAACCGATTTCAGCATGTTAGAGCCATCTTCAGACTGGTACAACTAATTCTTAGTCTACGGCTACTTAGTTTGTATGTCTCCATATTAAAATTCGAAGTATGATTTATTTGTTGTGGGCGGAAAATATTCAAAATGAACACCAAAAAATCACAAGCAATCCAAGGAAAAGGTTTTAAATCGGTCTGGATATATATATATACTCGGCACTTCATGAATATTCATAGACATAAGAAATCAAATAACATCAACGATAAAGCCGTCCAATGGATAGAAAGTTACTTGAACAATCCTGCACAATTTGTTAAAATAACAAAACTAGCGACCAAGAAACATCAATTTTGGTATCCTATAGCCTATAGGGCACCGTGCTGGAACCAATATTGTTCATTTTGTATGTAAACGACAAATTTATTCAACCATTATATGGACAAATTGTCTCTTTCGCCGATGATACAGTTCTTATAATAAAAGAAAAAAAACATGGGAAAAAATTAATGTAATAGCCACAGAAGACATAAATAATCTAAAAATATGGTGACATAACAACATGACACTAAAACATGTACAGACAGTATAAAATGTACGGGGGTCTCTTCATAACAGCTGACAAAAAGTCAAACCAAATGATAAGTTCGCAGAGAACAAACATTAAATCTAACAAGTTAAATCTCAAATTCAAAAATTCGCCTGAAATCAAAGTGTTGCCACGTAAAAAAAATAAATCAGTGTGGAATTTAACAAAATTAATAGGAACATTTTCGGAGACAGGACGTTTTCGTGTAATATAAATAATTATAATAATAAATTCAAATAATGGATTTATTTATTTAAAAAAAAACTGTATATTTCTAAAAAATTTTAATAATATTTTCGTAATCTTAATAAAAAAAATGTATTCACACTATTTTTTCCAAGTCGTTATGAAATCCATGCAAGTGGCCTATTGTTGAACACTAACAAAAAACGAAAAAAAATACCAAAAGTATTTTGGAGAAATCATTAACGGGAAGACTGCTTCCCTTATTTCCACATAAAAGTCACAATAATAATTATACTTCTTTATCTTCTTACTGAATACTTAGATGTTTGTGTCTTTTAGTTAAGGGTCTAGTGCATAGATTCCCAACCTTTTTTTGCCCACCGCCCACTTTGAGAATATTTTTTTTCTAGCGCCCCCCAACTCATAAATCTGAAACAGCAATTATCGTCACGATTATATATACCACACGGGGGGGGGGGGGGTGATAAAATGGGATGGGGCAAGATGGTTTTTAAAAAAAATAAATTATTGTATATTTTTTTGAAGACCGGCCAACTCAGAATGAAACCGACCCAGAAGCACCTCATAAAGGTCATTAAGAGTGTGACGTATGTGTATGAGGGTGACGGCATGAGTGCGAGACAGCGAGAATGGTATGTATAAAAGGGATGTACCCGCTGTTGAGCGCTCTCTCCATAATAATCTGGCAACCAATAAACATTGTAACATTAACAGATGTTATATTTACTACCCGATCCCAAGACACCACAGTTGGCGCAGCACGGTAGTTTTATTGTACGTAAATTGGAAGAATCTACGCAGTAGATTTCGGGATCTGACGGATTGTTGTCAGGATTGCAGGAAGCGATCGCAGGAAGCGATCGCATAAAGAAGATTTGGAGCAGCCACACGCAAGTATTCGCGTGTGTGGGACCGACAAATTACAAAATTATTGTCGTTCGGGTACACCGTGTAACGGGGTACAAAAGGACCGGATCAAGGATCGGGTCAAGGACTGGATCATCGTGTGGATTAGCCGGGAACCAGGACTTGGTTTCCGTCGCTGCAGTCTGGGAAGGAAGACCTCGGAGTAGGGATTGGATCCGCAGCTGTCGGGAGACGGAGCCAGACGGGGACGGTGATCTACAGCTCTGGGTGGCGTGCACGTGGAACGTGGAACGTGGACCTCGGAGTGTAGCCTTCTTGGAAGTGCTGAGATAAGTAGTCTAGATTATTTTGTTTCAGCTCTTCCCCCAATGGAGGGTGTTTGTAAAAATTTGGGGACGTTCTGTTACAGAACGGGAAACTGGTCATTGTTCAAGGAACGACTGGATCAGGTCCTCATTTTACATGATGACAAAGTGTTATCACAAGAACGCAAAAGAGCATTTTTGCTGAGTTGCCTCACCGAAGAAACTTTCTCTTTATTATGTGATCTATGTTTCCCTAAAAAGGTTTCTGTTTGTTCTTTTGATGATTTATGTAAATTATTTGATTCACATTGCAAACCTATTCAAAATATTTTCGAGTCGCGTGAGTTATTTTATAAGTGTAAACAGCTAGCTAACGAATCTATTAAAGATTACGCTGCTAGGTTGAGAGGACTGAGTTTGACGTGCAATTTTGAATTGAGGCTGGAATCTTGTTTAAAAGACATATTCATTATTGGAATTTTCAATGAAAAATTGAAACATAAGTTGTTCGTTGAGGGGGTAAATACTTCTTTTTCGGAATGCGTTCAGTTAGCAGCTTCATGGGAACATGTTGTTAATTTTAAGAAAGTTGATACGAATTTAAATGTTGTGCATAAGGATAGTAATGTTGTCCGTAAATCCAGGTCGGATAGTCCGATCAGATTTAAAAGTGCAGTGCGTAGTAAGACGCCAGTAAATATTGCATTAAAAAAATGTTTTTTGTGCGGAAAAACGAATCATTTGCAGAAAGATTGTTGGAAGAATATTTTTTGTAATCGGTGCAATAAATCGGGTCATCCTAGTAATGTGTGTAAAAACAGTAAAATTAATGTAGGTAATAAGAATAAACGATTAAATTCGGTTTTTATGTTGCATGACGGCACGGGGCCGGAACCGATATTCGTAGATCTCATTATTGGTAACACTGTTCTGCGAGCGATTGTTGACACCGGCGCTGAGATTAATGCAATTCCATATGAAGTGTATTTAAAAGATTTTGTTTCTTGTAAATTGGAAAGATGCGATATTCAATTGTCAGGATATGACGGGAAACGGTTAAATATTGTAGGTAAAGTTAATTTAAGTGTGTTATTTTTAAATAAAAGTGTAGATACGCAGTTTATAATAATTAAAAACGGTAATTCTACGATTGTTGGTAGAAATTTTTTACAAGTTTTCGGTATCGGATTAAGTGGAATAAATGCGGTAAATACCAGTGAGACTAGTTGTGATAATCAATTAAATTTTCGTGATAGTTTAAAGAAAAAATATGCTCATGTGTTTTCAGAAAAATCGGGTAGGCTTATAGGTTATGAAGCTAACATCGAAGTTATTTCGGAGTTCAGGCCAAAGTTTGTGAATCCAAGATCGTTACCTTTTAGTTTACGTGGAAAGGTAGAGGAGGAATTAAATAAGATGTTACGTGAAGATATAATTGAAAACGTAGAAATAAGTGATATGGCTAGTCCGATTGTTGTTGTAAAAAAGAAAGACGGTTCAATTAGAATTTGTACTGATTTTAAAACCACATTAAACCCTATGTTAGCGAAGTTGAAATATCCATTGCCTCGTATAGAAGATTTAATTTCATCTTTAAATGGTGCGAAATTTTTTGCTAAAATAGATTTGCGTAATGCTTTTGGTCAGATTTCGTTGAACGAGAAGTCGAGAAAATTATGTGTGATAAGTACGCATGTAGGTTTATTCAGGTTTAAAGTGTTGCCTTTCGGTTTGACCACAAGCCCGGCTATATTTATGCAAGTTATTCAGGCGGTAGTAGGTAGACTTCGTAACGTTCGTATATTTCTAGATGATATTTTGTTGTTTGGAAATTCTGAAGAGGAATTATTCTCTATTTGTGAATCTGTACTTAGCAAGTTAAGTGATTGTGGATTAACTATTAATGAAAATAAGTGTTCTTTTCTAGAAACTGAGATAGAATATTTAGGTTTTAAAATTTCGCGGAAAGGAGTTATGCCTTTAGAAAATAAAATCTGTGCGATTACTCAAATGGCAGTACCGAAAAATGTTTCAGAACTTAGGAGTTTACTTGGGGTTATTTCATATTATAGAGCTTTTGTTCATAATATTTCAGGTATTTTGTCTCCATTGTATAACTTGTTAAAAAGGGGAGTAAAATATGTGTGGTCAGAGGAATGTAATATTGCGTTTGAGCGAGTTAAGAAACTGCTGACGTCAGATAATATTTTAGTGCATTTTGATCCTAATTTACCAATTAAACTTATTTCAGACGCATCTGAAAAAGCGTTATCAGCGGTGATTTGCCATGTATATGATAATGGTTTAGAGAGACCTATCGCATTTGCTAGCCGATTATTGTCAGAAACAGAATTAAAGTACTCTATTTTAGATAAGGAAGCGTGTGCTATAATTTTTGGGTTGAAGAAATTCTTTCAGTATTTATACGGCAATAAATTTGTTTTGGCTTGCGACAATAAATCGTTAGTACACATTTTGAACACGGATAAGCAAGTACCTGTTTTGGCCGCTAACCGTCTGCAGAGGTACGCCCTAATACTCCAGACTTTTGACTATAGTATAGAGCATATTAAGTCAGGTGATAACAAAGCGGATTTCTTATCACGAATGCCGATTAATAATAAGGATAATTTAGATGTGTGTAGCGACGATATTGATGCTAGCGATTATTTTTTAAATTATATTGATTCTTTAAACGTGAATACGGTTGAGTCAGAGTTTGTGAACATAATCGAGTCAGAAACAACATTAAATGCGGAAACGATGAAACAGTTTTCGATTAATGATGTAAATATAGCGAGCATTATCGAGTTCACAGCAAATGGTTGGCCGGATAAAAAGTTCTTAAAGGATGATTTATTGAAATTCTGGTATTTTAGGGATAAATTATCGACTTATAATTCATGTTTATTTTATAATAATAAATTTGTAGTTCCAAGGGAATTAAGGGAAATTATATTGAATTTTTTACATCAATCACATTTAGGCATTGTAAAATCGAAAAGTCTTGCTCGAAATTATTTTTTTTGGCTCGGAATGAACAATGATATAGAAGTAACTGTGAAACAGTGTGCTCGATGCATGGAAGGTTTACCTACTCCGTGTAAAGTTGAGTTGGCACCTTGGCCAATAAATGGTTTAATCTGGAGTAGATTGCATATTGACTTCATGGGACCGTTGGGAGGTCATAATTTTTTAATTATTGTTGATGCAACTACAAAATGGATAGACTGTCATGTTGTAAATAAAGTAGATTCGTTTTGTACAATAAAAGTTTTGAAAAGATTATTTTCTATGTTCGGAATCTCGGAACAAATTGTAAGTGACAATGGTACAGCTTTCACATCGTCAGTTTTTAAGGAATTTTGTCATAATTATAATATAGAATCATTGACTTCAGCTGTACAGCATCCTGCTTCTAACGGTTTAGCTGAAAATGGGGTTAAAACAGTGAAGAATTTTTTGAAAAAAATTATGGTAAATAATAAATTTCCTACTGATTTTGAAGATAAACTTTTGACGTTTTTAGTTGATATTAGAAATATGCCTTCAATGTCTACGGGCATTGAGCCTAGTACATTAATGTTGGGTAGAAAGATTAGATCAATTTTTAATACGATTATTCCAATAGTGGATAATGTTGAGAGTCAAGGTTTTAAAGGAATTGACAACACGGTTAAAAACAAAATGTTATTGAGCCAGCATAAACAGAAAAAGTATTATAGAGGAAGAAAATTTAAAAAGTACTTTGAGGTTGGTTCTAAAGTTTTAACCAGGGATTTAAGAAGTAATGATAATAAATGGATTTTAGGAAAAATTTTTAAAAGATTGGGGAATAGGATTTATTTAGTTAAAATTATGTCTACGGGACAAATTTGGAAACGCCACCATGATCAGATTTCAGAGAGGAAGGTTAGGTGGGGGGAGTGTGATAGGTCTGATGATTTGCTGGACCTGGGTCCACTCTCGGATGTGGACATGACCAAATTTCCTAATTCTCCTAATTTTTGCAGGTCACCTACACCATGGGAGGGGAGGTTACGCCCTCGAGGTCAACGCCCACGCTACACGTGAAGAACAAGAATAATTACATATACTGGATTGAAATATTTAGAGATTTGTTTTGTATAAATTTGTGACTAAAGAAATATATGTAATTAGGTTTTAAGTGTGGGGGTGTGACGTATGTGT
Organism: Limnephilus marmoratus; assembly: GCA_917880885.1. Classification (NCBI taxonomy): domain Eukaryota; kingdom Metazoa; phylum Arthropoda; class Insecta; order Trichoptera; family Limnephilidae; genus Limnephilus; species Limnephilus marmoratus. Next base: position 3,444,867 of record OU862906.1, on the reverse strand, counting down.
ATGAGGGTGACGGCATGAGTGCGAGACAGCGAGAATGGTATGTATAAAAGGGATGTACCCGCTGTTGAGCGCTCTCTCCATAATAATCTGGCAACCAATAAACATTGTAACATTAACAGATGTTATATTTACTACCCGATCCCAAGACACCACAAAGAGTGATGATAAAAAAATATTTAAAAAAATGTTTAAATAGGTTAAGTTAGGTTAGGAATTTTAAAATTATTTTTCCATAGCTTTTAATGACCTTTCTGAGGTGTTTCTGAGTTGGTTTTATTCTGAGTTGTCATGGAACCTTTCTGAATTATTTTTTTTCTTTTTACTTGTCTTTTATTGCTCCTCAGAATGATTACACTTGTGCAGTAATTCAAGTGACTCGCTACAGTGGTATTTTAGGCCAATTTACGTGCTTTGATGTCTAACTTTCCCTTTATCCTAACATAAGAAAATAAACTTTTCTGCAATTTTTTAATTTAACATTTCAAAGTTAGTGATTAGTTTTAATTTGTTATCGATTATGATTCCTAAGTATTTGATTTCTTCTACTTCTTCAATATTTTGATTGCCTATATTTAGGGTAGTAATTTCGTTAAGTTTTTTCTCTACTGCCATGAATTTACTTTAGTTAAATTTATTTTCAGTTATTTCTTACTTACTTTATTAACCAGTGATTCCTGACATTATTTGGATTAAAAAATGTAAATGAAATTTTGGTCTCCGGTGACAATTTTGATGTTTTATTTTTTTTATTTTTTCTACAAAACATAAAAAAATTATAGATGTTGGATAGTTGGAGGCGGTTCAGGGGTTGGTCGGTTACTCGGCTGAGTGACCAGTGACGCCATGTGGAAGAATTTTTTTTTTGTTTGAATTTGAAGAAAAAAAATTTGAAAAAAAAAAAGTCACCGGAGACCAAAATTTCATTTACATTTTTTACTCCAAATAATGTCGGGAATCACTGGTTAAAGTAAGTCAAGTACGTCCCTTAACACCTTGTATAGATAATACAGAAGTATTCTTTAGGTAATAGAAATTCGCTTTGTATTTTTGACAATGCATCTTCGATATTATTTGTTATAATAAAAAAGTGTGTCATCAGCAAAATTTTGATAGAACAGTACTTTAGGCACTTCACTATACTTAATAAATAGGAGCGGTCCCAACACAAATCCTTGAGGAACTCATAGGTTTACTTGTTGTTCTTCAGATATAGCATCTCCAATTTTGGTTCTTTGTTTTCTATTTCAATTTCATTTTCATTATTACTATTTCCCTGTCTATCGTTTCAAAAACAGGTCTAAAATCAAAGAACACTACTATTATGATTTTCTTCCTATCCATACTGCTTTTCCATTATGAATATTTGTTTCTAAACCCAGATTGCTGTTTTACAAGAATGTTATTTTTTCAATAAATTTACTCATCTGTTCTTTAACTACGGATTCTAGTAATTGTTCATATTTAGGTAAACCATTGATTGGTCTGAGGTCTTCGAAATTTTTAGCATTTATTATTTTGGACAGTTTTCAATGACTGCGGAAAAATTCCCTTTAACAAATTTATCAGTGTAACTAATCTGTCTCCTATAGCTGGCAGTGCATCTTTAATTATGGCTGTAGTAATTCCAGACATCGATGATTTTTGCGTTATCGTATTAAATTTTTTCATTAAATACTCACTATTACCTGAAAATATTATTATTCTCTCTTCTTTCTGATGATTGAGAAGAAGTATCTGTGACTAATGAAATGCTCTTATTTATGTTTTCGACAATTAGTATAAAATTTGGCTATTTTAGTTTTATCATCTTCAACTCCATCGGGGAACCGTACTTCCTTAATGTTTTCCCCCTGTTTACCGCTTATAATTTCTTTAAGTTTAGTCCGCATTTTTCTTGAATCACTTTGAGAGGTAATAATTTTTTGCCTAAAATACGAATTTTTGGTATGTTTTATTTCTGTACCTATACATGTTTCTAAGTTTCTCACAGCTTTCCCACCTTTCTTCTGTAAATTGTATTTTACAGGCTTTATAAGCTGTATCCCTTTGTTTTTTAGAAGATGTAGGAATTTCGTAGGAATACCATTTATTTGTATCTTTTAATATACTACTAGCTGGTTCCCAGCATGCGTTGCTATGCCATTTTCCAAGAAATAAATTGTTTCTCCCTGCATATCCTTTCCGTGCGTCCCTGTTACCCTACCGCATTCCCTTCCCCTCCCGCGTAGCCCCTTCCCTTCTTCCACTTACCCCTCCCGCCAATCCCCCTCCCGCGTTCTATATATTCAGTCCCAATACGTTCAGTTTTCAAACAGCTCGCATACCACCTATTACAATTTTTTTATTCAAATTTTCGCTTTTCATACAATACAATTATTCATTTTTATATATTATAAGAACAATCAATCAAATTTGGTACCTAACATAGGTATCTATTTAAAATATCTATAAATTAAAAAATCCATAGATAATTCTTTTTTTACAAAAAAAAAACCGTTCAAAAACACAATTCAATTTCGTCAAACGCGCAAACTGTCAAACGTGCGAAGTTAAAAAGTTTTCTGAAATTATCCAATATTCTGCGCAATTTTCTTAATTTTTCTTTCCGTAAGAACCTTCTAAAAAGAATTAGGAAACTTTAAAAAAATATGAAATGAAGGCGTGACCAAGGGAAACAGGGATTCATTATATATATAAATATATATTAGTCGCAGGCATTAGTTCATTTACTACTGTTTTCACGTGTCCTACTAGTTCATCGGCTTTTCTGTCTAAATTTCCTTGGTTATCGCAGATCCACTTTTTGTTTTGTAATGCCGTACACAATTTATCCTTATTATAGTTCTTTTTATTTGTGTATATATATTACACTTCGTGTTCCCTGAGGCTTCGGACTATTATATCTAATTTTTGTAATAATTGTTTCGTGATCAGATATTTTGACTTCTTCTGCAGCATTAACTTCCGCGTAAAAGTCATTTGAAATTACCAAATCAATCATGGTTTTAGAGTTTTTTCATATTCTTGTATAATTTTTGACAAGTTGCTTAAGCAATTTATCATGGTTTGTAATATTTTGCTTTTTGTATTGAATATTAAAATCTCGACAGGTGATTATTAAGTCTCTTGTATTTATTTGCTTACGGCACCATTCTTCAAACAAATCTAAGAATTTTGTCATTTTGATTTGGGGAATGATAAATAGATGCATACGTTCCCAGCTTAAAATCCTTCAAATCGCCAGTGGATATTATTTTTATCTAGTACCGCATTTTTTGTGACTTTGTAAGAGATATTGTTTTGATTTAATGTGATAACTCCACCTGTATGCCTGCTAAATGAGTCGCATCTAATTATCGAATTGCCCTGAAATATTGTTTTATTTTGGTTAATTTCTTCTGTAATACAGGTTTTGCTTATCATGACCATGTGCAGTTTGTATTCTTTTAGCGTGTCTTCGACTTTTTCGATATGTGCTAGTAAACTAGCTATGGGTTTCTCTGGGTCTCCTACCGCCCCCCTGAAAGTCTGAAACGCCCCCCAATTTTATCTTTGCCTTCTACCGCCCCCCTGAAGGTCTGAAACGCCCCCAAGGGGGCGTTATCGCCCACGTTGGGAACCTATGAGTCTAGTGCGATGTGACTGTATTAATTGCATATACATACTAGCTGGGTTACCCGGCTTCGCTCAGAGCCCGTTCACACTTCCGTTTTAAAGACGGAGACGGGTCCCGTTTTTTAAAACGGAAGCTAATGCCCCGCTAATGAAGCTAATGAAGAGTAGGATCCGTTTTAAAAAACGGATCCTACTCTACGAAAACAACGACCAAAACATTTTATTTGCTCATTCTTCGGTAGACGGTCGGGGACTAGGTTCGGACCTTATTTGTTCAAACCGTGGGATAATATTTTGTTTGCATATTTTAGGCGATGTTTCGTTTACACGATTCTTATGAACTAATTATTATTTTACTTATAATTAAATAGAAGAAATCGCATTCTGGAACGAACAATAATCAATATATATTATAAAATAAAGTCCAAAAAAGCGTTCGGAACGTAAAAACTTAGAAACGAGTGCCGGTACGATCAATAGAGTTATTTGGTATGGTAGATCTCTATCCCCCCTAGGGAATAAGGGTATTCGTTTTTACCTAAAGGGCTTGCTTTTGAAGATATAAGGGCTGAAAGTTCTAAGAAAACTCTAGAAATTTCAAGAAGAGTCTAGAAGATTCTGTTCTGGAAACTTCTAGAAAATTCGATAAAAATTTGGAATGTTCTGGAAGAAATGGAGGAGTATGTCAGCCTGTCTAGAAGGTTCCGGAAAGTCCGATAAAGCTATAGAAAGTTCTGAAAGGAGTGGAGGAGTGTGTCGGTCTGTCTAGAAGGTTCCGGAAAATTCTAGAAGGTTCCTTAAAGCTGTAGGAAGTCCTAGAAGGTTTGATAGGACTGTACAAAGTTCTGGAGAGAGTGGTGGAGTATGTCGGCAAGTCTAGATGGTTCCGGAAAGTTCTAGAAGGTTCGATAAAGCTGTAGAAAAATCTGGACGGTGTGGCGGAGTATGTCGGAGAGAGTAGAAGGATCTGATGGTTCACGAATGCTTTAGAAAATTGTGGAAGAAGAAAGTCCTAGATGCTTTCAGAAACAATAGGTGGTGAGTCTAGAAGATTTCTGAAGTTCTAGAAGGTTCGATAAAGCTGTACAAAGATCTGGAAGGAGTGGCGGAGTGAGTCGGTGGGTTTAGAAGTTTCCGGAAAGTTTTAGAAGGTTCGATAAAACTGTAGAAGGTTCAGGAAGGTTCCGTAAAGCATTACAAAGTTCTGAAAGGAGTGGCGGAGAAAGTCGGTGAGTCTAGAAGGTTCCGGAAAGTTCTAGAAGGTTCGATAAAGTTTTACAAAGTTCTGAAAGGAATGGTGGAATATGTCGGTGGGTTAAAAAGTTTCCGGAATGTTCTACAAGGTTCGATAAAACCGTAGAAAGTTCTAAAAGGTTCCATAAAGCTGTAGTAAGTTCTGATAGGAGTGGAGGAGTGTGTCGGTGTGTCTAAAAGGTCCCGAAAATTCTAGAAGGTTTCATAAAACTGTAAGAAGTCCTAGAAGGTTCGATAGGGCTGTACAAAGTTCTGAAAGGAATGGCGGAGTATGTCGGTTACTATAGAAGGTTCCGAAAAGATCTAGAAGGTTCGATAAAGCTATAGAAAATTCTGGAAGGAGTGGCGGAGTATGTCAGTGAGTCTAGAAGGTTCCGAAAAGTTCTATATGTTTCGATAAAGCTGTAGAAAGTTCTAGGAGGAGTGGCGGAGTATGTCGGTGAGTCTAGAAGGTTTCGGAAAATTCCAGAGGATTCGATAAAGTTTCATAAGGTTCGATAAAGCTGCAAAAAGTTCTGAAAGGAGTGGCGGAACATGTCGGTGGATCTAGAATGTTCCGGAAAGTTCTAAAAGGTTCGATATAGCTGTAGAAAGTTCTGGAAGGCATGATGGAATATGTCGGTAGGTCTAGAAGGTTCCAGAAAGTTCTATAAGGTTCGATAAAGCTGTACAAAGTTCTGGAAGTCTGTGAGTCTAGAAGGTTCTAGATTGTTCTGGAAAGTTCCCTAATGCTCTAGGATGTTATGGAAGGAGAAAGTTCAAGAAGCTTTCAGAAATGAGTGGCAGAGAGTGTCAGTGAGTCTAGAAGGTTCTGGAAAGTTCTAGAAGTTTGGATAATTATATTATTAAAAAAAAAAACAATTTTCATGCCGCTAAAACTCAAAGACGAGTCCCGGTACGATAACGATTATATGTGTGGTAGCCCCCTATCCTCCATCCATGAAGAAAGTTCCCGTTCTTAGCTGAAGGGCGTTGTTTTAAAGATATAAGGGCTGGAAGTTTCGCCCCGTTGAAATTTCTAGAATAGTTCAAAAAATTCCAGAGTGTTCTTGAGCATTCCACCACATTCCAGAACAGAACATCTCGGAACATTCTGGAATGTTCGGGAATAGGATGGAACGTTCAGGAACATACCGGAACAGCCCAGATTATTGTGGAACATTCTGAATGTTGTTCAGAACACTCCTGAACACTCAGAACACTCCATTCAGAACGCTCCTGAATGTTGTGGAATGATCTGGAATATTATTCTGGAACATTTGAAAATTTTTTTGTAAGGGGCTACCCATATGGGGTATATAAAGCAAGATCCGTCGTGGATTCGAACCTCAATTCAATCTCACATCAACTCCATGATCGATGTCGGACACCCTAGTCAGAGTATTTGAGAGCATTCCACAACGTTCCAGAACATTCTGGAACCTTCTGGAAAATTGTGGAATGTGCGAGAATAGGGAAACGGGAACATCAATGTGAAACATTCCAGAACACTCTCGAATGTTTTCCTGAGCGAAGCCGGGTAACCCAGCTAGTAATATTATATACGCCAAACGCGCGCCCTATAAAAACACAACCGCCTGCTGCTTGCGTCTGGGAGCGGGGGTGGGGAAGCGTCGAGCGGGAGGTGGGGAAACGGATCCGTTCTCCGTTGTAGTGTGAACAGCTTCATTGAAATGTATGAGCCAGCGCGCCCCGTCCGGCGACAAAAACGGACGCTCTGCGTAGGCGATTCTCCGGCAAAAAATAACGGATCCGTTTTTGAGGCCGAAACCTACAAGTGTGAACAGCTCCATAGAGTCACTACAGCGGCTAGGGCTTCCGTTTTAAAAAACGGGACCCGCCCCCGTCGTTAAAACGGAAGTGTGAACGGACTCTTATGAAACACGGTAATTTGACTTGAACAGAAGAATTTATTCTCGCAAAGTAAAACATGTAGGTACACTGAGCTACACATAACAGATCCTAGATGGCGTTAGGTTTAACATTATTTTTATTATAATCTAACACCCTCTCGTAACAAAATAATCCTAATTTCATTTTAACAAAAAACAACAAGATTTAAACTTCCGATGAGCCCATTGAACTTAAAAATTTATAATGTTTATTTATACACAGACTTTTCGTCAATAAATCAGCTGGCATTACATTCAAATACACATTCTCTAACAAAATGATGTCGTACATCAATATGTTTGGTACGTTTATGAAATAATGGATTAACAGCCAATTTAATAGAACTTTGACTATCACTATACAAACATACAGGTATATTTTTATTGATTTCAATCATATCTGACAATAAACTCTGTAAGTAAATAGCCTCTTTGCAGGCCTCGAATAAAGCCATGTACTCCGCTTCTGTGCTTGACAAAGCAATTGTTCTTTGTTTTTTGGATTCAAAAGAAATGACACATCCTGACATTATGAAGCAGAAACCAGTATATGACTTTCTATCTAAAGTACATGATGCCCAATCCGCGTCCACAAAACCATGTAAAGGGTAATCATTTTTCTTATAAACTAAACCATAGCTTTTAGTTTTCTGTAGATATTTTAACAATCTTTTTAAATGTTTCCAATGAGTTTCATTATAACAGTTATTATACTGACTTAAATAAATTACACTATAAGCAATATCTGGGGTCCTAGCATGGTCGATCGATATAGGTTTTATCGAAAATGTCGGTAACTTGCCATCGCTCCCGAGCACGACTGCAGATTGCTAACGAACCAACAATAGTTAACAATGGCTAGGAGTTCCTAATATATTTGACGTAAACTGTTGTTTATTCGTTAGCTACCTGCAGTCGTGCTCGGGAGCGATCGCAAGTTACTGACATTTTCGTTAAAACCTATATCGATCGACCATGCTAGGGGGCCTGGGGTCCTAGCATGGTCGATCGACATAGGTTTTATCGAAAATGTCGGTAACTTGCCATCGCTCCCGAGCACTCCTGACACTCCCGGCACTCCCGGCAAATTATAGTATAAGGATAGAATATCTTAAATATAAACGCACTTCACCGTTACTTTTAAAGCACACACTTATTTTTCATCACTGTGACATCATTAGTCCTATCCACTAGCTCCCAAATGAATTGTTTTCCATTTCACTTTTTTAGGTCCAGTTATAGCCTCAGTGAGAGAAATCTGTTCACTCGACACGTCTTCTATACACATGCTCGTAATTTTTCTGGAGCAATGTTAGTATTTTCCGGAAAAACATCTGTGTCGGCCGGGGTTAACGTTTCATAAAAACTGTCTTCTGACTCACTAGTCGATTCCTCAGGAACATATGTAACATCATTCACATTATCCTCTTCACATGTGCTGTTCACCTGACTTTCCTCCGTGCAGTCAGGTTGCTGTGTGTCTTCAACGAAAATAGTTGCTGCTGAACTGTCATTTGTATTTTCCATGATAACACCATCTCTAGCAATTATTAATTTTTGTGACTCTGGATCAAAGAATCGATAGCCTTTGGTGTTTTCCGAATAGCCAACTACGAACATTTTAGTTGCCTTTTTATCATAATATCGAATATCGACCCTCACTCGACTGCCAAAGATTCGTAAATGGGAAACATTTGGCTTTTTTATTATATAAATCACATTTTATTATTTAAATCACATTTCATAAGGCGTAGTACCACTGTTTAGTCCCGCCATTGGTGACCTATTTTTAAGATACACTGCTGTATTTACAGCCTCTGCCCAAAACTTCTTTTCGAAGTGTGCATCAAATAAGAGACACCGTGCTTTCTCCACAATTGACCTATTGTATCTTTCGGATAGCCCATTTTGTTCTGGAGTATATGCGTTTGTTTTCTGATGCACTATACCACACTGCTTCAAGTAATTTTTCATTTCCGCTGAGCAGAACTCGCCGCCGTTATCAGATCTTAATATTTTTATTTTCTTTGATTGCTGATTCTCAACAAAATTTTTAAACTCCTTGAAGTATTTGAATGTTTGATGTTTTCACTGTAGAAAGTATACAAAACACATTCTGCTATAGTCATCCACAAATATTAAAAAGTATCTGGCTATTCCAAGTGAATTGTTCTCCATTGGCCCACATAAATAACTATGAACCAATTCCAGCATTTCCTGACTTTTGCTAGTACTCAGGGGAAAAGGCAGCCTCGCCTGCTTGCCCTCACAGCATATCTTTCAGCTGGATTTATCAATTTCACAATTTTTTTGTTGAAATATCACACCTTCAACTGCTCCGTTCTTCATCGCATTCAGAGTTTTACAATTAATGTGTCTCAACCTTCGGTGCCATATTTCACTAGTCACATTTGTTGCTGAACACGCAAACAAATTTTCTGACTTAATATTTAATCTATACACTCCATTTACTAAATTTGCAACTCCTACCAGTACATTCTGTCGATTGCGTATTTTGCAAACTGTTGCTTCAAAGTTAACTTTGTTTCCACTGTGAATCAGCTGACTTACTGATAACCAATTAGTTGACCGATTCGGCACACATAAAACATGTTTGACAGGGATATCAAACTCCGAATTGTTCACTACGGTCGTAATCATCGTGCTTCCTGAGCATATAACCGGCATTTTCTCTTGATTTGCAATAACTATGTCTTTCACTTTGTGATTAAACGATACATTCTGCAAACAACGTTTATCGACAATCATATGTCAGCTTGCAGCTGAATCCACGTACCAATGTGAATTATTGAATGTTCCATTCAATAATATTGCACTAAATGCATTGGTTTCACTCTTTTTCTGTGTATTATTCGGGCACTTATTCATATAATGACCGAGTTATTGACTTGTAACAGCGGATTGTTTTGACAGAACTCGAAGATGGCAACGGCGTCGACGCTTTCCATTTTGTCTTATAAGCAGGGCTACCAATGCTGTCATTTCTCTTGCTGTGTCGGTGCTGCCAACCTTTTGACAAAAATGCACTATTTGTTCCAGAGCTGCCAACTTCGGAACTCATGTCCAGCAATTTCGATTTTATGACATCCGTGATAATCATACCACTATGTTCGATCGCCATTACTAAAGGAGCAAACTTATCCGTTAGCCCAGCGAGCAAAAGAGATCCAATCCACTCGTCCGTTATCTGGATACCGGTACCTTTAAGTTTCTGGGGAGGAATGCAGATTCTGCCAAAGTTTGTTTTTTGCCAAAAACCATGTTTTCACCGCGTTTTAAGTTGAGAACTTTAATCTGGAAGGTGAAAAAGGGTGCGGAAAGCAATAGAAAAAAAATTTATCCTTGATACAAAGACGAGCTAAATACGATTGTAGCCGACTTTGTGGGATAACTGATGAGGCGCGTAAATATGAAATTTGTCTAGCGGCTTGTGTATGTTATCTTTACTTTAAAAAACAGCCTACGTTTTTAAATGGTTTGTTTGGCTACGCAGGGTTTGTGTAGCGGGCTTGTGTATGTTATCTTTACTTTAAAAAACAGCCTACGTTTTTGAATGATTTGTTTGGCTACGCAGGGTTTGTGTAGCGGGCTTGTGTATATTATCTTTATTTTAAAAAACATCCCAGGATTTGAATGGTTTGTCTCCATTCCAGTACCTGATTAGAGGTTCATTTACATTATATTATTAATTCTGTTTTTCATAATTACGCGACTTATTATTTATCCCACGAAGTCGGCTACAATCGTGTCTGGCTCTTGTTTATAGGTCTGGGATACCAACATAACAGTGACAAAATGGCGGGCGGAGTGTTGTAGTATCGGTTCACGAAGTGAAATTTTATTTATACTTTAAACGGCTGTATCTCCCTCAATTTTGCCGAGCGCGCCTATTCAGCTTCTCCACACTTTTCTCATCTAGAAAGTGCCTTTTTATTAAATTTCCAAACTTTGGCAGAATCTGTATTTCATCCAGTTTCTGTGCTGTATCAACTATTTGAGTTACATTTTCACCCATTGCTTCTGAGTCTTCTAGTCGAATAGATATTAGCTGACGAAGTAAGCTGATGCGACGCGTGAAGCCAGAGTCGTCATATAAGGCCTTCAAACGTTTCCATACACCTTGTACTGTTTGCTCGTTTTTGATGTGAACATAAATAGAGGAGTCAATCGTCATAATAAGTTTAGCTTTTGCCTTTTTGTCATCCAAACTTATACAATCAGATGATTCTGGCTTGTGAATATCGACACCATCCAACATCAAAAAATGTTCAGCAGCATATGACCATACATCAAAATTCTCGCGACCCTTCAATCTTGGTACATTCACTATGTAACTTCCCGCCATATTGAACAATAACACTCCAGGACCAAGAACGCGTAACAGATTGTCAATCCCAAAAACAGTTATTATTGCACCGATTTACACTGTTTTTCTGGAGTAAATTTTTTTTAAGTTTCTTTATTCTTTGAATTGTTCGTTATATGAATTGGGGATTTTTCGACCACCATACTAGGCACATGCCTGTATTGTGGTAGTCGATTTTCGTATACAGTATATTAACAGATGCAATATAAAGAAATGTGCGAGAATATAAAAAAATAAAATAAAAATATATAAATATTTTTTATTTTATTTTTTTTATTTTACTTTATTTGGGAAACAAACAGTTGTACATATTTTATTAAATAATTACATTTGACAAATTTGCATGAACCAGTGAAGTTTCCACATTTGAGAATATAGAATTTAAAGAAAAAACAAAAAACTCATTAATATAAGAAGTTATACATACATAATACCTAACTAGATTACAGAAAATCAGATGAAACCAACATAATAATTCATACGAAAATCAGATGAAACCAACATAATAAGAGAAAAACAATAAAATAAGGCACACAGCAGGATTCACGATCGACAATCTGTTTTGATCTTCTCCGTTACATATTTTGTGAATTGAACTGAGGACAAATGGAAAATATCAGCGTCTGAAAGGATATTGTTATATTTTGTGCACGTCCTTTTCAGAAATGTATGTTGTGAGTAGTTAGTTTTTGATTGTGGGATGTGGAATAGTTTGTTTGTTCTTGTATTACGTACTGGACAGTGGAAATGGATGTTTTCCAGAAGATAGTTGCTGTCAACAGCGTTGTTGATGATTTTGTATAAAAATTTCTGGTCGGATATATTTCTTCTCTCTTCTAGTGATGTAATTTTATGGAATGCTAAGGAATCTTTTACATGTTCTGATATTCGGAACGATTTAAAGTCTAAGTATTTCAAAAAAATTTTTTGGATTCTTTCTAACCTTTCAATATTGAAATTGAAAAATATATTGATAACCTAAAACCATCCAACTCTAAGGGAAATGATGGATTATCTTGTGATACGCTAAAAAAATAAAACAACATGTCCTAACTCCATTGCAACATATTTTTAATTTATGCCTCAAAAATGGTCATTTTCCAGAGCAATTTAAAATCTCCACTATAATACCTATTCATAAATCTGGAGATACGAATAAATTAGACAATTATAGACCTATATCTCTTGTTTCAAATCTCTCGAAAATATTCGAAAAATGCATCAAGTTTAGAGTCGTTGAACACTTAGAAAAATATAAAATTCTATCGAAAAACCAATACGGCTTTCGTAAAGACCTAAGCACCGAGGATGCGATATATGAATTGACAAAAAAGATATACTCATCTATCGATAAAAAAAAGAAATGTCTTGCCATATTCCAAGATTTAAGAAAAGCTTTCGACACCGTAAATCATAATTTACTCATTACAAAAATAAATCAACTCGGCTTCAAAAAAGACACATTAAAACTACTCTCTAACTATCTTACAGACAGAACACAAAAACCAAAAATTGGGAATAATTATAGTTCAGAGTCAAAGATAAAAAATGGAGTTCCACAGGGAACTGTGCTAGGCCCGATTTTATTCTTAATTTATAATAATGATTTATGTAATTTTGTAATCCCTGGTAAAATTGTTTCTTACGCAGACGACACGGCAATAATAGTGGATGGTAATCATTGGAAAGAAACTTTTTCGAAAGCAACTGATTGTATTTCAATGGTTTCAACATGGCTAAAATACAACAAACTCGTTTTAAATTATAGCAAAACATTTTATTTACCTTTTTATAAAACCATTAAAAATAAACCTACAGACAACCTTAAAATTAGAATCCATAATACTAGTTGCAATCAAGAAATGTGCTTCATGTGCAACGAACTCACTAATGTCGAAAATATAAAATATTTAGGAGTATCAATAGATATAAATCTTAGTTGGAAAACACATATTAATCGAATCACTTCTAAATTAAGATATCTGACCTACATATTTTATAGACTTAAAGAAGTACTAAACATTGAAAAATTGAAAATGATCTACTTTTCCCTAGTGCAATCATCAATCACTTATGGCATTATAGGATGGGGTGGTGCACTTGATACATTTATTAAGCCTCTACAAATAATTCAAAAACACATAATTAAAGTCATATATAACAAAAATAAAACATTCTCGACTAACTTATTATACAAAGAAACAAAAATATTTAATATACGTAAATTATTTATATTACAAACTTTGAAATATGTATTTAAAAACAAAAATAATTTCGAAATAAATGAAAACAGAGTGAGCAAAAGAATAAATAATATATTTTACACCCCACAAACCAATACTAAATTATTGCAGACACATAGCAGTTTCATTGGTCCTCGTTCATTTAACCTTCTACCACTACAAACTCAAATGATAAATAAAATGATAAAATATGTAAAAGAGGTAAAATTATGGTTGAATAATATAGATATTGAAACGCTATTTCTATAAATTTATCCTTCCTTTTATAACACACTTTCTGTAACTTTCTAAACTGTAGTACAATATGTTTTCTGTTTATTTTTTTACAATAACTAAAAAAAAAAAACAGTATGTTTATTCCATATTTTATAATAGCTGAAAAAAAACCCTTTTCACTTGTTCTACCTATGAAATACTAATTTTATATTTTATATGTTTTTTAAGTCTATTTTATACTTTGGGTACATAGAATTATAATATTTTGTTTAAATATTACCCACACTCAGGCAGTGCCTTAGTGGGTTTTCATTTCTTGTTCATACTATTTGTTATTATATATTATGTTATTATATGTATACTATTTGCTATTATACATTATATGTACAAAGAAATGAGAATAAATAAAGTTTAAAAAAAAAATAAAAAATAAAAAAATTCCAAATCACGGATCCAAATTCTAGTATGGAGCGAACAAAAGAAAAATATAATATCTTAATTACATGTGGTGATCTGAATGGTTTAGTAACTCTTACAATGAATCCTAGGAGTTTGTAGGCCCTGTCACAAATGGAATTTATGTGTGATCGGAAAGACATTCCGGAGTCCATTATTATTCCTAAGTCCCTTACTTCACTACACCTTTTTAATTCAATTTTAATATACTATTTATATATATATATATATAATATAATATATTTTTTTTAATATACATATTGTATAAAATAATATAAAAGAATACAGATAAATATATAAAAGAATGTAAATGACTAAATAGTATGGAAACAATAAATGACTATAGAGTATAAAAGAGTATGGAAGAATAAAGTAGAATATAAAAATAATATGAAAAGTAATTTTTTTTTTACATGCGTAAAAAAAAAAATACTTTCATATTATTAGAAAATAATTTTCCTCAGGGCCTATGTCATCTTTGGGGATGCTGTGTGGTGGGTTTTTTTTAAGGAAAGGAATGAGATGAGAGTTCTGGGAAGGAAAAGTGTTTAAGGGGTGGGTAGGAATCTGGGGTTCGGTATGTCCTGGTCATCCGCCTCCAAGACCTAGACAAACCTCACCCCATGAACCCGGGCACACCTGCTAAATCATCAAACGTAGGATTGACCTATGGCAGAGGTGTTGGTTATCCAATAAAGGTTCCCGGGGCGACGGTACCCATTCCCGCCTCCCAAATTATAGAACAGTATAGAATACAGAAAGCAATACATGAAAGAATATAAAAATGATAATCAATACATATTATAAAAGTCCAAAAAAGCGTGCGGAACGCAAAAACTCAGAAACGAGTGCCGGTACGATCAAGAGAGTTATATGGTATGGTAGATCTCTATCCCGCCTAGGGAATAAGGGTATTCGTTTTAACCTAAAGGGCTTGCTTTTGAAGATATAAGGGCTGAAAGTT
Source organism: Limnephilus marmoratus (assembly GCA_917880885.1). Lineage (NCBI taxonomy): Eukaryota > Metazoa > Arthropoda > Insecta > Trichoptera > Limnephilidae > Limnephilus > Limnephilus marmoratus. The sequence continues at coordinate 3,429,840 of OU862906.1, read as the reverse complement.
CTAAGAAGACTCTAGAAATTTCAAGAAGAATCTGGAAGATTCTGGAAACTTCTAGAAAATTCGATAAAACTTTGGAATGTTCTGGAAGAAATGGAGGAGTATGTCAGCCTGTCTAGAAGGTTCCGGAAAGTCCGATAAAGCTGTAGAAAGTTCTGAAAGGAATGGAGGAGTGTGTCGGTGTGTCTAGAAGGTTCCGGAAAATTCTAGAAGGTTCCTTAAAGCTGTAGGAAGTCCTAGAAGGTTCGATAGGGCTGTACAAAGTTCTGGAAGGAGTGGTGGAGTATGTCGGTAAGTCTAGATGGTTCCAGAAAGTTCTAGAAGGTTCGATAAAACTGTAGAAAAATCTGGACGGTGTGGCGGAGTATGTCGGTGAAAGTAAAAGGTTCTGATGGTTCACGAATGCTTTAGAAAATTGTGGAAGGAGAAAGTTCTAGATGCTTTCAGAAACAAAAGGCGGTGAGTCTAGAAGATTTCTGAAGTTCTAGAAGGTTCGATAAAGCTGTACAAAGTTCTGAAAGGAGTAGCGGAATATGTCGGTGGGTCTAGAAGGTTCCGCAAGGTTGTAAAAAGTTCTGAAAGGAGTAGAGGAGTATGTCGGTGTGTCTAAAAGGTTCCGGAAAATTCTAGAATATTCCACAAAGCTGTAGGAAGTTCAAGAAGGTTCGAAAAAAGCTGTAAAAAGTTCTGTAAGGAGTTGCGGAGTAAGTCGGTGAGTCTAGAAGCTTGTGGAAACATCTAGAAGGTTCAATAAAGCTGGAGAAAGTTCTAGAAGGTTTGATAAAGCTGTAAAAAGTTCTGAAAGGAGTGGAGGAGTGTGTCGGTGTGTCTAGAAGGTTCCGGAAAATTCTAGATGATTCCACAAAGCTGTAAGAAGTTTTAGAAGGTTCAATAAAGCCGTGCAAAGGTCTGGAAGGAGTGGAGGAGTGTGTTAGTGTGTGTAGAAGGTTCCGAAAAATTCTTGAAGATTCCAAAAAGCTGTAGGAAGTTCTAGAAGGTTCGATAAAGCAGTACAAAGTCTGGAAGGAGTGGCGGAGTAAGTCGGCGAGTTTAGAAGGTCCCGAAAAGTTCTAGAAAGTTCGATAAAGTTGTACAAAGATCTGAAAGGAATGGTGGAATATGTCGGCGGGTTTAGAAGTTTCCGGAATGTTCTACAATGTTCGATAGAGCTGTAGGAAGTTCTAGAAGGTTCCGTAAAGCTGTAGAAAGTTCTGATAGGAGTGGAGAAGTATGTCGGTGTGTCTAGAAGGTTCCGGAAAGTTCTAGAAGTCTTGATAAAGCTGTAAAAATTCTGGAAGGTTCCATAAGGGTGAAGAAAGTTCTAAAAGGAGTGGAGGAGTGCGTCGGTGTGTGTAGAAGGTTCCGGAAAATTCTTGAAGATTTCACAAAGCTGTAGGAAGTTCTAGAAGGTTCGATAAAGCTGTACAAAGTTCTGAAAGGACTGGCGTAGTAAGTCGGTGGGTTTAGAAGTTTCCGGAAAGTTCTAGAAGGTTCGATAAAACTGTAGAAGGTTCAGGAAGGTTCCGTAAAGCTTTACAAAGTTCTGAAAGGAGTGGCGGAGAAAGTCGGTGAGTCTAGAAGGTTCTGGAAAGTTCTAGAAGTTTGGATAATTATATTATATAAAAAAAACAATTTGCATGCCATTGCCGCTAAAACTCAAAGACGAGTCTCGGTACGATAACGGTTATATGTGTGGTAGCCCCCTATCCTCCATCCATGAAGAAAGTTCCCGTTCTTACCTGAAGGGCGTTCTTTTAAAGATATAAGGGCTGGAAGTTTCGCCCCGTTGAAATTTCTAGAATAGTTCAAAAAATTGCAGAGTGTTCTTGAGCATTATACCACATTCCAGAACAGAACATCTCGGAACATTCTGGAATGTTCGGGAATAGGATGGAACTTTCAGGAACGTACCGGAACACCCATATTATTGTGGAAAATTCCGAATGTTATTCAGAACACTCCTGAACACTCAGAACACTCCATTCAGAACACTTCTGAATGTTGTGGAATGATCTGGAATATTATTCTGGAACATTTGAAAATTTTTTTGTAAGGGGCTACCCATATGGGGTATATAAAGCAAGATCCGTCGTGGATTCGAACCTCAATTCAATCTCACATCAACTCCATGATCGATGTCGGACACCCCAGTCAGAGTATTTGAGAGCATTCCACAACGTTCCAGAACATTCCGGAACCTTCTGGAAAATTGTGGAATGTTCGAGAATAGGAAAACGGGAACATCAACGTGAAACATTCCAGAACACTCTCGAATGTTTTCCTGAGCGAAGCCGGGTAACCCAGCTAATAAAATATAAAGTCGAAGTAAGTACTTTATAGAGTATGTAAATAATAAAGGATAACGATTGTAATGAAAATCTGTTTGTACGTGGTTATATTGGTAGGTACATTATTTCATACCAATTTTTGTACAAATAAATTTTGGAATAAATTTATGTTTCGAGTCCGGCGAATTACACTGGTCACTAGCGCAAATTATTATTGTCACAGTGGTTTTCTGGTGGCATTGGGCTCATAGTACATGTGGTGAGTACTGGGACTGGGCGCTGAGTACATGTGGCACTGGGCTCTTTTTTTTTTTTTTTTTTACATTAACTCCACACAGGAGGCCCTGAGGAAAATAATTTCCCTCAGGGCCTATGTCATCTGGGATGCTGTGTGGAGGGTCTTTTTGAGGAGAGGAAGGAATGAACATTGGTCTTGAAGAGACCCATGTTGTAGGAAGGAGGAAACACAGAGGCCGGCAAATCATTCCACAGCCGAGCTGTTGAACACAAGAACGAGTCGAAGAAACGACCCGTTCTCATGTGACAAATGTCAACCGTGTACAAATGTTGGGCACGCGTTTGGCGTGTTTCCCGACTATGCACCGGTGCCGAAGGGATCAATGATGCTAGTTCCTCGGAGCATCTTCCATTGTACTACCGGTAGAACAAGGATAGCATTCCCACCCGACGCCTGTGCTCTAAAGATTGCAATCCGTCTGTTAAGATGGGAGAATCTATCAAACGGACCGCCCGTTTCTGCACAGAGTCTAGGGTATTTTTCAGGTATTTTGGAGCTCCAGACCAGAGATGGCTGCCAAATTCAACCGTGGGGCGTACTTGTGATTTGTACAAGGTTAGCAGTTGTGTACTATTAAAGTATCTGCGGGCCCTGTACAGTACGCCCAGTTTTTGGGAGGCTAGCTTTACTCTGGCTTCAATGGAGCCCCCATACCTGAGCTGGTCACTTAGGGTTACACCAAGCATATCAATGGAGGGCCTGTTCGGAAGATTGCTTCCGTTGAAAGAGACTAGATTTTCATTTCGATCCCTTTTGGACGTAATCAGACAAGATTGGGTCTTTGAAACATTAAATTCAACGAGATTATTTTTACCCCAAGAGAAAACACTCTCGAGGTAGCCGTCCATTATTTGCTTCAAAGCCCTACGAGCTGTTGGAGTTTGTGAGCCCTTTGGGGGCTTGTCAAACAAAAAGCTATCATGAACTGTACTGTCATCCGCATAACAGTGAATTGGTGCACATGACAAAAGGTCGTTGATGTGCAACAAAAACAAAGTTGGAGACAGAACCGATCCCTGCGGGACGCCAGCATTTATCGAGTGTGAGGAAGAGGTGAAACCATCGACTACCGTCTGAATCGACCTCCCCCTCAAGAAGTCGGCAATCCACGTACACAAGGATGCGGGAAGTCCGTAAGAAAGCAGTTTGTTGACAAGTCCTCGGTGCCAAACCCGGTCAAAGGCCTTGGAGATGTCCAGTGCAACCGTTTGGGTCTCACCGAAACGTTACAGGCATCGCCCCCAAACATGCGTCACATACGCGAGAAGATCACCGCACGAGCGGTTCCGCCGGAATCCGTATTGACGGTCGTTGATAATTTTGTTCTTCTCGAGGTATGTGAGCAGTTTGTCGTTGATCACACGTTCCATCACCTTAGACAGAACTGATGTGATCGCTATGGGGCGGTAGTTGGCCGGGTTGGAGCGGTCACCCTTCTTTGGAATAGGATGGATAACCGCTTTTTTCCAACCAGAGGGCACAGAGCCAGTCTTCAGGGACAGTTTAAAAAGCTTCGTCAAAATTGGAGCTAATTCTGCAGCGCACCTCTGCAATACCAGGGCAGGTATTCCGTCGGGCCCACTAGCTTTATTAACATCAAGCCCTCGTAAAACATGGAGTACTTCCCGATGCCGGATCCTCAGCTTTTTCATATGAAAACCGCAGTGAGGAACCGACGTCGGGACAGCACCTTGGTCATCGAGGGTTGAGTTATCCGCAAACATTTTACTTAGTAAGTTAGCCTTTTCGGTGGCGGTGTTTGCTAGTGAGCCGTCAGGTCTGGTAAGAGGTGGCAGACTGGATTTGCAGAAATTGCGACCTATTGAGCCCGCAAGTGACCAGAATTGCCTGCTGCCATGCGGGCATGCAGTCAGCTTTCTGCTGATCTGCTGGTCGTGCTCGAATTTTGACCTATTTATGATTCTCTTGGTTTCCTTTGCCATTTTGTTGTAAGCTGTTCTGTCTTCGGATGTTCTAGATGTGTTGTAGGCTCGGTAAGCCGCGTTTTTTCGTCGCACTGCTTCAGCGCATTGTCGACTGAACCACGGCTTTGAGCCTACACCAGTTTCCTTAACAGTAGATTTGATGAAGCCATCCATCGCGGATGTGATGACTTCACCAATTTCCTGGGCACATCTTGAGGGATCCGAAGTCTGAAAACAGACAGCTGACCACGGAAAAGCATTAAAATGTGCCCGCAGACCAAACCAATCTGCTGACCTATAGTGCCACACTTTTCTCTTCAGCCTCTCGTTTGGTGGTCTGAAGTTTACAGGGATTGATGTCGTCACCAGGCAGTGGTCGGACGATCCTAAAGGCGCTGTGACTTCAATCTTGTAACCGTGTGGCACAGTAGTTAAAAATAGGTCTAACAGATTGGAACGGTGAGTCTGGACATCAGGAACCCTTGTAGGCTCCTGAACCATTTGCTCCAATCCGTAGCAAAGGGCAAAGGATTCCGCTTGGCGTCCAGCCGAGTCTGTTGATCCTGAGAACTTCAACCAAGGTTCGTTATGAACATTGAAGTCCCCCAGGACCACAAACTCTGCCGTAGGGTAGCGGGGCAAGAGGTCATCAATAGTGTCGCTTGTGTTTGAAGAGCTTGAAGAGCTCAGACGTGTCTGATTCGCTCAGGTTCGGTGAGCGGTATAAACACGCGTAGAATCTTACCGTACTGGCAAGATTGACGCGTACCCACATTACGTCGAATCTGGAGTTTTCCAGATTCAACATTCGCACACAGTTGACGTCAGCTTGACTATAGAGACAGACACCTCCTTTAGGTCTGAACTTGCCTGCGAGGGTGAAGCCCGGGCAGTCCAGATAGGAGGTGTCTACAGGCTCAGCTATCTGAGTTTCAGACAGGAAGAGTAGGTTTGGGCGTTGAGAAAAAAGGTGGTGGTGGACAGAGTTTAAATTGGTGTGCAGGCCGCGAATGTTGGTGTAATTCACCAACAGTTTTGGCCCGCACCGGGGACGCCTACGTCTCGCCGCTGTAATGACGTTAATTATTGTAGGTTGCAAGTTCATGATTTTAATTGTTGGTTTTTTGTTTTTTTGATATGAGAGGAAGGAAGGTCTGGGAGGGAAAAGGTATAAAGGGTGGGTAGGATGCTGGGGTTCAGAGTTTCCAGGAGTGACGGACGTATGTATCCAACCCACCCACTGCGGTGCAAGGCGATGGGCAGGGAGAGTCCGGCTGGAGAGGTCGCCCAATGCGCCCCAAACGCTACTGCTGGGTCCCCTCCGGTCACGAACCGGCACAACAGCAGCGGCGGGGTTTTTGCACTCGTTGATGGGGCAGCCCACCCTCAGTCGTGAGCCTGAGGGTCGGGCCCCTGTACTACCGAGCGGCCCGGACAGCGGTAACCGGTTGTAAAGGGTCTCCCTCAACCAGCATCTGCCAATCCGGCCCGCCACGCAGAAGGTGGGCCGACGCACCCACCATCAAGACCTGGACAAACATTACCCCAAGAACCCGGGCACCCCTGCTAAGTCACCAAACGTAGCGAACCACTTGGTGTGACCTGTGGCAGAGGCGTTGGTCATCCAATAAATGGTTCCCAGGGCGGCGGTACCCATACCCGCCTACCAAACAAAGTACATAGATGTAGGCACTAGTACACAGTGGTGCCAGTTTTAAAGAATTTGTTTTTAAAAGTATTTAAACTTTTGGCTATTTATATTATAGTGATTATAACCAAAAAAAAAATATTAGCGGTATATAAACCGATATCAATTTTATTTTCCGAAAAATAATAATAAATAAAGCGCTGGTGTAATAAAAAAAAGAATACTTAGAGTGGAAAGGGTTAAGCAATGATTTTCTTCTCCCACATTTTATAAGAAAAGTTGAAAGCTTTATTATATTTTCACAATGAAAATAAAATAAAATAATGCTATCCTCCAGATAAATGAAGTAATAATGACATATTATATTTTACAAATATCAATAATTTGCAGATGATGTTTCCACAATGGCAAAACACATTTTCACAGAAAAAATAAGTATGAATGCACGAGAAGAGGACAACAAGTTAAATGAAATTAAGAACTTGTTGTCCTCTTCTCGTGCATACATACTGGTATACGTGCATATATGGTACACCGTTCACTGATTGTCCACTTAAAAGTAATTTTACGTGAGAAAACTTTACTTTAACTAGAGTTATAGCTACTAGGCCCATGACCTAATGAAACACGGTAATTTGACTTGAACAGAAGAATTTATTCTCGCAAAGTAAAACATGTAGGTACACTGAGCTACACATAACAGATCCTAGATGGCGTTAGGTTTAACATTATTTTGTTATAATCTAACACATTTCTAATACATTTCTAGGAACGTATGTATTTCCTGATTAGAAAAAAAAAGTCGTCAAATATTTTCGTTATTTATTTTTGGGGTGTTATGCCGTGTTGCGCTACCTCCTTCTTTAGCCAACGTTTCGGACAGCGTTGCAGTGTCCATCATCAGGGCAGATCCGGTAGATGTGATACAAATAACGAAAATACTTTTGGCCGTGAAAATCTTAAAACGTACTCGTCAAATGTTGCATATCCAAATGAAGAAAATTGCCCATTACAAAAAGGCCGTAGTTATCGATCGATGTGGTTTGGTTTATTTATGATACTAAACTTATTTTGCCAAGCCGTAACTGTAATATTTCTTTAAACGGCGTAATCTTATGAGCTGCCTCGTTTAATAAAATATTATGAAAAATGCCCTTTAGCGAACAGCTTGCACGGAAGGCTGAATACTTAATGCGTCAAAGAATATTATATTATAAGTTGCACTTTCAACACCTCACAACTTATATTTCCAACGGGTATTCAAAAGGAATTAAAAAATACTTTTTTACTAACCCAAGATTTTAGTACCGCCATAACGGATATAATATTACAAATATTGGGAGAGTATTTTTTTAGTGTTAGTAAAAAATCGGAGCCACGACAGCCACACATCTGTTTTTTAAAAACGCAAATGCACAAATAAAAAGTTGCTTGTAGTAGGACAATAAATTACTAACAAACATATTAATATCGGTTGTCGGTGCATGGATTAGAAATTGTTTTCCGGCGTAAAGTTCAATATTAGTTGAATTTTTTTATTTTTTTTTATTTGTTTATTTAGCACAGTAATATACATTTATATACATAATTTATTAAATTTTGACTGCCCAACTAGGATTATTATCCTTATTATTATTTGCAACTAATAATAAGGTACTAATAAGTATATTTATCAACGATGACGATAAAGTACGAGTAGCTACAAACATTATGTTATTCATAAATAATTTCTTTATTTTTTGCCATTCATTTGATGCCCAATGCCTCTGCCATAGGTCACCCAGAATTCGCTCTCTTTCTGACTTAGTATGGGAGGCCGGGTTTATGGGGAGAAGTTTTATCTGGGTCTTGACGGCGGATGCACCAAGGCAGACCGGATAGGTTGATTGGGAGATTGGTTGAGGGAGACTTGTTGGCCTCTCTTGCAGGATTTGCTGGGAACATTGTCTTGCACTGCGGTGGGAGGGATGAATGCGTTCACTACCTTTTCCTTCCCAGAATATTTTCTCCTTCCTTCTTAAAAGGACCCACCATGAAATAGGCCCTGAGGGGAATCAATTTCCACAGGGCCTCCTTGTGATAAAAAGTAAATGCAGAGCTAATGTTAAAAAATATATATTTCCCGTTTAAATGTTGACTAGAAAATTAAGTTTATTATTAATTTTTTAAACTTTATGAGTAAAATCTCAAATTATAATATTTAATTAAATGAAGACAATATTAGCGAAACTCAATCGAAATCTGGAGACAGAAAAATCAGAAAAGATATTGGCTCCGCTGGGACTCGAACCCAGAACCCTTTTCTTACATGGAAACAGCTCTACCGATTAAGCTACGGAACCCATATTAATTCGGTCACTTTTTAACTGTATCATACTTCGACTAAGAACTACCAACATTATCTTCATTTACTTAACGCACATATTATTGGCTGCTATCTTTATATATGATTACAAGATTCAACTCGAACTAAATGCAATCTAGATAGTGTCTGGATAAATTTTTATCCATTTTATTTGTAATACGCGACATCTATTGACTTTTTCTGCAAGTCTAGGATGAATATTTATTATTAATTTTTTAAACTTTATGAGTAAAATCTCAAATTATAATATTTAATTAAATGAAGACAATATTAGCGAAACTCAATCGAAATCTAGTAGAGGAGTGTGTCGGTGTGTCTAAAAGGTTCCGGAAAATTCTAGAATATTCCACAAAGCTGTAGGAAGTTCAAGAAGGTTCGAAAAAAGCTGTAAGGAGTGGCGAAGTAAGTCGGTGAGTCTAGAAGGTTGTGGAAACATCTAGAAGGTTCAATAAAGCTGGAGAAAGTTCTAGAAGGTTTGATAAAGCTGTAGAAAGTTCTGAAAGGAGTGGAGGAGTGTGTCGGTGTGTCTAGAAAGTTCCGGAAAATTCTAGATGATTCCACAAAGCTGTAAGAAGTTTTAGAAGGTTCAATAAAGCCGTGCAAAGGTCTGGAAGGAGTGGAGGAGTGTGTTGGTGTGTGTAGAAGGTTCCGAAAAATTCTTGAAGATTCCAAAAAGCTGTAGGAAGTTTTAGAAGGTTCGATAAAGCTGTACAAAGTCTGGAAGGAGTGGCGGAGTAAGTCGGCGATTTTAGAAGGTCCCGGAAAGTTCTAGAAAGTTCGATAAAGTTGTACAAAGATCTGAAAGGAATGGTGGAATATGTCGGCGGGTTTAGAAGTTTCCGGAATGTTCTACAATGTTCGATAGAGCTGTAGGAAGTTCTAGAAGGTTCCGTAAAGCTGTAGAAAGTTCTGATAGGAGTGGAGGAGTATGTCGGTGTGTCTAGAAGGTTCCGGAAAGTTCTAGAAGTCTTGATAAAGCTGTAAAAAGTTCTGGAAGGTTCCATAAGGGTGTAGAAAGTTCTAAAAGGAGTGGAGGAGTGCGTCAGTGTGTGTAGAAGGTTCCGGAAAATTCTTGAAGATTTCACAAAGCTGTAGGAAGTTCTAGAAGGTTCGATAAAGCTGTACAAAGTTCTAAAAGGACTGGCGTAGTAAGTCGGTGGGTTTAGAAGTTTCCGGAAAGTTCTAGAAGGTTCGATAAAACTGTAGAAGGTTCAGGAAGGTTCCGTGCTTTACAAAGTTCTAAAAGGAGTGGCGGAGAAAGTCGGTGAGTCTAGAAGGTTCCGGAAAGTTCTAGAAGGTTCGATAAAGTTGTACAAATTTCTGAAAGGAATGGTGGAATATGTCGGTAGGTATAGAAGGTTCCAGAGAGTTCTATAAGGTTCGATAAAGCTATAGAAAGTTATGTGATATGTCGGTGGGTTAAGAAGTTTCCGGAATGTTCCACAAGGTTCGATAAAACCGTAGAAAGTTCTAGAAGGTTTCATAAAGCTGTAGGAAGTCCTAGAAGGTTCGATAGGGCTGTACAAAGTTCTGAAAGGAATGGCGGAGTATGTCGGTGACTATAGAAGGTTCCGAAAAGATCTAGAAGGTTCAATAGATGTCGCGTATTACAAATAAAATGGATAAAAATTTATCCAGACACTATCTAGATTGCATTTAGTTCGAGTTGAATCTTGTAATCATATATAAAGATAGCAGCCATTAATATGTGCGTTAAGTAAATGAAGATAATGTTGGTAGTTCTTAGTCGAAGTATGATACAGTTAAAAAGTGACCGAATTAATATGGGTTCCGTAGCTTAATCGGTAGAGCTGTTTCCATGTAAGAAAAGGGTTCTGCGTTCGAGTCCCAGCGGAGCCAATATCTTTTCTGATTTTTCTGTCTCCAGATTTCGATTGAGTTTCGCTAATATTGTCTTCATTTAATTAAATATTAGAAAATTAAGTATCTACCTTTTTTTACATGAGCTTCACACAGGAGGCCCTGAGGAAAATAACTGCCCTCAGGGCCTATGTCATCTTTGGGGATGCTGTGTGGAGGGTTTTTTAAACAACATAAATTAATATTAGTGTCCGACCGAAACAGGACTTTCCACCGAAACCGAATCTTCGGTATCTGTCTCATTATCATGACATGTTAAAAATCGATTGTTTACTGTTTTATGGTTTATTTTTACACTTATTCAGACAATTAACACGTGTTAAATTAAATGGCTAAAGTTCGGTGTTTGGGAGAAATTCCTAAAAAATAAAACTAGTTATTTTTATACTAATTTGGGGTCGGGGAATCCGAATCTGAAAGAATTAGGCGGCGGCAAGCAATATTAACTGAGTTACACGACTTTAAAAAAATTTATACACACACAGGAAAATAGTCATTTTGGAAGCATTTTGATTCCTAGACAATCAAACTGGTTATTTTTATACAAACTATGGGCCGGGGAATCCGAATCTGAAAGCAATAGGCAATAGATTAGGCGGCGGCAAGCAATATTAACTGAATTACACGACTTTCAAATTTTCTATACACACACACATGAAAATATTCCTTTCGAAAGCATTTTGACACACGTAGTACAAAGATCATAGAAAAACAAGATAACATAGATGTTTTTACCACACAAAATTAAGTGTTGCCATTAAGCAGTAATATCAATAACGTAAAATAACATGTTTATATTTTAAGTACTTATTTTTTATAAATTTTACTCACTTTTGTATCACAAACCATGTTACATAAACCCAGCGTAGCTGCTAAACTACTTGAAAACAGGGATGTTTTTTTGCCGTAACGCGAGCAGGCGGTATAAAGGGGCACAAACCATGTTACACAAACCTAGCGTAGCCGCTAAACTACTTGAAAACAGGGATGTTTTTTTGCCGTGACGCGAGCAGGCGGTATAAAGGGGCACAAACCATGTTACACAAACCTGGCGTAGCCGCCAAACTACTTGAAAACAGGGATTTTTTTGCCGTGACGCGAGCAGGCGGTATAAAGGGGCACAAACCATGTCACACAAACCTGGCGTAGCCGCTAAACTACTTGAAAACAGGGACGTTTTTTTGCCGTGACGCGAGCAGGCGGTATAAAGGGGCACAAACCATGTTACACAAACCTGGCGTAGCCGCTAAACTACTTGAAAACAGGGATGTTTTTTTGCCGTGACGCGAGCAGGCGGTATAAAGGGGCACAAACCATGTTACACAAACCTAGCGTAGCCGCTAAACTACTTGAAAACAGGGATGTTTTTTTGCCGTGACGCGAGCAGGCGGTATAAAGGGGCACAAACCATGTTACACAAACCTAGCGTAGCCGCTAAACTACTTGAAAACAGGGATGTTTTTTTGCCATGACGCGAGCAGGCGGTATAAAGGGGCACAAACCATGTTACACAAACCTAGCGTTAGGTTAGGTTAGGTTACGTATTTTTAAGACTACGAATTTTCATACTTTTGGTTTAAGAATACGGCCGTTGAGATAGTCGTAATTCATCAGGTTAATGTGAGGAATTATCGTGTCGGAAAGTTTTACTTTATTGATATAAGGATAAATATTTTTGAGAGCTGGTAACACTGCCGGCACATGTTTTAGTAGATTTCTTGTTTTTCTATGATCTTTTTACTACGTGTGTCAAAATGCTTTCGAAAGGAATATTTTCATGTGTGTGTGTATAGAAAATTTTAAAGTCGTGTAATTCAGTTAATATTGCTTTCAGATTCGGATTCCCCGGCCCATAGTTAGTATAAAAATAACTAGTTTGATTTTCTAGGAATCAGAATACTTCCAAAATGGCTATTTTCCTGTATGTGTATAAAAATTTTTAAAGTCGTGTAATTCTGTTAATATTGCTTGCCGCCGCATAATTCTTTCAGATTCGGATTCCCCGACCCCAAATTAGTATAAAAATAACTAGTTTTATTTTTTAGGAATTTCTCCCAAACACCGAACTTTTTCCAATTAAATAAATCTTACTAATATTATAAAGGCGAAAGTTTGTATGGATGTATGTTTGTTACTCTTTCACGCAAAAACCACTGAATGGATTTTAAAAATTCTATCACTAATAGAAAGCTACATTATTTGCGAGTACTACAGGCTACACCGAAGATTCGGTTTCGGTGAAAAGTCCTGTTTCGGTCGCACACTAGTATTAATTTATGTTGTTTAAAAAACCCTCCACACAGCATCCCCAAAGATGACATAGGCCCTGAGGGTAAGCTCTGGCGTTATGAATACTCTCTGGCGTTATGAAATTATTTATCATACGTTCTCTGTCCGTAACAAAATCGTTTTTTTGCAAACGTCAGAAAAAAGCAAACCAATTGTCGCCTAGGAAACGATGTTTTTTTTTAATTTTAGTTAGGCAAATCACCCTAAAAAGAGTGGTTTGTTAGCGTCGTACTTAATAATAACTATCTCTAAAAATGAATCACCGAAATGTATGTATGCGTATGTATAAACTGGATAATTCTTTTTTTTTTAAACTACAATCGAGTTCTGGCATTATGAAATTTGTATAAAAAATTATAATAGGTGGCAAGTTTGAAAAGCAAGCAGCGAGCAGTTTTAAAACTGGATGTATCGGGAATGAATGTGTTGAATGCGAGAGGTGAGAGGGGGGAGTGGGGAGGGGGTATTGGGAGGTTGTTGGTGGAGGGGGAAAGGGGAGGGGGAGTGAGGTGGGGGGAGGAGTTAGGTGAGGGAGAGGGGAGGGAAGGAAGGGGAGAGGGGAAGGATGGAGGAGGGTGTGGGGAGGGTAGGGGTTGGGGTAAGGGGGTTGATGGGGTGAGTGGTGTGGGGAGAGGGAATGTGGAGGGGTAGAGGGTGGGGGGAGGGGTGGGTGGAGGTATAGGGGGTTGATGGGGGAGTGGAGTGGAGAGAGGGATGGTGGAGGAGGTGGAGTGGGTTGGGAGAGGGTGGAGGGAAGGAAGGGGAAGGTGGAGGGGTAGAGGAAGGTGGGAGGAGGTGGAGTGGGGAGGGGTATGGGGTGGGGGAGGGGTCGGTGGAGAAGGAGAGGGAGGGAGAGGGTTGTTGATGGATGAGTGGAGTGGGGTGAAGGAAGGTGGAGTGGGGAGAGGGAAGGTGGATGGGGGAGGAGTGGTGGGAGGGGTGGGTAGAGGGGGAGGGGGGGGGATTGATGTGGGAGTGGTGTGGGGGGAGGGGTAGGTAAAGGGGGAGGGGGGAGGGGGGGTTGATGGGGGGAGTGGAGTGAAGGGAGGGGTTGGTGGAGGGAGAGGGGGGAGGAAGGTTGATGGGGGGAGTGGAGTGGGGCGAGGGAAGGTGGAGGGGTGGAGTGGGAATCCCCTATTTCCATGCGAGCGAAGCCGCGGGAAAAGGCTAGTAACTAATATTTGAAGTGTGTGAAAAAATAATATTTTTTTATATTACTTCTTTAAAACAAACAAAATTTATAAAAAATAACAAAACATGTTGCAGGAAACAATGTACACATTTGCCATTGGGTAAAATATTTAGCAAATACAAAAATATGGTACTTTTATAAACCGTTTTTAAAGTTACTTTGTCTTCTTTTTATGCTTTTCAATTTGGGAGGCGGGTATGGGTACGCCGCCCCGGGAACCATTTATTGGACAACCAACACCCCTGCCACAAGTCACCCCAAGTGGTTCGCTACGTTTGGTGACTCAGCAGGGGTGCCCGGATTCATGGGATGAGGTTTGTCTAGGTCTTGGTGGCAGATACGTTTGCCCAACCACTGCGTGTCGGGCTGGATTGGAGGAGACTGATTGAGGGAAGCCTTTTGATCTCTCCAGCCGGATTCTCCCGACCCTTCGCCTTGCAACGCAGTGTGAGGAATAGATTCATATGTCCGTCACTCCTGGCCACTAGACGTGGGCAAAATTGAATGACTGAATTAAATGAATAAATTCAATCTTGTAACACACTCGATCTGATTCTCATTTTCAAAAGGAATTAAATCTTTATTCCTTACCCTTGGCCTTGCATCTTACGATTTTTTAACAGCACCATATTTATTTTTATTTCGATTAATTTATTTTACAGTTAAATATTTCATGTTATATTGAGGTAAGAAAATAATAATGTACTCTATAAATATTGTAGTGTTTCGTAGGAATTAAATAAAATATTTTTCTGGATATTTGTTGCGCGGATAGGTACACCTACCACAGGCGAAGCGCGCCGCGAAATTGCCTATCACGGGTACTGTATAGTATCCCGCGCAGTAAATCTTATACCTACAAAAAACCCCGTAGTCCCCGTCCCCAATCCAAGTGACAAAACCGCCAAGCGAGTCAGCCAAGATCCAAATAATTCTGAGCTCCGTGTGTCGCGTCTGTTTCACAGTTGTGTCCCGCCAGTCCCGCCAGTCATAGTCACGGAGGAATCGTTCCTCCGTGGTCATAGTCCTACAAGCTGTTCGGTCTGTGCGAACTCAATCCGCAACCCCAATCTCTGTTTCACTTATTCAAGGAATCAAAACATTTATTTCTTATTCATTTGTGACGTCGTAGTCCCACGGGTCCCCGGGTACCACGTGTCGAGTCGATCCGGCCGGTCCGCGGAATGCAAGTTATTCAAGTCACAACAAGACAAAAGATACTTATTAGTCAGAAGTTCCCAATTCATTTCTTGATGCCCGCAGAGAATCGGTTCGTCGTTAGTCCCCGCGCGGCCAAGCCGTCATCTTAGGGTGAAACTTCCCACTTCGGACCGCGGAACGTTAATAAAAGGACTAAAAGCGAAAGTTAATCCTATGTTTTTTCTCCCTCACACGTGCGTAAATTGTGATGTAATGCTTGTAGAAACAAAATGATGTTTATCTATATTATTGTTTTTTTATGGTATCTGTCACAAAATATCAGTCACTATCGAACCGTGATACTGATAAATGATAAATAATAATCGAGCGATTTGTTCCTTTATTTTTGTAACAAATTATACGACGCGTGTCGCCAGGGCTTTTAATTAGTTTTTATTCGGCGCATCGTTTTAACTTCACCATTGAGGTAGGTAGGTGCATTTAAAATATATATATTTGAGTGGAGCTTATTCCAGGTGACCGGTCCGGATATACCTACTCATGAAAGCGCGATAATAGTATGTTTTTTTATGTGAATTCCGCACAAGTCCCGTCTGGAGCTAATGAAACTATGGCATCCCCAATTGGGATTTTTTGCGAGGCTGAAGGTAGTGGGAAGTTTAGATCACGTGAAATGAAACAATTTTAAGTTTAATAAATAAATAAAAATTAGTAAAACTTTAAGGGTTAACCACAAAAACTGTTTAATTTTAAGATTTAATTGCTTGCCTAATATAAACACATTTTTCTTGTTAAAAATTTGTCTTTTGGCCAAAATAATATCTAAGTACACATTGAAATATTTCATTAACCTCGTCGCGCGTCGTTTTTAGTACCTACGATTTTTCAGAACAACATAATTATTTACACTAAGAAGAGTGCTTTGCGTAGTGAAAACTTCTTTATCACCGTTGTGATTTGAAACTCGATGAAAGGAAAAATAACGACACTAAAAAGAGCAAACACATGCATCTAAAGAAGTATGTAGAAGTAGTCTGCGAGAGAATGAGATAGTATTATCGGTCTCCTCTTTCGCTTCGTATCCGAGGTTTTTTAAGTTTTTTTTTTTTTTTTGGAATTAAAGGAATGAATAAAATGAATCAATTCAAAAGGCCGAGGGAATCACAATGAATCGATTCACTCCTGGGAATGAGTCTGCCCATGTCTACTGGCCACACTGACCCCCAGATTCCTACCTACCCCTCGTAGTAACAATTTTTTTATTAACACAATATATGTATTTGACAAAAAATATTACGACATAAATTTAAAATAAAATTTATTCTTTAAACAAGAACTGGAGTCGTCTGTTATAGCTACCAAACATAATATATCTACAATTTTGTCCATAAAGTCTTTTTTGTTGCATTTCACTTTGTCTCTGTGTAAGATTAACATGCACAATCCAGACAGACGTTCATCTGACATTGTATATCTAAGCCATGTTTTTACACGACGTAATTTGCTGAACGATCGCTCCACCGTACATGTTATAGCTGGTAATGTTAGCAAAACTAGTAAGGCTTACCTGACACTCAGATAAAACTTTGTAAAACGTAACAAGTCGATGAAATCTTGGCTACTAAAAATCAAACCAACTGGCTTCAGTTTCAAAATTATCAATGTGGTATACCTGATTAATAGTAGACATTATATCCTTAAACTGTTGGTTCGGTTTGCACAATTTCGAAGGATGTTGCAACGCTAAGTTAAATTGTGCACTGTTGGCTTCGCAAAATCGACTCTCCATTGAGTTAAATAGAGAATCTAAGTATGGAAAGTAAACTGTTTGTCTGAGGTACTCTTCAATACTTATGGTTCCCGGATTACTTCGATGCTTTTGTCTTCAACACTGTCTTGGGATAATCAGTTCAATATCCACTTTCTGTGCGAGTTGTACTGTTTTCTTAAAAATATCTCTGAAATAGTTATCGGAATCACCTCAGTGAAGTTTTACTACACTGAGCAGGTTTTGAACTTGCAGTTGGACTTCTGGAAGATCAACTTGAACAGCTTGAAGAGCCTGAGTAACTGGTTCCAGTATGGCAGAGTACTGCGAAATAATATTGAGGCAAAATAAAAACGTGCTGGACTTCTTCTGAAGTCTTCCAGTTGACAATAAATATCTTCAAATTTACTGGAAAAAATCCGAATACTTTTATACTTGCTTGAACATATTGTCTCACAGAAGAGGAATATTTGGGACAGAGCACTTTTTTTTAAATCCAGGGGGGGGCAAGTGCCCCCCCCCCCCCTTGCCCCCACCCTGTGGGCACCCAATGGCCAGGCCATGTTCCGCCTCCTTGTAGGTGCTTGTCCAATCTTGTCCGTGGAATATAATAACAGTGTCATCTGCAGAGCTCATTATGTTTTCATTGATGGGTAGATTCATAAGGTCATTTATATCAATCAGATATAGTTTAGGTCCTATTGCTTCTCTGGGGGACACCTAATTTAATTTATAGAGATTTGCTCTTTATTTTACCAATTTGTACAATTTCTTCTCTTCCAGTTAAGTAACTTCTAAGTAGGTTTAGATTTGTTTCGGTTATGTTTTTTTTTAATTTTAAGTACAGTATTTCATGATCAATTGTATCG
This sequence comes from Limnephilus marmoratus, assembly GCA_917880885.1. Lineage (NCBI taxonomy): Eukaryota > Metazoa > Arthropoda > Insecta > Trichoptera > Limnephilidae > Limnephilus > Limnephilus marmoratus. Next base: position 3,412,159 of record OU862906.1, on the reverse strand, counting down.
AAAGCTTTTTGAAGATCAATAAAAACTGCTAAGCATTTTTTGTCTTCATCCAGTTTTCTAATAATTGTATTTGTTACATTAGCTATAGCGTCACCCGTACCCAGGTTTTTTCTAAAACCATACTGCGTAGGTGATAATATTTTATTAGTATCCAAAAATGAAAGAACTTGTTTTTTATTACGTTTTCCAATATTTTCGATAGAGGAGTTAAAATACTAATTGGTCGATAATTTGATAAATCATTTTTGAGACCGTATGGTATGATCGTAGCAATTTTAAAACAAGCGGGAAAAACACCTTTAGATAATGATAGATTCACATACATCAGTGGTTGGATTAACTCATTTTGTAGATATTTAATTGATTTGCTTGATATCAGTTCATTTCCCGATGAGGTATTTGTATTTAAGGAGGCTATAATATTTCTTATTTCATCACTTGTTATCTTGACACGTGTAGGTTCCTCAATTAGGCTTTTATATCCGTGGTACGCAAGTGTATACATGTAATCATATTTTTTAAGGTGGCCATTTTTGAGGGTATCAGGGTATCACCGATAATACTCGTAAATACATCTTTAGTGTTTTTTAGTAAACTGAGTTCAAGTGATAAGGAGTTAAGAAATGGCTCCAGATTTTTTTTAGGTGGAGATCTATAAATTGCGAGTGTTGTTGTATCATGGCCGATTTTTGATTCTTAATCCGTTTCTACTGTTAAACTTCCAGAAGAGGACAACTATCGTGTTCTTAAGCTTGTAGCTTATTGCAATTGGATAGAAAGCAGAAATGCTACCGGAATCTGCGTTTAAAGCGTCGATGACAAAGAGCGACTTTACAAGCTACTATCTGGGAAATTCACTACCTGTTAGTAAACTCGCTCAGTGTCGTCGTGTTACTTGTTAACTAGCAGATTGTTGATAATCTACAAAAAAAGTTGAAAGGTCGTCAACTTTACTCGCCACGTGCTTGCTCGTGATTGGTTTATTTGTGTTTTTCAAGATTGCTGCCAATAAACAGCTGATTTCGACTGTCAAACATTACAGAATTAGTTCACGCAGGCGTCGTTATTCTTGTTACTGGCGCTAGCGGTGACCTCAGTTTCCTACGCTACTGAGTGAGTTGACAGTTTTGTGTGTCATCATGACAATCTCACTCGCCGATTTACCCGCTTTTAAACATAGTAGAAAGTAGCTTGTAAACTCGCTTAGTGTCATCGAGCCTTAAAGGGGTTCTTTCAAATGTCAAAAGCACAAAATGGCGCTGGCTGGCCATTTGACGACACTGTTGCATTTGAATTTAGAACTTAGATTTTTATATTGGCATTCTTTTCTATATAATGGAACATAATCAGTGGCATAGTGGTATGTGTAGATAACATGGTGTCACCACAAGAATGAACGTGGTTTCACCCCATGAATTAGTAATCCTCAAACGAGATTTTGGATAATGCCCTACCTAATGTTAAAGATAATAATTTAGGTATATTGGCGGCAATAGTGATGCGAGGGTGGCCTCTCCATAGAATCGTCAACTGAACGAAATCTGGGGTGCTTTTCATCCTACAAATTACTTACTATTTATTATTATTCCTTAAATATTTATTTGTGCTCTCACAACAATGAAATAATAAAACAAACGAGATTTTGGATAATGCCCTACCTAATGTTAAAGATAATAATTTAGGTATATTGGCGGCAATAGTGATGCGAGGGTGGCCTCTCCATAGAATCGTCAACTGAACGAAATCTGGGGTGCTTTTCATCCTACAAATTACTTACTATTTATTATTATTCCTTAAATATTTATTTGTGCTCTCACAACAATGAAATAATAAAACAAAACGTATAGATGATTAATAATTTTTTTTCAGTCAGTTATCGGTCGATTCTGCCATATTGTATTTAGGTTTTGCGTTTATTAGTTTTCGTTTCTTACGAAAAAATGAAAGTCTTGAAGAAAGTCATCTTGGTTTTTTCATGTTTACCATTAAGAGCGGAGCAGGGCAAACGATTTTGTCGAAATTTGCCAAAATAGTTAAAAAATTTGTCGCTTGCGTCGCCCTCATCGAATTTTTAAATCAATTCCACCAAAAATTAATGTTCATTGTTACTTCAAATGAGTTTGATCCCAGTATCCGCTCGTAAAAACCCGAAGTGACGGCGATCATTCCCGAACACGAATTGAAAAAGGAATATTACACGTTGGTCGTTTTTGTGGTTGGCTGAATTTTGATTTTTCCCTATGACTTGGGGAAATTTCCCCCGAGATTCCCTATTTTGTTGCAAATAATTTTAAAATATTACACGAACGGCTTTTTAAAACTCACAGATATCCAAGATTCAAAAAGTATGATTTTAGAATTAAATTGGGAGATGTTTACTGGGTTTTAACACTACATTCTATGTTATTTTTAAACAAAAATTACAAACGTCAAAAAGTTTACCAAGTTCTATAAAAATCTGCTTCTTCTCAATATGAAGTTGAAATTAGAGGGGTATTGATATATTACATATTACGAATATTCCCACATTTCACGTGTATTGTACATAATTTTCCCTAAATATTGGGAATTTTTATACCTCTAAACCCCGAACACCTGCTAGTGGCGTGAACTGTGAAGTCCATCATCGCCTGTGCAAATTGTTAGGGCTGTCAAAACATGGAAATATAAAACAACGTTGAAATATTAATTTATTTATTTAAAAGTTTAGGTTATTTGCAAAATAGAATAAAATAGTTTTTATAACACGAAGAAAAAAAACACAAACTAACTTCTTTCTATTCATAACTATGATTATTGTATGTTGTTTGTTATGTATTTTTATTAAAATCATTATCATTTCCTACGAAAATTAAGTATTTTCCTATGTACGCTATAAACTAATGATTTATTACATCACTTTTTAGGTGTGTGAATAAAAACATAATATTAAAAATTCTTCCAAAATTTGGAACGGTAAGAATAATGTAACCAAAAATAGTAGAATAATGTCTTTCCCTGGTTGGAATTTATTTATTAACTTATTTTTATAAACGTCCTAGTGGCCTTTACATACATACATAAAAATACAATAAATTATATTTTTGTACCAATCAAAAAACTAATACAATTCAGATAATAAAACTTGACATAAAACAAAATTTTATGTACTAAAGCTAGAATGTAGCTATATGGATACAATTATTCATGTGTGTTACAAACAATAAAATAAAGACACGGTGAACTCGTATGGTATCGAATTTTAAAAGAGAAGAATTTCGTAAAAAAAAAAAAGAAGTTAATTATAAGATGTTACACTGTCGGGAATATAATACCGAGATCTCGTATCTGTAATACTCGAAGCACCACTCATAAAAAGGAGAAAGTGAAAAGGATTTTTACCTTTGTAAAAATTAATAATCTGGTATTTACCAAAAATTTTTAACTCCGTAGTGAAAGAAGATACTCTGTCTCTCAGTATCACCTTGATCAAAAACCACCATTCAGAATCCAAGGGTTGCTTGAAATGGCTTTAGCCGCGTTTGGTGACCAGATTTGAATAACCAAGTAATTCCCCTACTTACTCAAAAAATGATACTATATTATATGAGAAGATGCGTGAATTAGTTACAATTTTAATAGAAACAACAGTTTCTATTTTCCTTTTCTATTTTCCTTATAAATATAAATGTTTGACTGAGTACATCCTAAGAGTAAGCAATGGGTGATAATTTTTTGAAATTCTGTAAAGATGTATTGGAATCCTCCTTCCATCTATGGCTATTGGTGTTTCTGATGGCTCCACTACAGGATTATTGACATCCATGAGCTGCTCCTAAATTAAAATAATAGTAAAAAGGAGTAAGTAACTAAAGGTACTAAGGAAAATTTCACAAAACGTGCTAAGCAAAAATAATAAAGCGTCATCGTAACTCTTACTTCAACATTGCGGAATTCCATTGAATGTGCGGCTGTAGTGGATTCGGGAATGTCATACACACTTTGTTCCTAAAAAAAACATAATCATGTGTGAACACTTTTTCATTCACTTAGGTGAAAAAATTACCCATATAATCATTATTTGATGTTGCTTACGGCTAAAACAGATACACCAGCCGTGGAAACTATATTCGTGGGTAGTTCAGTACTGAAATTTTCAGAGTAGTTATCCACAACAGCATTGTTTTCTTCTATTCCCGGAGATCTTCGAGAGATCGATCTGTACACAAAACAGTCAAATGTAATTTGATTAATTTGTGTTACTTCACAATTAATTCATTTGAAATAATACATAGTATATTTGTGGCACATTCCAGAGTGGAAGGTATTTTCAGTATCGTACTGGTGTATGACCACCATTAAACGTGAAACTGTGCTTGAAATGGCTTTACCGTGTTTGATGAATGTGAAACATGTATGTTCATTTCATAAAGAGTCCTAATGAGTCCTGAATTTCCAGTCTTTCAATATAAATATTTACTTTTGCCACTAATCTTCTCATAAATGTAAAATCAACAGTAATAGGGGTAGCAAATGTAAAATCATGCCATGTCCAGTGTTTTAAATGTAGTGTATAACGCGTTTAACGTGTGCACATCGCATCTTCTCCAAGAATAAACTTTCTTCTTTATCGGAAGTAACCTGCCAGGTAAGTATGTTTTCTGTATCCTTTGTAAATGATAAAGTTAGATATAGCCAAAGAAATCTAAAACTACTGGCGAAAGCTTTTTTGTTTGTTTTTTAGTTTGTTTTAAAAAAAATCTGGTTAAAGTCGTCGGATACGTCTAAATACACCCTGTAGTATTATGCTATAAATAGGTTAAAATATCATACTTTTTCATTCGGAGTGTATTGAGCTGACGCCAAGTTTTGGAACGCCATTTGTTTCCCATATTTAAATTTTTTTACTGAAAAAAAAATACAAACACTAATTAAACAAAGTGAATTTGCAATTATTGAACAAGTAATTTTCTAACAATTATTATAAGCAATAATTATCAGCCTGAAACACTCAATTCTTTGACGGGTATTAGATAAGCCGCCATAGCTCAGTGGTCAGAGCACCTGACCGGCAATCAGAAGGACACGGGTTCAAGTCCCGTTGGCGTCATGTATCTTTTCTCGGAAGATTTTTCAATGTAGATGAGTATTTCAGGCTGATAATTATTGCTTATAATAATTGTTACCCTTTCTGCTATGCATAAAAATCTTGTCTAAACGTTAGTTTATCAATTAAAAAAATAATAAGTAATTTTCTTTTCTTTGAATCATAACGATAATAGCTGGATTAAATACTTAAATGATTATAATAATTAATCATTTATTTGCACAACCCTTAAACCTTTGTCCAATGTAACATGATATCTGCGAATATCAGCGAATACCGCTTCTATTATTCTATTCTATTATTGTTTCCGTGGTCTCGCTCTGACATGCCCACGGCCCCGTGCTAGAGAAAGAGACCACAATACAATTAAAAGTTGCTTTGTTGTTCCGAGTTTTGAATATGTACCCTGTGTGAGGCTATCTGAAGGTAACACGTAAGAAGGTACAATATATGTGAACATTCGTGTCCTGGATATTCTAGTTATTTTGTCCCTTTCTACGTGCTCCGTTTGAAAATATTAAAAAGGACTCTGTTCAAATAAAGCACGAGCTCCCCTGTGCGAGGCTATCTGAAGGTAACATGTGAGAAGGTAAAATATATGTGAACATTAGTATCCTGGGTGTTCTAGTTATTTTGTCCCTTTCTACGTGGTCCGTTTGAAAATATTAGAAATTACCTTGCGCGCACAAAACAGCCAACACATCAGAAGTTACAATATACAAGGAAAGGCCGCATCCTTGGCACTTCCGTTAACTAATTCCTTTTGACATGTTTATTATTAAATGATAAACGGGTACTATGTTAAAAAGTTTAAGCATATTATGATCGTCCGTCCCTTGCTCCTCACGTTTTAGAAATCCTTTTTGACAAGCTTCCTTCAAATTACACGAACACATTATACAGTTTGGTTTCATTCATACAGAGTATATGTATTACATCTTAATAACTAATACACTTACGTTTTTCAACACAGCTTTACGGAACAGAGCTTCACAGACAACCACCCGGGCGGAGAGACTTCCGCGTTATGACCAGAATATCGAAAACACCATAGTTTTTATGTATTTTGTACGCTCAGGAAAATTGAATATAATCAAATAAATCATTAATTTTTTTTACATTAGTTTATACATTGTATAGGTAAAACACTATTTTATTGGGTAATATTTTTATTAAACAGAAAAAAAGGTTTTTAAGTACAAAAAAATGATTTTAAAGTACGTTGATTTACATGGTTTAAAAAATTTAAATACGTCATAATTAAGCTACATAATAAAAATATATAAATTGGCGGGTATAGGTTGATGTGTGTCCTATAACAAAATATTTTTCAATATTTTTTTTCTTTTCGTATATGACGACAGATGGAAAAAAATCAGTGGTACATTGACGATTTTTTGAAAACTGATCTTTTATAAAGAGTTATAAAGTAAGAAAAAATATTTTTTTAAGTATTTAATTTTAGCTTGAGGCATCGAAAATGCATCGAGGTGCTGTTATCGACACAGATGACTTCGAAAATACGCAAAAATACGCAAAAATACGAAAAAAACATTAAATATTGAAAAATCCCTCTCGGGCCCTTAACATCCGTTATTGTCTTTTTTGATTATTTAGCATAACTGCTCTAAAAATCGAATAAAATAAACGAGTGTGCTTTAGACCACACGACTGAAGTAAAACTTCACTAACTTATATCTCCCTCTCAACTTCCGTTCGCCTCGCCCATACTTTTCGTAACGCTCTCTTCACGCATTCACCAGCTTACTCCCCAAGTCAGGCGTGCGTTAAGAAGTTTTACTTCAAAAAGTATTAAGTCCCTTTCATAAACAACTTCCTTCAAAAAAAATATTAATTTTATTATATTGTGCTTAACTCAGATGTTTTTTGAAATAAATAAAAAAAATAACGTGTAAAAGCCCAGCCGGGCGGAAAATCCACAATAAGTAAATATTTTACTATAGATTCTCAACTAGGTACTTACTTCAGATATATTTACTATCAGACTGAAGAGAGATAGCTTTTAAATGTATTATTTTATTAAAAATGATTTATTTTTTTAAACCAAAACTATTATTAAATATTTAACTGACAGCCCTGAAACAGTTAGTTAATTAGCAATACCTGCTTAATAATTTCAAACAAAGATAACTTTGAAGGTAACAATAAACTCAATGCAAATTTACTCTATTTAGTGCCTATAAATACTGTTGACAACTTTTTTGACAAGCCCTCTTTGTTTAGGTACATCTTTTTTATTCTAAATAATCCTTTCTAAATTTTATGTTCTCTGTTATTATAACATTGATATTATTTTTTTAGTATAGTAACAGTAGTTTAGTAACACATAATAGAATCCTTTACCTAAATACTTGCTACTTTGTTAAATGTTCATTTCTACTTTGTTATTATTGATAATCTCCTGTGTACCACTGTATACTTATAATATCTTGTACTCACTTCAATGTAAAAGCCATGCTATGGAGTTTAAATAAATATAAAAGCACGTTCATTAAGAATTACTAAATTAGTCAAACAACCGAATTTAATACTTTGTTTTCTGTTATGATTTTATCGACCGAACCTCCGATTTAATACTTTATTTTCTGTTATGATTTTATCGAAATTGCTTTGACGTTTACATAAAGTGTTATTTTCATTTGTGGATTTTTCGACCACCATGCTGGGCACATGGTCGATTTTACGTACAGTGCATTCACATTTTAAACACCTCTGCCATAGGTCACCCCAAGTGGTTCGCTACATTTGGTGATTTAGCAGGGGTGCCCGGGTTCATGGGGTGAGGTTTTTCCAGGTCTTGGATGACCAGGATACACTGAACCCCAGATTCCTACCCACCCCTTAAACCCTTTTCCTTCCCAGAACTCTCCTCTCCTTCCTTTCCCTAAAAAAAACCCCTCCACACAGCATCCCCAAAGATTACATAGGTCCTGAGGGAAATTATTTTCCTCAGGGCCTCCTGTGTGGAGCACATGTAAAAAAAAATAATAAATACAATTTTACATAAAAGAGCGCATTAACATTTTAAATAAGCAATTATATAAGACTAGCTGGGTTAACCGGCTTCGCTCGGGACATCATTCGAGAGTGTTCTGGAATGTTTCACATGGATGTTCCGATTCCCTATTCCCGAACATTCAACAATTTTCCAGAATGTTTCGGAATGTTCTGGAACGTTGTGGAATGCTCTCAAATACTCGGACTGGGGTGTTCGGCTTCGATCAGGGAGTTGATGTAAGATTAAATCCACGGCGGATCTTGCTTTATATACCCCATACGGGTAGCCCCATACAAAAAAGACTTCAATTATTCCAGAATAATGTTCCAGATCAATCCACAACATTCAGGAGTGTTCTGGAATGTTCCAGAATGATCTGGTATGTTTCTTAACGTTCCATCCTATTCCCGAACATTCCTAAATATTCCAGAATATTCCGGGATGTTCTGGAATGCGCTGGAATGCTCAACAATATTCCGGAATGTTCTGAACTGTTCTAGAAATTTCAAAGGGGCAAAACTTCAAGCCCTTATGTCTTTAAAAGCACGCCCTTCAGGTAAAAACGGGAAATTTCTTCATAGAAGGGGGATAGAGGGCTACCACACAATATAACTCCCGTTATCGTACCGGGACCCGTCTTTGAGTTTGAGCGGCATGCACATTGTACACTTTTTAAAGAATGTGTATTGAAGATTAAGATTATCCTAACTTCGAGAACTTTCCAGAACCATCGAGACTCACTGACACTCTCCGCCACTCATTTCTGAAAGCTTCTAGAACTTTATCCTTCCATAACATCCTAGAGCATTAGGGAACATTCCAGAACTATCTAGAACCTTCCAGACTCACCGACACACTCCATCGCTCCTTCCAAAATTTTCACTGCTCTATCGAACCTTATTGTACTTTCCAGAACCTTCTAGACTCACCAACGTGCTCCGCCACTCCTTCCAGATCTCTTTACAGCTTTTTCGGAATTTCTAGAACTTTATGGAACCTTCTAAACTCACTGACGTACTTTGCCACTCCTTACAGAACTTTCTACAGCTTTATCGAACCCTCCCTCTAGAACTCCGGAACCTTCTAGACTAACTCATGTACTCTGCCACTCCTTCTAGAACTTTCTACAGCTTTATCGAACCGTCTAGAACTCCGGAACCTTCTAGACTCACCGACATTCTTCGTCACTCCTTTCAGAACTTTTTACAGCTTTATGGAACCTTATGGAACTTTCCCAAACCTTCTATACTCACCAACATACTCCGCCACTCCTTCCAGAACTTTTTACTGCTTTATCGAACCTTCTAGAACTTTTCGGAACCTTCTATACTCGCCGACATACTCCGCCTGTCCTTCCAGAACTTTCTACAGGTTTATCGAACCTTCTAGAACTTTCTGAAACCTTATAGACTCACCGACATACTCCGTCACTCCTTCCAGAACTTTCTACAGCTTTATCGAACCTTCTAGAACTTCTTTTCAGCTTTGTGGAATCTTCTAGAATTTTCCGGAACCTTCTAGACACACCGACACACTCCTCCACTCCTTTCGGAACTTTTTATAGCCTTATGGAACCTTCTAGATCTTTCCGAAACCTTCTAGATTCACCGACATACTCCTTAACACCTTCCAGAACTTTCTACAGCTTTATCAAACCTAGAAGTTTCCGGAAACTTTTAGACTCACCGACATACTCCGCCGCTCCTTCCAGAACATTGTACAGCCTTATCGAACCTTCTAGAACTTCCGCAGCTTTATGGAACTTCTAGAATTTTCTGGAACCTTCTGGACACACCGACACACTCCACTCCTTTCAGAACTTTGTATAGCTCTATCGAACCTCCCAGAACTTTCTAAATCTTTCTAGACTCACCGCCAACTGTATCTGAAAGCTTCTAGAACTTTCTCCATCCATAATTTTCTAAAGCATTTGTGAACCATCAGATCATTCTAGACTCACCGACATACTACGCCACACCTTCTAGAACTTTCTACAGCTTTATCGAACCTTCTAGAACTTCTTTTCAGCTTTGTGGAATCTTCTAGAATTTTCCGGAACCTTCTAGACACACCGACACACTCCTCCACTCCTTTTAAAACTTTCTATAGCCTTATGGAAGCTTCTAGTTCTTTCCGGAACCTTCTAGACTCACTGACATACTCCGCCACTCCTTCCAGAACTTTGTACAGTCCTATCGAACCTTCTAGGACTTCCTACAGCTTTATAGAAACTTCTAGAATTTTCCGGGACCTTGTAGACATACCGACACACTTCAGAACTTTCTACAGCTTTACCGAACCTTCTTGAACTTTCCGGAATCTTCTAGACTCGCTGGCATAGTCCTCCACTTCTTCCAGAGCATTCCAGAGTTTTATCGAATTTTCTAGAAGTTTCCGGAATCTTCTTTATTTATTTATTTTTTTTTTTTTTTTCATGTTCTCCGTAAAACGGTTATTCACCAATACATTATGGAGAAGATTACAAATTTGACAAAAAGTATAGCAAAATACATAAAAAGGTCAGTTTCACTACTTTGTGACATACGTCAAAAGATAATTGTTAAACTGCCTGTAGGTTACATTAAAAATGTCAATGGTCAATGCAGACTCGTTGAGCAGTTCAGTCGCTCTGTTGACTGGCGCGTTCTGATAGGCAGAAGTCCTCGCTTTTTGAGCATAAAAAAGGGTATGGGACCTTCCACGAGTATACTTGTCTGGGACATATAAGTTAATTTCTTTCAAAATAGGTGGATTATGTATAGTTCCAGAGATTATCTTAAAAAAATGTTTTCCTAAAAATACTCTTCTAGACTCTTCTTGAAATTTCTAGAGTCTTCTTAGAACTTATATCTTCAAAAGCAAGCCCTTTAGGTAAAAATGAATACCCTTATTCCCTAGGAGGGATAGACATCTACCATACCACATAACTCTCTCGATCGTATCGGTACTCGTTTCTGAGTTTTTGCGTTCCGCACGTTTTTTTGGACTTTCTTTTACAATATATATTGATTATAAAATAATATCAAAGAATATAAAATAGCATAGTTAATACCAAGGAGTGGGAATTCTTCTACAACTACTGTTTTACAAATCATCCACGAACCACGAAAGGGACACAGCATCCTCAAAGGCGGATTAAATGTTGAGAGCGCCCTAGGCAAGCAGCTCATCGGCGCCCCTCTTGCGATTTTTTTTTTACATACCAAGATTCATCACAATAAGTATTTTTTGCATGAAGAAGTAACATATACCGATATAGTCCAGTCAGCCTGTGTTTTTAGATAGTGTAACGCAGTAAATGCCTGGTTACAGGGATTCTACTGATATGTCACTCAGTGGTCTTCGAACCGCTACCAGAGACAACTATTGCAAATGTCAGTTCCGAGCGGTGTTGCCAACTTAGCAACTTTATAGCTTGATCTAGCTATTATTTGATGTCAGACAGCTACATTTTAATGAAACTTGTAGCTAAACTTTTTACTTTTTATAGCAACTTTTCGTCATTGTTTTATAGAAAATCTTCCGGTGACAACACATACCAAGATATAAGTACTCTTGCTTTAACTTGCCTTTCACTGCCACATTCTAATGCAGAGGTAGAAAGGTTATTCTCTCAGATGAATTTAGTTAAAAATAAGCAAAGAAACAGAATGAGTTTGACAACTCGAAAAGCGAAATATTATATTTCTTTTAACTTAATAATTTTAAAAAAACTATTAGCTCAATCCTCTGCATTAGAAACTCTCAGGAAAAGTGGTAAATGCTGCTATAACTGTGTTTTGCCTAAAGATGTACTGCATAAAATGGGTACCGCTTAAAAATATTCAAAATCACTGAAAGATACTGAACCCCAGCCATCGACATCTTCTGATCTTCCTCTATAAATATTAATGTTTAATTTATTTTTTTATTCAATAACGTGTATAAGATATTTTTTCTCTTTTATTGGATTTAATGGAAATAACAACGATTGTCAGAATTTGTCATTTTATTGTAACTTATCTACCTACTGTAACGTTTAGCTACTTCTAGCAACTTTTTGGGGTAAAAAAAACTGGCAATCTAGCAACATTTTGTAAGATGTCTAGCAATTTGGCATAGCTAACAGTTGGCAACACTGGTTCCGAGTTTTGATTAGCGGGCGACGGATCGGGTTCCCTTTGAAGCAGCAGGAAGGTGACTTCTGGAGACACGAAGCCAACCAGCAACACCACAATTAGATATGAAGTAGTTTTATTTATTGTAATGTCCGTCTGAGCCCGTTGTGGCAGAGCTAAATCAGATGCAGACTTACAGATGTGGAAGACGAAGTGTATTGTAGTGGATAGTAAACTTAAATGAAGAGCGTAACTGTATTCTGTACTAGTATTTATTAGGGAGCTGCCTTAAGCCAAAAGAGGACGAATCTCGCATACATCGCCTTATATAGATTCACGCAAGCATGCTATCTCGCTTGCACTCATACAAATTCACACATACATTACACCCCCACACTTAAACAATAATTACATGGATCATATATTTTTTTTATATCTAACACTTATACATAACAAATAACTACGTATTTCATTTTATACACATTTTTTTCTTCATGTAATTATATAATATAAACTTTATTGGATAACGTGGGCGTGGTTGAGGTCTGGAACGCAGTCTCCCTTCCCATGGTGGCTGCGATCTGCAAAGAACAGGGGAATTAGTATTGGTCCTGTCCACGTCTGAGAGTGGACCAAAGTCCAACAAATTATCAGAATAGTCACTCTCCCCCCACCTAACCTTTCTATCAGAAAGCTGATCGTGTTGTCTTTTCCAAACCTGGCCTGTTGAATGTATCTTAACCATATAGGTTCTACTCCCTAATCTTTTGATAATTGTACCCAAAATCTAATTATTCTTTTTATTTCTAAAATCTTTGGCCAAAACTTTTGATCCCAAATCAAAGAATTTTTTAAATTTTCTTCCCCGGTAATATTTTTTTTGACTGTTTTGACTAGCTACCATTTTATTTTTTACTTTATCATCAATTTTTTTAAAATCACTACACTTGTCATTATTCATTTTTGGAACAACCGTATTAAAAATTGAACGAATTTTTCTACCTAACATCAACACACTAAGTTCAATTCCCGTACATAACGAAGGTGTATTCCTAATATCAATTAAAAATGACAGTAATTTATCGTCCAGATCCCTTGGAAATCTGTTATTCAATAATATTTTTTTTTTTTAATTTTAACTGTTTTGACAGCGTTTTCTGCCAAACCATTCGAAGCCGGGTGCTGGACTGCTGACGTCATATGTTCAATATTAAATTCACGACAAAATTCCTGAAATAAAGCTGACGTGAAAGCTGTTCCATTATCACTAACAATTTTTTCCTTGTATACCAAATTTAGAAAACATTTTCTTTAATATTTTGATTGCACTAACTGAATCTACCGTTGGTACTATTTGACAATCCACCCACTTTGTGGTAGCGTCTACCACCACAAAAAAATTTAAATTACCGAAAGGACCTAGATGGTCTATATGAATCCGGTTCCAAACTAAATTATTCACTGGCCAACTCGCCAATTGCACCTTGGAAGGAGTAGGTAAACATACTGCACACCTGTTTTACCTCCTTCTCAATATCAGCATTTATACCTAACCAGAAAAAATAATTTCTAGCTAAACTTTTCGATTTCACTATACCCAAGTGCGAACGGTGAATAAATTTCAAAACTGATTCTTTTAATTCCATTGGTACTACCAGTTTACTATCATAGAACAAACATGCATCATGAGTTGATAGCTTATCTCTAATACGCCAAAATTTTAATAAATCAGAATTTAAGTTTTTTTTTTCAGGCCACCCTGTATTCAAATAATTGACAATCTCTGATAAAACTAAATCCTTTTCCGAACTCCGTTTAAATATTTCCGGATTTATTTCTTTCAACAGAAATATTATTTAACCGTTCTATTTCCAAACTATCGATATCCGTATCGTTAATTATATCCAAGAAATAATGGTTATCTTCGTATTCCTCGATATTATTATTGCTCCGTTGCATCGGAAATCTTGACAAGAAATCTGCTTTATTGTCGTCCGACTTGATGTACTCTATAGTATAATTAAATGACTGCAAAATTAAAGTGTAACAATGTAATCTGTCCGCTGCTAGGATAGGTACCTGCTTATTTGTATCTAGAATATGTACAAGCGGTTTATTGTCGCATGACAGATTGAACTTATTTCCATACAAGTATTGAACGAATGTTTTCAAACCGAATATGATTGCACACGCTTCTTTATCCAAAATTGAATATTTCCGTTCGGTTTCCGATAAAATCCTACTTGCAAATGCTACTGGGCGTTCTATCCCGTTATCATACTTGTGACAAAGCATTGCTGAAATCTCAATATTACTGGCGTCCGTAATGAGTTTCAAAGGGATACTGGGATTGAAGTGAACTAGAATTTTTTCTGACATCAATTGTTTTTTTACAAAATTAAAAGCATCACTACATTCTTCCGACCACAAAAATACGGTTCCCTTTTTCAATAAATTATAGAGTGGTGACAGAGTGTCCGATATATTCCGTAAAAACATTCTATAATATGAGATTACTCCCAACAAACTTCTTAATTCTGACACATTCCTCGGAACTGCCAAATTCTTAATTGCTTCAATTTTACTTTCTAGCGGCATTATACCTTCCTGAGAGATTTTAAAACCTAAGTATTCAATTTCCGGTACATAAAAATAACATTTTTGGTCATTTACGGTCAGACCATGATCATTTAATTTCTTAATTATCGCGTCACATACCGAATTTAATTCTTCTTTCGAATTACCAAATAATAATATATCGTCTAAAAATACACGCACATTTTTTAAACCACCGACGATAGTTGCTATGACTTGCATAAAAATCGCCGGACTCGTCGTAAGCCCAAACGGCAAAACTTTATACGCAAATAGACCTATGTGAGTTGAAATGACACATAGTTTTTTTGAACTTTCATTCAAAGCAATCTGAGAAAAAGCATTTTTTAAATCAATTTTCGCGAAATGTTTCGCGCCATTTAACGAAGAAATTAAATCTTCTAATCTAGGCAACGGAAATTAAAGGTGCCAACATTGAATTCAAAGTGTTTTTGAAATCTGTACATATCCTAATCGTGTCATCTTTTTTTTGTACAATAACAATTAGACTTGCCATTTCACTAATTTCAACTTTCTCAATAATGTCGTCGTTCACCATTTTTAGCAATTCATTTTCCACTTGCACCCGCAAACAATACGGAATGGGTCTTGGGTTAACGAACCTTGGTTTAAAATCCGACATAACCTCAATATTAGCTTCGTAATTTTTCAATCTACCCGGTTTATCCGAAAACACGTTAGGGTATTTTAATTTTAACATCTCGCGAATATTATTATCTGCAACACTCTTATTCACCAGATTAATTCCGTGTAATGTAATATCGAAACACTTGAGAAAATTCCTAACCACAATACATGAACTACCATTATTGATTATTATAAATTCGGTCGACACACATTTATTTTTAAATTCCACGTTACATATAATTTTACCCAAAACTTTTAATGATTTTGATAGGGTCGAGTATCAATTTAGTGGGCTCAGAAACAAAATACAAGTATCTCGGTACGATAGTTTATTTTACAAGTTACACAGAATATCAGTTAATGTTTTTTTACAGTCTCACATCCCTTCTGAAAAAAAAAACTCCTATCTGTCAAAAAAAAAGAAAAATCAAAACAAAACAATTCAATTCGAATTCTGGTGCGTTTAAAAAAATGGATTTGTGTAACCACCGTACGAAAGTACCTAGACTACACTGGGTAGCTCTCTAGGTAGGCTGATTTCCTTTGCGTTTATTTTTTTAGTGACGGGGTTTTGGGTCACTCTTCATGCTCGTATCAATCCACCCGGTCTTCTTGCGTCAAAACCTCGTTATCTTGATCCTCCACCCGGACTTCTTGGATTGTTGGTACCCTTTTTAATTCATCTGCGTGGATTTTAGTGCGTTTACCTCTCTTGTCTACCCAGTATATATTACCTCTTCCACTTTTCATGAGGATTTTGGGAGGTCCACTCCATTTAAGTGCAAACCCTGCGAAATTTCCTTCTGGAGACCCAGATAATTGGTGTTCCTTTACTAACACCTCTTCTCCTTGTTGGTATCTAAGTAAGGCTTCCACCGCTGGGGCGTACCTCTCTTGGTACGCTGCTTGATTCCTTCTTATTTCCTCATCTGCTGGTTCTCGCTGATGGGGTAAAACGATTGCCTCGTTCGCGTTTTCTGGGAAAGCTTGCCACTCTCCTGGTCGCGGTATATCGTATCCCAGTAGTGCTTGACTGGGTGATACGCCTGTCGCTTCGTTCTTTCTGTTGCGGGTCGTCATTATTACTCCCGGCAGTTTCTCATCCCATTTGTTGTGAGGTGAATCTCTGAGGAGAATTCTCAAGCCTTTTTTGATTTCCTGGTTTCTCCTTTCCGTGGGGTTTGAGCGTGGGTGGTATATAGCTGTTGTCCAATGATTACATTGCCATCTTTCTATTGCGGCTAACCATTGGCGGTGGATGAACTGTCGCCCGTTATCCGTGAGAATGCGTTTCGGGTAGCCGTACCTTGGAAATACTTCAGTTTCTAACTGGTGGATTATGGTCTTTGCTATACTAGACTTAACCGGAAATGCTTCTACCCATCTTGTGAATAAGTCTGTTACTACAAGAATAAATTTATTTCCATGCAGGGTTCTTGGGTACGGTCCCATGATGTAGGCGGCGACCACTTCAAATGGTCTATTTGGTTTTGTGCCTCCTTGAGGAGCCGCGGGTCTATTTGGGCCACGTTTTGATGTGGCACATGTCATGCACTGGCGTACCAGTCTGCGGATCTCTTCGTTCATTCCTGGCCAGAAGTAATGTGCTGATATTGCTCTCGTTGTTTCTGCTGCTCCCGGGTGGTTTGCGGTGTCCGAGTTGTGGTATTCTTCCAGAACTCTTGGAATTGTGCTTTGAGGGACGAACAGCCGGTCCATCTTTCCTTCGTCTCTTTTCCAAAGTATTCCTTGGTGGACGTTATACCTTGTGTAGTGATTTATATCGATGGCATTGTTTAGGATTTCTCTGTCGTTTAGAGTGTTCCATCGATCTATTCTTTTCCGTGTTTCCCGATCTGTCGGTTGTCCTGATTTTACCGCGCTTGCTAGGGTTTGTTGCTCTTCCTCCTCTTCTGAGTCTATTTGGTTTATGCCGTTATCTCCGCCGACTTCCGGATAGCTTTCTCGGGTGTTTCCGGTAACCGTTTCGAGTATCATTTGCGTTGGTCCTGGGTTTCTAGACAGCGCGTCGGCGAGCTCGTTAGCTTTCCCCGGACAGTGTTCTACAGTAAAGTCGTGGTCTTGTAGGAGTAGGGCCCATCTTGTGAGTTTGGCTCTTTCGTTCTTTGCCTCGTTTAGGCATGTTAGAGCTCGGTTGTCTGTGATGAGCTTAAAGTGTCTCCCTTCTAGGTAAGGCTGGTATTTCTTAATAGCCCATATTGCTGCCAGTGCTTCCTGTTCATTACTATGGTACCTTTCTTCAGCTGGTGAGAACCGGGTGCTCGAGTATGATATCACATCTCGTGAACCATCTTCATTTTTATGGAAGAGTACTGCTGCGGCTCCTAATTTACTTGCGTCCGTTTGTAGCACAAATTCCCTACTAAAATCGGGTCTCTTGAGTTCCAGCGGCCCCGCCATTGCATTTTTTATTTGCTGCATGGCTTCTTCGGCTTCTCCGGTCCATTGGAATTTTATCTTATTTCTGGTAAGATTTGTTAAGGGTGCTGACATTTCGGCAAAGTTTGGTATGTATTCCCTCAACCAGTTGCACACTCCTAGAAAACTGCGAAGTTCTTTTCTTGTTTGAGGTGATGGTGTATTTTTAATGGCTTCTTCGTGTGGCCTCTGGGGAGTGTTGGCCGTGGCACTGACTGTGTGTCCCAAGTATGTGATTTCATCTGTGGCGATGATACATTTTTCTGGAGAGCATTTTAAACCAAACTCTGCCAATCGTTCTAGGATGAGGCGGAGGTGTCGTAAGTGGTCTTTTAAGTTTTCGGAATATACGACGATATCATCCAGATAGGCCATGGCAAATTTTCTAAGGAACCCGGCTAATACTTGCTGGCTCATGGTTCTTTGAAATGTCTTGGGTGCACCTTTTAACCCGAATGGCATTACTCGAAACTGGTAACTGCCCCCATCTGGTGTGGTAAAGGCAGTCTTTTCTCTGTCTTCTGGTGCCATCGGCACTTGCCAGTACCCGCTTTTAAGATCCAGTACTGTGAATACCTTGGCTGTGCTCAGGTCTTTAAGTGTTTCGTGGATGATTGGCAGTGGGGAGGGTTCAGTTATTGTTGCTTGATTCAACTTTCTGTAGTCTATGCAGAATCGTCGCCCTTCTTTTCCCTTTTTGGCCACCATTACTACTGGGAAACTGTATGGGGATCTGCTGGATTCTACTACTCCATCCGCTAGCATCCCTTCCAGTTGTTTGTATAAATCCTTTTTCTTCTCGTCCGAAAGGCGATGTGGTGGAACGCAGATTGGTCTGTCGGTGTTCAGGTGGATTCTATGCGATGGTACTTTCGCTGTGCCTGTCAAGGGGGAAAATACTTCACAATATTCGGATAATAGATCCATGAATCCTTTTTTCTCCTGTTCTGGGACTCGATCTAATAATGGCCCGTGGACATCGTTACTATTTTGATCCTGGCGAACGGGCACAAAGTGGGTGGATGTCCTGATTGAGCTTCCGAAATTTAAACAGTTCCGCATGAAGTCTATTGAAGCTTCCTCTTTGGATAGCCAATCGCGTCCTAAGATGATTTCCTCCCTAGAACCTAGATAGGTTCTCTCCCGCGAGGAAGTTCCATTCCCGTGTTGTATTCTGGATGTCGAATTTTATCGATATCATACCCTTTATTCGCATAACGTTTCTTTTGTTCGCCAACTTGAGGCATGGAATCGAGGATTGTTGTAATTTGGTACTTTGGGCGATGCCCATTCTTATTATAGAGTGTGAAGATGCAGAGTCTACCAATTCCTGATAGGTTTGCCCCTCTATGGTGACTCTCACCCTTGGAAGGAAGGAACCTGCTATTGCCGTGTGGCACTCTGCGGTTTGTTTCGGTTTCTTCCTTCTTTGCCCGGGTTGCCGTTTTAGTAACGAGCTCCCGGGCGGTACCGGTTTCCCGAGTTTCTATCTCTTCTATTTTGTTGAGCTGGGGATCGCTGGGCCGGGGGATGGCGGTATGGCGATTGGCGATTCGGCGAACGGCGTGGCGGTGAATGACGCTGAGGTGAACTGCGCTGAGGTGAACGGTGACGCGGAGAATATTGTTGAGCTGACCGGCGAGGAGATAAATTGCTTCTTGTTTGGCGTTGGCCTAGGATCTCATATCTGCCTTTAGAATTTTCAAACCTCATGGCCTGGTTCATCCACTCTTCCATGGTGGTGCCATATATGTGTATGTACTGGGGTAATATTTGGCTATTACAAAACGCAGGCACGAATACATCTAACTCCGATAATTGTTTTGTCGGATGGAGTCGTGCAAACATTCTTTGTTTATTAGCAATAAACTCTGCCAAGGATTCCGTGTTCTCTTGTGTTTTATGGTAGATCTGGTTTTGAAGTCGGAGTTCTACTTCTGGTCCCTCGTATTCCCGAAGCAAAAATCTTTTAAAAATCGACCATTCTGGGTGTTTATAAGTATTCGCCCAGTCCTTCGCTTTGTCCCGGAGCTGGGCTGTTGCCACCCTCGTTTTGTTTTCCTCGTAGGTGTTAGCTATTTGGAAATACTCTTCGCACCGTTCCAGGAAAAGTCGTGGAAATTCTTCCAGTCTCCCAGAAAATATTGCCTCCAGGCGAGGCTCCCTTTGACACACGGCTATGTTAGCGAGTTTTGTTGTTAACATTTCAAGGATTCGTGTCGTCTGGGTGTCTGTCGTGAAGGTTTCTCCATTTGATACATCCGCTGAGGATTGAGCTTGAGGACTGTTATCCTTATTCTCCACTGTGGTAGCGTTGCCCGCTGTTGTGCTACGTGTTTGTGGCATTTTCAGTGTTTTGAGCCCACTTTTGTTCGGTTTGTTGCCTCTCTTGTCTTTGAATTTATTCGTTAAAACTTATTGATCTGACAAACACGTTGGGCGCCAATTGATAGGGTCGAGTATCAATTTAGTGGGCTCAGAAACAAAATACAAGTATCTCGGTACGATAGTTTATAAAAGTTACACAGAATATCAGTTAATGTTTTTTTACAGTCTCACATCCCTTCTGAAAAAAAAAACTCCTATCTGTCAAAAAAAAGAAAAATCAAAAGAAAACAATTCAATTCGAATTCTGGTGCGTTTAAAAAAAAATGGATTTGTGTAACCACCGTACGAAAGTACCTAGACTACACTAGGTAGCTCTCTAGGTAGGCTGATTTCCTTTGCGTTTATTTTTTTAGTGACGGGGTTTTGGGTCACTCTTCATGCTCGTATCAATTTATTATCATACCCGAATAACTTAATATCGCACACCATTAATTTTTTTTCACTAAAATATCTATTAAACATTTCGTATGGAATCGCATTTATGCTGGCTCCCGTATCGACCATAACCTGCAAAATAATATTATCTACGCATAAATTTAAAAACATAGGATCATTATTATTACCTAGCGACACAGTATTTATCGTACTACCTTCGCGCTTCGTACTAGGCGAGCATGAATATTTACTACGTGATTTATTTTTACAAGTCGAGCTAGTGTGCCCTACCTTCTTACAAATATAACATTGCAACTTCTTGTGCCAACAATCTTTTTGCACATGATTATTCCTACCACAAATAAAACATGACATATTATTATTTATCTTGTGGGGTGATTTACTACGCACTTTGCAATCCTTATAACGGCTAACCTGCCTAGATTTATCGAAGTTATGAACTGCATTTAAATTCGACTTTGCATTCTCCATACTTAATACATGTTCCCACGTGGAAGCTATATTAACGCATTCTAGAAATGACTTGTTTAAACCTTTCATAAAAAGTTTGTGTTTCATTTTCTCATTGAACACACCAATAATAAATATGTCTTTCAAACACGATTCTAATCTTGCTTCAAAGTTACATGACAAACTAATATTTTTAAGCTTCGCGGCAAACTCTTTAATAGATTCATTAGCCGATTGTTTACATTTATAGAACATTTCCCGTGATTCAAAAATATTGTGAATAGGCTTACAATGGGAATCTAGAAATTTACACAAATCCTCAAATGAGGTTTCCGATACTTTTTTTGGAAAACACAAATCGCTTAACAATGAAAAGGTATCTTCGGTGAGATTATTTAAGAGGAACGCTCTTTTACGTTCTGGCGACAAAATTTTCTCATCATATAATATAAGAGCTTGGTCCAGTCTCTCCTTGAACAGGGACCACACTCCTGTCTTGTGACAGAATGCCCCCAGACTTTTACAAATCGCATCCATCGGGAATAAGAGCTGAAACAAATTTTGATTAATAAACTTATCTCAGCGCTTCCGGGTTAATCCGCTCCAGAACCTCGCTCCAAAGCGTCTCCCCACGCAGCTTCCGGATCTCCGTCACCAGCCGTCTCTTTCGACCGCTGATTGCCCGTGTCCGTCTCCCTGCAGCAGCTACAGAATCCAGCTCTTTGTCCGGTCCCGCTTGAATAGCTGCAGTGACATAATCTGAGCCCTTGCCCCAGATTCCGGCTAAGTTCTTCCGTAGATGGTCTGCTATCACCGTCTTCTTCTTACTGCATGCAATGCTAGCATGCCAACGCCAAATTTGCTCCCTCAATACTGCAATATGTATATAATATAAATGTCAGCTACTACCGACTGCGCCAGTTGTAATGTCCGTCTGAGCCCGTTGTGGCAGAGCTAAATCAGATGCGGACTTACAGATGTGGAAGACGAAGTGTATTGTAGTGGGTAGTACACTTAAATGAAGAGCGTAACTGTATTCTGTACTAGTATTTATTAGGGAGCTGCCTTAAGCCAAAAGAGGATGAATCTCGCATACATCACCTTATATAGATTCACGCAAGCATGCTATCTCGCTTGCACTTATACAAATTCACACAGACATTACATTTATATTTTACCCTGTAACGCACGGTATGGCGCCCATCAACCAGTAAGTGGTTCCTAATATTTACGTAAAAGAAGTCTTGACATGTGCCAAGTAGGTAGCCATTTAATTTTGGTTCTCTCTAGAATAGAATATAAAGGAAATCAAAGAGGACTCTTCGAGTACGACGAATCCATGCCCTGAAGTAATAGCATTATCTTAAACAATAATTCAAATCATGTTTGTATAATAAATAACATAAATAAACCCGAACCTTTGTTAAATGTACTTCGACTTTTCATTTCCAGTAGCATTGCATAAAACTTTTACTTTTCAGCATTAAATACGACGCATAGTAATTTAATCTGTAACAATTTTTTCGGGTAATTTTTTTTGGTTTCTCTTTTCTTTCCTTTTAGATAATTTTTACAATATTGCAATATAGCAATGTTGTAAAGACGGTAGGTAGGTTTTAAACACGTGTCAGTGAATTTGAAAATGTATGGTGGTTGCTTTTGGCTTCGTGTCTCGAGAATGCCTGCTGTACAGCGGGGACTCGGTGAGTTTCCAGTATATTACTAATTTTATAAAGTTACTCAGTTTTTGTAATCACTCGAAACTCCTTGCGCCAAGCCCATTTTAAATTATTTCATAAGTCGTGGCAGTTCCTGTAAACTTAACAAGGAAATATTGGGATTTAATACTAATAAGTTTTTATTTTACTCCGATCTTTAGAATTTAGGTAGATTTTATAACTCCAATGACAACAAGGAGTCAGGCTGCTAAGATGGCAGAAAACAAGGCGGGAGAACCCGACGCCCAGACTTCCACTCCGTCAAATATGCAGCCCAGCGTTCCGGTGGTGCCACTATATAAATGGGACCTGAAATATTTTTATTTTTTTATTTTTTTTATTTTAGTTTATTAAGGAAACAAACAGTTAAACATATTTTCATAATAGAGTAACATATTACATGGTTGCATTAACCAGCGAAGTTTCCGCTAAAATTTATAATATTTATTAATAAACATAGATTAAAACATAAAAGAAAACATAAAGTGGTAGAAAAAAAAGAAAAAATATATATATGTACAACAGAAATGAAAAAAAAAATACACAAATTAAAGCATGTGGGATATGTAAATCATCCAAATATTATTATTATTATAAAAAGAAGGAAAACATGCAGCAGGGGTGGAGAGTTCATAATTAACAATTTGTTTTGATTTTTTCTATTATGAATTTAATAAATTGGCCTGAGGACAAATGGAAAATATCAGCGTCGTAAAAGATATCATTGTATTTTGTGCACGTCCTTCGGAGAAATGAATGTTGTGTGTAATTTTTTTTTTAGTGTGGGATGTGGAATAGTTGGTGTAGGGGCGTGTAAATAGCCCCTGACACGAGGGAATGACTACCCTATGTAAATCAAGGAAAATTGAATTCTTCCCTATGTGACACAAAAACAGTTGACCCAGCAATTCCAAAATCCAAAGTGAAAACAAACAATACTCACTCAGAGAATGCAGCTCATGCACGATGTCCAACACAAAAGACACTTCTTTTCATTAAAAATATCAAGGCGGTATTGCATAATCTTAACAGATGTTTCGCACAGCAAGGATTTCAACAATGAATAAATTTGCATATTAATAATACGTGCCAAAAATCTTGTACAACAAAAATTCAATTATTGGGTGAATCATTTGATAATGACTGACTAGGAGAGACATCTCTTGGCTTTGACTCACACTCCCGTCGGAAGTAATTGCCTGCTTCACAGAGGTAAGAAAATGCATGAATATACTGAATTTCAAGTCACATAGGTAAATTCAATACAATACAAAAACCATAGATGGCGCCCTCATGGTCTCATAGCATATTTATGGCGCGTATCCATATTCCCCGCCTTGGAAGTTCGTAGAACTTACAAAAGAAAGAGTATAAAAATACAAATGAAACAAGGAATGAAATAGAAATAAACTGACTGTATTCACCGGTAATATTCAGGAATGACACGCATTTGAAATTCGCAGAATCTCACAAAATAAAGAAAAATAACTAAAAAATACAATGTAATAAAGTTCAATTGATCAAGATAACGGATATTAAGTAATGCCATGTCTGGGTCAGAGATCATTGAAACAATGACTAAAAACAAAAAATAAATAAATAAAAATAAACAAAATAGATAAAATATAAAATTATTGCGTTGGAATGGGATATAATTTGACAACCGGACGTTTAAAAGAACCAAATCGTGTCTTTACCGTCGCAACGCGAACAATTTTATCCATTCCGGGATGGATTTCAGTTATCACGCCTAAAGGCCAATTTAACGGAGGGGAATCTTCCTGTCCCACTAGTACGACAGTTCCAATATCAATCGGATGATCAGAAGTAGTCCACTTCTGCCTGACTTGCAAGGTGTGCAGATACTCTGAACGCCACTTCTTCCAGAAGGACTGAACCAAGCTGTCTAATAATTGCTTACGCTGAGTCAAATTGATTTTACCGTCTGCCAGGACATAAGCAGGCAAGTACTGCAATGGTGTCGACATTAAAAAATGCGCAGGCGTAAGGACTTCTGGATAAGGGTCAGAAGACATAACTGTAAGTGGACGCGAATTCATTATGCACTCAATTTGAACTAGCACAGTCGGTAACTCCTCATAGGTGAGAAGCTGAGTTCCAATCACACGGTACAAGTGTGTCTTCATGCTCTTTATGTTCGACTCCCACATACCCCCAAAATGAGGCGAGCGTGGTGGAATCATTTTCCACTCTATACGATGCTTAGCGAGTTCGCGCTTTAATGAGGGCTCATATTCAGATTCAACCAAAAACTTGTAGAGGTCATCTAATTGTGCCTTCGCACCCACAAAATTAGTACCATTATCTGAATACAAGCATGTTACCGGGCCACGCCGAGAAATAAAACGGCTGAAAGCAGCCAGGAAAGCATTTGAAGTTAAGTCAGAGACCAACTCAATATGAATAGCCTTGGTCACAAGGCATACGAATAGACAAATATATGCCTTTTGAGAATGTTGTCCTCTCCGACGAGTCAGCGTAATACGGAGGGGACCTGCGTAATCTACACCGGTATGTACGAAAGCCTTTGCTTCTGCAACACGATATGATGGTAAATCTGCCATCTTCGGTGTAGGATGCGATGGATTTAAGCGGAAGCAACAATTGCATTTCCACACCATCGCCCTAATAACAGTCCTAGCATCTAATATCCAATAGCGTTGACGTAAGATAGACATAAGAAGTCCTGGGCCTGTATGACAGTTCACGACATAAAAGTGAGCGATGATCAGATCGACAACACAGTCATGTTTGGGAAGTAAAACCGGATGTTTAACCTCAAAAGGTAAATCCGATTTAGAAAGCCGCCCCCCAATACGTAACAGATTATCTCCATCAAGAAATAGAGATAAACTCTGAAGTCTTTTGGAATGAAATTTGCCTTTCTGGAGTGCAGCAATATCTCCTGCAAAATGAATACTCTGCACAGCACGAATCACAGCCTTTTCAGCAGTCATAAGATTATTGACCGTTCCAGAGGAAAGTGATATCTTTTTTATGAATTGGAGGACATAAACAACAATCCTTAGTAGTTTATCCCAAGTGGATATACGCTGAGCCAGTTCACTCAGGACCGATTTTTCACCCTGAAATGTTGCAATGAGCACATTAGCTTTGTGTTCAGGCATTTCACCAGTATTGGTAGGGTGAAACGGTTTTAAAGGCCATTCCAAAGGTGGGCTGCGAATCCATGATGGGCCGTTCCACCATAAATCATGTGAAACAAGTTGGGAAGGAAGCATGCCACGAGAAAGGCAGTCGCTCGGGTTTTCACTACCAGCAACATGGTAAAAGTTCTCTGGAGACAAATTTTCTTGGCACTGAGCTACGCGATTACTAACAAACACCGACCAGCGATGCGGTGAAGAATGTATCCAAGAGAGCGCAACGGTAGAATTGGAAAACGCATATGTTCCTGCAATAGGAAGACGCTCAGAATAAATATCTTGAACCGTCCGTATTAATTTGGACATCAATACTGCGGTACAGAGCTCCAAACGAGCGAGGGTCGTCACTTTGGTGGGAGAAACCTTTGATTTTGCGCACAACAATCTCACTGTAATTTTCCCAAACAGATCAGTGGTGTGCAAATAAATCACACAGCCGTAACCATTCATGCTTGCATCGCAGAAAGCAACAACGAGCACCGTACTGTCTTTCAGGACACCAACATGGCGAGGGATTTTCATCATTGAAATTAGAGGAAGTTCCTGTGTAAGCGCCGAAAACCGACGAATAACGCTATCAGGGGGTATATCATCCCAACCAATGTTGCACAGCCATAGCTCTTTGATAAGTAATATAGCGTACAGAATGACAGGGGCGACCAAGCCGAGGACATCAAATAAGCGGGCGACTATGGAGAGTATGCTCCGCTTTGTGCACTTCTCCTGAACATAAGATGTCGTAAAGAAGAAGCTGTCATCAGCTGGTTCCCACGAAAGGCCAAACACCTTAGAGGTATTGTTAGAACCAACAGTGAAGTCCACTGGGCTGCGGTGAGAATCCGGGAGGTTTTCAAGTACAACTTGAGAATTACTAGTCCATTTTACTAAATCAAAAGCACCGGATTTAAACAATGAGATTAATTCTCGAGAAAGACGTATGGCGCTGGGCTCATCTGCAATAGAATAGACCAGGTCGTCCATATACAGCTTGGACTCTGCCACTTTGGCAGCGTCCGGGTAATGTGGTCTTATATCCTGGGCCAACTGGCGAACCGTCCGCATTGCTAAGTATGGACTTGCCGTCAAGCCGAAAGGAACTCGATTGAAATGAAAAGTTCGTATGAGACCATTATTTGAGAATCGAAATAAGATCCTCAGGTATCTGCGATGCTTGCTAGGAACTTCAATCTGTAAATACATTTGCTGAAGCAGAAACAAATCGGCTTGCAAATTGGGACCAGTATGAATAATGTCATTCAGTGACAGCCTTGTGTGTGTTTTAGCACTAGCATCGAGCACAGTACGAGGCATTGGTTTGTCTGGACGAGTGACAGCATGATGTGGGATGTAATATCCATCTTCTGTGATATCAGACTCTGAGACTTCTGATAGGTAATTATTTTCAATATATTCACTGATAACCTTGTTATAATTCTCCTGCAAAGCAGGGGAATGTTTAAATTTTCGCTCCAATGCCAAAAATCGGCGTTGGGCAGCAGTACGAGAATTACCCAATTGTCTTGGATCTTTACAGAAAGGTAAAGCAACAGAATATCTACCATCATCAGTGCGAGAAATTGATGAATTAAAGAGATTCTCATATTCTGTCTCCTCCGGACTTAGAAATTTTATATTAGGTATCTATTCTAACAGCCAAAGTTTTGCACTAAATCATTCAGTGCGAGTGCCGAAAATGATGTGTTTGTGTTGAGCACATTATTGGGGTAATCACCCATCAACACGAAACCGAAAGCGGTCGATAACGCGGGGGGTGCACTAGTACCCGATTCAACCCTGTTCCCTAAATAAATATATGGGAACAGTTGTGCACTGATGACGACATCCACGCATCCAGGAATATTCCACGTTAAGTCTGCGAGAGGTATGCCCTCTAAGTACCTCATGTCACCCTTGGCCATATAGTGATTAGGTAATTGGTCGGTGATACTGTCAACGACAAGCGCATGTATATTATATTTATTCTCTGGGTATACGCGAGACTCAATATCCAAAAACACGTAACCGAAAATTGGTCGAGACGTTGATCCAATTCCTTTGACAAACGAATTACTCAAAGGAATTATTGGTAAATTCAGCGTCTTACAACAATCGACCGTAATCAAATTATTTTGAGAGCCATTATCAATTAGGCACCTTACAATAACTTTATTTCCGTTTTTAAGCTTCGCGTATATTTGTGCGGTCAAAAGTAAAATAGAAGAGTTCGGTGTTACTTTGGCAGAAAGCGAACACGAAGGATTGACATTCGCAGTCCCCTCCACTTGCTTATCACCAATGCCAGTTCCATTGATGCTGGATGACACTGGAGGGGGGTCTGATGGTTCTTCACTGGTAGGTACTTGCGACGTATGTACATGAGTATTGGTTTTCATATTATTCACACTGCCGAAATGTAAGAATGTATGATGACGTTTATTGCACAAATCACAAACTAACCCCGATTTGCATGACTTGATTGTATGTGAACCACTAAGGCAATTTACACAGGCATTTTTCGATTTTATAAATTCAAATCGAGCCTGGGGGGATCTCATACATTTAAACTTTGAGCAAACGTTGACTAAATGATCAGTTTTGTTACACAGAATACATCCTTTCGGCGGAGCTGGGAAGCGCGGAATATTCGCATTACTCGCGACGAACGATTTAGTATTATTTGATCGGGAGGACGAAATGGGATGCGTTTTATTTACGACACCATGCGAGTTACTTGTTCGTTCTAAAATCTTTACTTGATCTTGTACAAACGAAACTAACTCATTATAAGAAGGAATTTCTTTATTACGAACTGTCAGCTCAAAGTTCTGAGCCATCTGTGAATCAATTTTTCTTACCGCGCAGTGAAACAAAATAAAATCAGTTAAATCTTCAATACCTAACTGCTTTAATGCCGACACTGACGAAGAATATCTTTCAATGAAAGAATTGAGACTGGCAGATGTATTCGTGCAGTTTTTCGCATCGAGAATATTATTTAAATAATGTGTTCCTAGTGCACGCTAATCTTGATATTTTTTAACTAAACTCTCCCAAATGATCTGATATGTATCACCCGAAGGCACAATGCCTGCGGTTACGTTCAACGCCCCGTGTGTGAGTTTTCCGACTAAGTACTGCACACGCTGCGAGTCAGTTAGCTGTCTATTATTATGGATATTGGCTTTAAATGACTCAAAAAATTTCGGCCAGCCTTCATTCTTACCATCGAAGGTTGGAAGATCTATTGCAGGAAGATTAATCATACACGGCTCCCGCGACTTATTTTGTGACGTCAGTGATTCTCTTACAGAAGTTTTCATATTCGATCTAGTTCGTTTGACCTTCAAAAAAAGATCATCAAAAGCATTTAAAGCTTGAAAATCTGGTTTAAATTCTGGATTTAAAGTTAACTGACGATCATTGATGCTATCTATAATATTTTCAAATTGACTTCGCATTTGATCAATCATCTCTGACTGAGCCATAAACACTTCGTTATTTTTTGACTCAAAATTAGATATATTCTTTGTTGCATTATACAGATCGTTCATACGAAAAAAAAGATTTTCCTTTTTTGCGGTTAAAAGAATAAACGATCTGTCTTGAGCCTCACCCTCACCTTCCTCCGTAATTCTTGGCATTTTTTATATATGCGAAAAGATTACCACAAAATTTTACAATAATGTTACAATGTTAATAATTAATTAATAATAATGTTGCGAATAATTATCCAAAATTACGACAATTCTGCGAACAATGTTAACAATTAATTAATAATAATAATGTTGCAATTAATTATCCAAAATTACGACAATTCTGCGAACATCCAAATATGTTCATCCAAAAGCAAAAAAACAAGACCAGCTATAGTTCTCAAAAAATGAGAGGTACTTCAAATTTACCAAAAAAAATACGTAAATTCAAACATCCATGTAATATCAGCTATAATCTCGAATTGAATGTATGTATAAATGAATAATCCAGGCTACGAAAGGACCATTAAATATGTAGGGGCGTGTAAATAGCCCCTGACACGAGGGAATGACTACCCTATGTAAATCAAGGAAAATTGAATTCTTCCCTATGTGACACAAAAACAGTTGACCCAGCAATTCCAAAATCCAAAGTGAAAACAAACAATACTCACTCAGAGAATGCAGCTCATGCACGATGTCCAACACAAAAGACACTTCTTTTCATTAAAAATATCAAGGCGGTATTGCATAATCGTAACAGATGTTTCGCACAGCAAGGAAGTTTCAACAATGAATAAATTTGCATATTAATAATACGTGCCAAAAATCTTGTACAACAATAATTCAATTATTGGGTGAATCATTGATAATGACTACAAATAATGATACAAAAAAGTAATTAATATTAATGACAGCCTAGAATTGCAAGAGGATATCAATAGGCTTGGACTATATTGCGCAAACAACCAACTGTACCTTAATCTAGAAAAATGTAATACAATATCTTTCACCAAAAGCACTAACCCCCTAACATTCCCATATAAAATAAACGGAGTTGAATTAAAAAGGTGTAGTGAAGTAAGGGACTTAGGAATAATAATGGACTCCGGAATGTCTTTCCGATCACACATAAATTCCATTTGTGACAGGGCCTACAAACTCCTAGGATTCATTGTAAGAGTGACTAAACCATTCAGATCACCAAATGTAATCAAGATATTATATTTTTCTTTTGTTCGCTCCATACTAGAATTTGGATCAGTGATTTGGAATCCCCAATACAAAGTCAATATTGAAAGGTTAGAAAGAATCCAAAAAAAATGTTTGAAATACTTAGACTTTAAATCGTTCCGAATATCAGAACATGTAAAAGATTCCTTAGCATTCCATAAAATTACATCACTAGAAGAGAGAAGAAATATATCCGACCAGAAATTTTTATACAAAATCATCAACAACGCTGTTGACAGCAACTATCTTCTGGAAAACATCCACTTCCACTGTCCAGTACGTAATACAAGAACAAACAAACTATTCCACATCCCACAATCAAAAACTAACTACTCACAACATACATTTCTGAAAAGGACGTGCACAAAATGTAACAATATCCTTTCAGACGCTGATATTTTCCATTTGTCCTCAGTTCAATTCACAAAATATGTAACGGAGAAGATCAAAACAGATTGTTGATCGTGAATCCTGCTGTGTGCCTTATTTTATTGTTTTTCTCTTATTATGTTGGTTTCATCTGATTTTCGTATGAATTATTATGTTGGTTTCATCTGATTTTATTATGTTGGTTTCATCTGATTTTCTGTAATCTAGTTAGGTATTATGTATGTATAACTTCTTATATTAATGAGTTTTTTGTTTTTTCTTTAAATTCTATATTGTCAAATGTGGAAACTTCACTGGTTCATGCAAATTTGTCAAATGTAATTATTTAATAAAATATGTACAACTGTTTGTTTCCCAAATAAAGTAAAATAAAATAAATAAAAAAATGACTGACTAGGAGAGACATCTCTTGGCTTTGACTCACATTCCCGTCGGAAGTAATTGCCTGCTTCACAGAGGTAAGAAAATGCATTAATATACTGAATTTCAAGTCACATAGGTAAATTCAATACAATACAAAAACCATAGATGGCGCCCTCATGGTCTCATAGCATATTTATGGCGCGTATCCAGTTGGTTTGACCTTGTGTTTCTTATTGGACAGTGGAAATTAATGTGTTCCAGAAGATAGTTGTTAACAACGTTGTGAATAATTTTGAATAGAAATTTCTGGTCGGATATATTTCTTCTATCTTCTAAGGTTGATAAATTATGGAATGTTAATGAGTCTTTTAGGCTTTCTGATGTTCGAAAGGATTTAAAGTCTAGGTGTTTCAGTATCTTTTTTTGAATTCTTTCTAACCTTTCAATATTAACTTTGTATTGGGGATTCCATATGACTGATCCGAATTCTAATATCGAGCGAACAAAAGAGACATACAGTATTTTGATTACGTGTGGTTACCTGAATGGTTTGGTCACTCTTATGATGAATCCTAGAAGTTTGTATGCCCTGTCACAGATGGAATTTATATATGTTCGGAAAGAGATTCCGGAGTCCATAATTATTCCTAAGTCCTTCACTTCACAACATCTTTTTATCTCTACGTCATTGATTTTGTACGGAAATATTAGGGGATTTATGCTTTTGGTGAATGATATTGTGTTACATTTTTCTAGGTTAAGGAACAGTTGGTTGTTCGCACAATATATTCCAAGCCTATTAATATCATCTTGCAATTCTAGGCTGTCATTAATATTAGTGATTTTTTTGTAAATTTTAGTGTCATCAGCAAAAATTTGGAAATTGGAATTTTTAAAGCATTCACTCATATCATTGATATATAAAATAAACAAGAGAGGTCCGAGATGTGATCCTTGCGGGATTCCTGAAGGTATATTGAAAAAATGAGAGAGGAGAAACCCTTAGCTCTAACTGCTTGACTTCTGTTTGTCACATATGATTTGATCCATCTGAGAAGGTCACCCTTAATCCCGATTTTTAACAGTTTCTTCAGAAGCAGTTCAATGTTAATTTTATCAAAGGCTTTTGAAAAATCCGTATAGATAGAGTCCACTTGATTTTTACCACCCATAGAATTTAAAATAAAATCTGTGTATTCCAGAAGGTTTGTCTCGACCGACCGTTTTCTGAAAAAGCCGTGTTGATTTTTGATATGATTGTTTGTACTGCTGGAAAAAGTTGATCAAGAACTATGTTTTCCATGATCTTACTGACAATTGCGAGTTTGGAGATGGGCCTGTAGTTGGTGATTTTATTTTTGTCCCCGCTTTTGTGGATTGGTGTAATGAGTGCTTGTTTCCAGACGTTGGGGAAGTTGCCTTCTTCAAATGACATTTTGAATAGCAAGGAGAGAGGATAAGCCAATTGGTCCCGGCATTTTACATAAAATATGGATGGAATTAAATCAGATCCCCCACTTTTATTCGGATCAAGTTTTTTTAAATAACTAAGTACACATGATTCATTGAAGATAATAGTGTGTATATGTAGATTAGAGTTGTCGTCACCATTCTCAGTAAGATTGAGGCGAGGCATTCTCAGTAAATATGATGACACGACCTGTGCTAGACAATTTTTAGAGCGCGTCAAAGAACTCGCACAAGCTCGGAGAGTAAGTACCATTTGTAAGGAGTGTTTGAATTGTTTGAAGGAGTTGCTTTGGACTGGTATCGTGTCAATAGTCCCACTTTTAATTCCTGGGAAGAAATAGAAGCAGGAATCAAAGAAGAGTTCGAAATTTTAGACTTTGAAAGGAGACTTTTGGCAAAAATAAGGACTACTTATCAAGATCCTAAAGAATCAATTGGTGCTTTCATTACTAAAATATTGCTATTGAATAGTCGTTTATCTAAAAAATTGCCAGAAGAGGAGATACTTGACATCCTGCAATGCAACATGGCTGCGCGCTATATTCAAAAGCTGGCACTCAATACAATACAGATATAGCGACCCTAAAACGGATAGGAAAGCTCATGGAGCTAACCGACAGTCGTGCAAATGACAGAAACCAATTGAATAAACCGGTGGCTGCAAATTCCAATGCTAATAATTCTTATGTCAGTAATTCAAATGCCACAAAAGATTTTAGGAATACTAATTTTAATTCCCATGTCAATAAAGACTTAAAATTTTCTAGCCGTGATAATAAAAAAAAGGTAAAAATGATTTCAGGCAGAACGTGGTATGCTTCAAGTGTGGGCGTCCAAATGTTAAAACACAGGACTGCAGCTGCAATCACTCAAAAAACGCGGGACCCGGACAATGGCGCCGTTATGAAGAGAGACGTCTCTTCGAAGTCAAACTATTGATCCGGAGTGGGAGAGATGGCTTGCGGAAGTAAGCCGTTTCTATTCTGAGCTGCGGACCTCGAACGTCAAAGGGGAGACTAACAGGGATCGTCGCCCTTTTGTAACTTTCCAGGTATTGAGTGATAATTATAGTGGACTATTAGATTCTGGTTCACATCTTTCAATTTTAGGAAATAACTTTCACACTAATTTCGTGAAATTAGGATTTAAATTGACCGCTTTCAAGCAAAATTTTTCTCTTACATCTGCCACAGGT
Source organism: Limnephilus marmoratus (assembly GCA_917880885.1). NCBI lineage: Eukaryota > Metazoa > Arthropoda > Insecta > Trichoptera > Limnephilidae > Limnephilus > Limnephilus marmoratus. The sequence goes on along the minus strand of OU862906.1, from coordinate 3,378,011 downwards.
CACTCTGTAAAATGTAAACAAAAAATTACAATTCCGGTAATAAATATAATCAAATAGTCAAAAAATTTACCTTTGTAGTAATGCCCGAAATCAAATCAAATATTATTCTAGGGGTAGATTTTTGGAAAAAATTTAATATTTGTCCTGAAATTTCGAATTTTATAACACCTAGGCAAACAAGTTCTGATCTAAAATCAGTGGCTGAGGTTAAAGGAATAAATAATACTTTTAATCTATCGGATAGACAAAAATATGATCTGAAATGCGTCATAGACGAATTCAAATCAATATCGGGGGACAGGTTGAGAAAAACCAACTCACATCATTGACACAGGTGATAGTGAACCGGAGAAACAACGATATTACCCAGTATCACCACACTTGCTTCCTGCCGTTCACAAAGAACTAGATAGAATGTTGGAACTAGGCGTTGTTGAGCCATAGCGCGTGGAACAATTTCCATCTTACTTGTTCCCAAGAAAGATGGAACTTTCAGATTATGTTTGGATAGTAGGAAAATAAATTCAATATCAAAAAGAGATATTTTTCCAACACCTTTTGTTTCAAGCATATTAGACTCATTAGGCTCGATATCTGTCCACCATTGACTTGACGGCGGCTTTTTGGCAGATACCTCTGGAGGAAAATTCCAAAGAAAAGACAGCATTTACAGTTCCTAAAAGAGGATTATTTCATTTTGTCACAATGCCGTTTGGTCTCCATGGAGCAAGCTCTAGAATGATGCGCCTCATGAACAAAATTTTTGGTCCGGGATTTGACGGCAAAGTATTGTATTACCTAGATGACATTATAATAATTTCTTCTTTTGAGGAACATATGTCACTCTTGAGGGAAGTCAAACGCAAACTTTCAGATTCAATTCAATTCAATTCAATTCAATTTATTTTATTCTTTCAAAAACATTACAAAATTTAAAATTTCAATGCGTTTTTAAAATACATTTGTAACAGTATTACATTAAACATAAATATAAATGGTAAGCAAAAAAAAACTATATGAGCATCAATTGAGCTTGCCTTTTAAAGGCAGCTTCACTGACGCTAAATATGTCGATATCCGAATTAATTCTGTTCAACAGCAAAATTGCTCTCCCGATCGGCATGACCATTGGCAAGTTAGTCCTGCAGGCCGGAAGATAGAACAGCCTATGCTGTCGATGGCGAAGATAACCATCGGGAATATAAAAATGAATATTCTCCAAGATAGCTGAGTTCACAAGCCATCCACGAATCAATCTGAAGAAATGCGTAGCAATGTGTACATCCCTTCTGACACGTAGATGGTTCATTCCGAGCATACCCAAAAGAAAGTCGGTAGGATAGAGCCACGGGTAATAGCCGTACTCCCTCATGTACAGAAATCTCAGAAATTTTTTCTGAACTCTCTCCAACATGAGGGAATATTTTGCTTGGTGCGGACTCCAAATTATCGACCCACTTTCAAGTCTACTCCTTACTAAGGAATTGAATAGAATTATGAGAACCCGGGTGTCTTTAAAATTCCTTGCAGTACGCAGAACAAAGCCCAGCATTCTCAATGAAGTGCTACAAGCCATCTGAATGTGAGTATGAAATGTCAGCCTACTATCAAACATGATTCCAAGGTCCTTCATGGTGGAGACACGTTTTAGACTTCGGGCGTCCATCGTATACCGGTAATACCAGGTATGACACGCCCTAGTGAATGACAAAATTAAACATTTAGATATATTGAACTCAATCCGATTTCTTTTACTCCAGTCAATAATTCTATCAATATCTGACTGGAGTCGATTGCAGTCCTCTAGGGTTAGTATTTCTAAGAATAGTTTCAGGTCATCAGCAAAAAGAAGAAACCTGGAGTGCAGAATTACTTCTGAAATATCATTAATAAATATGGAAAAAAGGAGTGGGCCTAAATTAGAACCTTGGGGTACGCCTGATCGTACAAAAAATAGAATAGACTGGAATAGTCCATGAGATACAAACTGTTTCCTGTCTGCAAGATAGCTAGCAAAAAAGGTGAGTAGTCTCATTGAGAATCCTATTTCAGCCAGCTTATTGAGTAAGACGTCGTGATTAACAGTATCGAAGGCCTTTGAAAAGTCGTTATACGAACAATCTACCTGATGGCCTTTATCTAAAGATTTTGATACGTAATCAGTAAACACCAATAAGTTGGTTTCTGTAGATCGACCTTTTCTAAATCCGTGCTGTTCTGAAATTAAGTACGGCTCCACTTGTGGCAGTGTGTATTTATGAATAATCGATTCGAACAGTTTGGCCGGTGCAGATAGTATTGCTACTGGCCTAAAATTTTCTACAGAGGTCTTTGTACCGCTTTTATAAATCGGACAAATCTTCGAAATTTTCCAGGAATCAGGAAATACACCGGTTTCCAGGGAAAGATTAAATAAGAAACTAAGTGGCTTTTTTAAAAACTCGGCACAACCTTTAAGGAAGAATACTGGAAGAAAATCTGGACCAAGTGAATATGTATTTTTCATTTTTCTAATGGAAGTTTCTATATCTGATTCATCAATTTGATTAATATCGATATTCTGGGCTCCCTTTATATTCAACTTGGCAGCAATATTTGTATTTAGTAATGGAGACTCATTACTATACACGGATTGGAAGTGTGTTGCAAAAGCGTTAGCTACGTCTACTCCACGAACTTCCCGATCACAATGCGTCATGGTGTCTTGAATACCACCATCTTTTCTCGGTGATTTGACGTAGTCCCAAAACATGTTTGGATCATGCTTGATTTCGTGTTCAATAGAATTTACATATAATTGGAAAGCAGTGCGTATATTGCGCTTAACCACGGCTCTGTGCACACTGAACAAATCATAGTCACCTCGACAGCCGGTAGCCTTCCATTTTTTATGGAGAGCATGTTTCTTCCTAATGCTCGCGATGGTATCTTGACAGAACCACTTCGGATTTCGACGACCACCTCTACTGGGAGGTTTCCTAGAGAAACAGGCATCAAAAATATTGTAAATACAAGCATAAAAATGATGTACCGCCTCATTTATAGTGCTAAAATTGTACAGTTCTTGCCAATCTAGTTGGCTCATCATATTGTACAGTTCATAAACATCGCCCTGCCCAAAATTCCATCCACGCAAAGCATTCTTGTCATTTTTTGGTATGTTTGTAGTTTTAATGTTTTTTTTGCATGAAAAAATAAATTCTAGCGCAGGGTGATGTTTATCTTCGATAACAAGGGGAGAATCGGAATGAATAACATTTATGGATATGTTGCATAAAATTAAATCTAAAACTCTTAAGTTTATGTTTTGAACGTTATTATATTGGGAGAGACCAAAAACGGCGCATAGAAAATTAAGGTCGTTTTCCGTTTCTACGGAACCGCTTGCGGAGTGCATATTGAAATCTCCGAGAACAATTACATTCTTTCCACCAATAACATCTACATTACGTTTTATTGTATCAAAAAATAATTTATATGTTTCAAAGTGAGATGCAGGTGGAAAATAAACTATACATATAAAAGTTACACGCGATTTAAATGTAATTTTGACCCACAAGTCCTCGTTGACAGTTTCCAGAGCAGGTAAGTGCTCTACCTTAATAAGGCCATTCGCACTCTTTACGGCTAATAGACAGCCTCCTCCCTGTCTACGGCCACTTCCACTGTCTCTGTCTTTTCTAAATACTTTGAAGCTGTCATCGAAGAGCTCTGGATTGAACACACTTGAGTTTAGCCACGTCTCAGTGAGTCCAATTACATCATAATTGTTTATCAAAACATTAGAGTAAAATGAGGCACATTTACTCTTTAGTCCTCTAACATTTTGGTAAAAGAAATGTAAATTATCCGCAAGTCAACTGGGTTTTAAACCCGGAAGCCGCGGTGCATTTATTTTATTTTTCCATTCTTTAAGATATGAATATTTAGGCCAATGTTCCGGTTTTAGAACTTCGGTTTTCACGGAATTTGGGATCCCTAACTTGAATGAGGCATATTCTCCCTTTGATTTAATTTTAGAGACTTTAAATGAGGCGGTACTTACAATCGACTGAAGATACGACGTTAAATCGTTGATCAAGGTTTCAGGATGTAGCGGGTACAGGTGGAAATAAGTATGGGTACCTTGCTCCTTTAAGTTACCTATTACAGCAGCGGGTCGTTTTTTACGACCAACAACAGTCCACTGTTGGTCGCGATCCGCTGGGCGTGATGGCCCTGTCGAGGTCGGTTTGTTCGAGGGCTGCGACTCCTTTGCTGGTGTAGGTGTATGGCCGTCAGAGGTTCCAGTCGAAGACGTGGATGCTTCTGGTTGCTGGACGTCCCTTTGGCTAGCAGGAATTTTTGTCCCTTTCTCCTTGGTCTTTGGGGCAGTATGGATTTTGGTAGAATTTGACCCTTTAGTCTGCGAGCGGGTAATTCTGCCTGATGTTGTGTCTAACGGGCCGGGCGCGGGGGACGCGGAGGGCTCGGGGGGCACTACGGGCGGCTCGGGGGGCACTACGGGCGGCTGCACGCATACATCGCTATACAGCAGTTCCTTGCTGGGCCGGCGGGGGGAGCGAGGGGTTTGGGCGGCGAGCGCACCGTCACCGTCGGGCGCAGTAGGCGGGTCTTTAGCGCAATCGGCTAGTTTCGGGAATTCCGAGGGCGATTCGTTGACACTTTGTGCATTGTCATCTTGAGTTTGATTAAATACACTTTTTTCAACACGTTTTATACGCCGTAGAACATCCTTTATTAGAACGGTCTGTTCGTTAATGATGTTCATCAAATCACGGAGCGTAGGTTCTGTCATTTTAAAACACTGTTAGGTTAATAATGACTTGAAAACAGATTTTACGTTTGCACGGAAAAAAAACACATCCGTACATCAATTAGCGGTACTCTACTATGCAGGTCTAACAATCAAATTGACAAATCGGTCTTATGTAGGGACTCCTTAAAATTTTTATGTTACGTCGTCGACAATCAGGGTTTAAGAACCGACCCAGATAAGGTCAAAGCCATAGTGGACTTTCCTACTCCGAATTCACAAAAGAGTCTAAGACGATTTATAGGTATCTTCTCGTGGTATAAGAAATTTATCTCTAACTTTTCCATAATAGCGGCTCCTTTACACTATCTGACTAGAAAGAAATTCACGGGACCTAAATTTAAATGGAATAGACAGGCAGATTCAGCTTTTATACGCCTTAAGAATACCCTTGGTAACGCGCCAGAACTAGCTTGTCCAAATTTTGATAAGCCGTTCACCATATCTTGCGACGCCTCGAATACAGACTTGGGCGCAGTATTGACTCAGGTTGACGATTCAGACATGGAACACCCTATATCATTCATTAGTAGGTCTCTTACCGCTCAAGATAAAAATCATTCAACTACAGAAAAAGAGCTCAATGCAATGATATTTGCTTTAGAAAAGTTCAGGGGGTACATAGAAGGATCAGTCATACCTGAGAAGGTTATAACAGATCATTACCGTCTTAAATGGTTGGTAAACATAAAATCACCTACAGGCAGGCTCGCCAGATGGGCAGTTAGACTCCAACAATCCAACTTTGTAGTCGAACACCGCAAATGGAAGGATAACATAGTACCCGACGCATTATCGCGTGAACCTTTAAATGTAGCTGTAATAGACCAAACGATACCGACCACAGACTCATGGTATGAGAAAATGTGTAGAAATGTTCTCACTTCCCCGGATAAATTTCCCGCGTGGAAAGTTAACAATCGTATCTTGTACAAACACATACAGAGTATGGAAGCTCTACACCGAGCGCACGATTGGAAAGAAGTAGTACCTAGAGAACGTAGACGCAATATAATATAGCAACATCATGTTCTTCCGACATCGGCCCACTTCGGTATAATGAAGGCGTTAAATCGGATTTCCCTTCATTATTACTGGCCAAAAATGGTAGCTGATGTTAAAAGGTTCATCTCTTCATGCCAAATATGTTAAGGTTACAAGAGTTCAAATCTGCCACAGCCAGGTTTGATGGGTAATCCCAAACTTGTACAACGTCCGTGGCAGATGATTTCAACAGACCTGCTAGGACCGTTGCCGAGTTCGTATAAAAAGGGATATACGTATCTCTTAGTGGTGTCAGATTTTTTCTCAAAATATACAAAATTATTTCCTTTGAGACGGGCTACGGTGAAAAATGTAACCGCAATTCTAGAAGATGACATCTTCTTAAAATTTGGTGTACCAGACACAATTATTTTGGATAATGGACCGCAATATATTTCTAGGGACATGAAAGCATTAGCTAACAAGTATCACATAAGACATTTGTTCTATAATTGTAGATACCACCCTCAAAATAACCCAGTGGAAAGAGTAAACAAGGTACTGGTGACAGCTCTAAGTTCTTACGTTGGTACGGATCATAGAACTTGGGCCAATCATCTATCTGAAATCGAACTCGCCATCAACTCCGAGGTCCATGAAATTACTGGTTATACGCCATTTTTCCTTAATTTCGGTAGAGAAGTCATAACCTCGGGAAATTATTACAAGTCAGTTGATTTTAATTCAGAAGAAATAACTTTTGCTAAAAGGGACTCGTGGGCCTCAGACTTATCTGAACTGAATGATATATTCAGCCAGGTAAGGACATGCCTCCGTCAATCGTATGAATAAAAATTATGACCTTCTGTAATGTCCTGTACTGCAGGTAATACTGGGCCCTTAATCTCCAGTATCGCTCTTGGATGTTTTCAAGGTTACTTATTTAAAACACGTAGTATCTTTGGTACACGGAGACTGTTTATTGGAATATAATATTTACAGTGTTGGCTGTAAGCCGCCTAACGAGAAAGAACCGCACGAGCTCTGTGCTCGCTATTATATTGTGCCGATGTCCGGCCGCTTCGGCTAGGTTCGGTATTCCCGAACCTACCCGACAGATACTCACATTACCAACACTACATCTCTCCCTCCTTCAACTCTGAAGCTACTTACTTACATAACAAAATAACTTAAATAACTTAAATAACAATTAACATAAATTGTAATACTTCATACACAATAATTTTTTTAAGATACACATAATTTAACCGCGGTGACTGGGTCAAGTTGTCCCGTCTCCTCTGGAAGTTGTAGGTGCCTTGTGACTTGAACGCAGTCTTCCCGACCATGGTCTCTGTTGCCGTGCCTGCTCCGACACCACCTCCTCCCCCACCAACCTGGAATCAGGAGAACAACCAGTCAATCCACGCAACAAGGTCGCAGTCTCTAACTCATGAGGCTCGTTCCTCAAAATTTCAGACGCGGGATGCTGCGCAATTTTGCCATCTTCCTTCCAGCTCACTGACATTTCCCTCATCTGGTCCACATGTCTCTTCCATGTCACATCAGTGTTTCCTATTTTAATAATATAAACTTTTTTACCTAGCTTTCTAGAAACTACACCCTTAGCCCAAACGACTTTATTATCATGACGATAATCTTTTGTCAAACATTTTTGTCCAACTTTAAAAACCCTGGTTTTTACCCCTCTGTACAACCTAACTTGATCAGATTGAGCTTTAGAAATGTTAACGTTAGCTTGCTTGACTTTTTCCGAAAAGTCTTCTCCATTTTTCACTGGCAACAAACTGTCGAACGTAGAACGCAGCCTTCTTCCTACTAACAGAACCGCTGGTTCAATACCTGTCGAACAATGGAAAGAATTTCTATAGTCCACTAAAAAATTCAACAGCTTGACATTGTAATCTAGTGGGAATTTACCGTTTATTAACAGTTTCTTGAGGAACATTTTCGAAATTTTTACTGCATTTTCTGCCAGCCCGTTTGACTGGGGGTGTTTCACCGGAGAAGTCATAAGCTTAATATTGTTCTCCTTTAAGAAAACTCTAAATTCCTCACTTGTAAAAACTGAGCCATTGTCAGATACAATTAACTCAGGGTTGCCAAAATTAGAAAAAATTTTCCTCAATTCCATAATCGTGTGAGTTGAATCTGCCTTCTGCACCTCGATACAGTCTAACCACTTCGAGAATGAGTCACAAACCACGAGAAACATCTTCCCCGCTAGGGGTCCACAATAATCTAGATGTACCCTACTCCAAGCTTTACCTGGATTTGGCCAAACCGTCAATTGACTTTTGGGTGGTGACTGTTTTGACAACGAACAATCTGAACAAGATTGAACGACTTCCTCCAAATCTTTGTTTAGAGAAGTCCACCAAAAATATGTTTTAGAAATTCCCCTCATTTTTACAATACCTAGATGTGACCTGTGTAATAAATCTAAAACTTGCCTTTGGAGAGAAACAGGTATAACTATTCTATGTTGCCAAAACAAACAATCTTCTACGATAGAAAGTTCATTTCTTTTCAACCAATATTTCCATATACTGCTGTCACGATTTACTCGTTTGGGCCAGCCCTGCCGCAAATACCTAAACACTAGCTGTAATTCGCTATCTGCTGCGGTGGCTAACACAACTGCTTGAAAATTAACATGGTCACAATTCTCAATAAAACAAACAAAGTCAGTCCCGCAATCATCCTTAAAACCCTCAACTGTGTCCTTCAACGGTAAGCGAGAAAGAAAATCTGCTTGATTATTACAAGATTTCACAAATTCCGTTTTGTACGAAAACCCTGCCAGAATGATGCCATATCTCTGCAAACGGTTTGCTGCGAGAACCGGAATATTTTTGTGTTCCCCTAGAATTCTTAGTAACGGCATATTGTCAACGCATAACGTGAACTCCCTTCCAAAAAGGTACTGAAAAAATTTATTTAACCCGAACACAATTGCCAGAGCTTCGAGATCCAAAATACTATATTTCTTTTTGGCGGTTGTCAAACTACGAGAAGCGAACTCAATTGGACGCATTGTGCCGTCCTTAAACACGTGCATTAACGCAGCCCCGAGTCCGCATGTACTAGCGTCCGTATACAGTTTTACCGGTAAGTCCGGAAAATAATTTGTAAGAATCGTGTTGTTGCCCATTAATTCTTTAATGGCATCGACTGCTACTTTACAGTCTTCTGAGAAATTCCACTCTACCCCTTTTTTCAAAAGGTTATGCAGGGGTTCCAGTATTGATGACATCCTAGGAATGAAATTCCGATAAAAATTTAGAAAACCCAATAAACTTTTCAATTTATGAACGTCCGTAGGATACGGAGCGTTTTTTATAGCTTCAAGTTTGTTTGGCTGAGGTTGGATTCCGCTCCCCGAAATTACATACCCCAAAAATTCTACCGATTCTACAAAAAATTCGCATTTATCCGTGTTGACCCTCAACCCGCACTCTCGTAAACGCGCGCACACTGCCTGTATGTTATACACTAAATCCAGTTCGTTGACCCCCGAAATGATGATATCGTCTAAATAGAATGCCACCCCCTTCAACCCCTGAAGACAGCTTGCTATAGTCCTAGCGAAGATCGCTGGCGCTGACTTAAAACCAAAGACTAGTCTGTTATATTGAAATAACCCTAAATGCGTATTTATTGTAGTATACTTTTTGCAAAAGTCAGCTAATTCTAATTGTGAGTAAGCCTGTCTTAAATCTAGTTTAGCGAACACTTTACCCGAACTTACTTTGTGAACAACTTCATTTATGGAGGGAAGCGGGTACCTTTCCAAGTCCGTCATGAGATTTAAAGATCTCTTGTAGTCCACGCAAATCCTAACATTCCCGTTCTTTTTAATTACCGGTACAATTGGAGACGCGTATTCACTGCTGGTTACCGGAGAAATAATACCATCAGCTACCATAGCTTCTAATTCTCTCTCAATTTTTTCCTTAATAGCGAACGGAACCGGCCTCGCATTAAAAAAAACAGGACGAGCTTCCTTGTTTACTTTGAAACTCACTTTATGTTTACTGAATTTACCCAGCCCCGGCGAAAACACTTCTGGAAACTCGTTGTAAATCATTTCAATTTTGTCTTTGATTGTTGAAACCGAATTATCCATCACTGGAACTATCTTCTGATTAAAAGCCTCCATGAAGTCCCGACCTACTATCAATTCCGAGCCATTAATCACAACAGTAAATAATAACTTGTTTTTGATATTATTGTATTCCACGGTAAAACAAGCACTACCTACAAGATTAAGTGGTTTACCATCGTATCCAGATAAAGTACGCTTATCAGGTGACAATGTTACATCCCTAAAATATCGGTTGAAAATAAAATCCGGCATGACCGACATACTGGCGCCTGAATCAATCATAGCGGCACATTTTAATTTATTAATTATTATATTAGCCCTAAACGGATTAATGTAAGAAATCCTATTAATAACCTTCTCCCGGGATTGTTCAAAAATCGGATAAACATTGTGATTCTTACAGAATTTCTTCAAATGCCCTATTTTGTGACAATTAAAACATTTTGCATTCTTAAATTTACAATATTTTTCTAAATGTGATTCACCGCAAATGGTACATTTTTTAATATTCGAGAATCCTCTCGGCTCGGGACTTTTCGACCGCGAAGATGACCTCCGGAAACCTTGAGTTTTATCAGGAAGTGAATCTCTCCCCGGCGAATACGAGCGATTAATTGAATTCACGCCGCCCGACGTCCCTACGGAAATTTCTGATTTAATTTCCGGAACTAGATTATCTAAAACTGAAACCGTTATTGCTAATTCTTCCATTTTGTTAAACGTTAATTTAGTCCCCTCGAGAAAAATTTTTTCCTTGGCTCGGCCCGGCAAAATGCCAATTGCAAAAACATCAGCTAAACATTCCGGTAAACGCGTTCCGAACTCGCAAAACGAAGATAATCCTCGTAAACGCACTGCAAAATCCCTGACTGATTCACCAAGCGATTGCTTGGCCTGATAAAAATTTTCTCGTTCCTTGAACACCGATCGCGGTCTGGAACAATGTTTCTCAATTAATTCTATTAACTGATCGAATGCCACGTCTGTAACTTTAGAAGGAAAACATAAGTTGATCAAAAGAGTTAATGTCTCCGCTTCTAGAAGATTTAGCAAATATGCGCGTTTCTGTGAAGCATCTAACTTAGTCGTTTTTATGTCATCACGAATTAGAAGGAACTGTTCTAACCTCAGGCGAAACAAACTCCAATCCCCATTAACGTGAGAGAACCTGGAAATTCCGCCCGATTCCATGATCGCCCACACCAAAAAAAAACACACCCGGCAACAATAACACCTTCCAGAAAAAGAAACAAAACAACCTGACACCAGGAACCGGCGCCTTTGCAGTCCAGGCGCCCAGCCGCTTCCAGGATTATCAATACCGGGCTGGCCTTAGTTACCCAGGGTCCCGTAATTTCCTCTTCTCCACTGTATATTACCGGGCTGGACTTAGTTACCCAGGGTCCCGTAAGTAATTTTCCTCTTCTTTCCTGTATTACCGGGCTGGACTTAGTTACCCAGGGTCCCGTGATTTTCCTCTTCTTTCCTCCTTCTCCACTGTCTCCTATTATGCCCTGAAAATCTCCTGATGGATGGCACTTCAGCGGTGCCCCAAGTGATTTATTGTCACCTTCGGGAGATTTTTGCAAGTCACGATCCCTGTCACGACTTGCCGCAATCTGATAAACAGTCTGGCGTGTAATCCTTTTTAGCTGCGCCACTTGTAATGTCCTGTACTGCAGGTAATACTGGGCCCTTAATCTCCAGTATCGCTCTTGGATGTTTTCAAGGTTACTTATTTAAAACACGTAGTATCTTTGGTACACGGAGACTGTTTATTGGAATATAATATTTACAGTGTTGGCTGTAAGCCGCCTAACGAGAAAGAACCGCACGAGCTCTGTGCTCGCTATTATATTGTGCCGATGTCCGGCCGCTTCGGCTAGGTTCGGTATTCCCGAACCTACCCGACAGATACTCACATTACCAACACTACACCTTCGTAGGAGGGACGTCCAATACAAACTCGGAGACATTGTATGGAGGCGCTCCTTTGTCTTCTCGGACGCTAGCAAGAATTTCTCAGCTAAATTAGCTCCGAAATTCATTCGAATTAAGGTCATTGGTAAAATTTCTCCCGTAGCATACAAATTGTCAGACTTACAAGGCAAGGCAGTTGGTACGTTTCACATAAAAGATTTAATCAAAGTAGAAACGTAGAAGGATACTTGCCACTTGCATTGGTATGCATCAGTTAGGATAAGTGAATGATGATTGCCGCTGACTTATTCACCTAAATCGGGGATAGTCTTCATTCTCATTTTTGTTCAACGTGTGAAGATGACCTAACATATGTTCACACATTGAATACTTGGTTGTATTGTTCTTTTTAATGGTATATTAATGTTTTGTTTTAGTTTAGTATTGCGCTTAGAGAAGGGTTTACTATCCTTGTTGGTAAATCTTCCTTTGACTTAATAATTGTGCTTGTCCTAGGATAGGTGTGTTGAATATTTTGATGTGTTTTTAACATTAATCTGTGTCTGTTCGAGTATATCAGATGAACATATAATAAAAAATTAACAATAAAAAAAAATAATTGTTATTATAACATAACTTCTGTTTAAACAAATCCCTTATTGTAAATTAAATGGTACCCAACGTGATAGCATCCAGATGCTCAAAATATCTATTTTATAGAGTTTTAGGAAACTCCATAGTAACCTGACAAGGGTTAATTTTCTCACTAGATTTGTTTAAACAGAACCAACAATCTGAATTCAAAAAAAAAAAAAACAATCTCAGATGTTTAAAATTTCTATACAAATAGTAATGTTGTATGAGACTTTGTTTTTGTTTTATAAGGATCATTGAGTTTATGACCTGTATAAATGCCTTTCACAGTGGTTGAAATCTGCATTATATTTATTTAAAGAAGATTCCTCGCAGGGTTTTCCAGAGCTCGGAAAACGCTGCGACGAAACTATAATCAATATATATATTATAAAAGAAAGTCCAAAAAAGCGTGCGGAACGCAAAAACTCAGAAACGAGTGCCGGTACGATCAAGAGAGTTATTTGGTATGGTAGATCTCTATCCCCCCCTAGGGAATAAGGGTATTCTTTTCACCTAAAGGGCTTGCTTTTGAAGATATAAGGGCTGAAAGTTCTAAGAAGACTCTAGAAATTTCAAGAAGAGTCTAGAAGATTTTGGAAACTTCTAGAAAATTCGATAAAACTTTGGAATGTTCTGGAAGAAATGGAGGAGTATGTCAGCCTGTCTAGAAGGTTCCGGAAAGTCCGATAAAGCTGTAGAAAGTTCTGAAAGGAGTGGAGGAGTGTGTCGGTCTGTCTAGAAGGTTCCGGAAAATTCTAGAAGGTTTCATAAAGCTGTAGGAAGTCCTAGAAGGTTCGATAGGGCTGTACAACAATATCTATGGATATCTATGGATAACTAATACGCACATATGCAAATAAGTATCTCCAGTTGTTTATCGTGATTATCTATGTAAAAAGTGAGTGAACTGTGTGCAAAGGTTTTCTAAAACGTGCATTAAATTATAAAAAAATTCAATATAATATCCGATACCCCAAAGAACGGATGAGAAATCCACAAAACTCTAAGAAATAAAATAAAAGTGACAGTTAAATTAACCATAGACAAAAACCCAAATTTTTGTCATCATAGATACTATATCACTACTTCAAAATAAAAACGGGGCAGGTTGTTATATTTATATACATAAAATAATTAATAATATTAAAAATAACTGAAATGGCAAATACAAGAGGAAAGGTAGCCATCATTGAAAATGAAGACAAATTAAACATGGAGAAGATATTACAAATTATCGAAAAAAAAATTGACTCCATGAGAAAAGAAATTATCTCTAAAATAGATAAGCAAACACTGGACAATCAGAAAAGCATCGAATTTATGAGTACACAATATTATGAACTAATTAAAAAACTGGAGATAACAATCCTACAAAACAAAAAAATAGAAAATGAATTTATAATGATTAAAAAAGAGCAGCAGGAGAAAAACACCATAATTAAACAACTTGAAATAAAAATTGCAGATATGGAGTACAAAACCCGCTCTAACTATATGGAAATAGCGGGCATTCCTCAAAAAAATGGGGAACAACAAATTGAAGTGGTAAAAAGAGTTGCGGAGGCGGCTGGAGTGGAATTAAAATATGCAGAAATAATCGAGGTAAAGAGGATACCTGACAGACGTATTAATGCACCACCTAAAATATTAGTGCAATTTACTGATAAAATAGTCAGAGACAAGATTATACAAAATAAAAAAAATATTGATTATGCAAAAATTAAGGATATATCCACTGAAACCATATACATTGCGGAAGAGATAAGCTTTTACCATAAGGAACTACTATGGAGAACGAAACAAACTGCAAAAGAAAAAAACTATGCATACGTATGGTTCAAGGATGGAAAAATTATGGTAAGAAGAATGCCGAATGAAAAATTAATATACATTAGACACGTAGACGATTTAAAAAAAATTGTATAAATTAAAAGGAACGACGTAACAATAATTAGAAAAGTAAAATAAAAATGACTGACACTATTGTTACCACGGAACCAAGTGATCTATCAAAGTTTAACAATAATTACTTCAATATAATGCACAAAAATATAAGAAGTATCAGAAAAAATTTTGATGAATTGCAAATTTTAATGAAATATTTAAATATCAATCTACATATACTAATTCTTACTGAGTGTTGGATAAACCAGAAATACTTGAATTTGGAAATAGCTGGATACACAACCTACTCAAGTTTGAATAACATAAAACAAAATGATGGTGTAATTGTATACATAAAAAACGAAATAAAAGCTGAAGTTGAGGAAATTATTGTTGCAAATGCCAATTGTTTAAAAATTAAAATCAGTAAAGAAAAGGCTATATTAGCAGTCTATCGGTCTCCTTCAACAAGAAATATAGACCCATTCCTTAAATCGATAGACGAAGAACTCTGCCTACTGAAAGACACAAAAAACATATTTTTTATTGGAGATGTAAATATAAATATACTAGAAAATGGACATCCCAAAAAAATACATTATTTGCAGATGTTAGCCTCCCATGGACTGGAAAGCCTAATAAATGTACCTACTCGAAAAGTGGACGACACACAAAGCTGCATAGACCATATTATGAGCAAAACAAAAGAAATTACTCAAACTGTTGTATTTAACTCGACTATTACTGATCATTATACAACTATGCTTTCAATAAAAATAAACAAACCAAATAAAATTATGGAAAGACCGCTAACAACAGATAAAACACAAACCAACTGGAATGTCATTAAACAAAATCTACAATGTACCGATTGGAATAAACTACAAAGTATGGACAATACAAATGAAGCATGGAATTATTTCATAGAACTCATACAGCAAAACATTTTATCTAATACTGTAAAAATTGTTAAAAAAATTTCACATAAAAATATACACATCAAACCATGGATCACACAGAATGTTATAAACTGCATAAGAAAAAGAGACGAGTTACACAAGAAGCTAAAAAATAATCCATACGATATACACATGTTAAGATACTACAAAAGATATAGAAACATATGCAAAAAAGTAATTACACATTCAAAAGAAACTTACTATAAGCAAAAAATAGATGATTGTAAACAAAATCCCCGTAAGATGTGGCAAATAATAAATGAAATAACTAGTACTAAAACTACCAACGCCACATCAATTGACGAGCTGAATATAAACAATGTCCCCAGGAAATACGCTGAGAATCCTGACTAAATTCTTGAATATGTCAATAACTTCTTCATAAATATAGGATCTAATTTAGCAAAACAAGCTACGCAATGTGATGGAGCAGTACAAACAAATGAATCTCCTGAGCAAGGAAAAAAGCTCGAGTTTAAACAAATCACAGCTGATGAAATCAAAAATACAATTTCTTCTCTAAAATCAAATGTATCTTCCGGGGAAGACTTAATAACAACAAATGCAATAAAATTTCTCTGTAAAGAACTTATTGTACCTCTAACATATCTAGTAAACATGGCTATAACTGAAAGCGTATTCCCCACAGCTCTCAAAAAAGCTATTGTAATACCAATATATAAACAAGGATGTAAAAGTGACATAAACAACTATCGACCAATAAGCCTACTCAATACATTTTCAAAAATATTGGAGAGAATATTAAAAAAACAACTCCTTTCCTACTTAGAAGAAAATAAAATATTATCAGAAACACAGTACGGATTTAGGGAGAATCTAAGTACTGGTGACGCCATAGAAACTATTACAGATATGATTATAAAAAGTTTAGACAGAGGAGAAAAAACACTGGCAATCTTCATAGACTTACAAAAGGCATTTGATACAATAGATCACAAAATCCTTTTTGCAAAACTTTCAAAAATTGGTATGTCAAATAGAACTCTAAACTTATTAAAAAGCTATATGATGGAGCGTACACAGAGCGTTCAAATTAACAAGAAAAAAAGCAAACCTCTCCTCATCAACCATGGAGTACCGCAAGGAAGCGTACTAGGACCGATATTATTTCTAATATACATAAATGATATCGGTAGCCTAAGAACGAGAGGAAAAATCATAAGCTTTGCTGACGATACAGTAATTGTATTCAACGAAAAAGACTGGAGAAGTACCTACAAAGAAGCGGAACATGGACTTGGTCTACTGCAAAACTGGCTTAAGAGAAATTCCCTTACACTTAATGTCAATAAAACAAAATATCTGACATTTTCTATAACAGCCAGAGGACAGCCAGAGGATGACTTTAATCTCAAATTACATACATGCCAAGAAAACAATCAAAGTCAAGGCTTATCATGCCACTGTCCTACCATAGCACACTCCAAAAGTATCAAATATCTTGGTATTGAAATTGATGATAATCTCCGATGGAACGCACACATTGAAGTAATCACAAAAAAACTCACCAGGTACATTTACTTCTTTAGAGCCATCCGTAACATCCTCAACATAAACGACATTAAGAAAGTGTACTACGCTTTATGTCAATCACAAATAGAGTACGGGATAACTGGATGGGGGTCTGCTTTGAGCACTCACACAGAGCGACTCAAAATAGCCCAAAAAGGAGTACTGAAGACAATACTGAAAGTTCCGCTTAGAACTCCGACGGAAGAAATATTTAATAACTTTCAAGTCTTCAATGTACAGAAACTTTATTCAAAAAATATTTTATTTAAACTGAAAAAAAACATATATGTATACTCCACTGCCCAACATAAATACTCAACCAGGTCAGTAAGCAATAACATCCTGGTTACTCCCAGTTTGAACACATCTTTTGGACAAAGAAATAATAAATTCCATGCTATAAAATTATACAATGCTCTACCAGATCAAATCAAAAATATAAAGGAAATGAATATATTTAAAACAAAAGTAAAAATATGGCTGAGAGATCAAAGTGATAATAAAATTACAAACATCATGAAGACGATATAAAGACAATCCATAACCAAATACAAATATTTTAAAAAAACTACAGGCCACCTCAGAACAGGAAATCCTAGTGAGGAGGTCTGTGAAAAAAAAATGAATCTATACTTATTATTTATTATATACATCATACATACATGTACAAACCTTGTTATTGAAATTAATAAAAAAAAAAAAAAAAAAAAAAAAAAAAAAAAGTTCTGAAAGGAATGACGGAGTATGTCGGTGACTATAGAAGGTTCCAAAAAGATCTAGAAGGTTCGATAAAGCTATTGAAAATTCTGGAAGGAGTGGCGGAGTATGTCAGTGAGTCTAGAAGGTTCCGGAAAATTCCAGAGGATTCGATAAAGTTTCATAAGGTTCGATAAAGCTGCAAAAAGTTCTGAAAGGAGTGGCGGAACATGTCGGTGGATCTAGAATGTTCCGGAAAGTTCTAAAAGGTTCGATAAAGCTGTAGAAAGTTCTGGAAGGCATGATGGAATATGTCGGTAGGTCTAGAAGGTTCCAGAAAGTTCTATAAGGTTCGATAAAGCTATAGAAAGTTCTGAACAAGAGTTACGGAACACGTCAGTGAGTTTACAAGGTTTAGTAAAGCTGTACAAAATTCTGAGAGGAGTGGCGGAGTACGTCGGTGGTTCCGAAAAGTTCTAGAAGGTTTGATAAAGCTGTACAAAGTTCTGGAAGTCTGTGAGTCTAGAAGGTTCTAGATAGTTCTGGAAAGTTCCCTAATGCTCTAGGATGTTATGGAAGGAGAAAGTTCAAGAAGCTTTCAGAAATGAGTGGCGGAGAGTGTCAGTGGGTCTAGAAGGTTCTGGAAAGTTCTAGAAGTTTGGATAATTATATTATTTAAAAAAAAAAACAATTTTCATGCCGCTAAAACTCAAAGACGAGTCCCGGTACGATAACGGTTATATATGTGGTAGCCCTATATCCTCCATCCATGAAGAAAGTTCCCTTTCTTAGCTGAAGGGCGTTCTTTTAAAGATATAAGGGCTGGAAGTTTCGCCCCGTTGAAATTTCTAGAATAGTTCAAAAAATTCCAGAGTGTTCTTGAGCATTCCACCACATTCTAGAACAGAACATCTCGGAACATTCTGAAATGTTCGGGAATAGGATGAAACGTTCAGGAACATACCGGAACAGCCCAGATTATTGTGGAACATTCTGAATGTTGTTCAGAACACTCCTGAACACTCAGAACACTCCATTCAGAACACTCCTAAATGTTGTGGAATGATCTGGAATATTATTCTGGAACATTTGAAAATTTTTTTGTAAGGGGCTACCCATATGGGGTATATAAAGCAAGATTCGTCGTGGATTCGAACCTCAATTCAATCTCACATCAAATCCATGATCGATGTCGGACACCCCAGTCAGAGTATTTGAGAGCATTCCACAACGTTCCAGAACATTCCGGAATCTTCTGGAAAATTATGGAATGTTCGAGAATAGGGAAACGGGAACATCAATGTGAAACATTCCAGAACACTCTCGAATGTTTTCCTGAGCGAAGCCGGGTAACCCAGCTAGTAGTATATTTAAATATAAGTGGATAAACATGGCTTTAAAATACGCGCGATTTTTCGAAATAAAGCAAGTGTTTTAAAGACCCGTTATCCACGAATACTTTACGCTATTTTTTTTTTATTGGTACACTTTGAAAACATAAATATTGATATTATTATTAAAAATTTGGAAATAAGAACTATTAATGAATTCGTGATGTGACATCACAATATCTTGTTGTCATGGAAATGAAAAACACAAACATTAATTTGCAATCTGTCACATAAGATTAATAGTTAACATCACAGTTTTTACTAGTTATTGTGAAAAAACGGAGGTATTAATATTTCAAATAATACGAACTGCTCTTTTCACATCCATTTAAATAATTAGAATGTAAACGATGTAAAAAAGAATGTAAACTTTGAATAAAATTTTTGAAACATTTGTAATGTTTTATTTGACGTTTAAAATATTCCTGTCAGATTTATAGTTAAAAGTTGACATTTAGACTTCACATTTTGTTGATTTGTTGATGTTGCCATGGTAACTTTAAAAAACGCGCGTTCCATAAAGTGCGATTTAAACACGCTAGAGCGTACTTTAAATGAGTAAAAAAGGGCACCAATAAAAAAAAAAAATTCTATTTGAATTTCACGGGGTGATATTCAAGTAGGAAGTTGGTAAATGATAATAATAAAATAGTTTTCTATTTGAATGTCACGGAGTGATATTCAAATGGAAAATTGTTAATTAATGATTAAATAAAATCTAAGTTTTATTAGTTATATAACTTTCACATGAACTTAAGTATTCATCTAACAAGGTTATGAGTGGTTTTACAGTTGGTTATCACGGGGTGAAACCAAATGTAACCCCACGCATCATTTTGTTCATAATAATGTAAACCTAGAAATGTATCAAATTGCTTATACATTTACTTTTTTTTAAATTACTGCTTCCTCCAGTAAAAGTATTATTTACACTATATTAAATAGGTTTGTGTCTCCGCTAAGACACAATAATTTCAAGAAAGAAATAATTGAATTCTTTAACTTAGAGTCATTTCAACACGAACTTTAATAATTGCACAATAGTTATTTTATTCTACTAGCATGTCAAGGTTTCTACTTTGATAGTTATAAATATAATATGTATAAAGATACTATTAGATTTTTTTAAAGGGCCACTTACATAAAATTTTAAATAGACTTTAAAAAATTTCCTTGGTATTATATAAATCTCTTAGTTGTTATGTTGTTCATTTGGTTAACCATTAGGCATTAGACATCAGTAGGGAAGGAATCTACAAGAAGACAATGATGATCTACAAGAAGACCTTGGAGAAGAAAAAAAATTATACACAACATTTTGGATTTGCTACTCTGGTGTCAAGACATAAAACCTGGCGTACATCACATCAATACATGCTCCTCCAAGTTACCAAAACCATTGAAGAATTGGAAATACACTTAAGCGGAAATGACGTTGGGATGGCGGCTTTCATAAAGGCTCCAAGTTGACATCTAGGCAGCCCAGTATCAGGATGGAGGTCGCTACACTATGAATGGATGGCAGAGAGGTGGAGTTGGTTTCCTTGCAGTCAACCAGGATCCCATCTTCCAGTAACTTCTTGTAAGAAATATGCTGCATTACATCTGTCAAGCGTCCCGAGTTTCCATCAGGCTCTACGAGCGAAACAAGCAAACAGGAAGATTCCATGTTCAAGTGCCAGGAGGACCTCATAATTTCTTGGCAGAATTTTTTTTTTTGGTGGAAATGCCTGGTTACGGGGATTCTACTGATATGTCACTCAGTGGTCTTCGAACCGCTACCAGAGACAACTATTGCAAAAGTCAGTTCCGAGTTTTGATTAGCGGGAGTTAACTTTTGATGTCGTGTAGTGTTAAAAAAATATACTTGTGGATAAATTATCCTTTATTGTTTAATTACACAATACAACTTAAAATAAGTACAATTTCAAAGGGAACTATTATGTGAGCAATACAACAAGCAAGTGCTTGGATTCAATGCACAAAATAGATTAACTAGTGGAAGTAAGAGTCGGGGTTTATATAGTCCCTGCTGGCGTGGTGGGGGGGGCGTCGTCTTCCTATTTTCGGTGCTGCATGTCAAGGGGTCAATATGTCATCCTGATAATGGGGTTGTTGTCCCGATGCACGTGGATACGTGGGGTTTCGTAATCCAGTCTTTTATTTTGGGACTGTTCGGCGTGAGGGCTTGCGTGTTGTTTTAAGTACATCCGAATGTTCGTTGGTTTGTCTATTAATGGTTTTCTTCGAGTTGGTATGTCGATTAAGGGATAGTGATTAGAGTATATCATCCCGGTAATGGTCCTCGGCTGGATGCAGCTGTTATCAATAAACATGTAGGGTTTATTAGTTTATTTTTAGGCAAGATGAAGTGCCGGTTGCAATGGGCGTACTGCGATGTCTTCTTGTAGGTGGGGGTCGTTTAGGGTGGTTAACTCTCCCCCCCTAAAATTGAAACTCCTTCGCACTGTGAAGAGTTTATATCTTCTCCAAAGGATATATCCGATGGCCGTAATTATCAGGCAGCTGGTAAGTGTTAGGTGTATAGTTCCTTCAAATCCCGTCGTAGTGGTAGGGATATCGAGTTCTCTGCGTGGTTCTTGTATTTCGTCAACATGTAGGATGGGTAGTTTTAGTACATGTAATTCTTCCTTCGAATATGTAATGAGTAATGTTTCTTGGTTAACGATTCTTCCCATAGTGAAAGTCCTTCCTTGTATACTGCACTCGTCGTTTGTTACAAGTACAGATTTGGAAATTACTATATTCTGTTGATGTTGAGGGCATTGTGCTTTTAATGCTGTTGGTTCGTTGCGAAATAGATACATCATGTTATCTCCGATGACGTGTGTATATTCTTCTGGGCAAATAATCTGGCGTAGACTGCAGTTCTGTTCGCTGTGGTTTTCTAGTACGGTAGTTGTGCAGTCATCGATGGAGTTGAGTTCTTTGTTGCATATGCTGAGGCTGTCTGTAATAACTTGGCACTTGTGTGCGTTATACATCTGCTTTCCATCTCTCAATAATCGTCTCGGTAGGAGGTGGGGTTGGAAACATTTATTGTTAGTTTTGGAGATGATGGGAATTATTTCGTTATACATATAGACGGTGCGTTCTACTAAAGTTAGAGAGAGAATAAAGTGCAAAGTTTGTTTAACTTTAATGAATTTAACTTGCAAAAAGCGTTGAATAATATCAAAATCTTTAGAAGGTAGCTGTTCAGGATTTACATGTGAAATAGATTCCATAAATACCTTTGGTTTTATAATGCTAGGGTGGTACATTCCATGAGAGGCAAACGTGATAGCTTCTGTAATTCTAGTAATTAATTCGGTGATAGTTTCCGTCTGATAAATTAAATGTGTAATCAACAAGTCTGTCTTATCTTCATAATGATCATGGCTCATTTGTGACCAGAGTACCATTTGGTTATGTGAAATATTTTTTAGTTTACCGTAATAATCCTCTAATGATCTTGAACTCAACGAGATTCTCTTTTCATTAATATTTTGGTTAGTTTCAATTCGTTGCACTAATTTATCTAAATCATTATCATCTAAGTTTCCCGTAATCCCTTTAATTATTGTACCGAGTCCGTTTATTAGGCCTCTTTTATATCTATTTACAACTAAATTGTCAATTATCTGATTATTATGATCTATTAAATATTTCAAACGTTCTAATCCTACATGTGGTAAAGTCACATTGTTACTTTTTATAAATTTATCATAATTAATTCCTAGTTGTTGCGATTGTTCAATAAGTTCAGTTAAATCTAGGGTATGAATGACGTGCCACTGTCCTTCGACGGCTCGTGCATTTCGTATTTAGAATTTTGACATATTATACACGTTTTTTAAAAAATCTTTTATTTTTGTCCGCATATTATTAAAATAGTGCGTCCGTTTTATTTTACTGAGTAGGGCATCTAGACCCATGTGACGCTGGTTCTCGACATGCGTCGAACGAATTATCCCCTTTTGTTCTTCTAATTTTATGGGTTCAATCTTAACATTTGTAAAACGTATTAATTTTAATGAGTTCTTATCAATATTTTTTCTATAACATTCGCTTAAACACTCATATAATCTATCGTTATTTATAATTACTGCATATTTATCTTTATCTAAACATGTTTTAATCAATTTTAAAAATATTGCTTCTGCATTTTCTAAAGGGATACACCATACAAGGTCCGTACCTTTTTCCTTAGCTCTCAAACTATGCTTCTCAATATCGCTTAGTTCAATAAAAATCCTATTCATACGCGGGGGTGGGTGTTCGTTACGAATTGGGATTCCACCCTCATGGTCATCCACATTGCTATGCACGGTGTCAGTGACACTCTGGGCGCCCGAGGTGGCTTCTACTCGTAATGAATCATGCTCCTCACCGTCCTCACTATAATGAATTTCGACTCTTGAAAGTGCGTCAGCTACATGGTTATTACAACCTCGCTTATGTCTAATCGTATAATCATATTCCTGGAGTTTGAGTCTCCACCTAGTAAGTTTGGCGTTTGGTTCTTTTAACTTGGTTAATCATACTAACGGTTGGTGATCCGTTTCTATGATAAAATGTTTACCATAAATATACGGACGGAATTGCTGGAGGGACCATAGTATACCAAGCAATTCCTTTTCCGTCGTATTGTATTTAGTTTCCGTTTTTGACAGTGTCCTAGAAATATAGGCAATAGGTTGAGTTTTTTTTTCTCGACTATATGGACAGGGCTTGCCCAAGGCGAATCGCTTGGTCGGATGATTCCATCCTTTAGAAGTTGGGCGACTTGCCTTTCAACTTCAAGCCTCTGCTCATACGGTAACCGATAAGCGCGTTGATACACAGGTTCTTCTTTAATTAATTTTATTTCATGTTTTACATGAGGTGAGCAATTAGCTACCAGTTTCTCAGAAAACAAATCTCTATTTTTCTCCAATAACTCATCAAGTCTATTTATATCCATTACATGGAACAACTGAACTTGTCTGGTTGGAGTTTTTTAAAATATTATTACAGTTATTTAAAATTAATGTTGCATTCATTAATTTCAACATATCTATCCCCATTAAAACATCGTATTTGTGGGAAAAGTCAAAAATATAAAAACGCATTTCAGCATTATTATTGCCGAATACTCTTTTCCAAAATGGAGTCACGACGGCACCTCTATGGGTAGTCGTAGAGTGTGCTGTTTGTACAGTAAACTCTTCGTTTACATATCTACAGTCACGAAATAATCTATTATACACATTTTTATTCATGAATGATTTGGAGCTTCCCGTATCAATCAGAATTTTTATATTTAATGGCGCTACTACATATGGTAGGCCATTGTTAATATGATTCAGGTGGACTAGGTTTCTCGGGGAGATTCTTGGTCTTCCCACAAATCCGGCCGTTCCTGATCATTCCCGTCTGTATAAAATAGCTCTTGTGCCGTACGTCCATTGCCGAGGTCGATGACCGGGCCTTTAGGAGGTCGAGGCATTGGGGCCGTTTTCATACTGACATCACCAGAACGCGCATGATGCGTATTAAAATTATTATTATTATTTCCTTGCCACGGGCGGTTTTGTACGTACTTATGCGTTTGGTTATTATTATGCCACGGTTTATTATTATAATTGTTAAGGTGATTATGATTATTATGATTAAAGTTATTATGAGGTTTGAACGAATTTTGCGTTTGCGGTGGAAAAAAGTTAGGGCGAGTAAAAGGTTTATTTGATTGGCTTTGTCCTGGCCGCATGAAATTAGATGGTCCTGCTTGTGGAAACACAAGATTTTGTTTAGACCGTTGATGGAGCTCGCCATGAGCCTCCAGCATTCTTATTTCCGTGCACAGGGCATCATAATTTTTGGTTAAGTTTGCGCATTTAATGTGCGTTGGCATTAGATTCAACAATGTATTTCTTGCTGTATCTTTGTATGGTTCCATCAATATGTGGGCACTAGGTCCTCCATATTGATCAGAAATTTTGATTTTAATTGAAAATAGAATCTGATTGATTTCATGAATCGTTGAGGAGAAATCCCTTTGACCGCGGTTGAAGTTGATTAACTCCGTCTGTAATAACGTAACAGACTTATTGTCCCCACATTCATTTTTTAGCGTCTCTAATATAGTTTCAATGTTATTATCATGATCACACATGAGAATTACGTGAAGTGCTTTGCCACGTAATCTTGAGATTATTTTCTCAACATTACTAGGTGTATTGCCGTTTCTAGTAATGAACCCCCTGGCTGATTTTATGAATAAGTTGATGTCTTGGGGAGAGCCACTGTACTCCAATATCGATTCTGCGTATTGGGGAGCGGGTCTCTCATTTGGCTGTGCCATTTTTCAAAAAGGTAAAAAAAAAATAGAAATATACGAAATGACTTTAAAAAAAAAATAGTTTTCTCTCTAACCTTTTGGATAAGGTAGGGAAGGGATCTATCGTACGTATGGGATAGACGATCAATTGAAAAATGTACTCACAGAAGTATTGATGCGACGATCTTCATTGCCAAGTTAACAAATTTTTTGGTGTGTGGTCCTTTCGCGTTGAGATATTAAAATATCTAGGGAGTCCTAGTTTTGGCCAATTTTCAGACTTCCTCGAATTGACCCACGTGCTGGGCGCCAGTTAACTTTTGATGTCGTGTAGTGTTAAAAAAATATACTTGTGGATAAATTATCCTTTATTGTTTAATTACACAATACAACTTAAAATAAGTACAATTTCAAAGGGAACTATTATGTGAGCAATACAACAAGCAAGTGCTTGGATTCAATGCACAAAATAGATTAACTAGTGGAAGTAAGAGTCGGGGTTTATATAGTCCCTGCTGGCGTGGTGGGGGGGCGTCGTCTTCCTATTTTCGGTGCTGCATGTCAAGGGGTCAATATGTCATCCTGATAATGGGGTTGTTGTCCCGATGCACGTGGATACGTGGGGTTTCGTAATCCAGTCTTTTATTTTGGGACTGTTCGGCGTGAGGGCTTGCGTGTTGTTTTAAGTACATCCGAATGTTCGTTGGTTTGTCTATTAATGGTTTTCTTCGAGTTGGTATGTCGATTAAGGGATAGTGATTAGAGTATATCATCCCGGTAATGGTCCTCGGCTGGATGCAGCTGTTATCAATAAACATGTAGGGTTTATTAGTTTATTTTTAGGCAAGATGAAGTGCCGGTTGCAATGGGCGTACTGCGATGTCTTCTTGTAGGTGGGGGTCGTTTAGGGTGGTTAACTCGGGCGACGGATCGGGTTCCCTTTGAAGCAGCAGGAAGGTGACTTCTGGAGACACGAAGCCAACCAGCAACACCACAATTAGATATGAAGTAGTTTTATTTATATTTTACCCTGTAACGCAGGGTATGGCGCCCATCAACCAGTAAGTGGTTTCTGATATTTACGTAAAAGAAGTCTTGACATGTGCCAAGTAGGTAGCCATTTAATTTTGGTTCTCTCTAGAATAGAATATTTTTTTTTTTACATTAACTCCACGCAGGAGGCCCTGAGGAAAATAATTTCCCTCAGGGCCTATGTCATCTGGGATGCTGTGTGGAGGGTCGTTTTGAGGAGAGGAAGGAATGAACATTGGTCTTGAAGGGACCCATGTTGTAGGAAGGAGGAAACACAGAGGCCGGCAAATCATTCCACAGCCGAGCTGTTGAACATAAGAACGAGTCAAAGAAACGACCCGTTCTCATGTGACAAATGTCAACCGTGTACAAATGTTGGGCACGCGTTAGGCGTGTTTCCCGACTATGCACCGGTGCCGAAGGGATCAATGATGCTAATTCCTCGGAGCATCTTCCATTGTAATACCGGTAGAACAAGGATAGCATTCCCACCCGACGCCTGTGCTCTAAAGATTGCAATCCGTCTGTTAAGATAGGAGAATCTATCAAACGGACCGCCCGTTTCTGCACAGAGTCGAGGGTATTTTTCAGGTATTTTGGAGCTCCAGACCAGAGGTGGCTGCCAAATTCAACCGTGGGGCGTACTTGAGATTTGTACAAGGTTAGCAGTTGTGTACTATTAAAGTATCTGCGGGCCCTGTACAGTACGCCCAGTTTTTGGGAGGCTAGCTTTACTCTGGCTTCGATGGAGACCCCATACCTGAGCTGGTCACTTAGGGTTACACCAAGCATATCAATGGAGGGCCTGTTCGGAAGATTGCTTCCGTTGAAAGAGACTAGATTTTCATTTCGATCCCTTTTGGACGTAATCAGACAAGATTGGGTCTTTGAAACATTAAATTCAACGAGATTATTTTTACCCCAAGAGAAAACACTCTAGAATATAAAGGAAATCAAAGAGGACTCTTCGAGTACGACGAATCTATGCCCTGAAGTAATAACATTATCTTAAACAATAATTCAAATCATGTTTGTATAATAAATAACATAAATAAACCCGAACCTTTGTTAAATGTACTTCGACTTTTCATTTCCAGTAGCACTGCATAAAACTTTTACTTTTCAGCATTAAATACGACGCATAGTAATTTAATCTGTAACAATAGAACTAAATAGTATAAATCTAATTTTTTTCCCCATCGACTACTACTACTTAGACAAGTGTTTAGCAAAAAGTCCCCGCCCCTACCCCCCTTGCTTCCCCTCCTGTGCCCAACCAAACATGAAAAGTGTAAGGGTTTCGTAAATCGCTTCTATCTCAATTACTAAACAACATATCGGATTGAATTTTTTTTTTTCTCTTTGCTGTAACATTGTCTACAAATAATGTCCAGTTAACTTTCGTCGTAACTTTTGCCGTTTGTTTGTAATTCGTATGATAAGGTAAAAATTTATATATTTTTTGGCAAGTAATTCTACTTTTTGTCACATAACTTTTTACGCCGATATTTTATGAAAAAATATTTCCCACAAAAGTTGTAGCCCCTATTATTACCTTTAAAATGATATAAAAAAGTACTCCTTTGTTGGAGATCCAGCGAGATTATCATGGCGGGTTCGGTCGAGGTGGGGCCGGCCGGCGCGGCGTCGCAATGCAAATATTGTTGTATAGTGAGAGTGTTTTTTTATCTTTAAGGTACACTATTGCATTTTCTATAAATAAAACTAATCGAGTCTCGGTGAAACCTAAATTCCTCACTTTTTAAATTTATTTCAAATAATAATAAGCATTCAGCGAAAATAGGTATTTTAAATAGTTTTTGGTTTGAAAATGCATGTAATATTTTTTAAAGGTGTTATTTTAGAACAAAATAATTGCGGTATCTTAATTTTATGATATCCTAAACTTCCATGAGAAGTTCTTCATTTTCATCAACTTCAACCAAAGTTACATTGCTGCATGATCCGCCATAGCTCCCGCACATTTCTGTGCAATCAAGTGATGCTTTAAAGCAGCTACAATTATTTTTGCAAGCCTTTTTGCAGGTGCAGGAAACTAAGTTTATAACTTCTTCAGGTGCCGGTGGTTTTTTTGAGTGCACTGGGTACAGCATGTTGTCAGTTAAAATCCATCCCCAGTCCGTAGCGCTGATTTCCTTATCTCCGATCCATTTTTGAATCTGATAGTATGTTCGATAGGCGTGTTGTTCAGCAGCGCCAGATGTTGGAGGGTGGGATGCCATGTTAAATTTGGAATTTTTGCAACAGTTTTAAGGTACATTGAATATCTACTGTCATTCAGACTTGCAGACCTTGTACATCCATATAGTTTCAAGACAAAAGCCTCTCCTACCTCTTTGAGAATATTTTTGTCTGCCTGTTTTTCATAAAACTGTAAAACTTTTGTGCGGAGATCATTTGATGAACTTAGCAATTTGTACGCGTTAGTTTTGCCTTTGCCGAATAAATAAGACGTGGTATCACATCCTGTGATAGCATGCAAAAATAATATCACATCCTTCATATCACCAATCTCTTCACGAATCTTGCTGATGTCATAGGTTGATGGTGTGCCAGGGGGTTTGTGAAAGAATAGTCGCACATTTTGACACTGTGGTAGCCCTAACAATAGAACGAAAAGATCATTATCCTGTCCGACAACAACTGCAGGCCTCCCACTTTGAATCTGGGAAACATCTATTGCTCTTCCGACCACTTCAGTATCTGCATCTTCCTCCGCCACAATGATTGGAATGTTTGCTTCATTAAGCTTTTGAGAGAGCTGTTCAATAAGCTGGCTTTTGTTTTTTGGATATGCCAAAAATCATTTTGCTTCACAGAGCACTCCATATTAACGTTGAATTTCATTTCTAGAGATGTTTTTTTACTTCTCCGCATATGTTCGACCCCTTTTGTGGTGGGATAGTCAGGATACCCATCGAACACAACATGACAATCTTTCCCATACCGTTTCATTACAGTGTCAACATTCTTCTCTATGATGCTGCTGTATGTTACTTTGTCAGGCCAAATAAGAATGTGCAAAAGATACCCTCCATCTACAACATATATTTTTGGGGGAAAATTCTCAAAAACTTCGTTGCTAACTGTCCACTTTTCAAATATTTTCATAAGACTTGATTTAGTTCCCTTTCTTATCATTTTATTGTTTTCAAATAAAGACAAAGGGTATGGGCTGAGTTCATAGTTGAAGTATTGTTTGAGATTATTTGTTCCTTGAGACATACAAAGAACCCTATTAAACAGTTGATCAGGATTAATTGGCACTTCTTCAGATCTCACATTTATGCCACTTACTACGGAGCCTATAGTTTTAACTTTATTTTTTCTTTTCAATTTAACATCTGCAAAATTATTTCCTTCGATGTCTTTCAAGCAGTTCATTCCTACATCATACGCTTCATCGCAGTTTACACCCGAACTTGTCACTACTAGACCAGAGGATAAAGACATTAAATCTTTGCTCTGTCGGAAAGGATTATGGATACGCAGCCATCCGAGAAATTTACTAATATCTTGCAAGTCCCTTTCTCTTCTACTGCATCTTAGTTCAGTGTGCTATTCGTTAAACTGAGTCAAGCAGCCAGAGAACTTCTTGAAAGCCTCACAAATTTGTAGGGATCCAGGAGCGCAAGCAATGAACTTAGTTAGCGTTCTTTCGCTTAATCCTCGTCCATGAGTAAGCCCACCTATGGATTTTTATGATCGCATTCTGCTCTATGGTCATGTCCGTCCAGATACCGGTAAAAAATCCATCTTTATGCCGAACTGTAAAGAAACCTTTATTGACGAGCCTTTGGAAGTCTTCATTTGATATTTTCGTTTGTACACTCAACATTTGTTGTAAGTATATTTGTGCGGATTTGGCGTAGAGCAAATGTCCAGCAACATGGAAATACGGTATCATTTGCTTGACTGTATTAATGTGCAAATTCCAATCGCCGATTCTCTCTGCCAGAATAAAGTCTAGAACCAAATTCACCAATTTAAACTCTTGTAGCCACAGTTTTGAAGTTCTACTAATTTTAACCAAATCTGTAATGGTTTAAAATAAAAATGAGTATAATACTGCATAAAAGAATAAGCACAAAGAATATTTATGGTTAAAAATAAAAGAGTTAGGCAACAATCAAATTATATTATTAAATAAATAAAACAGAACATGAGACTCTAACAAAATAATATTTAAATACTTCAGGGTCGTGTTTAGTCCTTAGAAGAAGAAACTAAATAGTTAAAATCTAATAAATGAATCGATAGCTTGTCGTGATTTATAAAAAAGATCTCAAGATGTTAAAATTATTATAAGGGCGCCAGTTCAAGTAGAACAAAATATTAAATGGTAAATCAATTAAATTTATACTAACAGAAGTTATAAGCTCACAGTAATTACGATTTCACCGAAGTATGTGCCTTCTCCACGTTGAGACAGACTGCCGGATCCTCTGGCCGCTAGCTTGGAACTGAACTCAAATTCAATTGTTCCTCCTATCTTTTGGGCAACAAACGAAAACTGCTGGATTCGACTTGCTCGTAGAAAAATTTCAATTAGGAATTCAAAATTCAATTTGAATTGATACGTAGCAACCTAGTTATTGGGTGATTGTTAAATGGGTGCTTACTTCAACGACTGAATATTTGGCCAGTATAAATACAAACTGTTACATTGCCCCTCCACAAAGAAAAAATTTCAAACTTGAAATTTTCCACGATCCTCCCGGCATCGTCAATTACTGGAAAACATTATGGTCCATCTTGTAAAGCATGAAGTGGTTGCAACCCAAGAATGTAATTTAATTCCTGCCGATGAACTTCAACACCATCCTCTTCCGCCGCTGTAGATTAGAATATCCAGCTTCAAAATTCATCTCAAATGTACTTTATTCTTTTGAAACTGTAGACTGGAATATGACAACACCAAAATTCGTCCTGATTGTCCCATCATTTCTTCTGGAGCTGTAGACTGTAATATGCCAAAACCAAAATTCGTCCTGATTATCCCATCATTTCTTAAGGAGCTGTAGACTGTAATATGCCAAAACCAAAATTCGTCTCAATTGTTTCATTATTTCTTCTGGAGTTGTAGACTGTAATATGCCAAAACCAAAATTCGTCCTGATTGTCCCATCATTTCTTATGGAGCTGTATACTGTAATATGCCAAAACCAAATTCGTCTCAATTGTTTCATTATTTCTTCTGGAGCTGTATGTGTCACCTAAATAGCTGCAACATCTTCTTTCTTCATAGATTTATGTTGTTCTTCGGACTCTTCAAAATGTGGATTTTCAGCCCTATTGCTAATATTCCTAATCGTGATTTACCATTAACTAACGAAATAATTAATTTTTAAATTGACCCAATAAAATTACTTAATATGCAAGAAAATCTAGTCATTATTTAAGTAACCTAAAAATAAACTGACCCCTTCAAGAATCTATTGAAAATTACCATAATGAAATATAAAATAACTTCCTAATCAAGACTCGTGTCAGAATTCAACTAAAATATCAATTAATATTGCAAAAGCAAAATATCCATAGGTATCAGCCCAGTATAGAATGTTGTTTGAAAAAAAATAAAAATTCCAATTAGCAAGGAACTATTTTAAAAATTCATAATTCAAATGTTTTAATAAACAAAATTGAAATACGACACAAAAATTCCGTACGTGTCATTAGCTTGTTAATTATCCATTTATTTCCCATAATAATAAAAAAAATAAAATATAACAATTTATGATTCTATAACTTGTAGAAATCAAAGAGAGAAGAAAAAAATATTTATTGTTATTCCGGAACGTTGAGAGATTCCCTGAGCTCTTGAGAAAATCCCAAGGTTCACCATAACAATAACTTCAAATTCAATTTGATGGTTAAATTGAAAATTAAAATAAAAATATTGTTATAGAGTAAACAACGTAAGTTTGCCTTTCCCATTTTCCAACAAGATGCAAGCAAAAAAAAATTTAAATAAAATTAACTTGAAAATACTTCAAAGTTAAAATAATGATCCAGCAATATCAAGCTGATCCCAAAAACTTATTTCACAGCGTAAAATGAGTATAATGAAATGATAAATAAAGTCTCAAAACACAAGTTGAGCTTTTATTTTTCTACCTAAAGAATTTCCTAAAATTCATTTAAATTAGGTAGAGCTATCTTAAATGCTCTCCTGGTTTTGAGAAAAATGTACAACATAATGTTTTAAACTATTGGCTTACTTTTATATTTAGGAGTTTCCTAAAATTCCCATAAAATAGATATTATAAGCTTCTGTAGCTATCATGTATTTTTTAGAAAAGTTAAGCCAATTGTTCATTAAAACTATTAATATATAAATATTAATGGAATTACTCAAATTATGAAAGTAATCACAACTACCAACATTACTCCAAAGTAATATTATTACTAGTTCCAAATATACAAAATCAAATTCTATATGGTAATTAAAATACAAATAATTATATCCTATCATACGTATTAAACACTATTTATAGTAATTAAATAAGAATCATATCGTGTAGAAATAGAATTAAATAGAATTTGGTCGAAGGTAGATTTACTTACAGGGAAAGTAAATATAACTCCAAAACACAAATTGTATTTTACACGATACGAGAAAATATACCTCTAATCTGCTAAAAATCAAAACTACCCGTTCTAACACGTTCTATTTATACATACGTATAATTAATCAATATACATATATATACAAGCATTTAATATGAATTCAATATTTGATGAAATTCTCACACAATTGTGATGAGCACATTATTCAAAATATATACGATATTTGAATATAAAAACAACAATTGAATGTTTAAATTTGAATCATTAAACTTGAACATACAATTATTACCAACAAATTCGTCAAACAATTTCCTGACGTCATGGAGAATTGCAAAAGGAATAAGATTTATCAAAAAAAAAAAAAAATGACGAATATAGTTTGTAAACTCACCCCAAGAAACTCTTTTTAAAAGAATTCCATTTCTCAAATAAACGTTAGTTTTTATGTTTACTAGTAACCACATACGGTAGTTAAATGCTTTCAATTCAAATCCCAAAGGTTAGAAGTTCCACTAGTAAACAAACTAATCCTGAGTGCAAAGTATTTTGCAAACAAAAATTCTAATTATTCCTGAGATCCTCAGAAAACAAAATCATGCGTGGCTTACCAATAAATCTTCTGTAACAGAGATGGAAATACGCATAATCTTCCATATCTCTCTGCTTAGAAAATACGTTCCCATGAACAAATTAATGTTTTAAACATTTTCAAATATTCATTTTTTGGAATATCGTCAGACCATAGTTCCTCTATATCATGAAGGAATTAACCACCACAAATAACCACACACTACAGATCCTGTCTGACCTAACGATATAATGTGTTGGTATATTGAACACGCCTACGGTGACTAGTATACGAAATAAAATTCCCAAAATGCTGTATATTGAAATAATAGCCCCAAGCTAAATTCAAAACTTGATTATTCAATAGTGAGAACAATTCAAAATAAACCGATCGTTGAACAGACAAAATTGTTCACTGTTCCCATATAAAATCCTCAATAAAGAGATGGAATAAATGAAAAATTCCCACAAGCCATATACAACATATAGAAATAAAATTTTCCCAAAATTAACGTAAAACGTTATTCAAATTTCTATTATTTATCTTACTTGCTGTGGGACAACAGACATATCCTCATCATAGGAATCACATCTACGCCAAGGATTCCTCTGTCTTCCCGCGATTTGAGAAGGTAAAGGATAAACCTCAAACAATCTCCAAGATCAATTCAATAAAGAATTGTGTTCGTGAACCAGGGGACGCTACTGTGCGTGGAACCCGAAACAAAAAAGCTAAACGACTCAGAGGTTATAAACATGGAACGCGGCTAATTATCACAACGCTGCAAAGATAAGAAAAATATTTCCATTTTAAGGAAAGGAAAACTATCAAATTGAAAAACCCAATTTTAAAATTATGACGTGAAACAATTACATAACAGACAGAACGAAACATGAAAAAAAAACAAAACACCCATTCAATGTGAAAACATATGCATTCAATGTTTGCGCATTGAATTTGCGTAAGAAAATTATCAGATTTCCTTTGCGGTGATCAAAAGAAATCCAAACTTTTCAAAACACTATAAAAAAAGCATAAAAATACCCGTTCGATAAAACTTCGTACGCAAGATGACCATACCATTTGAACGTACCATTTGTAAATAGGCACCACCTTGGCTGACAGAGGAAAAACATTTTTCGGCTTGCCCGCTGAATCATCCTGATTATTTACCATTCCGAGTGATCCGTTGTTCCTCTGACATAAGGCGAAACCTAGCTTATATAGATAAAACTCCAAACCGAAACAAGAATAACACGAACTAAAAATTAATAAATCATTTCCGATTTACGAAACGAAACCAATGCAAAAAGATGCATTTCGAAATAACCGAAAATAAAATGAATTCCAATTTGAACCCAATATTAATTGATTTCCTATAAGAAGAAAACAAAGTAACCCGATTTCCAAATACTACAAAAAAATACACAAGCAACACCTGTAGAATGTTAATAATATTATATCACATCTAAACAAATTAAGTCCCTTCACGAAACTGTAAAATGTGAACCAAACCATGTGTTTTTATTTAAACATGATATTCAATTATTAACCAATAATTACGTCGTCACATAAAATACCTATTTGAGAAATTACCAAAAACACAATCCTCTTTTAATAAAAAAAAATATGAGAATATTCTCAACACTTTAAACAACAAATCGCTAATGACGTCTTATTTCAAAACTTAACAAACAGAAAATATTTCACATTGTAGATCCTTAATTAAAAGAAATGTCAAATAATATTCCGATTGTTAACTTGAAAATAAAAATGACCGCGATCGAAGATAATATTAATTCAAAATGAAGAACATATATTCACGTAATCCAAACGAATAAATATTTCACACCTAAAAACAAACCTCGAGGAAACGTTGCAAAATAGTATTTAGGTTTTCATGCAAATGTTATGCAAAATAAACATTAGAAACCCAGATTCTATTTTCAATCACTTCCGAAATAAATTTTTCGCTCTAAAAAAATGTCTGATATTTAAAAAATCCCTACTTGAGAAAACATCAGCGAGTTCGACACGTAGCTCTACATAAAAATTCAAATCCAAAATAAAAATGCATTCCGATTTTAAAGAAAACAAAAGCATAAATTAATGCTTTTCAAACAGAAAACAAATCCGATTTGAAGCTAATGTCAATGATTTAAGTGAAATAAAATAAATTAATCACAATTTTGAAACGTAAATCAGCACAAAAAGAAAACAAAAACAGAAAAACCGTACGAAATATGCCGCCAGCAAAAATGTGTAACGAATATTTTGACGAACGCGAAATATTCGGAGTTCCAAATAATATTAATTGTAAAATATCTTACCAGAGAATTAGGAAGTCTGCTCAACGTAGAAGGCACGTACAATCACCTTACCCGTAAACGAATACTTATTATCAATATTGAAACTATTCGATTAAAAACACGTTTTAAATTACCTAACCTACAATGCTATCAAAACTAACCAGGTTCTACCACGATGGGCCAGCCAATGTAATGCTGTACAAATCAATGTAAAGCTTAATAAATACAATTAAATTAACCACGGTGGACGCCAATGTAATGGTTTAAAATAAAAATGAGTATAATCAATATATATTATAAAAGAAAGTCCAAAAAAATGTGCGGAACGCAAAAACTCAGAAACGAGTACCGGTACGATCAAGAGAGTTATATGGTATGGTAGATCTCTATCCCCCCTAGGGAATAAGGGTATTCGTTTTTTCCTAAAGGGCTTGCTTTTGAAGATATAAGGGCTGAAAGTTCTATGAAGACTCTAGAAACTTCAAGAAGACTCTGGAAGATTCTGCAAACTTCTAGAAAATTCGAAAAGACTCTGGAATGTTCTGAAAGAAATGGAGGAGTATGTCAGCGAATCTAGAAGGTTCCTGAAAGTTCAAGAAGGTTCGATAAAGCTGTGGAAAGTACTGAAAGAAGTGGAGGAGTGTGTAGCTGTGTCTAGAAGGTTTCGGAAAATTCTAGAAGGTTCCATAAAGCTTTCGGAAGTCCTTGAAGGTTCGATAGGGCTGTACAAAGTTCTGGAAGGAGTGGCGGAGGATGTCGGTAAGTCTAGATGGTTCCGGAAAGTTCTAGAAGGTTCAATAAAGCTGTACAAAGTTCTGAAAGGAGTTACGGAATATATCGGTGGGTCTAGAAGGTTCGATAAACCCGAAGAAAGTTTTAGAAGGTTCCATAAGGCTGTAGAAAGTTCTGAAAGGAGTGGTGGAGTGTGTCGGTGTGTCAAGAAGGTTCTGGAAAATTCTAGAAGATTCCACAGAGCTGTAGGAAGTTCTAGAAGGTTCGAAAAAGCCGTGCAAAGTTCACAAGTGCTATAATAAATGACGGTGAGTCTAGAAGATTCCGAAATTTCTAGAAGGTTCGATAGAGCTATACAAAGTTGTGAAAGTTAAGTAGAAGTGTGTCGGTGTGTCTAGAAGGTTCCAGAAAATTTTAGAAGGTTCCATAAAGCTGTGGAAGTTCTAGAAGGTTCTGTAGGGCTGTACAAGGTTCATGAAGTAATGGCGGAGTATGTCGGTGAGTATAGATGGTTCCGAAAACGGATAACGCTTTAGAAAGTTCGAGATGATTCTATAAGGCTGTAGAAAGTTCTAAAAGGAGTGGAAGAGTGTGTCGGTGTGTCTAGAAGGTCCCGGATAATTCTAACTGGTTCCGTAAAGCTGTCACAAGTTCTAGAAGGTTCGATAGGTCTGTGCAAAATTTTGGAAGGAGTGGCGGAGTATATCAGTGAGTCTAGAAGGTTCGATAAAGCTGTAGAAAGTTCTGGAAGGTGTGGCGGAATATGCCGGTGAGTCTAGAAGGTTTCGGAAAGTTCAAGAAGGTTTGCTAAAGCTTTATAAAGTTCTAGAAGGTTCCATAAGACTGTGAAAACTTCTGAAAGGAGTGGAGGAGTGTGTCGGTATGTGTAGGAGGTTCCGGAAAATTCTAGAAGATCCACAAAGCTGTATGAAGTTCTAGAAGTTTCGATAAATCTGGAAAAGGTTCTGGATGGAGTGGCGTAGTAATTCAGTGAGTCTAGAAGGTTCGATAAAGCTGTAGAAAGTTCTGGAAGGTGTGGCGGAATATGTCGGTGAGTCTAGAAGGTTTCGGAAAGTTCAAGAAGGTTTGCTAAAGCTGTAGAAAGTTCTAGAAGGTTCCATAAGACTGTGAAAACTTCTGAAAGGAGTGGAGGAGTGTGTCGGTATGTGTAGGAGGTTCCGGAAAATTCTAGAAGATCCACAAAGCTGTATGAAGTTCTAGAAGTTTCGATAAAGCTGAAAAAGGTTCTGGATGGAGTGGCGTAGTAATTCAGTGAGTGTAGAAGGTTCAGGAAAGTTCTAGAAGGTTCGATAAAGCTGTAGAAAGTTCTGATAGGAGTGGAGGAGTATGTCAGTGTGTCTAGAAGGTCCCGAAAAATTCTAGAAGGTTCCATAAAGCTGTAGGAAGTTCTGGAAGGTGTGGCGGAGTATGTCCGTGAGTCTAGAAGGTTCTGGAAAGTTCTAGAAGGTTTGATTAAGCTGTAGAAAGTGGTTCCATAAGCCTGTACAACATACATAAGGACTGGCGGAGTTTGTCGGTGAGTCTAGAAAGTTCCGGAAAGCTCTAGAAGGTTTGATAAAGTTGTACAAAGTTCTGAAAGGAGTGGTGGAATATGTCGGTGGGTTTAGAAGTTTCCGGAAAGTTCTAGAAGGTCGATAAAACTGCAGAAAGTTGTAGATGGTTCCGTAAAGCTATAGAAAGTTCTGATAGAAGTAGAGGAGTGTGTTGGTGTGTCTAGAAGTTCCGGAAAAATTCTAGAAGGTTCCATAAAGCTGTAGGAAGTCTTAGAAGGTTCGATAGGGCTGTACAAAGTTCTGAAAGGAGTGGCGGAGTATGTCGGTGAATATAGAAGGTTCCAAAAAGATCTAAAAGCTATAGACAATTTTGGAAGGAGTGGTGGACTATTCCGGTGTGTCTAGAAGGTTCCGAAAAGTTCTACAAGGTTCAATAAAGCTGTAGAAAGTTCTAGAAAGAGTGGCGGAGTATGTCGGTGAATATAGAAGGTTCCGAAAAGATCTAAAGCTATAGAAAATTTTGGAAGGAGTGGCGAAGTATGTCGGTGTGTCTAGAAGGTTTCGAAAAGTTCTACAAAGTTCGATAAAGCTGTTAAAAGTTCTGAATGGAGTGGAGGAGTGCGTCGATGTGTCCAGAAGGTTCCGAAAAGTTCTGGAAGGCTCGATAAAGCTCTAGAAAGTTCTGAAAGGAGCGATGGGGTGTGTTGATGAGTCTAGGAGGTTCTAGATAGTTCTGGAAGCCTCCCTAATGCTCTAGGATGTTATGGAAGGAGAAAGTTCTAGAAGCTTTCAGAAATGAGTGGCGGAGAGTTTCATCGAGTCTAGAAGGTTCTGGAAAGTTCTGGAAGTTTGGATAATTTTTATCTTCAATATACATTATTAAAAAAGTGTTCAATGTGCATGCCGATAAAACTCAAAGATGAGTCCCGGTATGATAATGGGAGTTATATTGTGTGATAGCCCTCTATCCCACATCCATGAAGAAAGTTATCGGTTTTACCTGAAGGGCGTGCTTTTAAAGATATAAGGGCTGGAAGTCTCGCCCCCTTGAAATTTCTAACAGTTCAAAACATTCCAGAGTATTCTTAAGCATTCCAACACACTCCGGAACATTCTGGAATATATTTAGGAATATACCGGAATATCCCAGATCATTGTGGAACATTCCAGAAGATCCCTGAATGTTGTGGAATGATCTGGAACATTATTCTCGAACATTTGAAATTTTTTATGTGGCTACTCATATGGGGTATACAAATCAAGATCCGTCGTGGATTCGAACGTCAATTCAATCTCACATCAACTCCCTGAGCGAAGCCGGACACCCAGTCAGAGAATTTGAGAGCATTCCACAACGAACCAGAACATCCCGGAACATTCTGGAAAAATGTGGAAAGTTCGGGAATGGGGAATCGGGAACATCAATGTGAAA
Source organism: Limnephilus marmoratus (assembly GCA_917880885.1). NCBI lineage: Eukaryota > Metazoa > Arthropoda > Insecta > Trichoptera > Limnephilidae > Limnephilus > Limnephilus marmoratus. The sequence continues at coordinate 3,338,563 of OU862906.1, read as the reverse complement.
CATTTCAGAACACTCTCGAATATTGTCCTGAGCGAAGCCGGGTAACCCAGCTAGTACTGCATAAAAGAATAAGTACAAAAGAAAATTTATGGTTAAAAATAAAAGAGTTGAGGCAACAATCAAATTATATTATTAAATAAATAAAACAACATGAGACTCTAACAAAATAATCAACCTATATTATAAAAGAAAGTCCAAAAAAGCGTGCGGAACGCAAAAACTCAGAAACGAGTGCCAGTACGATCAAAAGAGTTATATGGTATGATAGATCTCTATCCCCCCTAGGGAATAAGGGTATTCGTTTTTACCTAAAGGGCTTGCTTTTGAAGATATAAGGGCTGAAAGTTCTAAAAAGACTCTAGAAATTTCAAGAAGAGTCTGGAAGATTTCGGAAACTTCTAGAAAATTCGATAAAACTCTGGAATGTTCTGGAAGAAATGGAAGAGTATGTCAGCGAGTCTAGAAAGTTTCAGAAATAAATGACGGTGAGTCTAGAAGAATCCGGAAGTTCTAGAAGGTTCGATAGAGCTATACAAAGTTCTGAAAGGAGTGGAGGAGTGTGTCGGTGTATCTAGAAGGTTCCAGAAAATTCTAGAAGGGTCCATAAAGCTGTGGAAGTTCTAGAAGATTCTATAGGACTGCACAAAGTTCAGGAAGTAGTGGCGGAGTACGTCGGCGAGTCTAGATGGTTCCGGAAAGTTCTAGAAGGTTTTATAAAGCTGTAGAAAGTTCTAGAAGGTTTCATAAGGCTGTAAAAACTTCTGTAGGAGTGGAGGAGTGTGCCGGTGTGTCTAGAAGGTCCCGGAAAATTCTAGCAGGTTCCATAAAGCTGTAGGAAGTTCTGGAAGGTGTAGCGGAGCATGTCGGTGAGTCTAGAATGTTCCTGAGAGTTCTAGAAGGAGTGGAGGAGTGTGTCAGTGTGTTTAAGATTCCGGAAAATTCTTCACAAAGCTGTAGGAAGTTCTAGAAGGTTCGGTAAAGCTGTACAAAGTTCTGCAAGGAGTGGCGGAGTAAGTCAGTGGGTTTACAAGTTTCCGGAAAGTTCTAGAAGGTTCGATAAAACTGTAGAAAGTTCTAAAAGGTTCCGTAAAGCTGTAGAAAGTTCTGATAGGAGTGGAGGAGTGTGTCGGTGTGTATAGAATCCTTATCCTTCTAGGACTTTCTTAAGAAAGTCCTAGAAGGTTCGAAAGGGCTGTACAAAGTTCTGAAAGGAGTGGCGGAGTATGTCGGTGACTATAGAAGGTTCCGAAAAGATCTAGAAGGTTCGATAAAGCTATAGACAATTCTGAAAGGAGTGTCGGAGTATGTCGGTCCGTCTAGAAGGTTCCGAAAAGTTCTATAAGTTTCGATAAACCTGTAGAAAGTTCTAGAAGGAGTGGCGGAGTACGTTGGTGAGTCTAGAAGGTTCCGGAAAATTCCAGAGGATGCGATAAAGTTTCATAAGGTTCGGTAAAGCTGTAAAAAGTTTTGAAAGGAGTTATGGAATATGTCGGTGGATCTAGAATATTCCGGAAAGTTCTAAAAGGTTCGATAAAGCTGTAGAAAGTTCTGGAAGGCATGATGGAATAAGTCGGTAGGTCTAGAAGGTTCCAGAAAGTTCTATAAGGTTCGATAAGGAATTCGGAAGGAGTGGCGGAGTATGGAGGTGACTAAAGAAGGTTCCGAAAAGATCTAGAAGGTTCGATAACGCTATAGAAAATTCTGGAAGGAGTGACGGAGTATGTCGGTCCGTCTTGAAGGTTCCGAAAAGTTCTACAAGTTTCGATAAACCTGTAGAAAGTTCTAGAAGGAGTGGCGGAGTATGTCGGTGAGTCTAGAAGGTTCCGAAAAATTCCAGAGGATTCGATAAAGTTTCATAAGGTTCGATAAAGCTGTAAAAAGTTCTGAAGGGAGTGGCGGAATATGTCGGTGGATCTAGAATGTTCCAGAAAGTTCTAAAAGGTTCGATAAAGCTATAGAAAGTTCTGGAAGGAGTTACGGAACACGTCAGTGAGTTTAGAAGGGAAAAGTTCTATAAGGTTCAGTAAAGCTGTACAAAGTTCTGGGAGGAGTGGCGTGAGTCTAGAAGTTTCTGAAAATTTCTACAAGGTTCAATAAAGCTGTAGAAAAATCTATAAGGAGTGGCGAAGTATGTCGGTGAGTCTAGAAGGTTCAGAAAAGTTTTAGAATTTTCGATAAATCTAGAAATTATGGGAAGGAGTAGCGGAGTATGTCGGTGAGTCTACAAAGTTCCTGAGTTCTAGACGGTTCAATAAATCTGTAGAAAGTTCTGGAAGGAGTGGCGGAGTACGTCGGTGAGTCTAGAAGATTCCGAAAAGTTCTAGAAGGTTTGATAAAGCTCTAGAAAGTTCTGGAAGGAGCGATGGAGTATGTCGGTGAGTCTAGAAGGTTCTAGATAGTTCTAGAAGGTTCCCTAATGTTCTAGGATGTTATAGAAGAGAAAGTTCAAGAAGCTTTCAGAAATGAGTGGCGGAGAGTTTCAGTGAGTCTAGAAGGTTCTGGAAAGTTCTAGAAGTTTTGGATAATTATATTATTAAAAAAATAATTTGCATGCCGCTAAAACTCAAAGACGAGTCCCGGTACGATAATAGGAGTCATATTGTATGGTAGCCCTCTATCCTCCATCCATGAAGAAATTTCCCGTTCTTAGCTGAAGGGCGTGCTTTTAAAGATATAAGGGCTGGAAGTTTCGCCCCGTTGAAATTACTAGAACAGTTAAAAAAAATCCAGAGTATTCTTGAGCATTCCACCACATTCCAGAACATCTCGGAACATTCTGGAATGTTCGGGATTAGGATGAAACGTTCAGGAACATACCGGAATAGCCCAGATCATTCCTGAATGTTGTGGAATGATCTTGAACATTATTCTGGAACATGTGTGAAGTGTTTTTTGTATGGGGCTAACCATATGGGGTATATTAAGCAAGATCCGTCGTAGATTCGAACGTCAATTCAATCTCACATCAACTCCATGAGCGATGTCGGACATCCCAGTCAGAGTATTTGAGAGCATTCCACAACCTTCCGGAACATCCCGGAACCTTCTGGAAAATTGTGGAATGTTCGAGAATTGGAAATCGGGAACATCAATGTGAAACATTCCAGAAAACTCTCGAATGTTTTCCTGAGCGAAACCGGGTAACCCAGCTAGTATTTAAATACTTCAGGGTCGTGTTTAGTCCTTAGAAGAAGAAACTAAATAGTTAAAATCTAATAAATGAATCGATAGCTTGTCGTGATTTATAAAAAAGATCTCAAGATGTTAAAATTATTATAAGGGCGCCAGTTCAAGTAGAACAAAATATTAAATGGTAAATCAATTAAATTTATACTAACAGAAGTTATAAGCTCACAGTAATTACGATTTCACCGAAGTATGTGCCTTCTCCACGTTGAGACAGACTGCCGGATCCTCTGGCCGCTAGCTTGGAACTGAACTCAAATTCAATTGTTCCTCCTATCTTTTGGGCAACAAACGAAAACTGCTGGATTCGACTTGCTCGTAGAAAAATTTCAATTAGGAATTCAAAATTCAATTTGAATTGATACGTAGCAACCTAGTTATTGGGTGATTGTTAAATGGGTGCTTACTTCAACGACTGAATATTTGCCCAGTATAAATACAAACTGTTACAAATCTTCATACACTTCTTCTAGTCTTGTCATTATTTCATTTGTTTTACAATCTCTCATGGCGTCTTCAACAGTTGTTTGTTTGTTTATTGTTTGGTTATGAATATCCTTAAAGTCGTTTGTAATTATTTCTTTAAGAAATGAACATTCCTCAAATAGCAGTAATATCAGAGCTGTCTGGATCATCATGCAAGCTCTATAAGACCTTGCGTAAGCATGTTCTGACATAAGGTGAGGAATCGTCGATTTTCCATAAACAGAGGTCCACATTTCTTCGACTCCACTACCTTCCATAGACTTTCCTAAGCAACCAAGGAAACTCATTAGAAGATGGAATCCGCCTAGTCTGACAATTACTCCAGATATTTCACTTTCTGTAGAAGAACTTGCAACAATATCTACTGCTTTCAGGAAAAGTGGTTGGTCAAATGTCACAATACACGGCTGGCCAGCTAACTTGCTTTCTTTAAAAGCGTAACTAAGGGCAGAGTAAATAGCAGTCGGATTTCCTGGATCTATGTTTATAAAAGGCAAGCCAGTACATAAGATGGTTCAAAGTTTTGTCTACCATCGTAACAGTTTCGCATGTATCCAGACCATCCAGGTAGTGAAACTGGCACAAAAGCAAAACTACATAACCAAAGCATGTTACGAGCTGAGACTATGCATTTAGTGGGCATATTTTCAAAAATGTTTTCTATTGTTAAGGACTTTAAGCCACTTTCCGTCTTTTTAGTATACATTAAAACTGGGAGATTGAATTTACCTACAAAGTCGCTTGTCTTGACACATGGAACTCGGACATCACTCGACACAGCTGCCCCCCCCCCCCCCCACGCTACGCCACTGGGTTCGTCTCCCGGTTTTGATTCTATTACGGCACACATGTTAAAATCTATGAAATCTTACTTAATAAAACCCATCACTCATTTAATAAACTTGAGTTTAACGAAAGGAATATTTCCAATGAACTACAAAAACACAATAATCTCACCTATTTACAAATCAGGTGATCCACACCAAGTAACGAATTATCGCCCAATTTGTCTAATTTCTAACATAGGAAAGATCTTTGAAAAAATAGTAAAAAAACAATTGGTAAATTTCCTAGATAGTAATAAAATACTACACAAAAACCAGTTTGATTTTATTAAATCACTCAGCACATGATGCCATTGCTAACGTAACTTCATACATTTACGAATCATTAGATAAAGGTAAAAAATGTGCGGATATATTTATTGACCTCAGAAAGGCATTCGATAACATATCCCATGAAATGCTATTAAAAAAGTTAAGTAATATTGGCATAAAAGGCAACGCGATTAAATGGATCACCAACTACTTAAAAAACCGCCCTCAAGTGGTAAAAATCGATGGTGTTAATAGTGATCAAGAGATTTCAAGCTTTGGAATCCCGCAAGGCACAGTGCTTGGACCAATCCTTTTTACCATATATGTAAACGATATTTTTTTTCAACGTTTGAATGGTCAAATTACATCATACGCCGACGATACAGTATTAATAATAAGTGAAAATACTTGGGAAAATGTAGAAGCAAAGGCCACAGAAGACATCAACACGCTTAAGAATTTTTTCCACACTAGTTTACTTTCACTAAATAGTGAAAAGACATTTTTAATTCCATTTGCAATCCATCCAAACGATGCTTCCAAAAATTTTAACATTGTCATACACGATAATACTAAAATTCATAGCCAAAATTATTGCAAATCAAACTGTACAATAATAAAAACTACAAACAAAATTAAATATCTCCGAGTAATTATCGATAAAAATCTGAAATGGAAGGAACAAATATGTCAGGTAGTAAACAAAATCAGAAAATTAATATATATATTTTTAAGAATTAGAAATTTTCTGTCGATAAAAAATCTATATTTAATCTACTATGCCTTAGTTCAATCCACTTTACAATACGCTATTATTAGTTGGGGATCCGCGTATAAATGTAACCTTCTTCCAATAGAAATTATACAAAGAACAATTATTAAAATTATATTAAAAAAATCCTGGGAGTACCCAACAGAACGCCTATTTGAAGAATTTCAAGTACCAACATTTAAAGATTTACATATCAAAAATTCATTAATTCAAATTATAAAAGAAAAAGATTAATAACCATTTTCAAATGAAAACAGAACTCGACTTAAACATGTTTTTCTATGCCCAAAACTCAATACGTCTTTTACACAGCATCATTATACTTACCAGGGAAGAACTTTTTCAATCGTCTACCAGAAGAAATCAGAAGCATTAATGATAAAACCCGAATACTGCTCTCTGTCAAGAGACATTTTAAAAATATTCTTAAGAAAAAAACTACTGTCAATTAATCTTACAAATATCCTAAGTTTTTCATAACATTCTTTCTTTTTTTTAAATACACACCATTATCAAAATAAATACTGCAGCTCACATATATTTATGTACAATGAGTTATTTAAGTACTAACTTATGTATTTATTTATTTATTTATTTGATGCAATATATTTACATTTTATACACAATTCAATGATGTTGGCCTCACTGGGTGGTTTACCCGTGCTGAGGCCTCCATTTCATATACAAAATTATGCACAATACATATATATATATATATATATATATATATATATATATATAAGACAATTTGTCTATTGGTTGTACTTCTTTATTGGTAATGACAAAACAAATCATGTGTTGCTCTGTTAACAAAGAAACTACATTTGAAATTTATTTGTCGATCTTAAAAACATTATAACACTTTTAACACTTATTTTTCTGATATCTTGATTAATTGAATGTCTGCTACGTAGCTAATCAAAAACAATAATAATCTGTTTGTATGTCACTATGACAACACATCAATGAATGACATTTGAAAAGTAATTCATTATTCGAACACGAAGGAATCTCTATGCATTTCTAGGTAGGTATTCCTTTACATCTCCCCCCTAGGGTTAGAAAATTTCCCTGGAGATTTTCGCTTCTTTCAATGCCTTTTTCTTTCTTTTTTTCTAAACTTTATTTTCTTCTGGTACGGGGGCAGGAATAAGTTTTGTAATATGGAAAAAATTTGACTCCATCTTTCTGTGCCCTGTATTAATCTTGTATATTGATTGTGATAGTTTATCTTCGATTTTAAATGGACCAATCCTTAACTCATCTAATTTTCTTCTATTTAGTTTGTGACCATTTTCAACATATACCATATCGCCTATTTTAAAATGATGTATTGTTCTTTTTTTATCAATTAACATTTTATTATATTCATGTGACTTAATTGTTCTTTCTAATGCAAATTTTCTGTCTCTAATCCAGTCATGTTTCTTTTTTAAATTTAAGTTCATTTGGTACGAATGAAACATCAGTACCATCCAATAGGTATCTTGGTGCAAAGCCTGTTATTGAGTGTTCTGTGTTATTATATCTATCAAGACAATTATGAGCAATAGTCGTCCATGCTTTAGTTTTTAGATTTTCATTTATCTTGCACCTTATTTTATTAACGAGTGTTTGGTTTAGCCTTTCGTTCAGTCCATTAGAAAACGATGAATTTACTGCAGTGAAAATTAGTGTGATTGATCTTTCATTTAAAAAAGTTTTAAAGTCTTTTGAGTTAATTCCAGGATATTGGTCGGTGAGAACCATGCCAATTTCATTACAATTTGGTACAATATTTATAAGTTTTATAAAGTCCTTTGCACTCTGTGTCTTTGAGGTTAATATATAAGCATATCGAGTAAAATGATCGACTAAAAGGTGCAAATATTTTTTGGTTGATCGAGAGCCACCAAATCCCCCAATTGTGTCTATTGAGACAATTTCAAGTGGTTTTGTGGCAGGGCCTAAGTGCGACATTAAACCATATTTAGCCTGTCCTCTTGTCTTATTTTTTATACATATTTCACATTGTTTGCATAAATCGGTGATATTTCTAGTTAAGTTCTTTGCTGCATAAAGTTTTCCTATTTTCATTTGCATTTGTTTTATACCTATATGACACATATTTTCATGTATTAGTTTTATAAATTTTATACTGAGTTCCTCTGACAGTAGTATTTTTTCTTGCTTTCTTACCCTCTTATAATATATATTGTGTTTATATATTAACTTGTTCTTGCATTTTTTATATCCTCATTTTTCTCTTGATCTGTTAATATATCATTCAATGTTACTAAGTTTATTATTTTTAATTGTTCATGTACATCTTTATTAGCTTCTAATACTGGGTTTCTGTTTAAGCAATCTGCCTCTAAATTATTCTTTCCTGGTGTATATTTTATTTTGAAATCATATTGTGATAGATAATAGGATAAATCTCCTAACTCTTCGTCCGTTCTAGATTTAATGTTTAAATTTTCCAATGGTTTGTGGTCGGAATATACTGTAAAAGGTTTGCCTATTAGCCAGTACTGCCAGTATCTTATGGCCTCTTTAATAGCTAAGCATTCTAAATATATAGCCTTTTTTTTCTTTTGGGCTTCATTTAATTTTTTAGAGAAATATGCTACAGGTTTTTCCTTTCCGTCTGGTTGAGTTTGCTTTAACACTGCTCCGATACCTTCCAATGATGCATCTGTATATATGTTTATTGATAAGTCTTTATCAAAAATTTCCAAGATTGGTTGTGAACACAATAGTTGTTTAATCTTCTCGAAAGCTTCTTCGCAGTCCATTGACCATATGAATTTTTGGTGCTTTCTTAGTAAATTATGTAGTGGTTCTAAAATTATTGAACTGTTAGGAATGTACTCGTGGTAGAAATTGATTTTTCCTAGAAGTTGTCTAATATTTTTCTGATTCTTTGGTGTAGGGAAATCTCTTATTGAAATTAAGTTATCTCTCACTGGTCTTACTGTATTATCTTGTATTATATGTCCGAGGTATTTTACCGAATTTGTTGCAAATCGACATTTTGTGAGTTTAAGTCGAAAACCTTCTTTTTCTATCGCCTTTAAGAGCTCTGATAAATGATTTATGTGCTCGGTATAGGTTTCTGAAAATATTAAAATGTCGTCAATGAAATTTACAGCAAAATCTGTTAACTTGTACTTTCTCAGTATGTTGCTTAGTATTCTTTGAAATATGGCTGGAGAAGTTTTTAAACCGAAGGGTAAACATGTCCATTGGTAGTGGCCTTCCTGGGTTATAAAAGCAGTTTTCTTTCTATCTTCAATTCGCAGAAGAATAGACCAGAACGCAGAATTTATATCTAATGTTGAAAAGTACTTACAGTTTCTGGTTTTTGTTACTAAGTCCTCAATCAAAGGAAACGGTTGAGCCTGAGGTACCACCATTTTATTTATTTCTCTAAAATCGATACACAATCTTGTTTTTCTATTGTCTTCTTTTTTGAAAGCTAAGGTTACTGGTGCTGCAAAAGGGCTGTATGATTCCTCTATAAGATTTCTTTCAAGCAATTTTCTTATTTGTTCTTCTATCTCTAACTTATCCTCTATTGAACATCTGTAGGGTCTTTTACTGCAGTATTTGTCCACAAGTAGATCAATGCGTGCTTCAAAATCCTTTACTGTTCCAATATCATATTTATCCTTTGCAAAGCTTGATTTATATTTATCAATAAGTTTATTTATTTCAGATTTTTGTTGACTATTTAAATGACTCAGATCCACTGTAAATTCTTTTTCTTTTGTATGTTCCTTAAAGTTTATAAAGTTCAAGTTCTTTTTATCTTCATTTTCATTAGGGTTGTTTTTAAAATGTATTTCCTCTTTTTTCAAGCTTTCTTCAGGTTTCTGATCAATTTCCAAATTTTCATTCTGAATCAAATTAAACTCTTTTATAGTATCAAGTCCAATTAGAAAATTGTATTTGAAATCTCTTCCATCTACAATATAAACATCAATTTTCTTCTCTAAATTAAATATCTTAATTTTTATTGTTGTTAAGCCTTTTGTCTTTTTTACACCATTAATTGTTAGTAAGTTTGTATTGTTGTGTATATTTTTTCCTTCATCCTTTATTCTTATTAATTTAGAATTTATTAAGGAAAGAATAGATCCGGAATCATACATACCAAATATGTCTAATTTTCCTTCTAATGTTAGTTTTACTTTAATTAATGGTGTATTTATTCGTTTTTTTACTCATTATCACTCAATTCAACATCTAATACAGAATTGTTTACATTCTTATTATAGTTTCTCTTGTTCTCATAGTCATCAGTTTGTTTAAACCAGCATTTTTCTTCAGAGTGAAAACGTCTACCTTTATTTAATTTTTCACAATTTTTGCAAGGCTTCATTTTTTCAATTCTTTCTCTATTATGAAATGTATTTCACTTGAATTTATTACAATTATTTTTATTGACTGTTTGTTCATGTTTACCAATTTCATTGAATAGATTTGCAGTTGATTTTATTGATTCCTTATCCATGTTGTACATTATGTAATCTGGTAGACCCATAACAATAAGATGAATTAATGTCTGAGAGTCAATATTTTTATTTATCTCTAATAACAATCTTTCTTTTTTTGTGGCATATTCCCGTAATGAACCTCCTTGAAATTTAAATGCAAATGCATATTTAACTTGTGACCAACCTTTGTTTCCGTATGTTTCACAAAAATTTGTTTTTCATATTGCCCATCCTGCGCTTACTGTACATTTTATTAACATACTAGTTTACCAATCTAGGCACTGTTTTTCAAGTAAATACTTTAAAGTCTCAATTTTTCTGTCTCCTTTAATATCTCGAAATGTGTACATTCATTCTCAAAATCATTAATCCATTGGTTAACATTTGATGTTTTTCCTGAAAACTTCTCGAGTAAAAATCTTTCTGCTATTTTTCCTAAATTTTTATTTTCAGTGCCTTTACTGATATTATTGTCAGAAAGTTTCGTTTCATATGTAATTTCTTCCAGGTATTGGTCACCAAATTGTAAATTCTTACCTTCATCTAAATAAATTTTCCTCAAATCTTCTGTTAAGGGAATCCATATTTTACGTGTTTGGTATCTTTTCTTTAGACAATTCTTTATTTTGGCATATACATCCGTGGTCGTTATGGCGGTGTGTTTGCTTGCGTATTTGAAATAATCGGGAATATCAAATATGCGTCCATCAGGGGTCTCGATTGAGGTTTTGCAAATTATATTGGTTTTACCATCCGATGCTGCTGACACTGTAAATGTGAATTGTAACTTCTCCATTTCTAACGTCATTGTTTCTCTTCACTAAAAATGTAGTTTTATAAGACACTTTGTCTATTGGTTGTACTTCTTTATTGGTAATGACAAAACAAATCATGTGTTGCTCTGTTAACAAAGAAACTACATTTGAAGTTTATTTGTCGATCTTAAAAACATTATAACACTTTTAACACTTATTTTTCTGATATCTTGATTAATTGAATGTCTGCTACGTAGCTAATCAAAAACAATAATAATCTGTTTGTATGTCACCATGACAACACATCAATGAATGACATTTGAAAAGTAATTCATTATTCGAACACGAAGGAATCCCTATGCATTTCTAGGTAGGTATTCCTTTATATATATAATATTGGTGAAAAAAATGGAAAAAAGTAAATAAAAAACATACGATTAAGATAAATTAAACTTAAAAAGTAGAGATTTAAAATTAACGTAAATTTAAAAACAAATAATATTATATAAGATTAAAAACGATATTTTTAATAAGTGTTGAGTGTTTGTGTTTTATATTGGTTTTGTGTGTTACTTGTATGTTTTTATTTTTATTTTATGCTATGATATTTTGGTAGTATTGTCTATTTTGGTCTTTAATCCATTTTGTAATTTTGTGTCGGAATTTATTTTTGTTTTCCTCAATTTTATTTTCAAGTGTTAGACTGTTGAATGCTTTTATAGCTTGATATTGGTAGTGTCTTTGTCCAAAGCTTGTATTTACCGTCGGAGTTTTTAAGTTTTCTTTGTATGCTTGTCTAACTGGTCTGTTTGTAATATTTTGTGTTTGTTGAAGGTTGTTTTTTTGGTCAAAAATGTAAATTAGTAGCGATTTAACGTATAATTGTCGTATGTCTAGTACGTCACAATGGTTGAATATTTGGTCTGTAAGTCTATGTTTTTTAAGGATTACCTTTAAGATCGTTTTCTGCGCAATTTCCAGGTGTTCGATAGCTGAGTTTGTTGCTCTTCCCCAAGCAATTATTCCATATTCTATTATAGACTGACATAGAGCAAAATATATTGTTTTCAGTTGTTGTATTTTGTATAAGTTTCTTATGTTTAGGAAAATGTGTATCGTTTTGAGGAGTTTATTTGTGACTTGTTTGATGTGATGTGTCCATCTAAGGTTATGGTCAATTATGATTCCTAGATACTTTATTTGTTCTTTTTGTTCTAGAGGGAGGCAAACGCAGATGTTGGTGTTTAAACATTCGTGTATTTTTATGGTGTTTGTGTTATTTTTTGGCTGTCCTGTGCTATTTATACTGTACGTTGTGAATTTTGTTTTCGATATGTTTAGTGTAAGCGTGTTTGAGTCTAGCCATGATTTCACTCGCGTGATTCCTAAATTCGCTATGTTGTATGCATTTTTCCAATCCTTAGATTTAAAGAGTAAGACTGTGTCGTCTGCATAACTAACTATTTCACCGTCTATTTTCATGCTGCAAAGTTCATTAATGTAAATAGTGAAAAGAACGGGCCCTAGTATGCTTCCTTGTGGAACTCTATATGTAATTGGTAGTGGCTTGCTAATATGGTTGTTAATTTTTACTTGCTGAGTTCTGTTACTCATATAACTTTTTAATAGTTGGAGTTCCTTGCCTTTGATACCTATGTTTTCTAATTTTTTAAAAAGCGTTTGGTGGCAGATTGAATCGAAAGCTTTAGCTAAATCTAGGTATATCGCGATGCATTTATACCCTTGATCTAAATTGCTATGTATATAGTCTATTGTATACGCCAAAGCTTCTTTTGTGCCTATTTTTTCTCTAAATCCATATTGTTTTTCCGAGATTAATTTATTTTCTTCCAGGTATATTATAATTTGGTTTTTTATTACTCTTTCGAAAATTTTTGAAAGCGAGTTTAACTATGTGATAGGTCTATAGTTAGTTATTTGCATTTTGTCTCCGGATTTGTAAATAGGGATCACCAGTCCTTTTTTAAGAGTACTAGGGAAGCAGGAGTGTGTTATACTTAGATTGATTAAGTGTGTTATGGGTTTTAAAATTTCGGTTTTTATTATCTTAATGCAATCTGTCGTTATCTCATCTAATCCAGGAGCAATACGGTTTTTTAATGTGTTTATTATTTTGTCAATTTCCTCTTCCGAAGTTGTTTTTATTGCAAATCTGTGTTGTGACGGTTGTGTATTGATGTTTGAACTGTTTGTTTGTGTTATTGTGTTTGTGTTGAGAATTTTACGGTTCGCTAAGACTTTTCCTATACTTGCGAAGAAGTTATTTACATGATTTGCTATAGTTTCTTTATGAGTATTGGCGTTTGGCGTCTACTTTTTTGAGTTAATGTCTAGATGTTCGATTGTATTTTCTTGTTTGAATTTTTGTGTGTATGTAACTTCTTTCAATATTTTCCATATTTCCTTTGGGTTATTGTTTTCTTTTTTTTTAAGTTTTTCTCTAAAATACAACTCCTTAGCTACTCTAATAATTTTTGTGCAGATGTTTCTATATCTTTTGTAGTAATTAAGTTGTTGTATGTCATACGGCGTATGTTTAATTTGTTTGTGAATTCTACCTCGTTTACGAATACAGTTTAATATTCCCTGTGTTATCCATAGTTTAATTTTTTTAGCTTTGTGTGTAAGTTTTACTTGTTTTAGATTAGTGTTATTATTTATTTCTTGCGCTAAAATTGTTGTAAATTTGTCCCAGGCCTCTTCGACCTTCTCCATTTGGTATATTGTAGTCCAGTCTATTTTTTTGAGTTTTTCTTTTAAGTTTGTGTAGTCAATTATTTTTTTTGTGAATATTTTATGTTGGTTAGGTTTTGTGTTTTCGGTATCAATTGCTATCATATTCATGTAGTGATCTGTAATAGTGCTTTCAAGTACTATGGTTTTGGTTTTTAGTTTTGTTTTGATCATTATATGATCTATACAACTTTTTGTGTTGTGTGTGACCCGTGTTGGAACATTTATCGTTGGCTCCAGTCCATGCTGTGCTAGTATTGTTAGGTATTCTAAGTTATGTGGGTGTCCATTTTGTAGAGTGTTTATGTTTAGGTCTCCAATGATGATGATATTTTTGTGTTTGTTGAGATCATTTAATGTATCATTAAGTGCAGTTAGGAAATTTGGAATATTGTTTTTGGATGGAGATCTGTACATTGCAAGAATACACGTTTCTTTTTCGTATGTTATTTGTAAGCAGTTGGAGTCTACAATATGTATTTATTGGACGAATGTGTTTATTTTATCATTAGTGTATATGACTATGCCATCATTTTGATTTTTGTGTTTTTTTGTGTGGTGTGTGTTGTAGTGTTCAATTGTTTTTGGGATATATTTTTTCATTCAACCAGCATTCTGTCAGCACAATTATATCGAAGTTATTATCTAGTTGTTCTAGGTATATAGTGAATTCTTCAAAATTTTTATTAATCGATCTGATGTTTTGGTGCAATATTTTGATTTCATTTTTTTCTTTTGTGGAATGGGTCCATAGATTAATGTCGTTTGTACTTATACAGTAGTGTTGGTTGTCCGAGTCTATATGTTCCATGTTTTCAGCCATGTTGGTGAGTATTTGTGTAAGTGAATAATATAAGCATTAAATTAATTGAAATTAAATTGAGTCGATGAACATAGATAAATTTAGGGAATGTCAATGATAAATCAGTTGGATTGACTATTTGGATAAATGTTATCGGTACAAAATTATCTAAAATAACTACAATAATTAAGAGAATTAAGAATAATGCAGAGACAAAACGTATCAGGCTAATTGGAGGAATAAAGGAATAGAAATAATTTGCGATAGATAAGTTAATGATAAGCATAGGAATATCCAATATGGACAGACAGATTATATGTTTTATAACAGGAAAAATAATTTCATTAGATAAAGGAATAAATAGAAATGTAGAAATTGAAAATTTTAAAAGGATTGCATTCTTAGAGTGATTGGAAGGCTTATAATAAGACATTCAAAATTTATGGATGAAGTTGGTTGAAATAAGTGAAGGTACTGAAACGATTAGAAGAATAAATACTAAGATGACAAAAAAAAATGAAATATTACGATTTTTAAAATATAAGAAACGATTATAATAGTTTGGAGTAAAAAAACAATTTGAACAATAAAATTTGTTGTTAAAATAAATAAAATAATTTAGGTAATAAAAACAATTAGAACAATAAGATTTGTTGATAAAGTAGTTAAAATAATTTGGGTAATAAAAACATTTAGAACAATAAAATGTGATGTTATAATAATTAAAATAATTTGGGTAATAAAAACATTTATTAAAACAAAAATTAGGTGTAAAAGCTAGTAGATTAAAAAGATATAATTATACGTATAATAAAAGAAATAATAATAGATTATTTCAAAAAAATGAGAAAATATTTTATTCCAAACTTGACGATAAACAGAATATTATTTCGAATAATAATATTCCACTAGGTTTTGCCCGTTGCAGAAGCAACTAACGGGTTAAAAAAATATGCGATTTGCGTGTGAACGTGGATGAAGCGAGTAGGAGTGTGTGTTAAATTAAATATATGAAGAAACCTGAGGTTACAGTGACCTTGCAACGCATGCCGGGTACCCGTTGTATATAATGTTATGTAGTGCAGCGCTTGCATTAAAATGTAATTTCCCAGGAATTGGAATGGAAGTACAGTTAAGTTGACCATGAGGTTACAGTGCCCTTGCAACGCATGCCGAGCAACCGTTGTATATCATTTTATATATTGCAGGCACTTGCTTTAAAATGTTATTTCCCGGGAATTGGGATGGAACCATTACAGTTAAGTTGACCCCGAGGTTACAGTGACCTTGCAACGCATGCCGGGAACCCGTTGTATATAATGTTATAATATAGTGCAGACGTTTGCAAGGCGCTTGCATTATAATGTAGTTTCCCGGAACTTGGAATGGAACCGTTACAGTTAAGTTGACCCCGAGGTTACAGTGATCTTGCAACGCATGCCGGGTAACCGTTGTATATAATGTTATGTAGAAATAAAAATCCCCTAAGATGACCTTTATTGGATAACCAACACTCATGCCGTAGGTCACCCCAAGTGGTTCGCTACGTTTGGTGATTTAGTAGGGGTGCCCGGATTTATGGGGTGAGGTTTGTCTAGGTCTTGGAGGCGGATGACCAGGACACACTGAACCCCAGATTCCTACCCACCCCTTAAACCCTTTTCCTTCTCAGAACTCTCATCTCCTTCTTTGCCTTAAAAAACCCTCCACCCAGCATCTCCAAAGATGACATGACCGTGAGGGAAATTATTTTCCTCAGGGTCTCCTGTGTGGAGCTTTTTTCTCCCCCCCCTCTCGCGCTTCGTTAATTCATTCCCGGTACATTTAGTTTTCAAAAAGCGACAAATGTGCACCTACTTCGGTCGCCCGGTTCATTATTGTATCCCGATTGATCATTATTGTTTTCATAAAACCATCGCGGGAATGCACACATCAAATTCCCAAAGTCTCATCGCAATCGGATGAACCAACACCGCTGTCATAGGTCACCCAAGTGGTTCGATACGATTGGTGACTTAGCAGGGGTGCCCGGGTTCATGGGATGAGGTTTGTCTAGGTCTTGGTGGCGGATACGTTTGACCAACCACTGCATGGCGGGCTGGATCGGAGGAGACTGATTGAGGGAGGCTTTTTATCTCTCCAGCCAGATTCTCTCAACCCTTCGCCTCGCACCGCAGTGTGAGGAATAGATTCATACGTCCGTTACTCCTGGCGACACTGACCCTCAGATTCCTACCCACCCCTCATACCCTTTTCCTTCTTATATCTTCTTCTCCTTTCTTTCCCTCAAAAAACCTTCGACACAGCATCCTCAAAGATGACATAGGCCCCTAGGGAAATTGTTTTCCTCGGTGCCTCCTGTGTGGAGCTAATGTAAAAAAAAGTTTAGCAATGCATAATTTCATGATGCCAGAGCTCACTATTGTATATAGAAACCAATGAATGGTTCCCGGGGCGGCGATACCAATTCCACGTTGAATGATTATCATTAAAATACAAAATACAAAAAAAAGCGGTATGTAAATTTAATATTTTTGAAAAAAATTATACCATTCAACTTCAAGCAATTTTATTATACATTTACAAAAAATTCATAAGCAATATCATCAGATTCTGAGTTGTTATGTGCATGTAGGTACCTGCATAGATTCTATGTAGAGTTACCTGCACATACGTAAAAAAAAACATATGAAATATATTTAGGCTAAGTTTTTCAAAAAATTTATTTAAAAATCTTCAGATTTTCAAGTTAATTTTAACGTTCTGTGAAAGTTCTGTTCAAATTCTATTCAAGTTCCGTAATTATTTCTATTTTGAAATAATAGTATAAATAAATAATAATAAATATTATAAGTTTTGAAGATAATTGAATAAATAAAAATCGCACATTACGTGAAAATGAACTTAATTAATTTAAAAATAACGTTCCTACAAACAGTGGTTATCCAGAAGCAACCTCCGTGTTCCTACATATTTCAAAAATTACCATCTTGGATGATTTTTTTCATTTCATATCTTTAATTTTCGATTTAACATTTAAAGGAAAGAATCTCGTAAGCCGGTACCTACCTAGTACATACCGAGAAAAATAATGGTGGTGTAGGTACTTACGCGTTTTCTCAATAAATACTTAGCGAATTAGCAATAATTCAATAGAACGGTAGGTACCTACCGCGATTTTCTGCATTTAAATCATTCACATTTTAAACGCCAGTACCTACCTCGAGTTTATATTAACTGGCTGGAAAATTATGCATTGTTGATGATAGATCGATTTCAGAAAATGTCAGAAAAATTTCAATATTTGATGCAATATAGTGTAACATTTTAAATAGGAAGCTACACATGTTTTTATTTTAAAAGTTTCTTAAACTTGTATACCTTCTATTTAATCAAAAACATTTCGTGCAAAATGTTTGTTTTCGCCGCAATCTAAGTTCCCGCAAAGTGCCTTTAAAATGTCATTTTTTGTACGTTATTTTTGAGATAGCCGTTTAATTGATTGGAAAAAATTCCTAGTGAAATCAGTTTTGTATGGGAAATCTCTTTACTAAACGGTTCGACGTTTTTTAACGGGTAAACCTGTCGGCGAGAAATATAACTGAGGTCGAATTTCTTCGTCGGTGAGAGATCTAATTGTAGTTTTCGCCGTTTGGGAGCGCTGTTGACCCTGCGTCATCTTTTTTATATGAAATCTGGTCTGACCCGCAGAGAACGCCGTCCGTGCCCCCTTTCGGGCCAAATTGATCTCTGCGGTCGGCGAAACTCGAGGAGCGGAGGTCGATTATCGCCTGCGGGTCGAGGCGGGCGACGGAAATCTAAAGGGCGTAAGCGTCTTTTTTTTTTTTAAGCGACAATACGCCGTGAGGTCTTGCGGATCGAGGGGGAAAAGTGTCGATTATCGGATCACCAAAACGCGTTTTTTTGGAACGGCCGTTTGTATGAAATCCCGGTCCACGCGCCCTGCTCGGCCAAATCGACCTCTGCGGTCGGTGAAACTGGACAGGCAGGGTGGTCGATTTTTGCCTGTACCCGGACGATTAAAAAAAAAAGTGAGTTTTCCTGACCTACCCCAAAACCAAACATTAATATATATACTAGGTTTTGCCCGTTGCAGAAGCAACTGACGGGTTAAGACACTATGCGATTTGACGTGTGAACGTGGATGAAGCGAGGAGGAGTGTGTGTTAAATTAAATAAATGAAGAAACCTGAGTTCACAGTGACCTTGCAACGCATGCCGGGTACCCGTTGTATATAATGTTATGTAGTGCAGCGCTTGCATTAAAATGTAATTTCCCAGGAATTGGAATGGAACCGTTACAGTTAAGTTGACCATGAGGTTACAGTGACCTTGCAACGCATGCCGAGCAACCGTTGTATATCATTTTATATATTGCAGGCACTTGCTTTAAAATGTTATTTCCCGGGAATTGGGATGGAACCATTACAGTTAAGTTGACCCCGAGGTTACAGTGACCTTGCAACGCATGCCGGGAACCCGTTGTATATAATGTTATAATATAGTGCAGACGTTTGCAAGGCGCTTGCATTATAATGTAGTTTCCCGGAACTTGGAATGGAACCGTTAATGTTAAGTTGACCCCGAGGTTACAGTGATCTTGCAACGCATGCCGGGTAACAGTTGTATATAATGTTATGTAGAAATAAAAATCCCCTAAGATGACCTTTATTGGATAACCAACACTCATGCCGTAGGTCACCCCAAGTGGTTCGCTACGTTTGGTGATTTAGTAGGGGTGCCGGGATTTATGGGGTGAGGTTTGTCTAGGTCTTGGAGGCGGATGACCAGGACACACTGAACCCCAGATTCCTACCCACCCCTTAAACCCTTTTTCTTCTCAGAACTCTCATCTCCTTCTTTGCCTTAAAAAACCCTCCACCCAGCATCTCCAAAGATGACATGACCGGTAGGGAAATTATTTTCCTCAGGGTCTCCTGTGTGGAGCTTTTTCCTCCCCCCCTCTCGCGCTTCATTAATTCATTCCCGGTACATTTAGTTTTCAAAAAGCGAGAAATGTGCGCCTACTTCGGTCGCCCGGTTCATTATTTTATCCCGATTGATCATTATTGTTTTCATAAAACCATCGCGGGAATGCACACATCAAATTCCCAAAGTCTCATCGCAATCGGATGAACCAACACCGCTGTCATAGGTCACCCAAGTGGTTCGATACGATTGGTGACTTAGCAGGGGTGCCCGGGTTCATGGGATGAGGTTTGTCTAGGTCTTGGTGGCGGATACGTTTGACCAACCACTGCATGGCGGGCTGGATCGGAGGAGACTGATTGAGGGAGGCTTTTTATCTCTCCAGCCAGATTCTCTCAACCCTTCGCCTCGCACCGCAGTGTGAGGAATAGATTCATATGTCCGTTACTCCTGGCGACACTGACCCTCAGATTCCTACCCACCCCTCATACCCTTTTCCTTCTTATATCTTCTTCTCCTTTCTTTCCCTCAAAAAACCTTCGACACAGCATCCTCAAAGATGACATAGGCCCCTAGGGAAATTGTTTTCCTCGGTGCCTCCTGTGTGGAGCTAATGTAAAAAAAAGTTTAGCAATGCTTAATTTTATGATGCCAGAGCTCACTATTGTATATAGAAACCAATGAATGGTTCCCGGGGCGGCGATACCAATTCCACGTTGAATGATTATCATTAAAATACAAAATACAAAAAAAGCGGTATGTAAATTTAATATTTTTGAAAAAAATTATACCATTCAACTTCAAGCAATTTTATTATACATTTACAAAAAATTCATAAGCAATATCATCAGATTCTGAGTTGTTATGTGCACATACGTAAAAAAAAACATATGAAATATATTTAGGCTGGGTTTTTCAAAAAATTTATTTAAAAATCTTCAGTTTTTCAAGTTAATTTTAACGTTCTGTGAAAGTTCTGTTCAAATTCTATTCAAGTTCCGTAATTATTTCTATTTTGAAATAATAGTATAAATAAATAATAATAAATATTATAAGTTTTGAAGATAATTGAATAAATAAAAATCGCACATTACGTGAAAATGAACTTAATTTATTTAAAAATAACGTTCCTACAAACAGTGGTTATCCAGAAGCAACCTCCGTGTTCCTACATATTTCAAAAATTACCATCTTGGATGATTTTTTTCATTTAATATCTTTAATTTTCGATTTAACATAGGAAAGAATCTCGTAAGCCGGTACCTACCTAGTACATACCGAGAAAAATAATGGTGGTGTAGGTACTTATGCGTTTTCTCAATAAATACTTAGCGAATTAGCAATAATTCAATAGAACGGTAGGTACCTACCGCGATTTTCTGCATTTAAATCATTCACATTTTAAACGCCAGTACCTACCTCGAGTTTATATTAACTGGCTGGAAAATTATGCATTGTTGATGATAGATCGATTTCAGAAAATGTCAGAAAAATTTCAATATTTGATGCATTATAGTGTAACATTTTAAATAGGAAGCTACACATGTTTTTATTTTAAAAGTTTCTTAAACTTGTATACCTTCTATTTAATCAAAAACTTTTCGTGCAAAATGTTTGTTTTCGCCGCAATCTAAGTTCCCGCAAAGGGCCTTTAAAATGTCATTTTTTGTACGTTATATTTGAGATAGCCGTTTAATTGATTGGAATAAATTCCTAGTGAAATCAGTTTTGTATGGGAAATCTCTTTACTAAACGGTTCGACGTTTTTTAACGGGTGAACCTGTCGGCGAGAAATATAACTGAGGTCGAATTTCTTCGTCGGTGAGAGATCTAATTGTAGTTTTCGCCGTTTGGGAGCGCTGTTGACCCTGCGTCATCTTTTTTATATGAAATCTGGTCTGACCCGCAGAGAACGCCGTCCGTGCCCCCTTTCGGGCCAAATTGATCTCTGCGGTCGGCGAAACTCGAGGAGCGGAGGTCGATTATCGCCTGCGGGTCGAGGCGGGCGACGGAAATCTAAAGGGCGTAAGCGTCTTTTTTTTTTTTAAGCGACAATACGCCGTAAGGTCTTGCGGATCGAGGGGGAAAAGTGTCGATTATCGGATCACCAAAACGCGTTTTTTTGGAACGGCCGTTTGTATGAAATCCCGGTCCACACGCCTTGCTCGGCCAAATCGACCTCTGCGGTCGGTGAAACTGGACAGACAGAGTGGTCGATTTTCGCCTGTACCCGGAGGGCTAAAAAAAAAAGTGAGTTTTCCTGAACGGGTTAAAACACTATGCGATTTGACGTGTGAACGTGGATGATGCGAGGAGTGTGTGTTCAGTAAGTATTTGAAGAAAAAAACGATGTTTGAATGTAGACGAAGCGAGGTATGTGTGCCACATAGAGGGCACAGGCAGTAGACTGCTCAATTTGGTACACCTACTATAGGGCCACTTCGGTCAACTGGTTCAGTATAGGCCTAAAAGTTATTTTTTTAATAATTTTTTTTTGGAATTTTTATAATATTGAAATTTTTTTCAGATTTAAAAATTTTTTGGATCTTTAAATTTTTATCGATTTTGAAATTTTTTGGATTTTAAAATTTTTTCGATTTTAAAATTTTTTGGATTTTGAAATTTTTTGGATTTTAAAATTTTTTTCGTTTTTTAAATTTTTTTGGATTTTTAATTTTTTGGATTTTTAAATTTTTTATTCGATTTTGAAATTTTTTGGATTTTGAAATTTTTTGGATTTTAAAATTTTTTTTCGATTTTGAAATTTTTGGATTTTGAAATTTTTTTCGATTTTGAAATTTTTTGGATTTAAAATTTTTTCGATTTTAAAATTTTTTAGATTATTTTTTGGATTTTGAAATTTTTTGGATTTTGAAATTAAAATTATTTTGAAATTGGTTATCAAAATAACGTAATATAATTTAGGGCCCTCTAGGTCGAGAGGTAAGACTCTCGACTCGCAATCCGAAGATTGCGGGTTCGAACTCGATGTGTGCAAATAATTTTTGATCGATTAGTTTATGTTAATTAACTTATAAAGTATAAGTTCTGGTGTAAAACCACCATTCAGAATCGAAACTTTGTTCGAAATGTACCATTATTATTAATTATTTTGAATCCATTAATGTGAAATTATGTACACGCAACCTGCCAAATTGACTGTCCTAAAACGGGAAACCTTCCTAGTTGGACTGTCTTATATTACTTACTTACTTATATTTCTTACTTCCTTTTATATTGTTATATCTTGTATGTAATAATAATAAATAATAAATAAATAAATAAATAAATGGCTTTGGCCTTGTTTACTTACCGGATCTGAGGTTCAATTTGCGAGGCGGGAATGGGAACCGCCGCCCCAGGAACCTTTATTGGATATAGTTAAAACACATGCGATTTGACGTGTGAACGTGGATGAAGCGAGGAGGAGTGTGTGTTAAATTAAATATATGAAGAAAAAACGATGTTTGAATGCGGATGAAGCGAGGAGTGAGCGCCTACAAAGGGAACAGGTAGTCGACGAACGGTTTAGCAATGCATAATTTCATGATGCCAGAGCTCATTATTTTATATAGAATGAATCGACAGGATGCGCACATCAAATCCCAAAAGTTTCATCGCAATCGGATGAAAGGTTTAGCAATGCATAATTTCTTGATGCCAGAGCTCACTATGTATACAAAAACCATTGCGGGCACGCATACATCAAATCCCCAAAGTTTCACCGAAATCGGATGAACGGTTTAGCAATGCGTAATTTCATTATGCCAGAGCTCACTATTGCATACAAAAACCATTGCGGGCATGCACACATCAAATCCCCAAAGTTTCATTGCAATCGGATGAACGGTTTAGCAATGCATAATTTCATGACGCCAGAGCTCACTATTTTATATTAAAAAAAAGAATCGAGGGAATGCACACATCATAGTGGAAGATACTCTCAGTATCGCCCTGGTGTAAGACCACCATTCAGAATTGTAACGTTACTTGAAATGGCTTCTGCCGTGTTTGGTGATCAGATCTGAATAGCCAGGTACTTCCCCACCTTCCTCTTTCCTATATCCTTCCCCTCCCCACTGCCTTCAGCCTCACAACATACCCCAATTGGGGACGCCATAGTCCCACTGAATCCAGACGGGAGCAGTTGGGACTCTTGTGCGGTATTCATGTAAAAAAAAATCAAATCCCCAAAGTCAGAGAAGCCAGAGCCAGAGCTCACCATTTTATACAGAAAGAATCGAAGGAATGCGCACATAGTGTCCCCAAAGTTTCCTCGCAATCGGATGAACAGTTTAGCAATGCATAATTTTGTGATGTCAAAGCTCATTATTTTATATAGAAACCAATGAATTGTTCCCGGGGCGGCGGTACCAATACCATATTGAATGATTATCATAAAAATGCAATATACAAAAAAAGCGCTAGGTATATAAATTTAACATTTTTGAAAAAAATTATATGCTACTACTAATGTTTAGAGTTACCTGCACGTACGTAAAAAAAAAATATATATATATATTTAGGCTGGGTTGTTCAAAACAATATTTAAAAATCTCCAATTTTTCAAGTTAATTTAAACGTTCTGTGAAAGTTCTGTTCAAATTCTATTCAAGTTCCGTAATTATTTCTGTTTTGAAATAAAAAGTATAAATAAATAATAATAAATATAATAAGTTTTGATGTTTTGAATAAATAAAACTCGCAAATTACGTCAAAATAAACTTAACTAATATAAAAATAACAAAATCTTTTTGCATGCAAACTACTCTGATTGAAGGGGTGGGTAGGAATCTGGGGGTCCAGAAGTGATGGATGTATAAATCCATATCTTAAACTGCGGTGCAAGGCGATGGTCGAGAGAGAGCGGTTGGAGAGGTTAAGGGATAACTTGACTCCCAATCCGAAGATCGTGGGATCTAATCCCGGTGTGGCCAAATAAATGTTACTTGATTAATTTGCATTATTTTACAATTAATTCATTTAATAATAATAATATACAGTATATTTGCTGCACGCTCCAGAGTGGAAGATACTTTCAATATCGCCCTGCAGTAAGATCATCATTTAGAATTGGGGCGTTGTTTGAAATGTCTTTAGCCGTGTTGGGCAACCAGATCTGAATAGCCAGGTACTTCCCCACCTTCCTCTTTCTTATCTTTTTACCCTCTCCATTACCTTCAGTCTCACAACATACCCCAATCGGGGATGCCAGTTTCACTGGCTCCAGACAGAAGTAGCCGAGACTCTTGTGAGGTATTCACATAAACAAAGGTTAGATCATCCTCAACCAATCTCTCTTGATTCGGCCCATCATGCAGTAAGTGGACAAACGCATTGGCCACTAAGATCTATGCAAACCTTATCCCATGGACCCGGCCACATCTGCTAAGTCACTTAAGGCGACCTATGGCAGGGGTGATGGTTATCCCATAAATGGTTCCTGAGGCGGCGGTTCCCATATTCGCCTCCCAAATTGTTTCCTGTCAGTAACAGTCGTCAGGCGTAGTAATAATTACTAATTACACAGCAGAACTTGTTTACAAACTAATCTGTTTTAAAATTTAAGCTACAAATTAAAACATTAAAATCGTTGTAGGACATGTGGAAAATATCCGCATTTCCTGCGAGGCAGTTAATTATCTTAGAGATTCTTCCCAGAGGTATCGCCATTGGTATGTTAGTTTTGTACCTGGGAAAAATTGAAAGCTTGTTTTGGCAGCCTTGTGTGAAATTATCTGGTACCGATATAAAACCATTAAGAAACTTATAAGCTATCAGTAATGCAACATCTCTTCTGGAACTAAGGTTGCAGATACCCAGCATTTCCGTTGAAAACAGCCATGGGTAAAAACTTAACTCTTTCATATAGATATCGTAAAAATTTCTTTTGTATTTTCTCGGCCAGTAGTACATAGATGATGTCCTCTGACTCCCATACCTGAGATCCATTCTTGAGAATGCTACACACCAAGCTAACATAAAGCAGCCTTATAACTGTAAGATTGGTCGAATGCTTTAAATTATGTGTGACAAAATCCAACGTCTTTGTGGCTGATTTACAAAACTTTTCAATAGGAGCATAAAATGTTAAGCAAGCGTCTTACACAATTCTTAGGTCTTTGTAAGTCACTGTGTTTCAATTTATAATTAACACAAAATTACACAATATTTAACTCCATAATAAGTGACCTCGTAGGGATGTGCATAGAGAATGTATCGCCGAATAACAAAAGAATAAAATATATTTTCATATGCATAGTGAAATCAAAAAACAAACTAATAAACTACTCTCTTTTCTTTCTCTAAAACACACTCTACTCAGCATCCCCAAAGATGATAGACCCTAAGGAAAATAATTTTCCTCAAAACCTTCTGTGTGGAGCTAATGTAAAAGAAAAGATGATTTCTTTCTGTAGAGTGGAATGAACATAAAGATATTGGAATATAGAGATATGCTATGATGGCCACCCAACTGTCAGCAGACTATGCTCTAATAGTCTTAATTTGAATTTTAGTTGATATTTCTACGGTGTGTAGTAGTATTGGTTAACAATACAGTTTGAACACGTAAATTAATTGATTTTTTTAAAGGTGTGCTGTAATATTAGTTAACAATATCAGTGACACCAGGGAGCACATTCCCACCCCTTAAAAACTGCCGATAGCACATATCTTATATTTAAATAACTGTGATTGTACAACGTGTACTGCATTCACATTCTTGCTTGTTTGATGGAATAAAAAACGTTTTAAATTCATAAAAGCTTTTATTTCTTAATATGCTGGGTTAATAATGTATCTTTTATTGTCAGAAAAACCCAGTAAAAAAACTGACCACATTCTGTTAATTATGACATTTTTTATTTATTTGACATTTCATATATATAAAAGTTAAAAAAAGTGTATACAATTCCACCCAATAAACTTACACAATGTAAAATGCTGTTTAGAAATAATACACAAAATATGGTATTACAGTGAAACCCTTTTTTGAAAAGTTTTCCAAGGGACTGAAAAAAAACAAACTTCAAGCAGGAAAACCTTATATGTGGGAAAAATTTGAAAAATAACTGACAACCTATTTATTTTATTTTTTTCATCAATTTTAATTCAATTCAATATATTTATTTTAAAAACATTACAAAATTAAATTTTAAAATCTCTAAAGAAAAAAAAAATTAATATTAGATAAGCAGATTTAAAAAAATGACTGCAGCAACAAAGCGATTTTATTTAACAACAAAACTGCTCTCCGGATTTGTATGACCATTAGCAAGTTAGTTCTGCAAGCCGAGAGTCTATGCTGTCGGTGACGGAGATTTATCGGGAACATAGAAACTAATGCAACATGATGGTGGAGTTTTCAAACCATACACGAATCAGTCTGAAGAAATGTGTTACAATGAGCATGTCCCTTCTGACCCTTAGATGGTTCATCTGAGCATATCCAAGAGAAAGCTATTAAGGTAAAGTTATGGGAAGTAGCCATATTCCTTCGGGCAGAGAAACCTCAGAAATTTCTTCTGAATCTTCTCTAACATGAGGGAATACTTCACTTGGTGTATGCTCTAAACCACTGGCCAACTCAAGTTTTTTCCTAATCAAAGCATTGTATAGTACTGTGAGAACCCAGTGTCTCTAAAATTGTGAAACAGTGCAAAAGGATAAAACCCAACCTTTTCAATGAAATACTGCATGCCATCATGATATGAGCATGAAAAGTCTACCTAAGGGAACGTACCCATACTACGTGACCTCTTTGGGGGGTGCTCAAAATGTCACGCTTTGTACAAATGAGCGGCGGTTTGCTTACGATTTTGGTCACCGGGGGGGGGGGGGGGGGTTAAAAATTGCAAAAAATTGGTCACATAGTATGGGTACGTTCCCTAATATCAAATACAATAATAAGATTTTAGTAATGACTTTTCAAAGGAGATGTTGAGTTGATTTCATTCTGAGTAAGTTGTCCGTTGTGACATAAATGATTAATATTTTTGACAAATACCGGTTTTGTAAAAAATAACCTCAAAGGCACTGTGAATATGATTTTAGATTTTCACGGCCAAAAGTATTTTTGTTATTTGTTTCTGAGGTGTTTATGTCATGTTGCGCTACCTCCTCCTTTAGCCAACGTTTCAGACAGCGTTACAGTGTCCATCATCAGGGCAAATGTGTGATGTCACGCATCTGCTTTGATGATGGACACTGTAACGCTGTCCGAAACGTTGGCTAAAGGAGGAGGTAGCGCAACACGGCATAAAATCCCAAAAACCAATAACAAAAATGATTTTTTTTATACATTAACTCCACAGTAGACCCTGAGAAAAATAATTTCCCATGGGGCCTATGTCATCTTTGAGGAAGCTTTGTGGAGGATTTTTTAGGGAAAGGAAGGAGAGGAAGTTCTGGGGAAGAAAAAAGTATGAGGGGTGGGTAGGAATCTGGGGGTAAGTATGTCTAGGAGTGATGAACATATAAATGCATTCCTCCCACTATGGTGCAAGGTAACGAATCGAGTCCAGCTGGAGACGTCTAAAGATATCCCTCAACCAGTCTCTCTCAATCTGGCTCGCCACGCAGTAGGTGGACAGACACATCCGCCGCCAAGACCTAGACAAACCTCAACCCATGATCCGGACACCCCTGCAAAGTCACCAAATATAGCGAACCACTTAGGGTAACCTATGGCAGGGTTGCGGGTTATCCAATAAGTGGTTCCCGGGGTCCCTCCATACATACTGTGGATGTTGCGCTTTCCTTCCTTTTTAGGTGTATAATAAATACAATAATAATTGTTATTTATTTATTCTGAATTAAAAACCTTTGGCTTTCTTTTTTTCTAGCGGTAAACAGCAATAGATAGTGTAATTAACGACACCGTCCCAACTTCAAAGGCCAAAAACAAAATGCCACTTGCGGACCGGGCCGAAACACATATAACACCATTCTCAATGCTCGCGTAAACGCATCAGTGGATTCTCTGCTTCATTCCGTATTCACAGTATTAGAAAGAGTACGATATTTGTGCATGCGCATTAAGTTTTGCCTGCTTAGTTTTGTCTGAAGCCGAATACGCATTCGATGAGAGCATCCAATGCGCAGAAAACGACTTTTATGCGCATAGACATAGTGCACAGAATAGCATAATCAAACTGCGTGCATTAATTTACTGAGAGAAAAACACCAAATCTGACAAAATCATTTAAAAATGTAAAGATAAAAATAATTATCAATCAAAATATACTAATTCATAAGCGCGGCCTCCCCCGCAAATGCTCTACTTGTTGAACTGAGGTAGGTTCCAATCCGCACAGTTGGATAGTGTCATTATGAAGTAGTAAATGTTGCCAAATGTATGGAAAAAAGGCGACACCGCAAAATAATATGAACAGTGTCGGAATCATTTGTTTCATTCCGGAAAAATTGAACTAATTAGTTCTTACATAGGTTTTGAAGGAGATACTAAGTAATATCTTATTGCAAAATGCAATCGTGTGCGTTAAAGAGACACTTAATATCTCATGCGTTATAATTATGTAGATATTCATCCTACATACAGGCTGTAGATATTGGTAACTGGAGTCTTGCAAAATACCTTATAAATTACAGGCAATGTTTGATTATAAAATAATAACAGAAAAAATTGCATTATATTACGTTTCAACTTATTTAAAATCATGATTTGTTATCACAGTTGATCCTGATAACTTAAACAGCGCCTTGTGCAAAAATAATTTTGACATCCTTTACCAGACAACAACCTCCGTAGTCCAGTGGGTAAGACTCTTGACTCACAATCCGGAGGTCGCGGGTTCGAACCGGGCATACGCAAATAAATTTTATTTGATTAATTTGTGTTATTTCACAATTAATTCATTTAAAATAATATATAGTATATATGCGGCGTGTTCCAGAGTGGAAGATACTATCAGTATCGCCCTGGTGTAAGACCACCGGGAGGAATGCAGATCCCGCCAAATGTGGAGGATTTTAATAAAAATGCACTTTCTAGATGAGAAAAGTGTCGAAAAGTTGAATGAAAAAGAAATTAAGGCGCGCTCGGCAAAATTGAGGGAGATACAGCCGTTTAAAGAATGTATGAAATGACCGATACTGTCAGCCATTTTGTAAACTCAATTATTACCTTAAAGTTGGTAGCACTCGTAATCAACCAAGAGCCTAGATACGATTGTAGCCGACTTCATGTGATAGATGAGGCGCGTAATTATGAAATTTGTCTAGCGGACTTTTTTTCAACGATTTTTTAAACTGTTTATCACCTTCCAAATTAAAGTAACCTAACTAACTACGCTAAACATGGTTTGTGTAACATGGTTTGTGCCCCTTTATAACGCCTACTCGCGTCAACGCAAGATAAACATCCCAGTTTTCAAATAGTTTAGCGGCTACATGCTAGGTTTGTGTAACATGGTTTATGTAACATGGTCTGTGCCCCTTTATAACGCCTACTCGCGTCAACGCAAGAAAAACATCCCAGTTTTCAAGTAGTTTAGCGGCTACGCCAGGTTTGTTTAACATGGTTTATGACCATTATTAATTCTGTATTTCATAATTACGTATTATATATCACACGAAGTTGACTACAATCATATCAACCTTCGTTTATAGCAAGTCTGAGATACCAACATTATAGTAACGAAATGGCTGACAGTATCGGTTCATGAAGTGTCATTTCATACATTCTTTAAACGGCTGTATCTCCCTCAATTTTGCCGAGCGCGCCTTAATTTCTTTTTTATTCAACTTTTCCACACTTTTCCCATCTAGAAAGTGCATTTTTATTAAAATCCTCCACATTTGGCGGGATCTGCATTTCACCCAGACCACCATTCAGAATTGAAACGTCGCTTGAAAATGGCTTTAGCCGTGTTTGGTGACCTCTTGTGCGGTATTCACTGTAAAAAAAAAAAGGTGGACAAAGTAGTTGATTGCTGTAATCAATCTTTCTTTCTTCTTCTTCCTGGTGCTGTCCCAACTCATGCCTAGGTAGGCTGTTGGAGTCAGCTCTTCACGTTCTTAGATTGTAGTTTCTTCAGTTCCGAGTATCGCCTTCATCCAGGCCGTATCTTTTCAGTATTTTGGAGCATTGAGTCATCTAGGAGTTTTTTGGTCTTTCTCTGGACGACTGTCGATGAAGCTCCATAGGCATTACCTGCTTCACTGTGTGGTCTGATGGTCTCCGTCTTATGTGCCCTGTCGTTCCTCCAGCTTACTGTTTCTGTCCGTGACACCCAGGCTACCACGAATGCGTGAACTAACGTGCTGTTATCAATAATATTTTTTAAGATTAGTTTTATATTTCATAGAATTTGAATTTTAGCATTGCGTTCTTTGTAGCTAATGTCTCATTTTCGGCAGCTTCTGCTGACATATTTTATAAGAGATTCGTAAGTTTTCTTGCAGCCAAAGGAATAATACGGTGATTTTATCTTCTGGATTGCCGTTTGTCACCCGGTGGCCGCGGCACTTTTGAAGGTTAAAACAATAGGAAATACATAAAATCTATTTTTTTATGAAAATAATAAATAAATACCTTTTTAAAATGAATTCCTTTGATCAAGAGTCTTATTTTTGCAAGCTTGCCTCGTTAGCTAGTTAGTTTTCGTGTCACTCGGTATTTCAGTATAAATATCATACCAACATCTTCAATTTATGGAATAAATATATATCCAATATTGGGGGCATTTTCAAAATCTTTCCTGTAAGTAAATAAATTACGATTTATCATTTTCAAAATCTTTCCCGTAAGAAATTACGATTTAGGTTATATCATACGTCTGACGTGTTAGCTTATTTTCGAGCTAATCTGTCTTTAAGTGACATAAAATTATCAATAGAGTATTATTTCATTTATATCTTACATATTTGCAGTCAGTAATTTAATTCATAATCAGTTTCTACCCGTATCAATCAAAGAATAAATATACCAATTCAAAGCGAAGCCGCGACGCCATATTTAATATTTATGTGTCAGTAAATAAGTTGCCACCTTGAATACGGAGTTTAGTGTTGCCGTTTCTAAAAAAAACCTATTTCAGAGGTAAAATAATCTTATGTTTAGTAAGAAGTAGAAAGTAAAATAATCTTATGTTTAATAAGAAAGCAACGAAACATAAATATATTAACTTTGATTCTTTATTATTCGTAACATTTTACAATATACCCGCAAATAGAATGAAAAAAACATGTTTTTGAAAAATTAACAACAAACACACCCGAAAAATATTTTTTTTTTACACATTTTTTTTGCTGTTTTCAAACTTGATATGCAGAACTCCATTTAAAATATATTTCCAAATAATAATATGATAGTATAAATGAGTTGAAAAAAAAAGAACAAACAATTTCACATGAGGTAGAAGAAATTCTACCACAACTTCAATAATTTATTTTTTCTAGTTAGTGTAGGTATATTTAAAGCAGTTAATTTAGGTATCCAATTAAATTTATATGAAATGTATTTTATATTTTAACGTATCCATATTATTTATTGTCAAAATTAACAATTTTAGTAAGAGACATTGTGAACCCGTATTAAAATCAATGAGACTACATTCCAAAATCAGCCATTCCAAAATCAAGCACCTGGCAACATTATATTAAGAAAGTCGCTGTATTGAGTCATGTTGAGTGCCCTTTTTTCGTGAATTGGAAATTTTTGTGTAAAATCAGACGACCCCGCCATTCGAACGGATAAAAATAGAACTACAACCGTATGCGATAGACATTTGATTTTTTCTAATGTGAACAATCCACACTCGTATTCCGCACCGCTAGATGTCTCCCGTAAAGTTTTGGCAAACGTATAAATTAAAATTAAAAATGTTTCCCGATCCAGAAAAAAAAACAAAAGCTCGTGCCGAAGACTTCGAAGGAGATTGAACCGTGAAGCCTTCCGAAATGCTGAACGCCAAGGTCCACTTTGGCTTGAGGATCGATGGCTGAAAATTCTCATACGATTTTAGTTACGCTGCCCGTTGACCGAAACTGACCTCTCAAAGTGTACGAATCTCGAGGAGCCGAAAGGTCGTTTTGGCGTGACAGGTTTGGCTTAATTTTTTCATACAAAAAAGAGTGAGTTTTCCTGACCTGCCCCAAAACTAAACAATACTATATAAAAACCAAACAATACTATATATACTAGCTGGGCCCATTGCAAAAGCAATAAACGGGTTTAAACAGTATGCGATTTGACGTGTGAACGTGGATGAAGCGAGGAGGAGTGTGTGTTAAATTAAATATAAATCGGTTAAATATCAAATTTTCATTGCAATCGGTTAATTGGTTTAGCAATGCGTAATTTCATGATACCAGAGCTCACTGTTGTACACAAAAACCATTGCCGGCCAGCGCACATCAAATCAACAAACGCAATCGGATGAACGGTTTAGCAAAGCATAATCTTATGATGCCCAAGCTCACTATTTTATACAGAAAGAATCGAAGGGATGCAGCAATCAAATCCCCAAAGTTTCATCGCAATCGGATGAACGGTTTAGCAATGCATAATTTCATGATGCCAGAGCTCACTATTTTATACAGAAAGAATTGAGGCGATGCGCACATGAAATCCCCAAAGTTTCATCGCGATCGAAGACAAAATAACACAGAACGTGAAAATAAATTAAAAAAAGTGTGCTTTAGACCACACGACTGAAGTAAAACTTCACTTACTTATGCCAGATACCCGTTATATATAATGTTAAATAGTGCAGGCGCTTGCATTATAATGCAGTTTCCCGGGACTTGGGACGGAAACATTACAGTTTTATTGACCCCGAGGTTAAAGTGCCCTTGCAACGCACGCCGGATACCCGTTGTAAATAATTTTATATAGTGCAGGCGCTTGCATTATAATGTAGTTTCCCGGGACTTGGGATGGAACCATTATAATTAAGTTGACCCCGAGGTTACAGTGACCTTGCAACGCATGCCGGGTACCCGTTGTATATAATGTTATATAGTGCAGGCGCTTGCATTATAATGTAGTTTCCGGGGACTTGGGATGGAACCATTACAGTTTAGTTGACCCTGAGGTTAAAGTGCAGTTGCAACGCATGCCGGGTACCCGTAGTATATAATGTTACATAGTGCAGGCGCTTGCATTATAATGTAGTTTCCCAGGACTTCGGATGGAAACATTACAGTTTTATTGACCCCGAGGTTAAAGCGGCCTTGCAACGCATGCCGGGTACCCGTTGTATATAATTTTATAAAGTGCATAATTTTATAAAGTTGTTTCCCGGGACTTGGTAGGGAACCATTACGGTTTAGTTGACCCCGAAGTTAAAGTGGCCTCGCAACGCATGCCGGGTACCCGCTGTATATAATTAATTTATTTACGCACAAATAGTCCATTAACAATAACAATCGGTTGCACGGTTTAGCAGTGCAAAATTTCATTATGCCGGAGCTCACTATTGTAGTTGTATTGTATTTCATTTTGCAAGTGTAAGTACTAAGTAGGTACTTTGTTGTAATATTTCACCAAAACGACGCCATTATGCTGTTGAGCATAAAATAATTTTCACTACAAATAAATTCATTCAATATCATGTTTTGATTTTTAAATGAAAAAAGTCCCCGCAAGTAAGTACCTACCTAGAACACGCGTAATTATTTTTTTTATTTAACAATGTCCAAATAGAACACACTTAAAAATAAAAAAAATAATTAATAAAAAAAAGTTGACAATTCTTTAAATTTTCAGTTCTATAAAGTTCCGTTCGAGTTCTGTAATTATTTCAGTTTTGTGATGTAACTGGTCTGTAATGATAAAACAATAGAATTTGAGTAGAACCATCACAGAACGTGAAAATTAACTTTAAAAAAGTTCAATTATTCTGTATCATCGAAACAACCTTACCGTAGTATTTATTGCATTAAAACCTAATTCGTTGTGTAGGTACCCATTCAGGTAGGTACCTGCGCATTTCCTTAGATTCCGGCAATCTTAGCTTTTTTCATCATATTTGCAATACTACCGAAATAAGTAGGTACCTACCCCAAATGAAAAACGTGTTAATTTGAACTGGCCAGCAAATATTTAAACTTCCGATGGAATCTGTGAGCGCGTTTTTTGATGATTTTTTTTCGGAAAATTTCGAGTTTTGTCAGCATCTCCTGACGTATTTTATATGAGAATCATATGTTTTATTGGTGTTAAAAGTTGCGGAATCTATCCGGCTATCGTATTTACAAAAAACATCTAGCCCGGAATCTGTTTTTCGGCGGTAATGTCGTTTTCCGAAAAACAACGACCGAAACCGCCGAGAGTTCCGTTTTGTTAGGCTAAAAATTTGACGTCTACGATCCCTGACCTGACTCAATATTCCTAGCATTTTCATTTGCATTGAAACTGATGGCCAAAATGACATCTTTTTTTTGGAAACGCGAACCTGTCGGCAGGAAATGTAACCTGGCCGAATTGAGTGTGATTTTACTATTGGTTCTAGTTTTCGCCGTTGATTCGCATCGGTTTTTCTGTGAATAAAGCGCTAATTTTGTCGAAAAAAACTGACCTCGCAAAATCAAAGTACTGAGGATGAAACTGATGGCCAAAATGACATCTTTTTTTTGGAAACGCGAACCTGTCGGCGGGAAATGTAACCTGGCCGAGTTGAGTATAATTTTACTATTGGTTCTAGTTTTCGCCGTTGATTCGCGTCAGTTTTTCTGTGAATAAGGCGCTAATTTTGTCGACAAAAATAAACTCCGCAAAATCAAAGTACTGAGGGTGCACTGAATTTGCTTGAACCGAAAGTGAACCTTGAGGTGGGTGAAACGTAAAGGGCGTACTGGTCGTTTTTGCGTCAACGAAAAAGTGCGCGGAAAAAGAGCTTTCCCAAAGTGAACAATACTATATACTAGCGGGGCCCGTTGCAAAAATGCAACTAACGGGTTAAAAAATTATGCGATTTGCGTGTGAACATGGATGAAGCGAGGAGGAGTGTGTGTTAAAAAATATATGAAGAAACCTGAGGTTGCAGTGACCTTGCAACGCATGCCGGGTACCCGTTGTATATAATGTTATGTAGTGCAGCGCTTGCATTAAAATGTAATTTGCCAGGAATTGGAATGGAACCATTACAGTTAAGTTGACCCCGAGGTTACAGTGATTTTGCAACGCATGCCGGGTAACCTTTGTATATAATGTTATAATGTAAAGCAGGCGTTTGCATTAAAATTTTATTTCCCGGGAGTCGGGATGAAACCATTACAGTAAAGTTGACCCCTAGGTTACAGTGACCTTGCAACGCATACCGGGTACCCGTTGTATATAATGTTATATAGTGCAGGCGCTTGCTTTAAAATGTTATTTCCCGGGAATTGGGATGGAACCATTACAGTTAAGTTGACCCCGATGTTACAGTGACCTTGCAACGCATGCCGTGTAACCGTTGTATATTATGTTATAAATTGCAGGCGCTTGCATTAAAATTTTATTTCCCGGGAATCGGGATGAAACCATTACAGTAAAGTTGACCCCTAGGTTACAGTGACCTTGCAACGCATGCCGGGTACCCGTTGTATATAATGTTATATAGTGCAGGCGCTTGCATTATAATGTAGTTTCCGGGGACTTGGGATGGAACCATTAGAGTTTAGTTGACCCTGAGGTTAAAGTGGCCTTGCAACGCATGCCGGGTACCCGTAGTATATAATGTTACATATTGCAGGCGCTTGCATTATAATGTAGTTTCCCAGGACTTCGGATGGAAACATTACAGTTTTATTGACCCCGAGGTTAAAGCGGCCTTGCAACGAATGCCGGGTACCCGTTGTATATAATTTTATAAAGTGCATAATTTTATAATGTTGTTTCCCGGGACTTGGTAGGGAACCATTACGGTTTAGTTGACCCCGAAGTTAAAGTGGCCTCGCAACGCATGCCGGGTACCGCAGTTTAGCAGTGCAAAATTTCATTATGCCGGAGCTCACTATTGTAGTTGTATTGTATTTCATTTTGCAAGTGTAAGTACTAAGTAGGTACTTTGTTGTAATATTTCACCAAAACGACGCCATTATGCTGTTGAGCATAAAATAATTTTCACTACAAATAAATTCATTCAATATCATGTTTTGATTTTTAAATGAAAAAAGTCCCCGCAAGTAAGTACCTACCTAGAACACGCGTAATGTATATATATATACAATGTTCAAATAGAACACACTTAAAAATAAAAAAAATAATTAATAAAAAAAATTGACAATTCTTTAAATTTTTCTAGTAAATTTTCAGTTCTATAAAGTTCCGTTCGAGTTCTGTAATTATTTCAGTTTTGTGATGTAACTGGTCTGTAATGATAAAACAATAGAATTTGAGTAGAACCATCACAGAACGTGAAAATTAACTTTAAAAAAGTTCAATTATTCTGTATCATGGAAACAACCTTACCTTAGTATTTATTGCATTAAAACCTAATTCGTTGTGTAGGTACCCATTCAGGTAGGTACCTGCGCATTTCCTTAGATTCCGGCAATCTTAGCTTTTTTCATCATATTTGCAATACTACCGAAATAAGTAGGTACCTACCCCGAATGAAAAACGTGTTAATTTGACTGGCCAGCAAATATTTAAACTTCCGATGGAATCTGTGAGCGCGTTTTTTGATGATTTTTTTTCGGAAAATTTCGAGTTTTGTCAGCATCTCCTGACGTATTTTATATGA
This sequence comes from Limnephilus marmoratus, assembly GCA_917880885.1. Taxonomy (NCBI): domain Eukaryota; kingdom Metazoa; phylum Arthropoda; class Insecta; order Trichoptera; family Limnephilidae; genus Limnephilus; species Limnephilus marmoratus. The sequence continues at coordinate 3,301,584 of OU862906.1, read as the reverse complement.
GAATCATATGTTTTATTGGTGTTAAAAGTTGCGGAATCTATCCGGCTATCGTATTTTCAAAAAACATCTAGCCCGGAATCGGTTTTTCGGCGGTAATGTCGTTTTCCGAAAAACAACGACCGAAACCGCCGAGAGTTCCGTTTTGTTAGGCTAAAAATTTGACATCTGAGATCCTGACCTATGTCAATAGTCCTATATAGCATTTTCCTTTGTGAAATTAGCGGGTTTTTTCCTAAATTTTTTTTTTCAAACGCCGTCTGTCGGCGGGAAATATAATCGAGTGATTCGAGTAGAGCTTCTAGTTTTCGCCGCCGATTCGTATCGGAGAATAAATCCCTGTATATATTTCATTTTGTCGAAAAAAATTTCTCCCAGCTTCCTTATTACGATTTGCTTCAACCGAAAGTGACCCGTGAGGTTTCACCCACCCGAGGGGCAAAGTGGTAGCTTTTCGCCTCAAATCGAAAGTGAGTTTTTTCGACCAATGGCGTGAGCGGAAAAAGTGAGTTTTCTCGACCAATGGCGTGAGCGGAAAAAGTGACCTTTTCCCTGACCTACCCCAAAACTGAACATTAATATATATACTAGGTTTTGCCCGTTGCAGAAGCAACTGACGGGTTTAAACACTATGCGATTTGACGTGTGAACGTGGATGAAGCGAGGAAGAGTGTGTGTTAAATTAAATATACGAAGAAACCTGAGGTTACAGTGACCTTGCAACGCATGCCGGGTACCCGTTATATATAACGTTATGTAGTGCAGCGCTTGCATTAAAATGTAATTTCCCAGGAATTGGAATGGAACCATTACAGTTAAGTTGACCCCGAGGTTACAGTGACCTTGCAACGCATGCCGAGTAACTGTTGTATATTATGTTATAAATTGCAGGCGCTTGCATTAAAATTTTATTTCCCGGGAATCAGGATGAAACCATTACAGTAAAGTTGACCCCTAGGTTACAGTGACCTTGCAACGCATACCGGATACCCGTTGTATATAATGTTATATAGTGCAGGCGCTTGCTTTAAAATGTTATTTCCCGGGAATTGGGATGGAACCATTACAGTTAAGTTGACCCCGAGGTTACAGTGACCTTGCAACGCATGCCGTGTACCCGTTGTATATTATGTTATAAATTGCAGGCGCTTGCATTAAAATTTTATTTCCCGGGAATCGGGATGAAACCATTACAGTAAAGTTGACCCCTAGGTTACAGTGACCTTGGAACGCATGCCGGGTACCCGTTGTATATAATGTTATATAGTGCAGGCGCTTGCATTATAATGTAGTTTCCGGAGACTTGGGATGGAACCATTAGAGTTTAGTTGACCCTGAAGTTAAAGTGGCCTTGCAACGCATGCCGGGTACCCGTAGTATATAATGTTATATAGTGCAGGCGCTTGCATAATAATGTAGTTTCCCAGGACTTCGGATGGAAACATTACAGTTTTATTGACCCCGAGGTTAAAGCGGCCTTGCAACGCATGCCGGGTACCCGTTGTATATAATTTTATAAAGTGCATAATTTTATAATGTTGTTTCCCGGGACTTGGTAGGGAACCATTACGGTTTAGTTGACCCCGAAGTTAAAGTGGCCTCGCAACGCATGCCGGGTACCGCAGTTTAGCAGTGCAAAATTTCATTATGCCGGAGCTCACTATTGTAGTTGTATTGTATTTCATTTTGCAAGTGTAAGTACTAAGTAGGTACTTTGTTGTAATATTTCACCAAAACGACGCCATTATGCTGTTGAGCATAAAATAATTTTCACTACAAATAAATTCATTCAATATCATGTTTTGATTTTTAAATGAAAAAAGTCCCCGCAAGTAAGTACCTACCTAGAACACGCGTAATGTATATATATATACAATGTTCAAATAGAACACACTTAAAAATAAAAAAATAAAATTAATAAAAAAAATTGACAATTCTTTAAATTTTTCTAGTAAATTTTCAGTTCTATAAAGTTCCGTTCGAGTTCTGTAATTATTTCAGTTTTGTGATGTAACTGGTCTGTAATGATAAAACAATAGAATTTGAGTAGAACCATCACAGAACGTGAAAATTAACTTTAAAAAAGTTCAATTATTCTGTATCATCGAAACAACCTTACCTTAGTATTTATTGCATTAAAACCTAATTCGTTGTGTAGGTACCCATTCAGGTAGGTACCTGCGCATTTCCTTAGATTCCGGCAATCTTAGCTTTTTTCATCATATTTGCAATACTACCGAAATAAGTAGGTACCTACCCCGAATGAAAAACGTGTTAATTTGACTGGCCAGCAAATATTTAAACTTCCGATGGAATCTGTGAGCGCGTATTTTGATGATTTTTTTTCGGAAAATTTCGAGTTTTGTCAGCATCTCCTGACGTATTTTATATGAGAATCATATGTTTTATTGGTGTTAAAAGTTGCGGAATCTATCCGGCTATCGTATTTTCAAAAAACATCTAGCCCGGAATCGGTTTTTCGGCGGTAATGTCGTTTTCCGAAAAACAACGACCGAAACCGCCGAGAGTTCCGTTTTGTTAGGCTAAAAATTTGACATCTGAGATCCTGACCTATGTCAATAGTCCTATATAGCATTTTCCTTTGTGAAATTAGCGGGTTTTTTCCTAAATTTTTTTTTTCAAACGCCGTCTGTCGGCGGGAAATATAATCGAGTGATTTGAGTAGAGCTTCTAGTTTTCGCCGCCGATTCGTATCGGAGAATAAATCCCTGTATATATTTCATTTTGTCGGAAAAAAATTACCCCCAGTTTCCATTCGGAATTTGCTTCAACCGAAAGTGAACCTTGAGGTGGGTGAAACGCAAAGGGCGTACTGGTCGTTTTTGCGTCGACGAAAAAGTGAGCTTTTCCCGACCTACCCCAAAACTAAACAAAACTATATATACTAGCGGGGCCCGTTGCAAAAATGCAACTAACGGGTTAAAAAATTATGCGATTTGCGTGTGAACGTGGATGAAGCGAGGAGGAGTGTGTGTTAAATTAAATATATAAAGAAACCTGAGGTTACAGTGACCTTGCAACGCATGCCGGGTACCCATTGTTTATAATGTTATAATATAGTGCAGGCATTTGCAAGGCGCTTGCCTAATAATGTAGTTTCCCTGAACTTGGAATGGAACCATTACAGTTATGTTGACCCCAAGGTTACAGTGATGTTGCAACGCATGCTTTGTATATAATGTTTTAATATAAAGCAGGCGTTTGCAAGGCGCTTGTATTATAATGTAGTTTCCCGGAACTTGGAATGGAACCATTACAGTTAAGTTGACCCCGAGATTACAGTGATGTTGCAACGCATGCCGGGTACCCGTTGTATATAATGTAATATAGAAATACAAATCCCCAAAGTTGTCCTTTATTGGATTACCAACACGTCTGCCATAGGTCACCTCAAGTGGTTCGCTACGTTTGGTGATATAGTAGGGGTGCCCGGGTTCATGGGGTGAGGTCTGTCTAGGTCTTGGAGGCGGATGACCAGGACACACTGAACCCCAGATTCCTACCCACCCCTTAAACCCTTTTCCTTCCCAGAACTCTCATCTCCTTCCTTTCCTAAAAAAAATCCTCCACACAGCATCCCCAAAGAAGACATAGGCCCTGAGGGAAATTATTTTCCCCACGGCCTCCTGTGTGGAGCTCATGTAAAAAAAAAATAATTAAATGCATATAAATTCACCTTTCCTGTCTATGTCAGTCTTAAATGATGACCTACATAGTACCCTTGGATGGTGAAAGCCAGAAATAATTGAGAAAAAAACATGTTCTTAATATTTTTTCCCTTGCTTAGTTCTGCACTCCTGGTATTTATCCTTTTTTTACATGAGCTCCACACAGGAGACCCCGAGGAAAATAATTTCCCTCAGGGTCATCTCATCTTTGTAGATGTTGGGTTGAGGGTTTTTTAAGGCAAAAAAGGCGAGGAGAGCAACGCTCAGTGGTTAAACATACGTATGTATAAGGCCACCCGCAGGGCCTAGCAGCTGAAACCTGTCAAACAGAAGTATCTAGTCGCCATCGGAGGCATGCACACATCAAATTCCCAAAGTTTCGTCGCAATCGGATGAACGGTTTAGCAATGCATAATTTCATGATGCCAGAGCTCACCATTTTATACATTAAGAATCGAAGGTCCCCAAAGTTTCATCGGAATCGAAGAAGAATTAACACAGAACGTGAAAATTAACTAAAAAAAGTATGCTTTTACCTGCATAATTTGGCAAAAAATTGACCATGTTAAGATATTTAAATTTATTAATTTTCATAACGTTGCTTGAAATGGCTTTTGCCATTTTTGGTGACCAGATCTGAATAGCCAGGTACTTCCCCACCTTCCTCGTCTCCATCTCCTTCCCCTCCCCACTACCTTTAGCCTCACAACATACCCCAACTGGGGATGCCATAGTTTCACTGACTTCAGTAGTTGGGACTCTTGTGCCGTATTATCATTAAAATTTAGTTAATAATGTATAAAACAATTAATTTCCGTACAATTTTCAAGTACCTACACCATTTGAAAAAAAAATTGTACCATCTTTGCTATTAAATTTACACAATATATTAATTTTTCATTAATTCGTCAACAACGTTCCCTCATAAGTAGGTACTGGCCATTACTGGTATTATTATTTGAGAATGTCCAAAGAGAACGAAACTTTACCTACACATTCATAAATGAAAAATATTTTGATAGGTTCTTTCAAAAAAATTTAATAATTCTTTAAAATTTTCAAGATAATTTTCACGTTCTGTGAAAGTTATTTTAAAGTTCTGTAATTGTGTCAGTTTTGTGGTGCAACTGGATAAAATGATATAACATCAGAACTCGAATAGAACTTACGCAGAACGTTAGAATTAACTTTAAAGAAATGTTGAATTCTTCAATTTTATTGCAACAACCCGGCATCCAACGTAAGTACCTACATAATTCGTCTAGGTACCTACTCATTTTCGCAAAAAAACCACGGTAGTAAGTCGGTAAGCCGGTAGGTAGGTACCTAAGCACTTATTTCCATCACTAAGTTGCATGGTTTATCTGTGTGTTCTAAATAACAGGGTCCGCCAAAACTGCGTTACTCATTTTTGGTAAAAATAAATTGATTAAATAATAATTTTTTTTTTTAAATAAAAATAAAATCGTCTTTTTTTAAAATATTTTTCTAGAAATGACATCGGTCAAACATCCAACTTTTAAATTCACGAACGCGCATACTACTTTCGTAATAAATAATTATTCACAACGATACATGTATGGAAAAAAACGGAAATTCTAAGCATCGTCATTTGAGAAATGTTTCTACGCCGCTCAAACGTTAGTCGTGAAGGCCCGACTATATTTTCGAAAAAAAAAATATCAAGAAAATTATCATTCAAAATAATTAAAAAAATAATTATTATATTTCGAGCAGTATTTTTTTTACCACCGTGTACCGGCATAATAACGATTCATGAATGATGAAATTCGATTTTAAAACCTGCTAACAACGCCAATTTAAGACACTCCAATTTTGTTTCGCGTTCGAATTTGAATTTTAGTCTATTTTGAAATTTTTCTAATGAAATGTTTTAATTCTATGTCCTGTCGACTGGCGGCGCCGTGAAAACAGTACATAATTTTAAAGATTAGTTTCAATACTCGACTTTTATGTTGTTTTTTTGCACATGTCAACTTGGAATGGAATACAGTTAAGTTGATCCCGAGGTTACAGTGATGTTGCAACGCATGCCGGGAACCCTTTGTATATAATGTTATAATATAAAACAGGCGTTTGCAAGGCGCTTGCATTATAATGTAGTTTCCCGGAACTTGGAATGGAACCATTACAGTTAAGTTGACCCCGAGATTACAGTGATGTTGCAACGCATGCCGGGTACCCGTTGTATATAATGTTATAATACATTGCATGCGTTTGCAAGGCGCTTGAATTATAATGTAGTTTCCCGGAACTTGGAATGGAACCATTACAGTTAAGTTGACCCCGAGGTTACAGCGATGTTGCAACGCATGCCGGGTACCCTTTGTATATAATGTTATAATATAAAGCAGGCGTTTGCAAGGCGCTTGTATTATAATGTAGTTTCCAGGAACTTGGAATGGAACCATTACAGTTAAGTTGACCCTGAGGTTGCAGTGATCTTGCAACGCATGCCGGGTACCCTTTGTATATAATGTTATAATATAAAGCAGGCGTTTGTAAGGCTCTTGCATTATAATGTAGTTTTCCGGAACTTGGAATGGAACCATTACAGTTAAGTTGACCCCGAGATTACAGTAATGTTGCAACGCATGCCGGGTACCCGTTGTATATAATGTTATAATACAGTGCATGCGTTTGCAAGGCGCTTGAATTATAATGTAGTTTCCCGGAACTTGGAATGGAACCATTACAGTTAAGTTGACCCCGAGGTTACAGTGTTGTTGCAACGCATGCCAGGTACCCGTTGTATATAATGTAATGTAGAAATACAAATCCCCAAAGTTGTCCTTTATTGGATAACCAACTTCTCTGCCATAGGTCACCTCAAGTGGTTCGCTACGTTTGGTGATTTAGTAGGGGTGTCCGGGTTCATGGGGTGAGGTCTGTCTAGGTCTTGGAGGCGGATGTCCAGGACACACTGAACCCCAGATTCCTACCCACCCCTTAAACCCTTTTCCTTCCCAGAACTCTCATCTCCTTCCTTTCCTTAAAAAAAATCCTCCACACAGCATCCCCAAAGATGACATAGGACCTGAGGGAAATTATTTTCCCCACGGCCTCCTGTGCGGAGCTCATGTAAAAAAAAAAAATTAAATGCATATAAATTCACCTTTCCCAAAAAGCCAGAAATAATTGAAAAAAACATGTTCTTAATATATTTTCCCTTGCTAAAAGAACAGAAAAAATATTCTTTCATAGCGTACTCTACCCCCCCCCCCCCCCTTCCTCCATCCCGCAAAACCCCTCCCGGGTTCCCCTCCCCCTTCCCAGATTACCCTCCCCCCTCCGTGGTTTTTTCCCCCCTCCCGCGCTCATTATTTCATTGCCGTTACATTTGGTTTTCAAACAGCTCGCGTGCCACCTATTGAAATATTTTTATGCAAATTTCGTAATGCCAGAGCTCACCAGCCAATAAACAAACATAACAACAAAAAAATTATTCAATTTTGTGCAGTCTTTCGGAAGTTATACGCGTTCATACATTTCGACGATTGATTTTTATGCAAATTTCATAATGCCAGAGCTTACCAGTAGTTTTATAGAAACCTTGTCCTATCAGTAACGAAAACAATAAAAAAAGAATTTTCAGATTCGGTGCATTCGTTCGAAAGTTATACGCATATATACATTTCGGCAATTCATTTTTATACAAATTTCATTATGGCAGATCTCACCGGTATTTTTATGCAAAACCTTGTCCTAACAGTAACGAACCCACCAAAAAAACAATTATTCAATTCGATGCATCCGTTCGAAAGTTATGCGCGTGCAAACATTTCGGCAACCATTTTATACAAATTTCATAATGCCAGTGCTCACCAGAAGATCAATAAAAACCTTATCCTAACAATTACAAACACAAAACAAAAATAATTATCCAATTCGGTGCATGCATTCGAAAGTTATGGGCGTACTTGCATATCGGCGATTCATTTATAATACCTATATCAGTTTCTCAGGCACCTAACGATTTTATAGTTTTTCATACAGTTAAATATTCCTCAGTCAATTTCTGCGCTCCTGGTAGGTACCCTGTAACGTTTATACAGAATGTGCAATGCAATTTTTCACAAAAATGGCGCTTTAATTTTATTTTTATAATTTTATAATATATCAGTTTCTCAGGTACCTACCGATTTTACAGTTTTTCATATAGTTAAACATACGTATGTATAAAGCCGCCGACAGGGCCTAGCAGCAGAAATCTGCCAAACAGAAGTATGTAGACACAATCGGAGACATGCCATCATCAAATTCTCAAAGATTCGTCGCAATGGGATGAACGGTTAACCGTGTATAATTTAATGAAGCTAAAACAACATATTATTATCTCGGTCAATTTCTGCGCTCCTGATACTTTGGATCCATTATTTTACAAAACCTAGGGTTTTTTTTCACAAAAATGGCGCTATAATTTTATTTTTATTATTTAGGAAAACAAATTTGGTCATCGGGATAAGCACCTCATTTTATTTGATTTTATTAAATTTTGTATTAAGTACCTACTTAGTATTTAAATGGTTAATAATATTTCATTTATATGGCAACACAACCGTTAAACTTTGTCTCAACCACCTCAAGCACAGCCTGAAAATCGAACACCTGCGCCCGTTTTAGAACATTTTACATACAAATTACGTCAGCTAAGGCTGTCAGGGCCTCGCTGAAAACTTGCGGTGGTTTTGAATAATGTTCCATGCTTAGTGTTGCAAGATTCGAGAAAATTTAATAAAGATTATTATTTACCCTCGTACGAATACAATCAATTTGAAACTTGTTCCATCAGTCGTTGAACAACAGCATTTTTTTCGCGCTAGGATCTGCGAACGTTCCAATTTAGATTTCGACACATTTTTGAATTTCTCCAAGGAAAAGCTGCGGTTGTAGATTCTGTCGATAGGCGTCTCCGTGTAAATTGTACCTATTTTTAAACATTAGTTTCAAAATATGACTTTTCCGTAGTTTTTTCGCAAATGTCAGTTTTCAATCGAATATTACAACGATGTTTTTGTGAAAAATGATAATTGCGATGGTCAATTGACCTTTTAAAAAGTCTCGTTGACGTAATTTTACTAAATTTTGGCTTCCAAGCGTGATATTTTCTAAGAAATCACGTATGCCAGTCGGCCGGTGGGAAATCGAAAAATGAAGAATGACATTTAAAATTTATGTACCTAGCCAAATCAATTTTGTATGGGAGATTTTCGCTACATCTTTCTCAACTTTTGCAGGCATTTGAAAAGAGATAGATACAATGAATTCGCTTCGAAGAAGAGTGAACCGTGGGGCCTTTGAAATCGGATGAGCTTAGAGATCAATTTGGCTTGCCAAATTTTACCAAATTTTTGCAAGCCAAAATGACCCGTGAGGTTTCACCCACCCGAGGGGCAGAGTGGTCGCTTTTCCCCTCAAATCGAAAGTGAGGTTTTCCGTGACCTTTCCCAAAAGTGAACAATACTATATATACTAGGTTTTGCCCGTTGCAGAAGCAACTGACGGGTTAAAGCACTGTGCGATTTGATGTGTGAACGTGGATGAAGCGAGGAGTGTGTGTTCAATAAATATTTGAAGAAAAAAACGATGTTTGAATGTAGACGAAGCGAGGTGTGTGCGCCACATAGAGGGCACAGGCAGTAGACTGCTCAATTTGGTACACCTACTATAGGGCCACTTCGGTCAACTGGTTCAAGGAGTTCAGTATGGGAATAAAAGTTATTTTTTTAATCCATTTTTTTTGGAATTTTTATAATATTGAAATTTTATGGATCTTAAATTTTTTTCAGATTTTAAAATGTTTTGGATTTTTAAATTTTTTGGATTTTTAAATTTTTTTCGATTTTTAAATTTTTTTGATTTTAAATTTTTTTGGATTTTTAAATTTTTTGAAATTTGAAATTTTTTTCGATTTTAAAATTTTTTGATTTTAAAATTTTTTCGTTTTTAAAATTTTTTGGATTTTGAAATTTTTTGGATTTTAAAATTTTTTTCGATTTTAAAATTTTTTTGATTTTAAATTTTTTGGATTTTAAAATTTTGTGAACTTTAAAATTTTTTGGATATTGAAATTTTTTTCGATTTTGAAATTTTTTGGAATTTAAAATTTTTTCGATTTTAAAATTTTTTGGATTTTGAAATTTTTTGGATTTTAAAATTTTTTTCGATTTTAAAATTTTTTGGATTTTATTTTTTTTGAATTTTAAAATTTTTTGGATTTTAAAATTTTTTTGGATTTAAAATTTTATGAAATTTAAAATTTTTTGGATTTTTAAATTTTTTGTATTTTGAAATTAAAATTATTTTTAAATTGGTTATCAAAATAACGTAATATAATATTTTTATAATTAATGTAATATATTAATTATTTTTTGATTGATTAGTTTGTGTTATTTCTCATTAACACTAATTAACTTATAAAGTATAAGTTCTGGTGTAAAATCACCATTCAGAATTGAAACTTTGTTTGAAATGGCTTTGGCCGTGTTTACTTACCAGATCTGAGGTTCAATTTGGGAGGCGGGAATAGGAACCGTCGCCTCAGGAACCTTTATTGGATAACCAACACCTCTGCCATAGGTCACCCTAGATGATTCGCTACGTTTAGTGATTTAGCAGAGGTGCCCGGGTTCATGGGATGAGGTTTGTCTAGGTCTGATGATCAGGACACACTGATCCCCAGATTCCTATCCACCCTTTAATCCCTTTTCCTTCCCAGAACTCTCCTCTCCTTCGTTTCCCTAAAAGGCGAAGCGAGCAGGAGTGTGTTAAATTAAATATATGAAGAAAAAACAATATCTGAATGCGGATGAAGCGAGGAGTGAGCGCCTACAAAGGGAACAGGTAGTCGACCGCTCCCCCAAAGTTTCATCGCAATCGGATGAACGGTTTAGCAATGCATAATTTCATGATGCCAGAGCTCACTATTTTATACAAAAACCATCGCGGGCATTCATATATCAAATCCCCAAAGTTTCATCACAATCGGATGAACGGTTTAGCAATGCATAATTTCACGATGCCAGAGCTCACTATTCTATACAGAAAGAATCGACTGGATGCACACATCAAATCCCCAAGGTTTCATCGCAATCGAATATTTGACGGGTGTATGTGGATGAAGCGAGAAGCGCTTGTTGAATTAAATATACAAAGAAAAAACGATGTTTGAATGTGGATAAGGCGAGGAGTGTGTGCCTACAAAGGGCACAGGAAGTCGACCGCTCAATTCCATATACCTGCTCTCGGGCCGATTCGGTCGCCCGGTTCAAGGTGTTCAGTACGGGCCTTCTCTCGCAAATCAGTACGGGCCTTCTCTCGCAAAAGGGGGCCGCGGAGATGCCTGCTCAGTTTTTCACTGCGCCATTCCGGGTGCAGGTCGATACGCGTAATTTGATACCCGTACGTATAATTTCCTGCTGCAAAGAAGACTTACCAACTCTTTCACTCATTCACTCTATGTATGAATGTATGTTTACAGTTCAGGTAGCAATTGAAAAGCTGAAGTGATAGCGTTGCCAACTCTACGTCTTTTTAGATCTAAGTATTTTAGGCCTTCCCTGTACACCTACGAACTTCAGTCGCAGAATCTACGTATTTTCTTTGAAATTGTACAAATTGAAAAAATTACACATCTCATTAGGCTGAAGAAGTATATTTTCAGTTACTTTAGGGAACGTACCCATACTACATGACCAACTTTTTGCAATTTTTAACCCCCCCCCCCCGGTGACCAAAATCCTAAGCAACCCGCCGCTCATTTGTATGGAGCGTGACATTTTGAAGACCCCCCCCTCCCTAAACGTGTCACGTAGTATGGGTACGTTCCCTTATTTAAAGACAGAGGCGCCCCTGTCTGCGGGACAAATTATGTGGTGCGTTGTGGTGTGCTGTGGTTCCATACTGCTAGAGTCCGTGCCACATAAGAAGTCCTGCAGATGAAAGTGCTCGACTATTTTCAGGATTATTTCCAACAAATCTTACCAAGTTAGACCGTGAATGGAGAACTCCAAGAAACACAAATCTTCCATTTCAAGAAAATCAGCAAATCAAAGCTGATGAGTTTTGATGTCATATTTCAAAAATAAGAAAAGGTGAAGTCTCAAATGTTTCTCTTACTGGTCCAGTTTATATAAAGAAGTAGGTATGTCTCTTTTGCTACCAGCAGCTCCCCAATACCAGTACCAATTATACCTACTCTCTTCATTACCGAGTTCCACCCACCAGACACACAGCACTCACACGACAACATTACAGTACAAAAGTTATTAACTTGCCTCAAAGCAGTGCGAATGTCGAGCATCTGTTTTCTGCGATTAATTTGACAAAAACTAACGTCAGAAACAGACTTTCTAATGAAATGCTTACTTTTCATAAAAAGTGGCTAAAAAACAAACAGCGAGCCTTCATTAATATTTTAATAAATATAATTTGACTGAAAATTGAGTATTTTAGTCTTAAACCATAATTTACAATACCAGAGATGAAAAGGGGTTAATACGCTAATATTGCAAGTACGAAGAACGGTTCAAATGCTGCCTGAGTTCTATCTCTTTAACCCGTAAGCTGCGGATCGCATGTATAGTCGTTTTTAATGTTATTTCGTTTTGGTAAATAATTATGTGTAAAAACGAAATTACTAAAGCTTTTGGTATAGGTATTTGTAAACAATGACAATGTAATATCTTATGACATTCAGGAGTTTCCTTAGAAATGAGTAAGTAAAAACACGTTTTTTATTCAGGAAAATACACCAGCCAAAATAATACTGCAGAATAATTCAGCAGCTTATGGATTAAATAAATTGTAAAACAAAATACAATATGTTTTATTCAGTTTCACGTACCCTAACTTCTTCATTTCACGAAAAAAAAAATATGTGGATCTATGAACTTTTCATATACAAATTTTACTAATACTACATAATTTTCTAATCTGGCCTACACCTTTTTCAAAATCCGAGTTGGCAACACTACAGGAATGATGTGTGAATCCATCCTTCCCGCTGCGATGAAAGGCAAAGGGTTGAGTCCTGGAGAGAACAAAGGTCTCCATCAACCAGTCTCCCAATTTCATAATCACTTTTGTTCTATTGTACTATTCATAAATATAACCAGTAAATATTTACATAATAGGGACACGCTTAACACTTACTTTTTATTTCAAAATACTCGGTATCATTTAGATCAGTGTTCGGCAAACTTATTAGCCAAATCTTTGCATTATAACGATTCAAAAAAAATTTGAGAGCAAATCTGTTTGATTTAGTCCAAGGATATTCAAATACAGAAGAGATATGCTATGGTGTCCGCGCAACTGTCGCCGGACTACGCGCTAATTAGCGTAGTTTTCATACAAAAAGAATTTGTTCATTTCGTTGATTTTTTGAAAATGTGCATTAATATTGGTTAACAATATATTTTGAATAAGGAAAGAATTCGTTCGTTTAGTTTAACGTTCGTTTGGTTTATTTGTTAATTATTTGTTCTTTTAGTTTATTTGTTAATTGATAAACAATATCGGTGACACCCGGAAGCGCAGACCCACATAGTAAAAACAGCAGATAGCACATCTACTTATATTTCAATATCTTTGGATTTAGTAAACATTTATCATAATTTTAGGACTCCAGATACTAATATCTACAGCCTGTATGTCGGACGAATATCTACAGCTCATATGTTGAACTAACATCTACGAACTTCAGAGTGTTGACTAATATCTACAGAGAGTAGGTTGAATTAATCAGCTAAATGTGTCCAATAGTCCGATATTAGGGATTTTTACATACATACTTACATAAATTAAGTTTTTTAAACTGCATACGCTATATTACGTTATTCCAATATGCTATATATAATTGCAAATCCAACCTCTGCCAGTGCTGTAGATATGCGTCAACACTTTGGTTCTCATAGATATTCTTCAACAGTTTGAGCTGTAGATATTCGTCAACACTTTCCTTCTCATTGATATTAGTTAGATTTTTTCAGTTTTTGGAATTCCTGTAGATATTAGTAGACGCCCCCTAATTTTAGTACTTCATTAAATTATGGGTACGCTGAATAAAACTTGATAATAAAATTTTATTCATTGATAACAAAATATTATGTTATTAAGGAATACATAAATTGTATTCCTTAATTACAAAAGCGTCATGCGGCTCCGGAGCCTCACTTTGCCGATCTCTGAATTTGATAATAATGTAAAAGTATTTAAATTTCCAGAAATGGAAAATAATGCATTTTAGTATTTATTTCATTTAAAAAACAGACTACTTATAAGTACTATAAATACATGAAGAAAAAAAAAACCTTTTAATAAGTTTTATTGTTTTAATTGTATTATTCAGCATAACGTAAAATAAAAAAAATTACACATTTTGAAGCAAACAAAAAGTCAGAAATCAAGATTTGTAAAATATTTATAATGCAAGAAAATTGATGAACATATTACTTATTTAATTTTATTTGAGGGAAATTAAATTACATTCAGACTTCTACAGCCGTACTCTCACGGAACATCGCCTTGCACCACAGTGGGAGGGATGGATTCATCCGTCTGACACTCCTGGACACACTGAACCTCATATTCTTACCCACCCTTCATACCCTTTACTTTTCAGAACTTCCTCTCTTTCCTGTCATGAAAAAACTCTCCACACAACGTCCCCCAAGATGATATAGGCCCTGAAGGGAGTTATTTTCCTCAGGGCCTCCTGCGTGGAGCTATTGTAAAAAAAAAGATAATATTTCTTATCTTTATTTACAAAAAATAAATTATATTCTTCAATTTTTCAAAATCAGGATTTGCTACAATATAATACAAATCTTTGTATAAAAAAAAAAACATTTAAAGTTATTAAAAAACATATTTCAAGATGGAAAACCCGCTGAATTTGAATGAAAATCCTGCAAATTTTTCTATTTTTATCTTAGAATTAAGTTTGTAGAGGAAATCATAGTATCAATTTCTGTGAATTAAATTTCAATAGCCTATTTCCTATATCGTCCGAACAATGAGTTTCCCAATTGTTCAGTATAGTGTCGAAACGTAGTACAAAGTCATGGAAAGAAAATGAATAGACGCCATAGAAATGTGGTGTTGGAGAAAAATGTTCAGGATTCCATGGTCTGCCAGACGCACAAATGTGTCCATTCTGGAAGAGCTAGACATCCACAAAAGGCTTTCAATTATTATTTATTTACGCCCGAGTGGGCTTTTACAATAAATAATATACAATCGTTAACGTTTCTAGATTGCTTATATAATTTGTGCATTTGTTTTTTATTGAAAATTAATTCTTTTGAAAACCATATGGGATAATGAGAAGCCTTAAAAATTAATTATAGGAACATAAGTTAAATAAAAACAATAAGTTCCTTGGAAGTGTTTAAGAATGAATAAAATTTTTGTGCTTGATCAGTTATATTGTTACCAGCCTAGCGATACCGTATTTTTTGTGAGATCGTTATTGGATAACGGACGTAATCTCCTGTCAGATTTGTATGATTTTTAAATCATATATTTTAGTTTAGATCGATTTACACATGAATTCCTGCAAGTAAGCATGATTATTTTCTCATTTAATGTACGTTGTACATAGAAAACGCAAATAACAGCCATAAAAATCACATTATTACGTGATTACGTCCGTTATCCAATAACGATCTCATAAAAAATAAGGAATCGCTAGGCAGTCTCTTAAAATGACCAATCTAAATGGTCAAAATAATCAACAATATTTGATTTTTCTATTTTTTTTTTAATTTATCTGCCTATAACGCATCTTTAAAATACTTTGGACACGTTGATCGCCAAACTGAGGACTCCAACTTGGAGAAACTCATAGTCACTGACAAAGTAGAAGGCAGAGGAAGGTCACCACAGCGCTGAAGTGACCAAGTATCACTGGCGTCTCTGGTACGTCGATGTCCTTCGCTCTCCACATAGCGCAGGACTGCGGGGACCGGAAGAAAGAGCCTTATCCACCATGGAAATTGGAGTAGAGCACACGATCCTCAGCAATGAAGAATCTCCACGGGATATAATCAATATTGCGTCGGTACAGCCAGTCGATATCAGTGCAGCTTCGTATCGTAGTATCTTGAAACATAAATATTATTTAAATTCAGTAATTACACAACGAAGTTTGATTTTCAAATAAAATTCTTTATAACAAAATCAGATGTATAATGACTTCGCTTATAGTGATTGACATGATTCCTTACACAGTTGATTTTAAAGATGGGTCCACACATGTTCTTTTGTCCGTTCCGTTCCTCCGTTCCGTATCAGCGTCGCGATCAAGAACGCTAGTTTGGACGCCCGTTCGGAACGGTACGGTGTTACGGAGGTACGATACGGGTAGAGGTACGCCCCGATCCATCGGGAGTCGGTTTATTCGGCCCGTTCAAAGGCGATACGATACGGATATGCGCCAGTCTGGACGCGATCGCGGCATGCGCAGGTCGTTCTCTCTGTCGAATGGAATGAACACGCGATGCCGATGATCGCAGCGACGTTACGGAGGTACGGGCTATTTTTACTTGCGTCCAGAGTTTTTGATACGGAACGGAGGTACGGAACGGAACGGACAAAAGAACATGTGTGGACCCAGCTTAAGCATATAACACTTGCTTTCCTTGCGTCCAATACAACATCAGTCTTACAGCCAATGGATCAAGGAATAAACGGTCACTCAAAACTAATTTTAGAAAGAATCTTGTGCTTAAAATGTCACAAAGTACCATTTACAATTGTTTCAAACATGCAGGATTCAAGCATGACGGTTTAACTGTTCAAACAGCAGAACATAACTGATGAAAATTTTAACAGATGTATTTGAAAATTATAGACGGTAATGTTTCTGGAAGTAACCAGTAGGTACATGGAGCGGGTCTGTACGGAAGATGTCAGCGTATTTACTTTAGAATTTTAGTATTATTTTAGAATAGATCACTCTATTATCAAAATGCTTTGTACATAACCCACGACTATTTTATGTTTTAATTGGTTACTTCATTTTTATTTTATTCTTTCTCTTCTCTTCTTTTTTCTTTTGCTATGCTAAACAAATAACAGTTAGGTACTATGTTTTAAACTTTTTTTAAATTATTTTATTTTATATTCTTTCTCTTCTTTTTATTTCCTCTTTTTATCCACATGTTCATACCCATAATTATTTGACTGTCCTAAAACGGGACAATACTCCTAGTTGGGCAGTCAAAATTTAATAAATTATGTATGTAAATGTATATTACTGTGCTAAATAAACAAATAAAATAAATAAATAAATATGACGTCTGCTTAGTATGATGCGTTTGTCATTTCCCTTCATTTTGTCATTATGAAAATGTTTGTACCCACAAAGTTCAGAAAGTTATTGTAGGGATGTCAGCGTATTTACTTTAGAAAAATACCAAACCAAAATAAGGTTGTTTATTTTCTACAAAATGCTTTGTATGACGTCCGATCATTTGTCATTTTCCTTCGAAGTCATTATCTTCTGGATTGCCGTTTGTCACCCCGTCACCCGGTGGGCGCGAGGTGACCGCGGCACTTTTGATGGGAAACAATAGGAAATAAATCTTGTAAATACAATAATTATCTTGTAGATTGCTCTATTTTTTTAATGAAAATAATAAATAAATACCTTTTTAAAATGAATTCCTTTGATCAAGAGTCTTTTTTTTGTAAGCTTGCTTCGTTAAATATCTACGCACTTTGCGTTTTCGTGTCACTTTCACTTTCAGTATAAATATCATACCAACATCATGGAATAAATATATATCCAATATCTCTGGGGGCATTTTCAAAATCTTTCCTGTAAGTAAATAAATTACGATTTAGATCATTTTCAAAATCTTTCCCGTAAGAAATGATGATTTAGGTTATATCATACGTCTGACGTGTTAGCTAATTTTCGAGCTAATCTGTCTTTAATGGAGTATTATTTCATATATTATATCATTATATCTTACCTATTTGCAGTCACCAGTCAATAATTTAGTGCATAATCAGTTTCTACCCGAATCAATCAAATAATAAATATACCAATTCAAAGCGAAGCCGCGACGCCATATTTAATATTTATGTGTCAGTAAATAAGTTGCCACCTTGAATACGGAGTTTAGTGTTGCCGTTTCTAAAAAAAACCTATTTCAGAGGTAAAATAATCTTATGTTTAGTAAGAAGTAGAAAGTAAAATAATCTTATGTTTAATAAGAAAGCAACGAAACATAAATATATTAACTTTGATTCTTTATTATTCGTAACATTTTACAATATACCCGCAAATAGAATGAAAAAAACATGTTTTTGAAAAATTAACAACAAACACACCCGAAAAATATTTTTTTTTTACACATTTTTTTTGCTGTTTTCAAACTTGATATGCAGAACTCCATTTAAAATATATTTCCAAATAATAATATGATAGTATAAATGAGTTGAAAAAAAAAGAACAAACAATTTCACATGAGGTAGAAGAAATTCTACCACAACTTCAATAATTTATTTTTTCTAGTTAGTGTAGGTATATTTAAAGCAGTTAATTTAGGTATCCAATTAAATTTATATGAAATGTATTTTAAATTTTAACGTATCCATATTATTTATTGTCAAAATTAACAATTTTAGTAAGAGACATTGTGAACCCGTATTAAAATCAATGAGACTACATTCCAAAATCAGCCATTCCAAAATCAAGCACCTGGCAACATTATATTAAGAAAGTCGCTGTATTGAGTCATGTTGAGTGCCCTTTTTTCGTGAATTGAAAATTTTTGTGTAAAATCAGACGACCCCGCCATTCGAACGGATAAAAATAGAACTACAACCGTATGCGATAGACATTTGATTTTTTCTAATGTGAACAATCCACACTCGTATTCCGCACCGCTAGATGTCTCCCGTAAAGTTTTGGCAAACGTATAAATTAAAATTAAAAATGTTTCCCGATCCAGAAAAAAAAACAAAAGCTCGTGCCGAAGACTTCGAAGGAGATTGAACCGTGAAGCCTTCCGAAATGCTGAACGCCAAGGTCCACTTTGGCTTGAGGATCGATGGCTGAAAATTCTCATACGATTTTAGTTACGCTGCCCGTTGACCGAAACTGACCTCTCAAAGTGTACGAATCTCGAGGAGCCGAAAGGTCGTTTTGGCGTGACGGGTTTCGCTTAATTTTTTCATACAAAAAAGAGTGAGTTTTCCTGACCTGCCCCAAAACTAAACAATACTATATACTAGCGGGGCCCGTTGCAAAAATGCAACTAACGGGTTAAAAAATTATGCGATTTGCGTGTGAACGTGGATGAAGCGAGGAGGAGTGTGTGTTAAATTAAATATATGAAGAAACCTGAGTTCACAGTGGCCTTGCAACGCATGCCGGGTACCCGTTGTATATAATGTTATGTAGTGCAGCGCTTGCATTAAAATGTAATTTCCCAGGAATTGGAATGGAACCATTACAGTTAAGTTGAACCCGAGGTTACAGTGACCTTGCAACGCATGCCGAGTAACCGTTGTATATTATGTTATAAATTGCAGGCGCTTGCATTAAAATTTTATTTCCCGGGAATCAGGATGAAACCATTACAGTAAAGTTGACCCCTAGGTTACAGTGACCTTGCAACGCATACCGGGTACCCGTTGTATATAATGTTATATAGTGCAGGCGCTTGCTTTAAAATGTTATTTCCCGGGAATTGGGATGGAACCATTACAGTTAAGTTGACCCCGAGGTTACAGTGACCTTGCAACGCATGCCGTGTACCCGTTGTATATTATGTTATAAATTGCAGGCGCTTGCATTAAAATTTTATTTCCCGGGAATCGGGATGAAACCATGACAGTAAAGTTGACCCCTGAACGTTATATAGTGCAGGCACTTGCATTATAATGTAGTTTCCGGGGACTTGGGATGGAACCATTAGAGTTTAGTTGACCCTGAGGTTAAAGTGGCCTTGCAACGCATGCCGGGTACCCGTAGTATATAATGTTACATAGTGCAGGCGCTTGCATTATAATGTAGTTTCCCAGGACTTCGGATGGAAACATTACAGTTTTATTGACCCCGAGGTTAAAGCGGCCTTGCAACGCATGCCGGGTACCCGTTGTATATAATTTTATAAAGTGCATAATTTTATAATGTTGTTTCCCGGGACTTGGTAGGGAACCATTACGGTTTAGTTGACCCCGAAGTTAAAGTGGCCTCGCAACGCATGCCGGGTACCCGCTGTATATAATTAATTTATTTACGCACAAATAGTCCATTAACAATAACAATCGGTTGCACGGTTTAGCAGTGCAAAATTTCATTATGCCGGAGCTCACTATTGTAGTTGTATTGTATTTCATTTTGCAAGTGTAAGTACTAAGTAGGTACTTTTTTGTAATATTTCACCAAAACGACGCCATTATGCTGTTGAGCATAAAATAATTTTCAATACAAATAAATTCATATCATGTTTTGATTTTTAAATGAAAAAAGTCCCCGCAAGTAAGTACCTACCTAGAACACGCGTAATGTACATATATATATTTTTTTTATTATTTTTTTTTATTTAACAATGTTCAAATAGAACACACTTAAAAATAAAAAAAATAATTAATAAAAAAAATTAACAATTCTTTAAATTTTTCTAGTAAATTTTCAGTTCTATAAAGTTCCGTTCGAGTTCTGTAATTATTTCAGTTTTGGAATGTAACTGGTCTGTAATGATAAAACAATAGAATTTGAGTAGAACCATAAAAAAAGTTCAATTATTCTGTATCATCGAAACAACCTTACCGTAGTATTTATTGCATTAAAACCTAATTCGTTGTGTAGGTACCCATTCAGGTAGGTACCTGCGCATTTCCTTAGATTCCGGCAATCTTAGCTTTTTTCATCATATTTGCAAGACTACCGAAATAAGTAGGTACCTACCCCGAATGAAAAACGTGTTAATTTGAACTGGCCGGCAATAATTAAACTTCCGATGGAATCTGTGAGCGCGTATTTTGATGATTTTTTTTCGGAAAATTTCGAGTTTTGCCAGCATCTCCTGACTTTTTTTACATGGGATGGGCATGTTATATTGGTGTTAAAAGTTGCGGAATCTATCCGGCTATCGTATTTTCAAAAAACATCTAGTCCGGAATCGGTTTTTCGGCGGTAATGTCGTTTTCCGAAAAACAACGACCGAAACCGCCGAGAGTTCCGTTTTGTTAGGCTAAAAATTTGACATCTGAGATCCTGACCTATGTCAATAGTCCTAGCAAGCATTTTCCTTTGTGAAATTAGCGGGTTTTTTCGTCACTTTTTTTTTTCAAACGCCATCTGTCGGCGGGAAATACAACCGAGCCGAATCGAGTGATTCGAGTAGAGCTTCTAGTTTTCGCCGCCGATTCGTATCGGAGAATAAATCCCTGTATATATTTTTTTTGTCGAAAAAAAAAGGATCCCAGCTTCTTGTCTGAATTTGCTTCGACCGAAAGTGAACCTTAAGGTGGGTGAAACGCAAAGGGCTTACTGGTCGTTTTTGCGCTAACAAAAAAGTGAGTGAGTTTTTAAAAAGTGAGCGGAAAAAGTGAGTTTTCCCAAAACCAAACAATACTATATACTAGGTTTTGCCCGTTGCAGAAGCAACTGACGGGTTAAAACACTTTGCGATTTGCGTGTGAATGTGGATGAAGCGAGGAGGAGTGTGTGTTAAATTAATTATATGAAGAAACCTGAGGTTACAGTGACTTTGCAACGCATGCCGGGTACCCGTTGTATATAATGTTATAATATAGTGCAGGCATTTGCAAGGCGCTTGCATAATAATGTAGTTTCCCTGAACTTGGAATGGAATACAGTTAAGTTGATCCCGAGGTTACAGTGATGTTGCAACGCATGCCGGGAACCCTTTGTATATAATGTTATAATATAAAACAGGCGTTTGCAAGGCGCTTGCATTATAATGTAGTTTCCCGGAACTTGGAATGGAACCATTACAGTTAAGTTGACCCCGAGATTACAGTGATGTTGCAACGCATGCCGGGTACCCGTTGTATATAATGTTATAATACATTGCATGCGTTTGCAAGGCGCTTGAATTATAATGTAGTTTCCCGGAACTTGGAATGGAACCATTACAGTTAAGTTGACCCCGAGGTTACAGCGATGTTGCAACGCATGCCGGGTACCCTTTGTATATAATGTTATAATATAAAGCAGGCGTTTGCAAGGCGCTTGTATTATAATGTAGTTTCCAGGAACTTGGAATGGAACCATTACAGTTAAGTTGACCCTGAGGTTACAGTGATCTTGCAACGCATGCCGGGTACCCTTTGTATATAATGTTATAATATAAAGCAGGCGTTTGTAAGGCTCTTGCATTATAATGTAGTTTTCCGGAACTTGGAATGGAACCATTACAGTTAAGTTGACCCCGAGATTACAGTAATGTTGCAACGCATGCCGGGTACCCGTTGTATATAATGTTATAATACAGTGCATGCGTTTGCAAGGCGCTTGAATTATAATGTAGTTTCCCGGAACTTGGAATGGAACCATTACAGTTAAGTTGACCCCGAGGTTACAGTGTTGTTGCAACGCATGCCAGGTACCCGTTGTATATAATGTAATGTAGAAATACAAATCCCCAAAGTTGTCCTTTATTGGATAACCAACTTCTCTGCCATAGGTCACCTCAAGTGGTTCGCTACGTTTGGTGATTTAGTAGGGGTGTCCGGGTTCATGGGGTGAGGTCTGTCTAGGTCTTGGAGGCGGATGTCCAGGACACACTGAACCCCAGATTCCTACCCACCCCTTAAACCCTTTTCCTTCCCAGAACTCTCATCTCCTTCCTTTCCTTAAAAAAAATCCTCCACACAGCATCCCCAAAGATGACATAGGACCTGAGGGAAATTATTTTCCCCACGGCCTCCTGTGCGGAGCTCATGTAAAAAAAAAAAATTAAATGCATATAAATTCACCTTTCCCAAAAAGCCAGAAATAATTGAAAAAAACATGTTCTTAATATATTTTCCCTTGCTTAGTTCTGCACTCCTGGTATTTATCCTTTTAAAATTTTGTTTTATTCGAGTAAAAAAAAGAACAGAAAAAATATTCTTTCATAGCGTACTCTACCCCCCCCCCCCCCTTCCTCCATCCCGCAAAACCCCTCCCGGGTTCCCCTCCCCCTTCCCAGATTACCCTCCCCCCTCCGTGGTTTTTTCCCCCCTCCCGCGCTCATTATTTCATTGCCGTTACATTTGGTTTTCAAACAGCTCGCGTGCCACCTATTGAAATATTTTTATGCAAATTTCGTAATGCCAGAGCTCACCAGCCAATAAACAAACATAACAAAAAAAAATTATTCATTTTTGTGCAGTCTTTCGGAAGTTATACGCGTTCATACATTTCGACGATTGATTTTTATGCAAATTTCATAATGCCAGAGCTTACCAGTAGTTTT
Source organism: Limnephilus marmoratus (assembly GCA_917880885.1). Classification (NCBI taxonomy): domain Eukaryota; kingdom Metazoa; phylum Arthropoda; class Insecta; order Trichoptera; family Limnephilidae; genus Limnephilus; species Limnephilus marmoratus. Next base: position 3,278,429 of record OU862906.1, on the reverse strand, counting down.
ATAGAAACCTTGTCCTATCAGTAACGAAAACAATAAAAAAAGAATTTTCAGATTCGGTGCATTCGTTCGAAAGTTATACGCATATATACATTTCGGCAATTCATTTTTATACAAATTTCATTATGGCAGATCTCACCGGTATTTTTATGCAAAACCTTGTCCTAACAGTAACGAACCCACCAAAAAAACAATTATTCAATTCGATGCATCCGTTCGAAAGTTATGCGCGTGCAAACATTTCGGCAACCATTTTATACAAATTTCATAATGCCAGTGCTCACCAGAAGATCAATAAAAACCTTATCCTAACAATTACAAACACAAAACAAAAATAATTATCCAATTCGGTGCATGCATTCGAAAGTTATGGGCGTACTTGCATATCGGCGATTCATTTATAATACCTATATCAGTTTCTCAGGCACCTAACGATTTTATAGTTTTTCATACAGTTAAATATTCCTCAGTCAATTTCTGCGCTCCTGGTAGGTACCCTGTAACGTTTATACAGAATGTGCAATGCAATTTTTCACAAAAATGGCGCTTTAATTTTATTTTTATAATTTTATAATATATCAGTTTCTCAGGTACCTACCGATTTTACAGTTTTTCATATAGTTAAACATACGTATGTATAAAGCCGCCGACAGGGCCTAGCAGCAGAAATCTGCCAAACAGAAGTATGTAGACACAATCGGAGACATGCCATCATCAAATTCTCAAAGATTCGTCGCAATGGGATGAACGGTTAACCGTGTATAATTTAATGAAGCTAAAACAACATATTATTATCTCGGTCAATTTCTGCGCTCCTGATACTTTGGATCCATTATTTTACAAAACCTAGGGTTTTTTTTCACAAAAATGGCGCTATAATTTTATTTTTATTATTTAGGAAAACAAATTTGGTCATCGGGATAAGCACCTCATTTTATTTGATTTTATTAAATTTTGTATTAAGTACCTACTTAGTATTTAAATGGTTAATAATATTTCATTTATATGGCAACACAACCGTTAAACTTTGTCTCAACCACCTCAAGCACAGCCTGAAAATCGAACACCTGCGCCCGTTTTAGAACATTTTACATACAAATTACGTCAGCTAAGGCTGTCAGGGCCTCGCTGAAAACTTGCGGTGGTTTTGAATAATGTTCCATGCTTAGTGTTGCAAGATTCGAGAAAATTTAATAAAGATTATTATTTACCCTCGTACGAATACAATCAATTTGAAACTTGTTCCATCAGTCGTTGAACAACAGCATTTTTTTCGCGCTAGGATCTGCGAACGTTCCAATTTAGATTTCGACACATTTTTGAATTTCTCCAAGGAAAAGCTGCGGTTGTAGATTCTGTCGATAGGCGTCTCCGTGTAAATTGTACCTATTTTTAAACATTAGTTTCAAAATATGACTTTTCCGTAGTTTTTTCGCAAATGTCAGTTTTCAATCGAATATTACAACGATGTTTTTGTGAAAAGTGATAATTGCGATGGTCAATTGACCTTTTAAAAAGTCTCGTTGACGTAATTTTACTAAATTTTGGCTTCCAAGCGTGATATTTTCTAAGAAATCACGTATGCCAGTCGGCCGGTGGGAAATCGAAAAATGAAGAATGACATTTAAAATTTATGTACCTAGCCAAATCAATTTTGTATGGGAGATTTTCGCTACATCTTTCTCAACTTTTGCAGGCATTTGAAAAGAGATAGATACAATGAATTCGCTTCGAAGAAGAGTGAACCGTGGGGCCTTTGAAATCGGATGAGCTTAGAGATCAATTTGGCTTGCCAAATTTTACCAAATTTTTGCAAGCCAAAGTGACCCGTGAGGTTTCACCCACCCGAGGGGCAGAGTGGTCGCTTTTCCCCTCAAATCGAAAGTGAGGTTTTCCGTGACCTTTCCCAAAAGTGAACAATACTATATACTAGGTTTTGCCCGTTGCAGAAGCAACTGACGGGTTAAAACACTTTGCGATTTGCGTGTGAATGTGGATGAAGCGAGGAGGAGTGTGTGTTAAATTAATTATATGAAGAAACCTGAGGTTACAGTGACTTTGCAACGCATGCCGGGTACCCGTTGTATATAATGTTATAATATAGTGCAGGCATTTGCAAGGCGCTTGCATAATAATGTAGTTTCCCTGAACTTGGAATGGAATACAGTTAAGTTGATCCCGAGGTTACAGTGATGTTGCAACGCATGCCGGGAACCCTTTGTATATAATGTTATAATATAAAACAGGCGTTTGCAAGGCGCTTGTATTATAATGTAGTTTCTCGGAACTTAGAATGGAACCATTACAGTTAAGTTGACCCCGAGGTTACAGCGATCTTGCTACGCATGCCGGGTACCCTTTGTATATAATGTTATAATATAAAGCAGGCGTTTGCAAGGCGCTTGCATTATAATGTAGTTTCCCGGAACTTGGAATGGAACCATTACAGTTAAGTTGACCCCGAGATTACAGTGATGTTGCAACGCATGCCGGGTACCCGTTGTATATAATGTTATAATACATTGCATGCGTTTGCAAGGCGCTTGAATTATAATGTAGTTTCCCGGAACTTGGAATGGAACCATTACAGTTAAGTTGACCCCGAGGTTACAGCGATGTTGCAACGCATGCCGGGTACCCTTTGTATATAATGTTATAATATAAAGCAGGCGTTTGCAAGGCGCTTGTATTATAATGTAGTTTCCAGGAACTTGGAATGGAACCATTACAGTTAAGTTGACCCCGAGGTTACAGTGATCTTGCAACGCATGCCGGGTACCCTTTGTATATAATGTTATAATATAAAGCAGGCGTTTGTAAGGCTCTTGCATTATAATGTAGTTTTCCGGAACTTGGAATGGAACCATTACAGTTAAGTTGACCCCGAGATTACAGTAATGTTGCAACGCATGCCGGGTACCCGTTGTATATAATGTTATAATACAGTGCATGCGTTTGCAAGGCGCTTGAATTATAATGTAGTTTCCCGGAACTTGGAATGGAACCATTACAGTTAAGTTGACCCCGAGGTTACAGTGTTGTTGCAACGCATGCCAGGTACCCGTTGTATATAATGTAATGTAGAAATACAAATCCCCAAAGTTGTCCTTTATTGGATAACCAACTTCTCTGCCATAGGTCACCTCAAGTGGTTCGCTACGTTTGGTGATTTAGTAGGGGTGTCCGGGTTCATGGGGTGAGGTCTGTCTAGGTCTTGGAGGCGGATGTCCAGGACACACTGAACCCCAGATTCCTACCCACCCCTTAAACCCTTTTCCTTCCCAGAACTCTCATCTCCTTCCTTTCCTTAAAAAAAATCCTCCACACAGCATCCCCAAAGATGACATAGGACCTGAGGGAAATTATTTTCCCCACGGCCTCCTGTGCGGAGCTCATGTAAAAAAAAAAATTAAATGCATATAAATTCACCTTTCCCAAAAAGCCAGAAATAATTGAAAAAAACATGTTCTTAATATATTTTCCCTTGCTTAGTTCTGCACTCCTGGTATTTATCCTTTTAAAATTTTGTTTTATTCGAGTAAAAAAAAGAACAGAAAAAATATTCTTTCATAGCGTACTCTACCCCCCCCCCCCCTTCCTCCATCCCGCAAAACCCCTCCCGGGTTCCCCTCCCCCTTCCTAGATTACCCTCCCCCCTCCGTGGTTTTTTCCTCCCCTCCCGCGCTCATTATTTCATTGCCGTTACATTTGGTTTTCAAACAGCTCGCGTGCCACCTATTGAAATATTTTTATGCAAATTTCGTAATGCCAGAGCTCACCAGCCAATAAACAAACATAACAAAAAAAAATTCAATTTTTTGCAGTCTTTCGGAAGTTATACGCGTACATACATTTCGACGATTGATTTTTATGCAAATTTCATAATGCCAGAGCTTACCAGTAGTTTTATAGAAACCTTGTCCTATCAGTAACGAAAACAATAAAAAAAGAATGTTCAGATTCGGTGTATTCGTTCGAAAGTTATACGCATATATACATTTCGGCAATTCATTTTTATACAAATTTCATTATGGCAGATCTCACCGGTATTTTTATGCAAAACCTTGTCCTAACAGTAACGAACCCACCAAAAAAACAATTATTCAATTCGATGCATCCGTTCGAAAGTTATGCGCGTGCAAACATTTCGGCAACCATTTTATACAAATTTCATAATGCCAGTGCTCACCAGAAGATCAATAAAAACCTTATCCTAACAATTACAAACACAAAACAAAAATAATTATCCAATTCGGTGCATGCATTCGAAAGTTATGGGCGTACTTGCATATCGGCGATTCATTTATAATACCTATATCAGTTTCTCAGGCACCTAACGATTTTATAGTTTTTCATACAGTTAAATATTCCTCAGTCAATTTCTGCGCTCCTGGTAGGTACCCTGTAACGTTTATACAGAATGTGCAATGCAATTTTTCACAAAAATGGCGCTTTAATTTTATTTTTATAATTTTATAATATATCAGTTTCTCAGGTACCTACCGATTTTACAGTTTTTCATATAGTTAAACATACGTATGTATAAAGCCGCCGACAGGGCCTAGCAGCAGAAATCTGCCAAACAGAAGTATGTAGACACAATCGGAGACATGCCATCATCAAATTCTCAAAGATTCGTCGCAATGGGATGAACGGTTAACCGTGTATAATTTAATGAAGCTAAAACAACATATTATTATCTCGGTCAATTTCTGCGCTCCTGATACTTTGGATCCATTATTTTACAAAACCTAGGGTTTTTTTTCACAAAAATGGCGCTATAATTTTATTTTTATTATTTAGGAAAACAAATTTGGTCATCGGGATAAGCACCTCATTTTATTTGATTTTATTAAATTTTGTATTAAGTACCTACTTAGTATTTAAATGGTTAATAATATTTCATTTATATGGCAACACAACCGTTAAACTTTGTCTCAACCACCTCAAGCACAGCCTGAAAATCGAACACCTGCGCCCGTTTTAGAACATTTTACATACAAATTACGTCAGCTAAGGCTGTCAGGGCCTCGCTGAAAACTTGCGGTGGTTTTGAATAATGTTCCATGCTTAGTGTTGCAAGATTCGAGAAAATTTAATAAAGATTATTATTTACCCTCGTACGAATACAATCAATTTGAAACTTGTTCCATCAGTCGTTGAACAACAGCATTTTTTTCGCGCTAGGATCTGCGAACGTTCCAATTTAGATTTCGACACATTTTTGAATTTCTCCAAGGAAAAGCTGCGGTTGTAGATTCTGTCGATAGGCGTCTCCGTGTAAATTGTACCTATTTTTAAACATTAGTTTCAAAATATGACTTTTCCGTAGTTTTTTCGCAAATGTCAGTTTTCAATCGAATATTACAACGATGTTTTTGTGAAAAGTGATAATTGCGATGGTCAATTGACCTTTTAAAAAGTCTCGTTGACGTAATTTTACTAAATTTTGGCTTCCAAGCGTGATATTTTCTAAGAAATCACGTATGCCAGTCGGCCGGTGGGAAATCGAAAAATGAAGAATGACATTTAAAATTTATGTACCTAGCCAAATCAATTTTGTATGGGAGATTTTCGCTACATCTTTCTCAACTTTTGCAGGCATTTGAAAAGAGATAGATACAATGAATTCGCTTCGAAGAAGAGTGAACCGTGGGGCCTTTGAAATCGGATGAGCTTAGAGATCAATTTGGCTTGCCAAATTTTACCAAATTTTTGCAAGCCAAAGTGACCCGTGAGGTTTCACCCACCCGAGGGGCAGAGTGGTCGCTTTTCCCCTCAAATCGAAAGTGAGGTTTTCCGTGACCTTTCCCAAAAGTGAACAATACTATATACTAGGTTTTGCCCGTTGCAGAAGCAACTGACGGGTTAAAACACTTTGCGATTTGCGTGTGAATGTGGATGAAGCGAGGAGGAGTGTGTGTTAAATTAATTATATGAAGAAACCTGAGGTTACAGTGACTTTGCAACGCATGCCGGGTACCCGTTGTATATAATGTTATAATATAGTGCAGGCATTTGCAAGGCGCTTGCATAATAATGTAGTTTCCCTGAACTTGGAATGGAATACAGTTAAGTTGATCCCGAGGTTACAGTGATGTTGCAACGCATGCCGGGAACCCTTTGTATATAATGTTATAATATAAAACAGGCGTTTGCAAGGCGCTTGTATTATAATGTAGTTTCTCGGAACTTAGAATGGAACCATTACAGTTAAGTTGACCCCGAGGTTACAGCGATCTTGCTACGCATGCCGGGTACCCTTTGTATATAATGTTATAATATAAAGCAGGCGTTTGCAAGGCGCTTGCATTATAATGTAGTTTCCCGGAACTTGGAATGGAACCATTACAGTTAAGTTGACCCCGAGATTACAGTGATGTTGCAACGCATGCCGGGTACCCGTTGTATATAATGTTATAATACATTGCATGCGTTTGCAAGGCGCTTGAATTATAATGTAGTTTCCCGGAACTTGGAATGGAACCATTACAGTTAAGTTGACCCCGAGGTTACAGCGATGTTGCAACGCATGCCGGGTACCCTTTGTATATAATGTTATAATATAAAGCAGGCGTTTGCAAGGCGCTTGTATTATAATGTAGTTTCCAGGAACTTGGAATGGAACCATTACAGTTAAGTTGACCCCGAGGTTACAGTGATCTTGCAACGCATGCCGGGTACCCTTTGTATATAATGTTATAATATAAAGCAGGCGTTTGTAAGGCTCTTGCATTATAATGTAGTTTTCCGGAACTTGGAATGGAACCATTACAGTTAAGTTGACCCCGAGATTACAGTAATGTTGCAACGCATGCCGGGTACCCGTTGTATATAATGTTATAATACAGTGCATGCGTTTGCAAGGCGCTTGAATTATAATGTAGTTTCCCGGAACTTGGAATGGAACCATTACAGTTAAGTTGACCCCGAGGTTACAGTGTTGTTGCAACGCATGCCAGGTACCCGTTGTATATAATGTAATGTAGAAATACAAATCCCCAAAGTTGTCCTTTATTGGATAACCAACTTCTCTGCCATAGGTCACCTCAAGTGGTTCGCTACGTTTGGTGATTTAGTAGGGGTGTCCGGGTTCATGGGGTGAGGTCTGTCTAGGTCTTGGAGGCGGATGTCCAGGACACACTGAACCCCAGATTCCTACCCACCCCTTAAACCCTTTTCCTTCCCAGAACTCTCATCTCCTTCCTTTCCTTAAAAAAAATCCTCCACACAGCATCCCCAAAGATGACATAGGACCTGAGGGAAATTATTTTCCCCACGGCCTCCTGTGCGGAGCTCATGTAAAAAAAAAAAATTAAATGCATATAAATTCACCTTTCCCAAAAAGCCAGAAATAATTGAAAAAAACATGTTCTTAATATATTTTCCCTTGCTTAGTTCTGCACTCCTGGTATTTATCCTTTTAAAATTTTGTTTTATTCGAGTAAAAAAAAGAACAGAAAAAATATTCTTTCATAGCGTACTCTACCCCCCCCCCTTCCCAGATTACCCTCCCCCCTCCGTGGTTTTTTCCCCCCCTCCCGCGCTCATTATTTCATTGCCGTTACATTTGGTTTTCAAACAGCTCGCGTGCCACCTATTGAAATATTTTTATGCAAATTTCGTAATGCCAGAGCTCACCAGCCAATAAACAAACATAACAAAAAAAAATTCAATTTTTTGCAGTCTTTCGGAAGTTATACGCGTACATACATTTCGACGATTGATTTTTATGCAAATTTCATAATGCCACAGCTTACCAGTAGTTTTATAGAAACCTTGTCCTATCAGTAACGAAAACAATAAAAAAAGAATGTTCAGATTCGGTGTATTCGTTCGAAAGTTATACGCATATATACATTTCGGCAATTCATTTTTATACAAATTTCATTATGGCAGATCTCACCGGTATTTTTATGCAAAACCTTGTCCTAACAGTAACGAACCCACCAAAAAAACAATTATTCAATTCGATGCATCCGTTCGAAAGTTATGCGCGTGCAAACATTTCGGCAACCATTTTATACAAATTTCATAATGCCAGTGCTCACCAGAAGATCAATAAAAACCTTATCCTAACAATAACAAACACAAAACAAAAATAATTATCCAATTCGGTGCATGCATTCAAAAGTTATGGGCGTACTTGCATATCGGCGATTCATTTATAATATATCAGTTTCTCAAATACCTAACGATTTTATAGTTTTTCATACAGTTAAATATACCTCAGTCAATTTCTGCGCTCCTGGTAGGTACCCTGTAACGTTTATACAGAATGTGCAATGCAATTTTTCACAAAAATGGCGCTTTAATTTTATTTTTATAATTTTATAATATATCAGTTTCTCAGGTACCTACCGATTTTACAGTTTTTCATATAGTTAAACATACGTATGTATAAAGCCGCCGACAGGGCCTAGCAGCAGAAATCTGCCAAACAGAAGTATGTAGACACAATCGGAGACATGCCATCATCAAATTCTCAAAGATTCGTCGCAATGGGATGAACGGTTAACCGTGTATAATTTAATGAAGCTAAAACAACATATTATTATCTCGGTCAATTTCTGCGCTCCTGATACTTTGGATCCATTATTTTACAAAACCTAGGGTTTTTTTTCACAAAAATGGCGCTATAATTTTTTTTTATTATTTAGGAAAACAAATTTGGTCATCGGGATAAGCACCTCATTTTATTTGATTTTATTAAATTTTGTATTAAGTACCTACTTAGTATTTAAATGGTTAATAATATTTCATTTATATGGCAACACAACCGTTAAACTTTGTCTCAACCACCTCAAGCACAGCCTGAAAATCGAACACCTGTGCCCGTTTTAGAACATTTTACATACAAATTACGTCAGGTAACGCTGTCAGGGCCTTGCTGAAAACTTGTTATGTTGGTAATAATAATTATCAGCTGTCAAATGCTGATAGTTGGCAGGTCTGTCGCGTCACTTGATGTATAACCTTGAACTTGTCAACAGTGTCAATAAACGTCTTACAAATGATTCAGTTCTTGTATTTAATTACGAAACCTCAAACATTATAATTGGCGACGAGGAAAATCAGTTTATCAGTTAAAACGTGTGTGAATAGTATTAACAGTGATTTCGCCGTGGAAAAAACATTTTTTTCAACATGTCGAGTAGTACCTTGCCAGTGCCTCATTTCGAACCAGATTGCGAAAGTTTCAATATGTTTTTGGAACGCATACAAATGTATCTAAAAATTATTAATATCGCAGAGAAAGAAAAAATTGGATATTTGTGTATATTGATCGGTGCGGAGAAATTTAAAATTTTAAAAGAAACGGTGCATCCGAAAAATTTAGAAGATTTAACCTTCAACGATATTGTAACAACACTGAGGAGTAAATATGAAGAAAAAAGGTGTACAATTGCGCAAAGATATAAATTTTATAACCGGAAACAACATTCTAACGAAGGAATCGATGATTATATTACGGATATAAAAAGTCTGTCAATATCATGCAATTTTGGTGCTTTTCTAGACCAAGCTCTGAGAGATAAATTGGTGTGTGGTTTAAAAGATGATGCAATGACTAGAAGATTGCTATCTGAAGATGAATCGTTAACTTTTGAGAAAGCAAAATTAATTGTCAAAAATATTGAGACAGTTAGTCACAGCTCAGAGCAAATTTTACACAAAGAAAATGTTACATCGGAAATCTGTGAAGTCAAGTCAAAAATGTCACATAAAAAAACATGTCATGTCTCAAAGGATCGCCCTTCACGTCAGAAAAGTCTTAGTAGGCGATTTCATCAGGGTGAAAGGACTGGATTCAAGGGTCAAAGGAGTTCAAGGTCATCAAGTCAACTGTCATCTCCATCACGTCAAGGGTCCAGAAGATGCGAGAGGTGTTTTATAACTCATCAACCGGAGTTATGTCCTTCAAAAAAGTGGAAATGTTACAAGTGTAATATTTACGGGCATACGTCGAAATTTTGTCCAAATGCAAAATCAATCATCAATCACGTAAAATGTGTCAATAATGTAAATGTATTAAATATGTCAGTGTCTGATACAGCGAAAATTAATTTAATTGTAAATGGTATCAATATGTCTTTTATGATTGACACAGGAAGTTCTTCGACATTAATAAGTAACAAAATGTATTTAAAATTTTTCAAAACTTGTCAGTTAAGTCAATTCTACGGTAATTTGTTCACAGCAAATAGTCAAAATTTATTTTGTTTTGGATTTTTTATGGCAAAAGTAAATGTTGTGGATTCTAATGTTGTAATGGATTTACCAGTATTGGTTATAAAAAATCTGTCGTCTGATGCTATTTTGGGTAGAAATTGGTTAAAAGTGTTTGATCCATCTTGGGAAAATACTTTCATAAGTTCTTTAATGTCAAATATGCATAATAATACTGTAAATTCAGTGTCTGTCAGCGAGAAAAATAAAACAAATATTGTTAAAAAATTGTCACAAAAATATTTAAATTCTTTTTCGATTACTAATAACGATTTACCAATTAAAGAATTTTCTGTGAATTTAAGTTTAAAAAATAATGCTACTCCTGTCTTTCACAAAGCATATGAAGTTCCTTATGCACTTCGTGCTGAAGTATGTCAAGAGCTAAGTCGTCTTGAAAGCGAAGGCATTATTTCAAAAGTTAAATATAGTAGTTGGTCTTCTCCAATAGTTTGTGTACCTAAACAAAATGGAAAATTACGTTTATGTGCAGATTTGAAATCTACAGTCAATCCACAATTGAGAATTGATCAATATCCTATTCCACGTCCAGAGGATATTTTTAATAAATTTTCAGGTTGTCAAGTATTCTGTAAATTAGATTTAACAAACGCATATTTACAGTTGTCTGTGTCAGATTCTAGTAAAGAATTACTTACAATTAATACATGTAATGGTTTATATGTCTATAATCGTTTAACTTATGGATTGTCATCGGCTCCTGCCGTTTTTCAAATGGTAATTGATACAGTTTTGTGTGGCATAAAAAACTGTGCTGCATATATTGATGATATTTGTATAGGTGGTAAAGACGAGAAGGAGTGTTCTGATACTTTGGATAAAGTTTTGTCAAAATTAAATGAGTTTAATATAAAAATTAATGTGTCAAAAAGTGAATTTTTTGTGAATTCTTTTGAATTTTTAGGGTTTACTTTGTCAGGTCAAGGCAAAAGTCCGTCTTTGTCGAAAGTTGAGAAAATTAAGTCTACTGGGTGTCCAGAAAATGTTACTCAACTAAAGTCATATTTGTCAATGTTAAATTTTTATAGGAATTTTATTCCTATGTGTCCTACAGTGCTAGAACCACTTCACAATTTACTAAGAAAAAATGTAAAATGGTGTTGGTCTGATGAATGCGAAAAGGCATTTGTAAATAGTAAGTCTCTTTTATCAGATAAAACTATGTTAGTTTTATTTGATCCGTCAAAACCATTGTGTCTTACAGTCGATTCCAGTGCATACGGTGTCGGTTGTGTCTTAAGTCATGTCGTAAAGAATCAAGAATTTCCTATAGCTTTTGAGTCTGCAACATTAAATTCAGCTCAAAGAAATTATAGCCAATTGCACAAGGAAGCCCTTGCTATTATTTTTGGAATTAAGAAATTTCACAAATATTTAATTGGTCGTCATTTTACGATATATACTGATCATGCTCCATTGTTGTCTTTATTTGCTGAAAACAAAAAAGTCCCCGTTTTAGCAGCATCACGTCTTATAAGATGGTCTATAATATTGTCTGCGTACAATTATAAATTGGAATATAAAAAAGGATTGAAAATTCCTCAAGCAGATGTAATGTCACGTTTGCCAAGTAAACAACAATTCAATATTGAGGAATGTAATTTTGTATACATGTCTACACCATTAATTCCATTCTCAGAAGTTGAAAGTCATTCTGAAAAAGATGAAACATTATGTAAAGTCATTAAGTATGTTTCAATCGGTTGGATTGAAAACTTGTCAAGTCCAGAAATTAAAAAATATTTCAAGTTTAAAAATTTACTGTCGGTCAAAGGAAAATGTCTTTTATTTGGTGACAGAATTGTAATACCAGAATCTCTTAAGTCCAAAGTCCTAAATTTAATACATTATGGTCATCCTGGTATAGTCAGATCAAAAATTCTTGCTCGTTCATATGTATGGTGGTTAGGTATGAATCAAGATATTGAAGATGTTATTTCTAGATGTGAAATGTGTCAGTCTGTACAAAATGCTAACAAAAATGTACGTCATAGTTGGCCTATTGCTGAAAGTCCATGGGAAAGAGTCCATTTGGATTTTTTTGATTTAAAAGGTTCAAAATACTTATTAGTTTGCGACTCATATTCAAAGTGGGTAGAATGTTTTTACATGAAAAATACTAAATATTCGGATTTGTTATCTAAATTAAGTGAAGTTTTTTCCAGATTCGCTTTTCCGAAAACTATTGTTTGTGATAATGGTCCCCCATTTTCATGCAAAGAATTTTCTATTTTTTGTAAAGAAAAATCAATTAAATTATTATTTTGTCCGCCGTATAATCCCGAGTCAAATGGATTAGCGGAACGGTCAGTTCAAACTTTCAAAAAAATATTAATTAAATTTATGTTTTCGAAAAATTCTAAATTTTTATCGCTAGCTCAACGTCTAATAGATTGTCTGTACAGTTATCGTTCCACTCCTACTTCTGTTACGGGTGTATCTCCAATGGCTAAAATATTTTCATATGAGCCACGTACACCACTACATATTTTGTCAGAAGAAAGTCATGTCAATAAAAGTAAACAATCACAAAATGTCAAACAATCAACAAAAAATGCATTGAAAGAATTTAAAGAAAATGATAATGTTTTGGTCTATTTAAGACATGTGAAAGGTCCTATGAAATGGTTTCAGGGAACTGTTAAGTTGAAATTAAGTTCATGGGTGTATCTAATTCAATTAATCGGAGGAGAGGTGAAAAAGGTTCATGTTAACCAAATAAAAAAAAGTTGTCTTAAGTCAAAATCAAGTTATGAGAATCCCGATAAATGGCAAGACTTTACAAGTCAGGAAAATGAAATTGTTATTGAACCTTTACCCAGCACTAGTGGAAATAATGATATTATAACTAGGTCTGGCAGAGTTGTGAAACCCCCTGTACGATTTAGTCATAGTGATTACTCTTAAGTTTCTTTGTCATTGTTATTTGGTTTGATATAAAAATAATAAAAAAATGGAAGGAGGAAAGGATGTTATGTTGGTAATAATAATTATCAGCTGTCAAATGCTGATAGTTGGCAGGTCTGTCGCGTCACTTGATGTATAACCTTGAACTTGTCAACAGTGTCAATAAACGTCTTACAAATGATTCAGTTCTTGTATTTAATTACGAAACCTCAAATATTATACTTGCGGTGGTTTTGAATAATGTTCCATGCTTAGTGTTGCAAGATTCGAGAAAATTTAATAAAGATTATTAATCACCCTCGTACGAATACAATCAATTTGAAACATGTTCCATAAGTCGTTGAACAACAGCATTTTTTTCGCGCTAGGATTTGCGAACGTTCCAATTTAGATTTCGACACATTTTTGAATTTCTCCAAGGAAAAGCTGCAGTTTTAGATTCTGTCGACAGGCGTCTCCGTGAAAATTGTACCTATTTTTAAACATTAGTTTCAAAATATGACTTTTCCGTGGGTTTTTCGCAAATGTCAGTTTTCCAACAAATATTACGACGATGTTTTTGTGAAAAGTGATAATTACGACGGTCAATTAACCTTTGAAAAACTCTCGTTGACGTAATTTTAATAAATTTTGGCTTCCAAGCGTGATATTTTCGACGAAATCGCATATGCAAGTCGGCCGGTGGGCAAACGAAAAATGAAGAATGACATTTAAAATTTATGTACCTAGCCAAATCAATTTTGTATGGGAGATTTTCGCTATATCTTTCTCAACTTTTCCATGCATTTAAAAAGAGATACACTCCCTTAATCGGCCTTGAGGGAAAGTGAATCTACAGATGTGCCAATCTCGATGAGCCGAGAAGTCAATTTGGCTTGCCAAATTTTAAAAACGGTCGCAAGCCAAAGTGACCCGTGAGGTTTCACCCACCCGAGGTGCAAAGTGGTCGCTTTTCCCCTCAAATCGAAAGTGAGTTTTGACCCATCACGAACGGCCGCAAGCTAAAGTGACCCTTGTTGTTTCACCCACCCGAGGGGCAGAGTGGTCGTTATTCCCCTCAAATCAAAAGTGACCTTTTCCTGACCAATGGCGTGAGCGGAAAAAGTGAGTTTTCCCTGACCTATCCCAAAACCAAACAATACTATATATACTAGGTTTTGCCCGTTGCAGAAGCAACTGACGGGTTAAAACACTTTGCGATTTGCGTGTGAATGTGGATGAAGCGAGGAGGAGTGTGTGTTAAATTAATTATATGAAGAAACCTGAGGTTACAGTGACTTTGCAACGCATGCCGGGTACCCGTTGTTTATAATGTTATAATATAGTGCAGGCATTTGCAAGGCGCTTGCATAATAATGTAGTTTCCCTGAACTTGGAATGGAATACAGTTAAGTTGATCCCGAGGTTACAGTGATGTTGCAACGCATGCCGGGAACCCTTTGTATATAATGTTATAATATAAAACAGGCGTTTGCAAGGCGCTTGTATTATAATGTAGTTTCTCGGAACTTAGAATGGAACCATTACAGTTAAGTTGACCCCGAGATTACAGTGATGTTGCAACGCATGCCGGGTACCCGTTGTATATAATGTTATAATACATTGCATGCGTTTGCAAGGCGCTTGAATTATAATGTAGTTTCCCGGAACTTGGAATGGAACCATTACAGTTAAGTTGACCCCGAGGTTACAGCGATGTTGCAACGCATGCCGGGTACCCTTTGTATATAATGTTATAATATAAAGCAGGCGTTTGCAAGGCGCTTGTATTATAATGTAGTTTCCAGGAACTTGGAATGGAACCATTACAGTTAAGTTGACCCCGAGGTTACAGTGATCTTGCAACGCATGCCGGGTACCCTTTGTATATAATGTTATAATATAAAGCAGGCGTTTGTAAGGCTCTTGCATTATAATGTAGTTTTCCGGAACTTGGAATGGAACCATTACAGTTAAGTTGACCCCGAGATTACAGTAATGTTGCAACGCATGCCGGGTACCCGTTGTATATAATGTTATAATACAGTGCATGCGTTTGCAAGGCGCTTGAATTATAATGTAGTTTCCCGGAACTTGGAATGGAACCATTACAGTTAAGTTGACCCCGAGGTTACAGTGTTGTTGCAACGCATGCCAGGTACCCGTTGTATATAATGTAATGTAGAAATACAAATCCCCAAAGTTGTCCTTTATTGGATAACCAACTTCTCTGCCATAGGTCACCTCAAGTGGTTCGCTACGTTTGGTGATTTAGTAGGGGTGTCCGGGTTCATGGGGTGAGGTCTGTCTAGGTCTTGGAGGCGGATGTCCAGGACACACTGAACCCCAGATTCCTACCCACCCCTTAAACCCTTTTCCTTCCCAGAACTCTCATCTCCTTCCTTTCCTTAAAAAAAATCCTCCACACAGCATCCCCAAAGATGACATAGGACCTGAGGGAAATTATTTTCCCCACGGCCTCCTGTGCGGAGCTCATGTAAAAAAAAAAATTAAATGCATATAAATTCACCTTTCCCAAAAAGCCAGAAATAATTGAAAAAAACATGTTCTTAATATATTTTCCCTTGCTTAGTTCTGCACTCCTGGTATTTATCCTTTTAAAATTTTGTTTTATTCGAGTAAAAAAAAGAACAGAAAAAATATTCTTTCATAGCGTACTCTACCCCCCCCCCCCCCTTCCTCCATCCCGCAAAACCCCTCCCGGGTTCCCCTCCCCCTTCCTAGATTACCCTCCCCCCTCCGTGGTTTTTTCCTCCCCTCCCGCGCTCATTATTTCATTGCCGTTACATTTGGTTTTCAAACAGCTCGCGTGCCACCTATTGAAATATTTTTATGCAAATTTCGTAATGCCAGAGCTCACCAGCCAATAAACAAACATACCAAAAAAAAATTCAATTTTTTGCAGTCTTTCGGAAGTTATACGCGTACATACATTTCGACGATTGATTTTTATGCAAATTTCATAATGCCAGAGCTTACCAGTAGTTTTATAGAAACCTTGTCCTATCAGTAACGAAAACAATAAAAAAAGAATGTTCAGATTCGGTGTATTCGTTCGAAAGTTATACGCATATATACATTTCGGCAATTCATTTTTATACAAATTTCATTATGGCAGATCTCACCGGTATTTTTATGCAAAACCTTGTCCTAACAGTAACGAACCCACCAAAAAAACAATTATTCAATTCGATGCATCCGTTCGAAAGTTATGCGCGTGCAAACATTTCGGCAACCATTTTATACAAATTTCATAATGCCAGTGCTCACCAGAAGATCAATAAAAACCTTATCCTAACAATTACAAACACAAAACAAAAATAATTATCCAATTCGGTGCATGCATTCGAAAGTTATGGGCGTACTTGCATATCGGCGATTCATTTATAATATATCAGTTTCTCAGGTACCTAACGATTTTATAGTTTTTCATACAGTTAAATATACCTCAGTCAATTTCTGCGCTCCTGGTAGGTACCCTGTAACGTTTATACAGAATGTGCAATGCAATTTTTCACAAAAATGGCGCTTTAATTTTATTTTTATAATTTTATAATATATCAGTTTCTCAGGTACCTACCGATTTTACAGTTTTTCATATAGTTAAACATACGTATGTATAAAGCCGCCGACAGGGCCTAGCAGCAGAAATCTGCCAAACAGAAGTATGTAGACACAATCGGAGACATGCCATCATCAAATTCTCAAAGATTCGTCGCAATGGGATGAACGGTTAACCGTGTATAATTTAATGAAGCTAAAACAACATATTATTATCTCGGTCAATTTCTGCGCTCCTGATACTTTGGATCCATTATTTTACAAAACCTAGGGTTTTTTTTCACAAAAATGGCGCTATAATTTTTTTTTTATTATTTAGGAAAACAAATTTGGTCATCGGGATAAGCACCTCATTTTATTTGATTTTATTAAATTTTGTATTAAGTACCTACTTAGTATTTAAATGGTTAATAATATTTCATTTATATGGCAACACAACCGTTAAACTTTGTCTCAACCACCTCAAGCACAGCCTGAAAATCGAACACCTGCGCCCGTTTTAGAACATTTTACATACAAATTACGTCAGGTAACGCTGTCAGGGCCTCGCTGAAAACTTGCGGTGGTTTTGAATAATGTTCCATGCTTAGTGTTGCAAGATTCGAGAAAATTTAATAAAGATTATTAATCACCCTCGTACGAATACAATCAATTTGAAACATGTTCCATAAGTCGTTGAACAACAGCATTTTTTTCGCGCTAGGATCTGCGAACGTTCCAATTTAGATTTCGACACATTTTTGAATTTCTCCAAGGAAAAGCTGCAGTTTTAGATTCTGTCGACAGGCGTCTCCGTGAAAATTGTACCTATTTTTAAACATTAGTTTCAAAATATGACTTTTCCGTGGGTTTTTCGCAAATGTCAGTTTTCCAACAAATATTACGACGATGTTTTTGTGAAAAGTGATAATTACGACGGTCAATTAACCTTTGAAAAACTCTCGTTGACGTAATTTTAATAAATTTTGGCTTCCAAGCGTGATATTTTCGACGAAATCGCATATGCAAGTCGGCCGGTGGGCAAACGAAAAATGAAGAATGACATTTAAAATTTATGTACCTAGCCAAATCAATTTTGTATGGGAGATTTTCGCTATATCTTTCTCAACTTTTCCATGCATTTAAAAAGAGATACACTCCCTTAATCGGCCTTGAGGGAAAGTGAATCTACAGATGTGCCAATCTCGATGAGCCGAGAAGTCAATTTGGCTTGCCAAATTTTAAAAACGGTCGCAAGCCAAAGTGACCCGTGAGGTTTCACCCACCCGAGGGCAAAGTGGTCGCTTTTCCCCTCAAATCGAAAGTGAGTTTTGACCCATCACGAACGGCCGCAAGCTAAAGTGACCCTTGTTGTTTCACCCACCCGAGGGGCAGAGTGGTCGTTATTCCCCTCAAATCAAAAGTGACCTTTTCCTGACCAATGGCGTGAGCGGAAAAAGTGAGTTTTCCCTGACCTATCCCAAAACCAAACAATACTATATATATATATATATTGCCATCTGAATCAGATATGCGCGATTTTTGGACAAACATTTGGAGTACAGATATAAAACATAATGATGCAAGTAATTGGATAGAAAATGAGGAACTCAATTGTTCAGACATTGAACAAATGAGTTTTTCTGATATATCGGTTGAATTGTTAGCCAAAATTATAAAAAATACTCATAATTGGAAAACCACGGGTTGCAATTGGATACATAATTTTTGGTACAAACGTCTAACTACTTTACATCCTCTTTTTGCAAAAAAACTTTCAAAACTTGTCAGACAACCTCAAGATTTTCCTAATTTTCTAACTAAGGGCATTACTTATATGTTGCCTAAAAGCGAACATATTAATAATCCCTCTCAATATAGACCCATTACATGTCTACCGACAATATACAAAATTTTACCCTCTTGCTTGACAGATTTAATATATACTCATTTGGATGAAAAAAATATTTTATCTGAACAACAAAAAGGTTGTCGCAGAAAACATATGGGATGTAAAGAACAATTAGTTATTGATTCTGTAATTTTAAAACAAATTCAAAATCAAAAGCGTAATTTACATACTTGTTATATAGATTATCAAAAAGCTTTTGATAGTGTCCCGCACTCGTGGCTAATCAAAATATTAAAAATATATAAAGTTAACCCAATTATAATTAGCTTTTTGAAAAATATTATGTCCTTTTGGAATACAGATTTGCTAGTTAATTTAAAAGGTAAGAGAATAGTAGTACCGGGCATTTCAATAAAAAGAGGGATTTTTCAAGGAGACTCATTGAGTCCTCTTTGGTTATGCTTAGCATGGAATCCCCTTTCTAAAATGTTAATTAAAAGCAAGTTTGGAATAAAAATTAAGGGTAATACAAGAGAGAGTAGTATAGTTTCACATCTATTATATATGGATGATATAAAATTATTTTCAAATTCTGAATCGAATTTAGAGAAAATGATTAAGGTAGTTAAAATTTTTTCAGATGATATTAAAATGACTTTTGGTTTAGATAAATGTAAAACGATCCATATAGAGAAAGGCAAAATTGTAGATGGAGACGAGGGTATATTTAGAAATTTCAAAATTAAAAGTATGAAAGGGGATGAGGTTTATAAATATTTAGGATACCTGCAATCGAATAGATTAGATCACACTAGTATTAAAAATGATATTAGGATTAAATTTCAAACTAGGATCAGAAAATTTTTAAAATGCAATCTATCTGCTAAAAGTTTAGTAAAAGCAATAAATACTTCGGCAATACCTCTACCAACGTACTCATTTGGCATAATTAAATGGTCCAATACAGATTTAGATTGTTTAGAACGATTAATTAAAACTACGTTAACAAAGTTTAATTGCCATCATCCAAATTCAGCTATAGAACGAATTAATTTACCTAGAAATTTAGGAGGTAGAGGTGTAGTCAAAATAACATCTTTGAAACACAATCAGGTGGAAATGCTTAGAAATTTTTTCCATAGGAAAGCTAATAGCTCAGAAATGCACAAAATAATTTGCAAGGCAGATATAAATATTACTCCTTTAAATTTATATGACGAGAATGCCAACATTCTTATAAATACTAACCAGGATTTATTAGATTCGGTCAAATAAAATTAGTCACGCAAAACACTTCAATTATCTAAACCAAACGTATGTTGACAAACTTTCGTCAAACAAATGGTTGAGTATTGGAGAGTTGAGCGCAGAAATAGAAGGATTTATGCTTGCCATTCAAGATAGAGTCATTAATAGTAAAAATCATAGGAAGCATATA
The DNA here is from genome assembly GCA_917880885.1 of Limnephilus marmoratus. Classification (NCBI taxonomy): domain Eukaryota; kingdom Metazoa; phylum Arthropoda; class Insecta; order Trichoptera; family Limnephilidae; genus Limnephilus; species Limnephilus marmoratus. The sequence goes on along the minus strand of OU862906.1, from coordinate 3,258,444 downwards.
ATCAAAGATATAAATCAAATTGATGATTTATGTAGAAAATGTTTGGCTTTTCCGGAAACTATAGAACATATTATATCGGGATGTTCTGTATTAGCGCCGTCCGAGTATACATTTAGGCACAATCAGGTTTTAAAAATAATTCACGAAAGTTTGGTAATTAAACATAACTTGATTGATTGCCGTAATGTAGTACCATATTATGAATATGAACCAAATTCATTTATAGAAAATGAATTTTATAAAATATACTAGCTGGGTTACCCGGCTTCGCTCAGGAAAACATACGAGAGTGTTCTGGAATGTTTCACATTGATGTTTCCGTTTCCCTATTCTCGAACATTCCACAATTTTCCAGAAGGTTCCGGAATGTTCTGGAACGTTGTGGAATGCTCTCAAATACTCTGACTGGGGTTTCCGACATCGATCATGGAGTTGATGTGAGATTGAATTAAGGTTCGAATCCACGACGGATCTTGCTTTATATACCCCATATGGGTAGCCCTTACAAAAAAAAATTCAAATGTTCCAGAATAATATTCCAGCATTCCACAACATTCAGGAGTGTTCCGAATGGAGTGTTCTGAGTGTTCAGGAGTGTTCTGAACAACATTCAGAATGTTCCACAATAATCTGGGCTGTTCCGGTATGTTCCTGAATGTTCCATCCTATTCCCGAACATTCCAGAATGTTCCGAGATGTTCTGTTCTGGAATGTGGTGGAATGCTCAAGAACACTCTGGAATTTTTTGAACTATTCTAGAAATTTCAACGGGGCGAAACTTCCAGCCCTTATATCTTTAAAAGAACGCCCTTCAGGTAAGAACGGAAACTTTCTTCATGGATGGAGGATAGAGGGCTACTACACATATAACCGTTATCGTACCGGGACTCGTCTTTGAGTTTTAGCGGCATGCAAATTGTTTTTTTTTTATTAATATAATTATCCAAACTTCTAGAACTTTCCAGGACTCAGGACTCAGGACTCACTGACACTCTCCGCCACCCATTTCTGAAAGCTTCTTGAACTTTCTCCTTCCATAACATCCTAGAGCATTAGGGAACTTTCCAGAACTATCTAGAACCTTCTAGACTCACAGACTTCCAGAACTTTGTACAGCTTTATCGACCTTTCTAGAACTTTTCGGAACCACCGACGTACTCCGCCACTCCTCTCAGAACTTTGTACAGCTTTACTGAACCTTGTAGAACTTTCCGGAACCTTCTAAACTCACTGACATATTCCATCATGCCTTCCAGAACTTTCTACAGCTTTATCGAATCTTTCAGAACTTTCCGGAACATTCTAGATCCACCGACATGTTCCGCCACTCCTTTCAGAACTTTTTGCAGCTCTATCGAACCTTATGAAACTTTATCGAATCCTCTGGAATTTTCTGGAACCTTCTAGACTCACCGACATACTCCGCCACTCCTTCCAGAATTTTTTTTAGCTTTATCGAACCTTCTAGATCTTTTCGGAACCTTCTATAGTCACCGACATACTCCGCCATTCTTTTCAGAACTTTGTACAGCCCTATCGAACCTTCTAGGACTTCCTACAGCTTTATGGAACCTTCTAGAATTTTTCGGGACCTTCTAGACACACCGACACACTCCTCTACTCAGAATTTTCTACAACCTTATTTTCTATAGCTTTATCGAACCTTCTAGATCTTTTCGGAACCTTCTATGGTCACCGACACACTCCACCATTCCTTTCAGAACTTTGTACAGCCCTATCGAACCTTCTAGGACTTCCTACAGCTTTATGAAACCTTCTAGAATTTTCCAGAACCTTCTAAACACACCGACACACTCCTCCACTCCTATCAGAACTTTCTACAGCTTTACGGAACCTTCTAGAACTTTCCACAGTTTTATCGAACATTGTAGAACATTCCGGAAACTTCTAAACCCACCGACATATTCCACCATTCCTTTCAGATCTTTGTACAACTTTATCGAACCTTCTAAAACTTTCCGGAACCTTCTAGACCCACCGGCTTACTCCGCCACTCCTTCCAGCACTTTGTACCGCTTTGAACCTTCCAGAACTTCCTACAGCTTTTTGGAATCTTCAAGAATTTTCCGGAACCTTCTACACACTCCTTCACTCCTTCTATAACTTTCTACAGGTTTATCAAACCTTCTAGAACTTCCCGGAACCTTCTAGACTCACCGACATACTCCGCCACACCTTCCAAAACTTTCTACAGCTTTATCGAACCTTCTAGACTCACCGACATACTCCGCCACTCCTTCCAGAACTTTGCACGGCTTTATTGAACCTTCTAGAACTTCTTACAGCTTTGTGGACTTCTTACAATTTTCCGGAACCTTCTAGAATTTTCCGGAACCTTATAGACACACTCCTCCACTTCTTTCATAACTTTCTACAGCTTTATCGAACTTTCCGGAACCTTCTAGACTCGCTGACATACTCCTCCATTTCTTCCAGAATATTCCAAAGTTTTATCGAATTTTCCAGAACCTTCCAGACTCTTCTTGAAATTTCTAGAGGCTTCTTAGAACTTTCAGCCCTTATATCTTCAAAAGCAAGCCCTTTAGGTAAAAACGAATACCCTTATTCCCTAGGGGGGGATAGAGATCTACCATACCATATAACTCTCTTGATCGTACCGGCACTCGTTTCTGAGTTTTTGCGTTCCGCACGCTTTTTTGGACTTTCTTTTATAATATATATTGATTACTGCACGATTTTCTCATTTTGACAGTCTTAACACCTAGGAAGATGATTATTATTCTTGGCATCTCTAGTCACAAGTGCTGTTTTAGTTATTTTTTCGAGAAGAAGAATAGTTGCAGTTAGGACATGAAAAAAGTTTTTCTTCATTGTGGGTAAACATGTGAATTTTAGATTTCTCTTCGTAATACATGAATAGTTGTAGTCGGAACATGAAAAAGGTTTTTCTTCACTGTATCTGCAAGTGACTTCTTAGATATCCCCTTTGAGAACACGAATAGTTGCAGTTAGGACATGAAAATGTCTCCAAGGAAATCAAAACTGGAAGACTCAGGTGGGCTGGACATATCCAGAGAATGAGCGAAGGAGATATTCCAAAGCGAATTATGGATGGTGCACCTGGGGGTCGGAGAAGAGTTGGAAGACCAAAGCTTCGATGGCTGGATGGAGTGGTGAAGGATGCAAGCACCATCGGCATCCGAAACTGGCGCAACGCAGCACAACACTGACAGTCATGGAGGCAGGCTCTGCTGGAGGCCAAGACCCGACCTGGGTTGTAGAGCCACAGATGATGATGATGATGATGAGGACATGAAAAAGGTTTTTATTCACTATGAGTGAGCTTGTGAATCATAGTAGAGTAAAGTGTTGCAGTAGCGTAGCTAGCGTGGGTGGCACCCGGGCGGATTGCGTGGTGTCCCTCCCCCATTAAAGTGATACGGCCTGGGGGTGGGGGTTGGCTAGAGAATTGTGCTCTCGAGGGTGACACCCGGGGGGAAACCTTAGGAAAATTCCTTTCCTCGGGGCCTCCTCAATGGAGCCAATGTAAAAAATAGTATTAAAACCATGTAGGAGTATTATAGGTGAGACAGTGTTAATTTTTGGAGATCCGAAAGGAATACAAGGCCGATAAAAATAATAATTTCAAAAAAATTTATAGCGCCGGTTATATCATAAAATATTATATTATATATATTATAAAATCACGTCAAGTGCACTTGTTGGATAAGATTAAAAGGTACAGTTTTTTGGTGAGGGCATTAAAAAGATTTGACATGATGCGAAGTGAATTGTGGAAGACGTTAAGGAAAGTCAAGGAAGTCATGGCATGATCAAGTGAATCAAATACTTAAATAATGTTGGACCATTCCAAGAGAGCATATACCGACCGTGTACCGACAAACTATTTTAAAGAGCGCACGTTTGAAAGTATCTCCTACCCGCATTATTCTTTTTAGAATAATGCGGGTAGGAGATACCCTGCCCGCATTATTCCTCCTTTAGCTAGTGCCTCCGTTCACGGAGATACTTACAAGATACTCGATCCTCGTGCGCGTATCATTCGCGCCGATCGTAAGTACCCCCCGTACGATTTTGCTGGTGCCCGTTCACGGCGCTACGCGGTGGCTGTCGGTTTCCAATCAGTATCACGATACCGACAGTGCTGATCGCGCGCGACGCTCGCATCATTTGTGTCTGATACTTATTCGTTTGACGTTTATCATAAATGGCGTCGGAACATGAAAGTAATGTTAGATTTGTTCTGGAAGTGGAAAAAATGCAGGTTTACATAACTATACTTTACCAGAATACGTAAGAAAAGATTTAGTGAAGAAGGCATGGATTGATGTTGGAAAAAAAGTCATATGACATCGCATGACAGCGTGTTCACTCCACGACTGCACGTGAAAAATGATCAAGTTCAGTATATTTCGGATAGCGCCGTGTACGGAGACTAGCAATAAAAAGTGGAATATCAGCAGGGTACTTGTGGTTTCGTCACAATTGCGTAGATTGTAAGTATCTCCATGAACGGAGGGCCTCACTGTGCAACGTGACGCAACGCAACCATGAGACGATTTATGAATGCGAATGAAGCAAGAAGTCTGTGTCGATACAGAGTTGTTTGGTGGTCTTTCTATAATATTGGGATCGGGCAATATTTCAATAAAGTCGAGTCAGATTTCATTCAAAACAAAGTATCACTTTTATTAAACCAAAATACACTCCACATTATTTTACAGTTAAAGGGAAGGGAACGGAAGGGAACAGTAGCGCCACTCACGGCCAAGAAACAGAACATAAACAATAATGCATTTATAAACACCTTTGAATTTATCTTTACTCAACACTCCCACTTAAATTCAAAGGGGTCACTTAACATTTATCATAACAACTTTACTCAATATCTAATCATCTTAGAATTACATGACTATTTGACTGTAAATCACATAAGTTTCTAAGTATTATTCAAAATCTTATCTCTAATACAATTAAACTTGCTCACAGGCAAAGCTTTGGTCAGAAAATCTGCTAGTTGACATGAACTTTCTACATATTTAATCAGGGGCGGCCCTAGGGAGGTGCGAGCGGTGCGACCGCACAGGGCGCCGTCGTAAGAGGGCGCCGAAAACACTCGACAACTGATTTACTGTATATCGATCGTGCGCTTAAATCGTATGGTCGGTGCGGAGAGCAAGCAGTGTTGCCAACGTAGGCGATTTTTCGCCATTTAGGCTACTCAGGACGAGAATCGGCGACGAAAAAATCAAAAAGGCGACTGACTGGTTGCCTATTAGGCTACTTCAGAGACAAGTTGTTTAAATCAGCCGAATCGCAAATAATTAACCAAAAAATACAATAATGCTGTCGCTGAAAGAATTTTCAGTGTAATGGGGATAATCAAAACAATCATGGACTTGCATGAACGCATCGCAATTGCTAAAGAACTGCTCGAAATTTGTGAAGCAGTACCGGACTTATTCGTCTGCTCAAATAATAGGTAAGGAAATAGATTCCCAGGCTGGGATAGATTCTACGCTTAAGCCAGTCCGATCCCGAAGAAAGAATCGATTATTTGAATATTTTTTTTTTTTTTTTTTTTACATTAACTCCACACAGGAGGCCCTGAGGAAAATAATTTCCCTCAGGGCCTATGTCATCTGGGATGCTGTGTGGAGGGTCTTTTTGAGGAGAGGAAGGAATGAACATTGGTCTTGAAGAGACCCATGTTGTAGGAAGGAGGAAACACAGAGGCCGGCAAATCATTCCACAGCCGAGCTGTTGAACACAAGAACGAGTCGAAGAAACGACCCGTTCTCATGTGACAAATGTCAACCGTGTACAAATGTTGGGCACGCGTTTGGCGTGTTTCCCGACTATGCACCGGTGCCGAAGGGATCAATGATGCTAGTTCCTCGGAGCATCTTCCATTGTAATACCGGTAGAACAAGGATAGCATTCCCACCCGACGCCTGTGCTCTAAAGATTGCAATCCGTCTGTTAAGATGGGAGAATCTATCAAACGGACCGCCCGTTTCTGCACAGAGTCGAGGGTATTTTTCAGGTATTTTGGAGCTCCAGACCAGAGATGGCTGCCAAATTCAACCGTGGGGCGTACTTGTGATTTGTACAAGGTTAGCAGTTGTGTACTATTAAAGTATCTGCGGGCCCTGTACAGTACGCCCAGTTTTTGGGAGGCTAGCTTTACTCTGGCTTCAATGGAGCCCCCATACCTGAGCTGGTCACTTAGGGTGCATATGAAGCTGCAGACGAGACACCAACAAATCCCGAAGAACTGTTTAAAATTAACGTCTTTTACCCTTTGATAGATACAATTGAAAATGCATTGGTCACTCGGTTTGGACAATTATCTCAATTCAATGATACATGGTCTTTTTTGTATAACATCAAAATAATTCCTGATAAGTCTTCATTAGAAAAAGCCTGTGCAGATTTGCAAACCATTTTAACCGATGATGTCTCTAGTTGTATTTCTGGTAAGGTGCATTACTAATTCAATAATATTTTTTTGAGAAAAATAAATATTTTTTCGAAAAAAATAATGAATTATTTACTTTAGTCTTTAGAAATTACAATTGAAAACATAAAAATATACCTACTCGTATAGGTAAATGAATATAAAGAGTAGGTATTTTGAATGTTCTCAATTATAATGTGTTTAAGGTAAATTGTCATGTAAGTACCTATATTTATTTATACACATAAAAAATATCGATCTCCACCATCGAAGTTGTGCTCGAGCCGCCACTGGGCTATCCGGATCTTTGAGTCAACCACCGTAAAGTCGTTATGGTCAAGTAATGTCTCATATGAGAAGCGCGTTTAGTAGGTCTACCCATATTCAGAAAAATTAGTTAAAGTACTTCAGATTCACTAAAAATCAAAAAATAAACAAAAAATGTCTTCAAAAAACGCACTAAAAAGTAACAAAAAAATATCGTATTCTTCTACAACTTAATAATCAATTAAATTTTTCTACTCATTAATATGTAGGTACAATTGTTATTTTTGGAGTCGGTGTCAGCCAAGGTACCCGGCCCGGCGTGTTCACTTGACAGCTCCCCTCCCGCCGTGGCCCCGCTCTCGCCTCTCGTCTCGTCAAGTCGCGCGTGCGACACAAGCACATCTCACCTATAACTATGTATGTAGTTACACACCTACCTTGGCTGACACCGACTTCAAAAATACCAATCGTACCTACAGATTGATGAGTAGAAAAAGTAAGTTGATTATTAAGTTGTAGAAGAATACGAAATATTTTTTTTACATTTTAGTGCATTTTTGATGTCGTTTTTTTGTTTAGTTAAAATTTTTGTTTTTTTCTGGTATTATTTCTCATCTGTCCTACTAGGATACTAGGTACTTCAATTAAAGTTGCATAACTGCATAGAAAGAGCTCTATCTTAGTTAGGAGGGGGGGGGGGCGCCACCAAGAGATTTCGCACCACCTAATAATTTAGCTAGGGCCGCCCCTGTATTTAATATTAACAATTTTCTTTTTAACATTCTATCTTATGAAATTATATCTAACATCTATATGTTTACTTCTTTTATGAAATACAGGATTATTAATTAATTTAATTTCACTCTGATTATCTATATTCAAAGTGACAGAGGTTTGTGGCTCCCCAATATCAAACAACAATTGTCTAAGCCATAATATTTCTTTAGTGGCTTCACTGCACTGCACTCTGACTCCGTTGTGGATAATGCCACGGTACTCTGTTTACGGTTTGACCAACTGATAGGACCACCATTCATTAAAAAAATGTAGCCTGTATTAGATTTTCTAGTATCCAAATCACCTGCGAAGTCAGAATCAGAGTAGCCGACTAAATCTAAATTACTTTTATAAACAATAGACATTTCTTTTGTATTAATCAAATAACGCAGGATTCTTTTCACAGCAGTTACATGTGAAGGACCTGGATCATTGACATATCTACTTACAACATTAACAGCATATGCTATGTCAGGTCTAGAAACAGATGTTAAAAATAACAATGCTCCCACTGCTTCTCTATATGGGAAATTGGTATGCTCATTATTTGTATTCTTAGATAAATGTAACTACTAGCTTTAGCATCTGACAAATTAAACTTATTTATTATTGTCTCAATATACTGTTTTTGGCTTATACGATGAATTAAATTTTAAAATCTTAATATCAAAGTTTTGTTTTAGATCATTTAATATGGTAGATAAAACAGTTTTACTTTTGGCTAAAGCAATCCATCATCAACATAAATAACCAATATTACCTTAATATTATTGAAATATCCAACAAATACACAATTATCAGATGGACAGGATTTAAATCCATAAGTAGTTAAAAATGAACAAAATTTATTGTTCCAACATCTTGATGATTGTTTCAGCCCATATATAGATTTAATCAACCTACATACTTTTTGTGGCTCAGCTTCCACACCCTCTGGTACCTCCATGTATATCTCCTCAGGCAGCTCACCATACAGGAACGCTGTGTTCACATCGAATTGCTCTATCTGCAGGTCCTCTCTGGTGGCCATGCTAAGTAACAATCTGATGGAGTCATATCTGCTAGTAGGGGAAAAAAAATTCATTATAGTCCAAACCTTTCACTTGAGTAAAGCCTCGAGCGCATAGTCTTGCCTTATATCTTTCGATTTCTCCTTCTCTATTCTTCTTTATGCTGAACACCCATTTGCATGTAATGGGCTTCTTCTCGGTTATTATCCAGGTTTTGTTATTTTTATGTGACTGTAGCTCTTCAGAAATAGCTTCCTTCCTTTTATGACAATTGACGTTATTAATTGCCTCTTCATAACTGTTAGGTATTTCTAATTCAGTCAAGTTTACTTCCATATTATTATTTCGTCTAGGACGTAACGTGATATTACTTCTTTCCATTCCTTCTAAATTAATATTACTAGGAGGATTATAAGTGTCATTTGTATCTTCAATAGAGTATTCTTGAGTTGTATTTTGTTGATCCTGAAACTCGCTTCGTGGGGTTGTCAATATTGACTCTTCTTTTTCTTCTTCATTGACTTTCATCTCTGTGAAGTTTTGTCTTTTCTCTGGTATACTACTTTCTTCAAAATTTTACATCCCGTGACACTGTAATTTTTCTTGTACTCTGATCGTTCATTCTGTAATTATCATGCTCATATCCAACTAATAACATTTTTATGCTTTTCTTATCCAGTTTCTTCCTTTTTTTCTTTTGGTAGATGAACATATCCAATGGAACCAAATATTCTTATTTGTTGTAGATTAAGTTTTACTCTATACCAGAGTTCAAATGGTGTGACGTTTCCCGTTTGACTTGATGTGTTTCTATTCAACAGGTATACTGCACAGTTCACAGCTTCTGCCCACAAATTTAGAGAAATATCTTTAGCATATAACATGCTTCTTGCACTTTCCATAATGGTACGCAGCTCTCTTTCCGCCCTCCCATTCTGTTGTGGGGTATATGGGGCTGTACGCTAATGAATTATTCCATTACTATCTAGAAATGACTTGAATTCTTGATTTACATACTCACAACCGTTGTCGGTATGTAGAATGTGCACATTATGTTGAAATTTATTTTTCACAATTGCATTGTACTTTATAAAACAGTGAAACACTTCACTTTTATATTTCATGAAGTAAATATGGCGATAGCTAGTAGCTCCATCTTTGAATAAAACAAAGTACTTCATACCTGATACAGAAAGCTCTTCAATAGGGCCACATACATCACTATATACTATTTCACCAGGTTGTGACGGACCTCTAGTAGATTTCAAAAAGGGTAATCTTGTTTGCTTACCATACTGGCATGCTTCACAAATGAAATTTTCATTCCCAGTAAGTTTAATTGGAATTGTCCCATTTATACTCATATTTTGAATTCCCTTAACATTCAAATGCCCTAATCTCTCATGCCATATTTTGACATCGGTTTGTACAATATTGCAATTTTCTTGTTTTACTGTTTTGATTTCCAACTCATACAAATTGTTTTCTCTTAATTGTGCACACACAACAACTATATTATTATTTACTATCATTGCTTTTTCACTATTCTTCACTATGACATAACCTCTCCTGGTGGCAGCTCCTTCAGAGAACAGGTTTCTTCGTAAGTCTGGCACATATAGGACATTCTCTAATATACGTCGTTCCCATTTTCCATTCACTAGTTTATTTATTAAAATAGTGCCTTCGCCGCTTACCTTAATGCTTTGTTTATTCCCTAATTTAACTTCTTTGTCAATGTCATGACATTGAGACTCATTCAGTTTGTGGAAATAGTCACGTCTAAATGTCATATGCGTTGATGCTCACTATCCAAAATTAAAGCGTCTTCACCATTCATAGATAAAGAATATTTTTCCGCATTAAATGCTAACATATCATGTAGTCCAGTAAAGGAAGGAGTTGTAGAGTGCGTGAGCAGGAACCTAAGCGATTCTTTCAGGACTTGTTTAGGGTGCTTAGGGTGTGAACATACTAAAAGTCCTGACGTCTAGGTGGTGAGCTAGGGGGGGGAGGGGGGGGGGGAAGGTCCCGATTTTCGGGTTTCCGTTTATATCTCAAAAATGGTGCATCGCACAGGAAAACTTTTTTAGAATAAGTAAAAGCTCATAAAATTATGTACAACTTTTATTCTGTACGTAATTTTGGAAATCCTAACCGTTTTTGAGTTATACGCTCCAGAAATGTCAATATTTTCGAAAAAAATCATTTTTCCTCACTTTTTTCATCAAACATTCCTTCATATCGTCTAAAATATTCATCCAAGAAAGAAATTCATTTGAAAAAAGTTGTAAATAATTTAATTACCTTTTAGAATATATATACATATGTAAATAAATCTCCAACCAGTAAATATTTACAACAATTTTAAGTTTTTTAGTAAAATGTCGTCATTTTCAGAAAAAGCTGTTTTTTCTTACCAAATTATTAAGACGGGTTTTTTCTTCATGAGAAATTCCTTATTAATTTTTGCACGCAAGAAAGCAGGTAAGTTGTTCTCGAACAGATGATTAGTGGAATTCATTTTATAATCATTATTATTGTGAAGGGTGATTAGGTTAGTCGTCGGAGATGCTACAATAACGTGCTACGATGCTGTTCGAGTTGGTGAAAAGGCAATGAATGCGATAGTGGGCTTGACATTCTCAGACATCAAGTTGTCCCGCAAAGTTCGGGCATTCCCAATGTCTTCTGTCAGCTCATCGATAAAAATTCAGGATGAAAAGGTTGCAGTTGACCCAAAATTGCTGTTTCAGCGGATGTGTATAAGCAAATGATCAGATGAGGATTTGATGAAATTCTTTGAGTATGAGTTGGCCCCATTTCCCTTGGCACTGTTCTCAATAACATCATGTTACACTCTCAACTTTATATGGATTCACGTTATCATATCCTCTTTGGACGTGAGGGTCCTGGCAAGCGTTGTTCATCCATGGCATCGTCATTCTCAGTGGTGGATAGTTCTTGCTGAAAGGGCTCTACATCGTTTTCATCGTCGTCCTCGGCAACAGGCACGCTATTGAGGCATCTCCCTTGGCAGTGAAGGCACGCTGCAGAACAGGTCAGCATTGCTTTTTGGCATCCACATTTGCCAATTGCACAATCCTTGGTGCAGCGGCAAAATATCATTTTCAGAAGGACCTTCGGTGCTGGAGGATCTTCTGTTGTAATTGGCACCAGGGTGTCTCCTTCGTGTTTCCACCCCCATTCTTCAGGGGGCAGCTCAATCCCGAGCCCCTGCTGAACTTGGTGGTATGTCCGCCGGAAATGCTGTTTAGCTGCACTCTCTGTTGGAGGGAGGGAGCTGATGTCAGGCTTCATATTTGCCACGGACCTTGTAAACGACTGGAAGCGGTACTGGTTAAGGGAGGTCTATCTTTTTGGCGCCGCATACCATTTCAGGAAGCATTTATTTCCAGCCTCTTCAACCTCGTCGTGAGTGGAGGAGGGGTTGTAAAAGATCATTGCCGCTTGCTTGATCATTTTTGACTCCAAGTACAATTTTGAAAAGCCCGCCTTGCTTCTCCTGAAAGTTGCAGACTTTATATCGCATCCGGTAAATGAATGTAAAAATATGATGTGTTCAAATCTACGATGCTGCATCTCTTGGGTGAACAGTGCCATTGTTTTGGTTTTTCCTCGTCCGGGTTTCAGCAGCAGAATATCTTAGGTGGGAGGATTGGAAGCAATCAAAAGGATAGTAAGGTTCACATTCTCACCAAAGACAGCTACAGAGTTGTGAAAGGATAGTTCCACAGCAATCTTCACGATAAGGACGTCAGCATCATCGGTGGCCTGAAGAGTCTGTATCCCATTCTCCCGAAACTTTGTCTGTAGTAAGGAGATGAAGTTACTTTTGTTGGTAGGATTGAATAAAAAATCTTCCTGTTTAACGGGTATTGATTTGTTCCATGTCAAATTGATGTCGGCTGACCTTCTCAGTCTGTATCGTCGCATCTGTTCTTGTGATTTCGTACTATTGGCTGGGTTTGCGTACCCATCAAATACCACAGTGCGAGTCATTCCAGGATAGTGGTGGTTGACATAGGTGATATAACGATCACAAATTGCGGCAACGGAGGCATCTTTTTGTCAAATTACTCTGTGTAGGAGAAATCCTCCGTCCACAACTATGTTCATCTGAGACAGTAGAACAGTTTTTTTGGTAGGCTCGAATAAGCTATACAGAACAGATTTAGTTGTCTTTCGCATCCCATTTTCATTGAAAAGTGCCAAGGGAAATGGGGCCAACTCATACTCAAAGAATTTCATCAAATCCTCATCTGATCGTTTGCTTATACACATCCGCTGAAACAGCAATGTTGGGTCAACTGCAACCTTTTCATCCTGAATTTTTATCGATGAGCTGACAGAAGACATTGGGAATGCCCGAACTTTGCGGGACAACTTGATGTCTGAGAATGTCAAGCCCACTATCGCATTCATTGCCTTTTCACCAACTTGAACAGCATCGTAGCACGTTATTGTAGCATCTCTGACGACTCACCTAATCACCCTTCACAATAACAATGATTATAAAATGAATTCCATTTATCATCTGTTCGAGAACAACTTACCTGCTTTCTTGCGTGCAAAAATTAATAAGGAATTTCCCATGAAGAAAAAACCCGTCTTAATAATTTGGTAAGAAAAAACAGCTTTTTCTGAAAATGACGACATTTTACGAAAAAACTTAAAAGTGCTGTAAATATTTACTGGTTGGAGATTTATTTACATATGTATATATATTCTAAAAGGTAATTAAATTATTTACAACTTTTTTAAACAAATTTCTTTCTTGGATGAATATTTTAGACGATATGAAGGAATGTTTGATGAAAAATGTGAGGAAAAATGATTTTTTTCGAAAATATTGACATTTCTGGAGCGTATAACTCAAAAACGGTTAGGATTTCCAAAATTACGTATAGAATAAAAGTTGTAGATAATTTTATGAGCTTTTACTTATTTTAAAAAAGTTTTCCTCTGCGACGCACCGTTTTTGAGATATAAACGGAAACCTGAAAATCGGGACCTTCCCCCCCCTCCCCCCCCCCTAGCTCACCACCTAGACGTCAGGACTTTTAGTATGTTCACACCCTAAGCACCCTAAACAAGTCCTGAAAGAATCGCTTAGGTTCCTGCTCACGCACTCTACACCTCCTTTTGGACCATTCGTTTACTGGACTAATGAGGCTTCTGATTTTTATTGTATGTTTTCTTCGGTTTTCTGCATTCTCTTGCAAAGTGACCTCTTTTGTTACAATTGTAGCATATAAATCTTGACTTGAATTTCTTTGAACAATTGAATTCATCTGATTATCTCCATTCCTTGTTTTGGAATTTCCTTTTGTGGTTACAAGTGCAGTCTCACTACAAGATGTGTCATTGGCAAGGCTTCCCTCTTCATCTATTAAGCGTGGTGTGAGATTTTGAATTGTTTGACTAATTTGATCTAGTGACAACCATGCTTGTCTAAGCGAACGGTATGTTGGTGGCAATGTGCTTAGAATCTTGGTCATTATTGCAGTGTCACTGATTTTTTCGCCTGTTTCCCTCAGTTGTTTTGCCAAGCTTTCCATTTTGGAGACATGCTGGGCCACCGTATCAGTAGCACAATATGAATACTGATAAAATTTCTCATGAATTATCATTTTACTAGCTGGGTTACCCGGCTTCGCTCAGGAAAACATTCGAGAGTGTTCTGGAATGTTTCACATTGATGTTCCCGTTTCCCTATTTTCGAACATTCCAAAATTTTCCAGAAGGTTCCGGAATGTTCTGGAACGTTGTGGAATGCTCTCAAATACTCTGACTGGGGTTTCCGACATCGATCATGGAGTTGATGTGAGATTGAATTAAGGTTCGAATCCACGACGGATCTTGCTTTATATACCCCATATGGGTAGCCCTTACAAAAAAAATTTCAAATGTTCCAGAATAATATTCCAGCATTCCACAACATTCAGGAGTGTTCCGAATGGAGTGTTCTGAGTGTTCAGGAGTGTTCTGAACAACATTCAGAATGTTCCACAATAATCTGGGCTGTTCCGGTATGTTCCTGAATGTTCCATCCTATTCCCGAACATTCCAGAATGTTCCGAGATGTTCTGTTCTGGAATGTGGTGGAATGCTCAAGAACACTCTGGAATTTTTTGAACTATTCTAGAAATTTCAACGGGGCGAAACTTCCAGCCCTTATATCTTTAAAAGAACGCCCTTCAGGTAAGAACGGAAACTTTCTTCATGGATGGAGGATAGAGGGCTACTACACATATAACCGTTATCGTACCGGGACTCGTCTTTGAGTTTTAGCCGCATGCAAATTGTTTTTTTTTTTAATAATATAATTATCCAAACTTCTAGAACTTTCCAGGACTCAGGACTCAGGACACACTGACACTCTCCGCCACCCATTTCTGAAAGCTTCTTGAACTTTCTCCTTCCATAACATCCAGCATTAGGGAACTTTCCAGAACTATCTAGAACCTTCTAGACTCACAGACTTCCAGAACTTTGTACAGCTTTATCGACCTTTCTAGAACTTTTCGGAACCACCGACGTACTCCACAACTCCTCTCAGAACTTTGTACAGCTTAACTGAACCTTGTAGAACTTTCCGGAACCTTGTAGAACTTTCCGGAACCTTCTAAACTCACTGACGTGTTCCGTAACTCCTTCCAGAACTTTCTATAGCTTTATCGAACCTTATAGAACTTTCTGGAACCCTCTAGACCTACCGACATATTCCATCATGCCTTCCAGAACTTTCTACAGCTTTATCGAACCTTTCAGAACTTTCCGGAACATTCTAGATCCACCGACATGTTCCGCCACTCCTTTCAGAACTTTTTGCAGCTCTATCGAACCTTATGAAACTTTATCGAATCTTCTGGAATTTTCCGGAACCTTCTAGACTCACCGACATACTCCGCCACTCCTTCCAGAATTTTCTTTAGCTTTATCGAACCTTCTAGATCTTTTCGGAACCTTCTATAGTCACCGACATACTCCGCCATTCTTTTCAGAATTTTGTACAGCCCTATCGAACCTTCTAGGACTTCCTACAGCTTTATGGAACCGTCTAGAATTTTTCGGGACCTTCTAGACACACCGACACACTCCTCCACTCAGAATTTTCTACAGCCTTATTTTCTTTAGCTTTATCGAACCTTCTAGATCTTTTCAGAACCTTCTATAGTCACCGACATACTCCACCATTCCTTTCAGAACTTTGTACAGCCCTATCGAACCTTCTAGGACTTCCTACAGCTTTATTTATTTATTTATTTATTTATTTGTACACGCCCAATTAGGGCTTTTACATATGATAAAATTAAAAACACATTTGTTATAATCAAAGAATTAAGAGATAACAATTAAATAAGTATCAAGTATAGATTTTTTAACTTAAAACAAAAGAGTAGATTATAGGATACACATTCATATACATTTAAAGAAGTGATTTTCTTGCAGCTTAAAAGTAACAGAATAAAATAAAGGATACACATTCATATACATTCGACACATATTGAAAATTTATGAACATTTCAAATTTATCTAGATAGACATACAGATTTAATAACAATGTTTTTATAGGTTGATAGACTTTCAGTACCGTTGGTGTTCATGTAATATTTATTCCCTGTACTGTGCAGTCGGTTCATTACTGAGTTTGTTTCTGAATTGGTACCTGAATTGTTACAATGGTAAGGTACAATCTGACGAACCGTTCTACTAGGCACATGAAAATTAATCAGCCTAAGGAGTTCAGGGGAGTCAAACATGTTATTAACAATTTTATACAGAAAAAATAGATCAGTACATATTCTTCTTTCTTTTAATGTAGCGAGGTCCATAATTTTCAACAGTGACATGTAGCTAATATTTTCAATAGGAATTCCTAATCTATAATTTATATTTCGTAAAAATTTATGTTGGATTCGCTCGATGGATTTTTCACGAATATTGTAAAATGGATTCCAAATGGTTGAGTTGAATTCTAAATGACTTCTGACAATGGATGAATATAATATTTTTAAAGTTTTTAAATTTTTGAAATCTTTTGAAGTTCTTAAAATGAAACCCAGCATTTGCATCGCTTTAGTGGTTATATTATTAATGTGAGAGATAAATGATAATTTTGTGTCAAATATTATCCCCAGGTCTTTTATTTCGGGTACAGTACTAGGGCTTGATATTAATGTTATATTATTAATGTGAGAGATAAATGATAATTTTGTGTCAAATATTATCCCCAGGTCTTTTATTTCGGGTACAGTACTAGGGCTTGATTGTTCATCCTATATGTGAAAATCAATGGGTTATTCTTCCTATAAAATCTCATGACTTGACACTTTTTTACATTAAGGGTTAATTTATTTTGGATACACCAATCAGAAAAGCTAATGAGATTTGATTGTAAGAATAAGCAATCATTAATATTGTCTATAATTTGGTAAATTTTCATATCATCTGCAAACATCAATATAAAGACACGAGTAAATACATTTGTAACGTCATTTATAAATATGTTGAAAAGAATGGGTCCTAGATGTGAGCCCTGGGGTACGCCACTTGTAGCTTTAAATGTGTAGGACAGTTGACCTTTGATGCAGACAGTAAGTTCTCGATTAGACAAATAATTCATAAACCAGGATAGTAAGTTACCAGTTATGCCATATTCCGCCAGTTTGTTAACAAGAATTTTAAGGCAAACCTTATCGAACGCTTTGCTGAAATCAGTATATATGGAATCGACTTGTTGTCTATTGGCAAGTGCCTTTGATATATAATTTTCGTACAGGGATAGGTTGGTTAAGGTTGATCTGCCCGAGACAAAACCATGTTGGCAAGTTGTAATGATGGATTTCACGCTAGGGTTTATCTTTATAAGAATCAATTTTTCGAAAAGCTTGGGTATGGATGATTGGATACAAATTGGACGATAATTATCAATTGCAGATTTATCCCCGCTTTTAAATATTGGTGTTAAATAACTTTTTTTCCACAGTTTTGGGAAATTACCCGTTGACAAAGACTTATTAAATAACATGAACAATGGAATGGATAAGCTGTCTGCACAGTTTTTTATCAGAATGGGTGGAATTTGATCCGGTCCAGAACTTAATTTGGATTCAAGTGTTTTAATGTAATTTGTAATGTCAGTGAGGTTAATTTTAATATTAGATAATTGCAAATTTATATCAGAATTAAATTCCGGAATTTGTTCATCTGAAATGCCGGGTTCAAACACATCTTTAAAGAAATCGGCAAACATGTCAACAATTTCTTTTATGTTGCTAGAACTCCTATGTTTATGGTTCATAGTTCCAGGGATCCCGGCTTCATTTTTTTTCATAGATTTTACATGTTTCCAGAAGTGTTTAACATCATGATTTATTGTATTTTCGACTTCCATTATATAATTTTTATAACAAATTTTAGACAAATTTTTGCAATCTTTCCTGATATTTTTAAATTTAATATAATTAGGTACAGATCTATTTTCTTTGTAGATTTTATGAGATTCTTTTTTACAATTTATCAAGCAAATTAATTCTTTAGTAAACCATACAGGATACTTTGATTCTTTGTGTTGGATAAGAGGAATATTATTTGAAATTACATTATAGAGTTGCGAGTAAAAAAAGTCAGTATTTTGATCAATATCACCTTCATTAAGACTTGTCCAGTCAATGTTAGACAGCGCCTCATTAACTTTATTGTAATCTGCATTTTTAAAATTATAACAAGATCTTGAGATTTTAGGAATATCATCTACAGTGTAGGGTATAGAAATTATAAGTGAAGGATGGTGTTTGTCAATAGGGACAATAAACTCAGGAGATTCATAAACATTTACATCATCTTCATTTGAGAATATCAAATCGAGAATGCGATTGTTAACATTGGGTACATTATTAAGTTGTGAAAGATTTAAGTAGGAACACATATCCAGAATATCCCTTTCACAATCAGAGATTGGCGAGTAATTAGGATCATTAAACTTACAATTTGATAGGTTGTAATCCCCACAGATAATCATTTTATGTGCTGGATATTTTGTTATTACATACTCGACGTCCTCACAGTGATTTTTGTATATCGACAGGTCCGAGTTGGGAGGAATGTATACACTGCCAATAATAGTTTTACATGATTTTCCACTTAATAGTACAAAGATTTGCTCAACATCATAATTTTTATGTTTTATTAATTTAGAGTTTATGCTTTTATTTACTGCTATTAGTACGCCCCCCCCTCTTGATTTGGTACTAGTTTTGAGACTCCGGTCCATTCGGTATATGTTGTGTTTCGATAATCCGAGCTCCGCTGAATGAATAGAAGGTTCCAACCAGGTTTCAGTGAGTACGATGACGTCTTGCGAGATGGTGGGAGCTGTAACTTTGAATTTTCCGAGTTTTGTTTTGATACCCCTGATATTCTGGTAGTAGATGCTGCATGATTCCGATTTATGTTTATTAGTTGGTTTTAGGTCATTATTCCTGTGCAATATTAACCGTTTTTTGGAACACCATTAAGCTGCATCTCGATTATTTTAGGACTGGAGTTCACATACTTAATCGTTAAATTTGTTTCCCCATTATTTCTCCTGGACTCCAGTTCTTCACGGAGAGTTAACAATTGCCGCCGTTGTTGTGGAGTTTGATCATTCCCGGCTTTGATTCCATCTTTGAATTTTTTATTATTTATTAAAATTGTCCGGACTAATTGAGGATCATTAAGTTCCAATTTGATAGGTCTTATTTTACCAGTAACTTTCTTTGCTCCTAATCTGTGCATTTTAATTTCTTGAGTATTAATTGAAATGTCTATGTTTTTAAGAGCTGTAGACACCCTGTTATTATCCTCTGATATGTTAATTGCGGTGAGATCTGACACACTCTCCGGGATATTGAAGAGAATGACATTATTTGCTCGCATCTTTCTCTCTTCGATTTCTGCCAGTACGTCACACACGTGGTGGAATTTGGGAGTTAACTTCTGATGGCAAAGTTTGAGGTATGCTTTTGAAGGCTGATAATTCACCCTCAAGGATCCCCATCCTTACCGCCATCAATCCAGTGGTGCCCAAAAGTTCTGAGGTTATCGGAGTAATTTTCCCCATTTGCTCCTTAGTAAATTTATTAATTGGGTCATGGATAATTTTTATTAGTGAACTTAAAAGGTCTTTTGCCTTGGTCATGTAAATCAGGGAGTTTTCTTGTAGATCCATGATAGTTTGATGATTGAGTAAAGGTGTTACTCCGAGATAAGATATAAGAGAAAATAATAATAGACCGAAATTTCTCAATAGCGCCTGTTTACCGCAATTAGTTGAACACAAGCCGAAAATGACAACACTTTCGACCAATAGCGTTGCAGGTGACGACACTTTAGACCAGTGGTGATAGAATGACGACACTTTTCATGCGCCTGCGTGTTTGTGTTATTTTTGGTTTCAGATAATTTTGGACCTTTGTTTTGATTTTTAAAACACCTCACTATCACAGCAAGCACTATTATAAAGAAATCTAACTGACTGGAGATTAATTTCACCAGTTGATTTCAACTTCAGAACACTTTCTCGTACGTTTACTTGCAAAAATACACTTGTTTTAGTTATTTTTAAAGTGGAGGTTATCAAGACAGATTGACACTTATTGATACCATAGACTAAGAATTTATGAAACCTTCTAGAATTTTCGGGACCTTTTAGACACACCGACACACTCCTCCACTCCTATCAGAACTTACTACAGCTTTACGTAACCTTCTAGAACTTTCTACGGTTTTATCGAACCTTGTAGAACATTCCGGAAACTTCTTAACCAACCAACATATTCCACCATTCCTTTGAGAACTTTGTACAACTTTATCGAACCTTCTAGAACTTTCCGGAACCTTCTAGACTCACCGATTTTCTCCGCCACTCCTTTCAGAATTTTGTAAAGCTTTACGGAACCTTCTAGAACTTTCCACAGTTTTATCGAACATTGTAGAACATTCCGGAAACTTCTAAACCCACCGACATATTCCACCATTTCTTTCAGATCTTTGTACAACTTTATCGAACCTTCTAGAACTTTCCGGAACCTTCTAAACACACCGACAAACTCCTCCACTCCTATCAGAACTTTCTACAGCTTTACGGAACCTTCTAGAACTTTCCACAGTTTTAACGAACATTGTAGAACATTCCGGAAACTTCTAAACCCACCGACATATTCCACCATTCCTTTCAGATCTTTGTACAACTTTATCGAACTTTCTAGAACTTTCCGGAACCTTCTAGACCCACCGGCTTACTCCGCCACTCCTTCCAGCACTTTTTACCGCTTTATCGAACCTTCCAGAACTTCCTACAGCTTTTTGGAATCTTCAAGAATTTTCCGGAACCTTCTACACACTCCTCCACTCCTTCTATAACTTTCTACAGGTTTATCAAACCTTCTAGAACTTTCCGGAACCTTCTAGACTCACCGACATACTCCGCCACACCTTCCAAAACTTTCTACAGCTTTATCGAACCTTCTAGACTCACCGACATATTCCGCCACTCCTTCCAAAACTTTGCACGGCTTTATTGAACCTTCTAGAACTTCTTACAGCTTTGTGGAATCATCTAGAATTTTCCGGAACCTTTTAGACACACCGACACACTCCTCCACTCCTTTCAGAACTTTCTACAGCTTTATCAAACCTTCTAGAACTTTCTACAGCTTTATTGAACCTTCTAGAAGTTTCCACAGACTAGAGGTCGGTGTGTCTAGTTTCTAGACTCACCGACTTACTGCGCCACTCCTTCCAGAACTTTGTACGGCTTTTTTCGAATCTTCTAGAACTTCCTACAGCTTTGTGGAATATTCTAGAATTTTCCGGAACCTTTTAGACACACCGACACACTTCTTTACTCCTTTTAGAACTTTTTACAACCTTGCGGAACCTTCTAGAACTTTCTGGAACCTTCCAGACCCACCGACATATTCCGCTACTCCTTTCAGAACTTTATACAGCTTTATCAAACCTTCTAGAACTTCAGAAATCTTCTAGACTCACCGTCTATTGTTTCTGAAAACATCTAGAACGTTCTCCTTCCACAATTTTCTAAAGCATTCGTGAACCATCAGAACCTTCTACGCTCACCGACATACTCCGCCACACCGTCCAGATTTTTCTACAGTTTTATCGAACCTTCTAGAACTTTCCGGAACCATCAAGACTTACCGACATACTCCACCACTCCTTCCAGAACTTTGTACAGTCCTATCGAACTTTCTAGGACTTTCTACAGCTTTAAGGAACCTTCTAGAATTTTCCGGAACCTTCTAGATACACTCCTCCACTCCTTTCATAACTTTCTACAGCTTTATCGAACTTTCCGGAACCTTCTAGACTCGCTGACATACTCCTCCATTTCTTCCAAAATATACCAAAGTTTTATCGAATTTTCCAGAACCTTCCAGACTCTTCTTGAAATTTCTAGAGTCTTCTTAGAACTTTCAGCCCTTATATCTTCAAAAGCAAGCCCTTTAGGTAAAAAGAATACCCTTATTCCCTAGGGGGGATAGAGATCTACCATACCATATAACTCTCTTGATCGTACCGGCACTCGTTTCTGAGTTTTTGCGTTCCGCACGCTTTTTTGGACTTTCTTTTATAATATATATTGATTATATTCAGACTTTTGTTCGTAAATAGCTTCCAATTTATTCATGACCTCCTTTGCAGTCTCGCAGTTTTCTATAAGTGATATCTGATTCAAATCCATTGATGATGTCAAGATAAACATGGCCATACCATCGTCTTTATTCCATTGCACTTGCAAACCGGCTTCTTGGGGTTTTACAGAATCAATATTTAATCCTTTTGCTCTTAATGCAAATTTATGCTTAACTTGAAATTTAAAATAAATGCTTAACTTGAAATTTCCATTGATTAAAGTTACTGCCATCGAACTTTTCAATTTTCATTGAATTGGCGACCTCCATTTTGTAGGTTAATTGTACAGTTAAATGTGACAAATTACTCACGTAAATATCTTGCTCTTTACTCAACTTTTTTTCTGAAATAATTGTTTACCACAATTCCTGGGCCCAAAACCTATTGGGATCGGGCAATATTTCAATAAAGTCGATTCAGATTGCCATTCAAAATAAAGGATTACTTTTATTAAACCAAAATACACTCCACATTATTTGACAGTTAACCGGAAGGGAACAGTAGCGCCACTTACGGCCAAGAAACAGAACATAAACAATAATGCATTTGTAAACACACCTTTGAATTTATCTTTACTCAACATATAATACTTCAATTCAATTTTTATATTTTTTTATTTTGTGTGAGAAGGTGCATACTTACTTACACAAATAATTTTATATTATTTTTTTGTTTAAAAATCGGCGCCCCTTCGTAACCTCGCGTCCCTAGGCACGTGCCTACTTTGCCTTAGGGATAATCCGCCACTGAGTATCCTTGAAAGGGACGTTCCTCGGGCAATCAGTTCTCTCCCATTCAAGGAAACGCGTGATTTTTTATTAAACAATATATTAAAGATTAAAGCAACATTTGTGTGTTATAGTCATCTGACTTAGGACACTTGAATATTTTTGGTGCATTTCTTTAACTACCAATTTTACATTAACTACCTATTTTTTAATTTGTTGGTTGCAATTTACTACTACTTGTTGTTTATTTTGTTGATTACAATTTACTACTGCTTGTTGTTTAATTTGTTGATTACAATTTACTACTACTTGTTGTTTAATTTGTTGATTACAATTTACTTCTACTTATTGTTTAATTTGTTGGTTACAATTTACTACTACTTGTTGTTTAATTTGTTGATTACAATTTACTACTGCTTGTTGTTTAATTTGTTGATGACAATTTCTAGACATTTTTTACGGAGGAGTTTAATTTTTTAATGTACCTTTGCAAATTATTTATTAATTCATCGCTGTATCTAAATAGTAGTGCAGTTGTATGTAATTTGTAATGTTTAAAGTGAAATTTTATCGAAACCGGTAACAAAAAATTAATAAAGGGGCTACAAATATTACGTACATTAATAATTTAAAACTATAAAACCGCTTAAATAATGATGCCTTTTTCATGGGAACTCTCCCCAATTAAATATATATATAATAGTTTAGTATGCACTAATAAATAATTCAATATCTTGCACCATGTCGGCTTACTTATGAAACACTGCACGAACTGCAAATCATGCTAAACTGAGGTGTGAATATTTGATCAAACGATACGCCATGTAAAATGAAACCAGTGTTTTTTTGTGTGCATTTTAACGATAGAACTATATTAAAACAGTCGGTAATATAATTAAAAAAATAAATTATAGTGAAGCACTCAGTTTTATTAATTCATTTGAAAATGTTTCGGAACCAATGGTTCCGTCACCAGAAAAAAAATTACCAAAATTAATAGCGCATAGGTATTTTTTTACAATTGACCCACACAGGATGCCCTGAGTAAAATTATTCCCTTAAGGGCCTATGTCATCTTTGGGGATGCTGTGTGGAGGAACTTCATAGAAAAAGAAGGGGAGAAGGGTTGGTAGGACCCTGGGGCTCAATGTGCCCAGGAGTAAAATTAAGAAGGGTTGGTAGGACCCTGGGGCTCAATGTGCCCAGGAGTAAAATTAAGAAGGGTTGGTAGGAACCTGGGGCTCAATGTGCCCAGGAGTAATATTTATTTACTTATTTATTTATTAACGCCGATTATAGCGGCTTTTACAAAAGAATTACAATTATTTTACATATGAATACAGAATAACATAGATAAAAATAAAAAAATATATAAATAAAAAATTCATAAAAGATTACAATAGAAATTGTAGTATCAACATAAAGTACAATGAGTAGGTTATTATAAATACAATACAACATATTATTATAAATTCCGGCTATTATCAGACAGTCCTCAATATTATCAATAATTCTAAATATCTTCATATCATCAGCGAACATTAGAATAAAAACACGGGTGAATATGTTTGTTACGTCGTTAATGAATAAATTAAAAAGTAAAGGACCTAGATGCGAACCCTGAGTTACGCCACTGGTAGCTTCGAACATGTAGGATAAGTGATCATTAATACAGACAGTTAGCTGACGCCTAAGTAAGTAACTCTAAAACCAAGGTAAAAGGTTTCCATTAATGCCGAGTTTCAAAAGTTTATTAATGAGGATTTTAAGACAGACCTTATCAAACGCCTTACTGAAGTCGGTGTATATAGAATCAACTTGTTGTTTGTTGGCAAGTGCATTAGAAATGAAATTTTCATATAATGTAAGGTTAGTCAAAGTTGATCTGCCGGGGATAAAGCCGTGTTGGCAAGTTGCGATACAAGAGCTGATTTTCTTAAGAATCAATTTCTCAAAAAGTTTAGGTATAGACGATTGAATACAGATAGGCCGATAATTTTCAACAAAGGAAATCCTTTGTTGAAAAGTGATAAATATCACCACTTTTAAATATAGGAGTTAGGTAGCTAAGTTTCCATATTTGTGGAAAGTGTCCTGTAGAGAGTGACTTATAAACAGTATATTAAGCGGAACAGATAAACTTTGGACACAATTCTTAAGTAAGCTGGAAGGAATCTTATCAGGTCCCGAGCTTGTTTTGGCTTCAAGTGATTTAATACAGACTATAATGTCTTCAATATCGATGTGTATTTGCGATAAGTGTAAATTTATATCCGAGTTGAAGTACGGAATTAAGTCATCTGGAATATCAGGTTCATACACGTCCTTAAAGTAATCAGCAAACATGTTAACAATTTCATAAATTTTACTGGAGCTGTTTTGTCTGTAACGTATATTACCGGAAATACCAGCATCATTGTTTCATCATATTAAGAAGGTTTGGTAGGACCATGGGGCTCAATGTGCCCAGGAGTAAAATTAAGAAGGGTTGGTAGGAACCTGGGGCTCAATGTGCCCAGGAGTAATATTAAGAAGGTTTGGTAGGAACCTGGGGCTCAATGTGCCCAGGAGTAATATTAAGAAGGTTTGGTAGGACCATGGGGCTCAATGTGCCCAGGAGTAAAATTAAGAAGGGTTGGTAGGAACCTGGGGCTCAATGTGCCCAGGAGTAATATTAAGAAGGTTTGGTAGGAACCTGGGGCTCAATGTGCCCAGGAGTAAAGGACGAAGAATCCCACCCTGCAAGTGTGGTGCAAGTCGATATTAGTATTGCAAGTTCCTGCTGGAGAGATCAATGGTTCCCCCTCGACCAGTCCTTCCGGTCCGGCCTGCCGCGTAGTTGATGGGCAGATGCATCCGACTGCGTCTGTACTGCCAAACGAAAGAAAAGCCAAAACTTTCCAGATAAAACCCCTTAGTTAAATGATTTTCCTAGAATATTTGATTGAATGGTCAATCAGTTTCCCACGAAGATATGGAAATACAAGAGATTTATATATTTTATTTTAAATGCACATTTACAGTTACACAACCAATAATAAACATACATTTTATTTTAATGTAATAATAGCGTTTTTGAATTGCTGAATATTTTAGTTGAAAAATATCTATATCAGGTAATTTAGGTAATTTATTTATTCATTTTTTACATTTTTTTTTACAGTGAATACCGCACAAGAATCTCAACTGCTCCCGTCTGGAGCCAGTGAGACTATGGCATCCCCAATTGGGGTATGTTGTGAGGCTGAGGATAGTGGGGAGGGGAAGGAGGTGGGGAAGAGGAAGGTTGGGAAGTACCTGGCTATTCAGATCTGGTCACCACACACGGCTAAAGCCATTTTCAAGCAACGTTTCAATTCTGAATGGTGGTCTTACACCAGGGCGATACTGATAGTATCTTCCACTCTGGAACATGCCGCAAATATACTATATATTATTTTAAATGAATTAATTGTGAAATAACACAAATTAATCAAATAAAATTTATTTGCACATGCCGGGTTCGAACCCGCGACCTCCGAATTGTGAGTCAAGAGTCTTACCCACTGGGACTACGGAGGTCGTCGTACATATTTTTACATTTACATATAGCCAAAATAAAACCAATTATGGATTTCCTCCTGGTGACTTTACCTCTACTGAGACAGCATAATAAGGAATAAGTAAATTAAATTTATAAGAAAGGAATATTAATCCAAAAATTATACAAAACAAAAAAAAATTATGAAACCAAAAATTACAAAACAAATTTTTTATCAATACAGAGGTAACTAACTAACTAACCATCACGCCGCGCCGTTTCTCCGCAGGGGTAGGCAGAGAGGACGGACCGCCAAACAACTCGGTCTTGGCACACACTCTTTGCCTCGTTCACATTCATACATCGTCTCATACATACTCTTCTATTATTCTGACTCTTGATATAGCCCGTCTCAAGTATCTTTTTTTATTTATTTTTTATTAGCAAAATTTTTTTGATACATGGAATTACCGAGAATTAGAAATATATTTAAACACGTTCATATATATATACAGTAGCGGCGTTAGGGTAGGGCGCGGTTGGGCGACCGCCCAGGGCGCCGGACATAAAGGGGCGCCACAGGCACCGCAAGCGCCCCTTTATATTCCCTCGCTCTTTGAGCCAGGTCTAATTAATCGTAAATTCAAATTCAAATTTAGGAAAAAAATTGTTACGGTGGCAACACTAGAATTGGAACGTGGTGTACAATCCCTTCGATCGGAGCATTGCTGCAGTTTATTTACCGGGAATCCCCAACAAAATTTACCGGGAATCCCCAACCATAGAGAAACACATTATCTATCACTTTTTAACATTTTTAAGCGTGGCCTAGTGCAAACTCACATTGATAATTATCCGAAGAATGATATAGGGCGACATTTCTCTAATTCTCATTTCATAAAAAAAAACTAGCAAACAATGAAACAATTCATTTAAGAAAAAAACCTATCTGCGATCGACAAAATCTCAATCTAAATTGACAAACTTGGCAACTTTTTCAATCGAAAATGAAATTGCTAAAAACATCGATTTTGATAAAACCTAATCAAAGAATTTTATTAGGTTTTTATTAATTTCGCCGATAGGAAGACTAGAAAAGTGAAATTTCGTTAGTTTTTTTTAAATAAAAAGGTTTGTTTTTATAAACGGTTATTTCATTATACTCATTGCCTTTTTTCGTATAGAATTGTATTGTACTTAGGGGCAGTAGGGTAGCGTTGGAGGGGGGGGGGGAGGAGGGGAGGGGGGGGGGGGGGGGGGGGGGGGGGGGAGGAGGAGGGGGGGGGGTTCTTTTATGGGGGGCGGAAAATTTTCACAACAAATAATAACATTATCTTGGAAAAAATTAAATATAAACCATTTCAAATCATTTTTTGAAAATGTTCTACGATACTTTCGTTTACGTATCCAACTCATTTTTTATTATTTATTAAAAATATCGATAATTATATTTTTTTACACTGCAAATTTCGCAATTCGTAGCAAAACCGTACGCATCTTATGAGAGTGATACTAATTAAAGCTGATAACTTGCAAACAGATTCACTCTTAATTATAACCTGAATTGTGTTCAGATTATATTAACGAACAAATTTCTGTTGTGTATTCATCTGCTGATACATTTCGAAAGATACCATTATTTTATTAGAAGTGCAGATATAAAATTCTAGTTGCAGACTATGTATGTGCTGCAAGAATCAAAGAGAAACCATTTTCAGATTCTGAGTGTAGTTTTACTTTGCCAAATACAGATTTAATTTAACCCGTCTAATCGCAGGAGACGCAAATTGTCCCACACATTTAATTTTAAAAGAAAATTATGAAATTATATCCCACACATTTATTTTTAAAATATATTTATTTTAAAAATAAATTTGTGATTGCGATAAAAAGTTAAGATACAGTTTTATTACATTTTTTTAAGAAAAGAAATCTGTATTCAAAATTTTTAGGTTTATTTTATTTTAGGTAGGTACTTTAATTCGAATATTCGGAGACGTGTACTTTTGAGCCAATTCACATTTCCAATGCCAAAATTTTTATATTTAAAAACAATAATGTTTTAATAAGCACGTCGGAAAAATTACTTTATCTAGATTTTAGAATAATTTTGTTTTTTGCAAAAGAATAAAAAAAGAAAAAAAGGAACATTTAAAATGCTTGGGAAGAACCGGAAATTTTGTACGCAAACAGTGACAGGCAAAAGTTTAAAGATATTTGTTTATAATTATTCGAAGGGTTAAACTAGTTTTCAGAATGTAAAATTCCATTTGTGGATTCATCTGCTGTCACAATTCAAACTAAATCATTATCTTATTCGAAGTTCAGTTATAAAATTCTAGTTTCAGACTCTGTATGAGCTGCCAGAATCAAAGAAAAACCATATTCATGTTCTGAGTGTACTTTTAATTCGCCGCATACAGACTTAATTCAAACCAATTTTGTGTTGAGAATGTAAATTTGTTGGATTCATCTGTTGACACTTTTCGAAGGAAAACATCCTCTTATTAAGTTACTAGCTGAACCCGGCCACGCTTCGCTGTGGCTTTGTCTGATTTTAATTATTAGAGGAGTTAACAAAAATTGTCTAGCAACTGTGCATTTTCCAAGAAGACACATTGCTTAATTGAATATCTGCTGTGACTATGCTGTAGTATAATTTTTTTTAAATTATTTATTTATTCAGACCTTAAAGGCTTTTACAATATCACGTTATTTCATGCGTTGCTATGCCATTTAATAAAGAAATTGTTTCTCCCTGAGTGTCCTTTCCCGTTCGACCCATTCCCCTTCCACCTCCCCTTCTTCTCCTGCATCCTCTTCCCCTCTCGCGTCCCCACTCCGTCACCTCCACCTTCCCTCTCCCCACTCCACTCCCCCCCCCCCCTTCCAGCGTCCCGCAAACCCTTCTCCCGAGTTCTCCTCCGCCCTCCCAGGTTCCCCTCCCCTTCCCAGGTTCCCCTCCCCCCTCTCGCCTTCGCCTTCCACCTTCCCCGCCTTCCCTCTTCCCTTTACCGCTCCCTCGTCCCGCCAACCCTCCTCCCGCGTTCCATATGTTCAATCCCAGTACATTCAGTTTTTAAACAGCCCGCGTGCCACCTTTTACAATTTTATAAAAATTTCGATTTTTCATGTATATTAAATTTGGTATCTGTAATGTCCTGTACTGCAGGTAATACTGGGCCCTTTATCTCCAGTATCGCTCTTGGATGTTCTCAAGGTTATTTACTAAAACACGTAGTATCTTTGATACACGGAGACTGTTTATTGGAATATAATATTTACAGTGTTGGCTGTAAGCCGCCTAACGAGAAAAGACGCGCACGAGCTCTGTGCTCGCTATTATATTGTGCCGATGTCCGGCCGCTTCGGCTAGGTTCGGTACTCCCGAACCTACCCGACAGATACCCATATTACCAACGCTACATCTCTCCCTCCTTCAACTCTGAAGCTACTTACTTACATAACAAAATAACTTAAATAACTTAAATAACAATTAACATAAATTGTAATACTTTATACACAATAATTTTTTTAAGATACACATAATTTAACCGCGGTGACTGGGTCAAGTTGTCCCGTCTCCTCTGGAAGTTGTAGGTGCCTTGTGACTTGAACGCAGTCTTCCCGACCATGGTCTCTGTTGCCGTGCCTGCTCCGACACCACCTCCTCCCCCACCAACCTGGAATCAGGAGAACAACCAGTCAATCCACGCAACAAGGTCGCAGTCTCTAACTCATGAGGCTCGTTCCTCAAAATTTCAGACGCGGGATGCTGCGCAATTTTGCCATCTTCCTTCCAGCTCACTGACATTTCCCTCATCTGGTCCACATGTCTCTTCCATGTCACATCAGTGTTTCCTATTTTAATAATATAAACTTTTTTACCTAGCTTTCTAGAAACTACACCCTTAGCCCAAACGACTTTATTATCATGACGATAATCTTTTGTCAAACATTTTTGTCCAACTTTAAAAATCCTGGTTTTTACCCCTCTGTACAACCTAACTTGATCAGATTGAGCTTTAGAAATGTTAACGTTAGCTTCCTTGACTTTTTCCGAAAAGTCTTCTCCATTTTTCACTGGCAACAAACTGTCGAACGTAGAACGCAGCCTTCTTCCTACTAACAGAACCGCTGGTTCAATACCTGTCGAACAATGGAAAGAATTTCTATAGTCCACTAAAAAATTCAACAGCTTGACATTGTAATCTAGTGGGAATTTACCGTTTATTAACAGTTTCTTGAGGAACATTTTCGAAATTTTTACTGAATTTTCTGCCAGCCCGTTTGACTGGGGGTGTTTCACCGGAGAAGTCATAAGCTTAATATTGTTCTCCTTTAAGAAAACTCTAAATTCCTCACTTGTAAAAACTGAGCCATTGTCAGATACAATTAACTCAGGGTTGCCAAAATTAGAAAAAAATTTCCTCAATTCCATAATCGTGTGAGTTGAATCTGCCTTCTGCACCTCGATACAGTCTAACCACTTCGAGAATGAGTCACAAACCACGAGAAACATCTTCCCCGACAATAATCTAGATGTACCCTACTCCAAGCTTTACCTGGATTTGGCCAAACCGTCAATTGACTTTTGGGTGGTGACTGTTTTGACAACGAACAATCTGAACAAGATTGAACGACTTCCTCCAAATCTTTGTTTAGAGAAGTCCACCAAAAATATGTTTTAGAAATTCCCCTCATTTTTACAATACCTAGATGTGACCTGTGTAATAAATCTAAAACTTGCCTTTGGAGAGAAACAGGTATAACTATTCTATGTTGCCAAAACAAACAATCTTCTACGATAGAAAGTTCATTTCTTTTCAACCAATATTTCCATATACTGCTGTCACGATTTACTCGTTTGGGCCAGCCCTGCCGCAAATACCTAAACACTAGCTGTAATTCGCTATCTGCTGCGGTGGCTAACACAACTGCTTGAAAATTAACATGGTCACAATTCTCAATAAAACAAACAAAGTCAGTCCCGCAATCATCCTTAAAACCCTCAACTGTGTCCTTCAACGGTAAGCGAGAAAGAAAATCTGCTTGGTTATTACAAGATTTCACAAATTCCGTTTTGTACGAAAACCCTGCCAGAATGATGCCATATCTCTGCAAACGGTTTGCTGCGAGAACCGGAATATTTTTGTGTTCCCCTAGAATTCTTAGTAACGGCATATTGTCAACGCATAACGTGAACTCCCTTCCAAAAAGGTACTGAAAAAATTTATTTAACCCGAACACAATTGCCAGAGCTTCGAGATCCAAAATACTATATTTCTTTTCGGCGGTTGTCAAACTACGAGAAGCGATCTCAATTGGACGCATTGTGCCGTCCTTAAACACGTGCATTAACGCAGCCCCGAGTCCGCATGTACTAGCGTCCGTATACAGTTTTACCGGTAAGTCCGGAAAATAATTTGTAAGAATCGTGTTGTTGCCCATTAATTCTTTAATGGTATCGACTGCTACTTTACAGTTTTCTGAGAAATTCCACTCTACCCCTTTTTTCAAAAGGTTATGCAGGGGTTCCAGTATTGATGACATCCTAGGAATGAAATTCCGATAAAAATTTAGAAAACCCAATAAACTTTTCAATTTATGAACGTCCGTAGGATACGGAGCGTTTTTTATAGCTTCAAGTTTGTTTGGCTGAGGTTGGATTCCGCTCCCCGAAATTACATACCCCAAAAATTCTACCGATTCTACAAAAAATTCGCATTTATCCGTGTTGACCCTCAACCCGCACTCTCGTAAACGCGCGCACACTGCCTGTATGTTATACACTAAATCCAGTTCGTTGACCCCCGAAATGATGATATCGTCTAAATAGAATGCCACCCCCTTCAACCCCTGAAGACAGCTTGCTATAGTCCTAGCGAAGATCGCTGGCGCTGACTTAAAACCAAAGACTAGTCTGTTATATTGAAATAACCCTAAATGCGTATTTATTGTAGTATACTTTTTGCAAAAGTCAGCTAATTCTAATTGTGAGTAAGCCTGTCTTAAATCTAGTTTAGCGAACACTTTACCCGAACTTACTTTGTGAACAACTTCATTTATGGAGGGAAGCGGGTACCTTTCCAAGTCCGTCATGAGATTTAAAGATCTCTTGTAGTCC
This sequence comes from Limnephilus marmoratus, assembly GCA_917880885.1. Lineage (NCBI taxonomy): Eukaryota > Metazoa > Arthropoda > Insecta > Trichoptera > Limnephilidae > Limnephilus > Limnephilus marmoratus. The sequence goes on along the minus strand of OU862906.1, from coordinate 3,225,827 downwards.
ACGCAAATCCTAACATTCCCGTTCTTTTTAATTACCGGTACAATTGGAGACGCGTATTCACTGCTGGTTACCGGAGAAATGATACCATCAGCTACCATAGCTTCTAATTCTCTCTCAATTTTTTCCTTAATAGCGAACGGAACCGGCCTCGCATTAAAAAAAAACAGGACGAGCTTCCTTGTTTACTTTGAAACTCACTTTATGTTTACTGAATTTACCCAGCTTCTGGAAACTCGTTGTAAATCATTTCAATTTTGTCTTTGATTGTTGAAACCGAATTATCCATCACTGGAACTATCTTCAGATTAAAAGCCTCCATGAAGTCCCGACCTACTATCAATTCCGAGCCATTAATCACAACAGTAAATAATAACTTGTTTTTGATATTATTGTATTCCACGGTAAAACAAGCACTACCTACAAGAATAAGTGGTTTACCATCGTATCCAGATAAAGTACGCTTATCAGGTGACAATGTTACATCCCTAAAATATCGGTTGAAAATAAAATCTGGCATGACCGACATACTGGCGCCTGAATCAATCATAGCGGCACATTTTAATTTATTAATTATTATATTAGCCCTAAACGGATTAATGTAAGAAATCCTATTAATAACCTTCTCCCGGGATTGTTCAAAAATCGGATAAACATTGTGATTCTTACAGAATTTCTTCAAATGCCCTATTTTGTGACAATTAAAACATTTTGCATTCTTAAATTTACAATATTTTTCTAAATGTGATTCACCGCAAATGGTACATTTTTTAATATTCGAGAATCCTCTCGGCTCGGGACTTTTCGACCGCGAAGATGACCTCCGGAAACCTTGAGTTTTATCAGGAAGTGAATCTCTCCCCGGCGAATACGAGCGATTAATTGAATTCACGCCGCCCGACGTCCCTACGGAAATTTCTGATTTAATTTCCGGAACTAGATTATCTAAAACTGAAACCGTTATTGCTAATTCTTCCATTTTGTTAAACGTTAATTTAGTCCCCTCGAGAAAAATTTTTTCCTTGGCTCGGCCCGGCAAAATGCCGATTGCAAAAACATCAGCTAAACATTCCGGTAAACGCGTTCCGAACTCGCAAAACGAAGATAATCCTCGTAAACGCACTGCAAAATCCCTGACGGATTCACCAAGCGATTGCTTGGCCTGATAAAAATTTTCTCGTTCCTTGAACACCGATCGCGGTCTGGAACAATGTTTCTCAATTAATTCTATTAACTGATCGAATGCCACGTCTGTAACTTTAGAAGGAAAACATAAGTTGATCAAAAGAGTTAATGTCTCCGCTTCTAGAAGATTTAGCAAATATGCGCGTTTCTGTGAAGCATCTAACTTAGTCGTTTTTATGTCATCACGAATTAGAAGGAACTGTTCTAACCTCAGGCGAAACAAACTCCAATCCCCATTAACGTGAGAGAACCTGGAAATTCCGCCCGATTCCATGATCGCCCACACCAAAAAAAACACACCCGGCAACAATAACACCTTCCAGAAAAAGAAACAAAACAACCTGACACCAGGAACCGGCGCCTTTGCAGTCCAGGCGCCCAGCCGCTTCCAGGATTATCAATACCGGGCTGGCCTTAGTTACCCAGGGTCCCGTAATTTCCTCTTCTCCACTGTATATTACCGGGCTGGACTTAGTTACCCAGGGTCCCGTAAGTAATTTTCCTCTTCTTTCCTGTATTACCGGGCTGGACTTAGTTACCCAGGGTCCCGTGATTTTCCTCTTCTTTCCTCCTTCTCCACTGTCTCCTATTATGCCCTGAAAATCTCCTGATGGATGGCACTTCAGCGGTGCCCCAAGTGATTTATTGATACCCTGATATATTCCTCCCCATACGATTATCCCATAGGAAATGGATGAAAGCACCAATTATAAATAAGTACTTTTTTATATGAATACCGCACAAGAGTCCCAACTGCTCCCGTCTGAAGCCAGTGAGACTATGGCATCCCCTTGGTCCTTATATTGACAATATTTCTTATTTAGTAAATTTAGGTATCTCAGTTTATTGAGGCCGCCGCGCAGAAAAGTAAAGACCGATAGGTTTACAGCGCGTTCACTGTTAGACTTTTCTGCGCGGCGCGGTTAGAAGTGGCGCGGGACTCGGTCACTCCGAAGTGTGCGTGTGGGAGATGCTATTTAAGGTGCCTCTTGTATGAGGTACTTACTTAACACTCAAGTCAACTCCTTTTTGAAAAGGCATTAAAAATTATTTAAATAAATGAAAAATAGCCCTAACCTTAACCTAACGTAACCTATTTGAAGATTTTTTTATGTATTTTTCATCACTTCATTTTCAAAGGAGGTATATTGAGTTAAGTTCATTCTGAGTTGTCCGGTCACCACGAAAACCGAAAACGTTGTTATACAAACTGATTCTAAAATCTAAATCTGGTCGCCAGGGTTGGGATGTCTAGGGAAATTTCCCTAGATCTCGGGGAGAAAAATATTTTCTAGGGAAAAGAAAAATTAGCACAAATCTTGGGAAAATTTGGAACTCTGGCAAAACTTTTTTTTTATTGTACTTGTAATTTTCTACTTCCCGGGACAATGCACAATTTCAGATGAAGGCATCGCAATGTTATGTACCTATGCTAGCATTTGACCTTAACTGTTTACTCCGACTCATGTTTTTTTTTCTAAATATTTCCTATTCCACCATTACCCAATACAATATTCGTTTCAATTACTGAAATAATAATTTAAATTGGCAAATAATGCATTTAATAGTAGACACTCTACTAACCGCCGCACTTTTATTAGTCACAGATTTTGGGAATTACACTACATTTCAACATAATTACAGCATATTACAAGAAAAAACTAATTACGTTTGTATAGAAGGTAAATGATGCATTAAAATTCCATTTTTATTCAAAATCTAAAATTTCCCGTGTCGCCCTTGAACGTTTTTTTTTAATTTTTTTATAAGTATTTGTGTATCATTTGCGTCAGTTTCGTTTCAATCAAAATATGCATGAATTATGAATTACTTAGTTTACCCAAACTAAGAACGTAATAACCTACTTTTTTTTTTCAATGTGAATACCTCATAAGAGTCCCAACATCTCCCGTTTGGAGCCAGTGAGACTATGGCATCCCCAATTTGGGAATGTTGTGAGGCTAGAGGTAATTGGGGAGGGGGAGTTGATGGTGTAGAGCAGGGTTTCCCAACCAGTGGTCCGCGGACCACTAGTGGTCCGCAAGAGGCTAGCGATGGTCCGCCGGTCAATAAGCGAACCAGCGCGCGGGAGGTCCCTGATCGAGATCGAGAAGTCCGAATTAAAAAAATACTGACAATATTCAGTTTATCATTATTGTTTCGATAGCTGATTGGAAGCCTGTTACTTTCTTTCGCGGAGTTCGGAATCTCCACCTATCACTGTTGGAATGGAAAAAGGGATGAAGGGGAAAAAATGGGATGTCCACCGAAAACAAGATGAAATCCTACCTTGCTGATGACTTCCTGGGTCCCACACTTCATGCACTCAAGATAACTCGCGGTTGAAAGCATATATTTTGCGCGGATCCGGGTTTTGACTATAAGCGACGAGACACCAAAGTATTTGGGCTGCCGTCCGCGCGGTGTTGAAATTGTACTGATTTCACGGTTAGGAGTCAAACTTGAACCGGTGACAATAGCAAGATGGATGTAACAGGATAGGTAGGTAAGACGGGAGGGATAGATGGGAGTAGGTACAGATTTGCCCGAACATATACCGCCCGCCAAAAATACCATTTTTCCAACACCCATCGAAACTGGCCAAGAAACCTACTCCTAACATTTAAAAGAATATGAAAAGAAACCTACTCCTTACAAACTAGGTGCACGTGAAACTAAAGACTATACGTGCAGAATGTAATGAAAAAATAATAATTCGAAAGACATAACTAAAACAAAAGATAGCTGAATCGCAATCAATGCGAAACCATCGAAGGCATAAAAAACAAAACAAAAAATATATGAACCTATTCCAATATTCATATAAAAAAAAAGAAAAAACGTTGCTATCTCATTCTACAGGTAAAAGACAAAGCTTTGCCACAGGCCGTAGATATATACCATCGCTGGTTTGTACTGAGGCTAATCGTACGACCCCGTCAGAGCCCGGTTTCACCTCCCTTATCCTGCCGAGCGGCCATTTCAATGGAGGACTCCTAGTATCTTTGATGACCACTAGGTCATTTACTTGAAGGTTACGGGTAGCCTTATACCATTTGACTCGATTTTGTAACGCTTGTAAATATTCTGTATTCCAGCGCTGCCAAAAATGTTGTGTCATTTTCTTTAAATGTTCCCACCGATTGAGACGATTTATCTTAACCTCTGAATAGTTATATTCTGGAATCGAAATTAACGGTTCTCCAATTAAAAAGTGACCTGGAGTAAGGGCCTGAATGTCCTCAGGGTCTGAGGTTAGAGGACAGAGGGGACGAGAATTTAGTATGGCTTCTATTTTATGTAATATAGTTGTAAATTCCTCAAACGTCAATGAAGTGTCCCCTATTACTCGTTTTAAATGATTTTTAACGACTCGAATGTTCCCTTCCCATAGTCCTCCGAAGTGAGGACTGGAGGGAGGGTTGAAGTTCCACACTATTCCCTTTTCTGAACATGTACGCATGACTTGTTCATCATTACGACAACTATTTAAAAAATTTTGTGTTCCAATCAAATGGCGTTTCGCCCCAACAAAGTTCGTACCGCAATCCGAATAAATGGCCTGACAAATACCCCGTCGTGAAACAAACCTATCGAGGGTAGCGATGAAAGCGTCAGACGAGAGATCTGAGAGAACCTCGAGATGAATCGCCTTCGTTGACATGCACACAAAAATCGCAAAGTAAGCCTTGTATGTCTTAGCACCTCTGCGTTTTCCTTCCTTTAAGATGTATGGGCCGGCCAAATCCACCCCCACCCGATTGAATACGCGGTTCGGTGTGAAACGCGCTTCTGGCAGACTGGCCATGAGAGGATTTTGCGGGGACGCTCGCAATCTCGCGCATCTCACACATTTGGACACCATTTTCTTGATTTTATTACGTGCCGACACAATCCAATAATTTTGCTGAATCAAGAATTGCAGAGTTCGTGAACCAGCGTGTAGATAGGCCTTATGGTAATAAGATATTAACAGTTCCGCAATCTTACTGTTTTTTGCCAAGATTATTGGGAACTTAGTATTATATTTTAAATGAGAGTTGCGGAGCCGCCCGCCAACGCGAAGTATGTTTTCGTGGTCAATAAACACATTTAATTTTTGAAATGCCAGACCGCATCATTTTGCAGCATTCTGAATTCCTCGGGAAAATGAAACTGCTGATCGCATTTAACTATTAGGGTGACCGCGCGATTTATTTCTGCGCCGGTCAGAATTCCAGATCTACGAGCATCCTTGGTCCGTTGCTGCGTATTGTAAATAAACCTAAGCGACCAAGCGACCGCATTCCGAAGACGGTTCCAAGAAGAAAATCGGAAAAATTGCAGGCCCTCATAGTAATCAAGCGGCCTGTGAACTGTTGAGACGTGGGATTTTACTTCCGGTAGCTCTTCAACCTTTAATTTTTCCGGTAAAGACAATGGCCACTTCTGACTTGGCTGAGCCAACCAAGGAGGCCCTTGAAACCACAATTTGTTGTCTATTATTTGCGATGGACATAAACCGCGAGAAGCAAAATCGGCTGGATTTTCCTTTGACGCAACGTGGTACCACTTTGCGTCCTCGATTTCATCAATAATTTTGATAACACGGTTCGCGACAAAAGTTTTCAAAGTATGAGGGGGTGTCTTTATCCATGATAAAACTATGGTGGAGTCGGAAAACAATATTATTTCTGTAATTTTCACGAGAGTTTCTATAGACGACTTCGTCATTTTTACAAGCTTTGAAAGTAGGTAAGCTCCCATAAGCTCGAGACGTGGTATTGATAATATTTTCAGCGGTGCAACTTTAGATTTACTCGTAAGTAATGTGACTTGAGGCTGTGCTTCGTTCGTAACCAAATATATACAAGCCGCGTAACCTAATTCACTCGCATCTGAAAATCCTACTAAAGTACAATTTGAGTTTTTTATTGTACTGCAATGTCTCGGTATTTGTAAATAACATAACCTAGGTAATTCATCCAAGAAATTTTCCCATAAATTAACAATGTTTTCCGGGAGGGAGTCATCCCAACCTAACTTTAATTTCCATAGTTCCTGTAGAAGACATTTCACCTTAAAAACAACAGGTGTTATTAGACCAATGGGGTCGAAAATGCGTGCAACACAGCTCAGTATCGCACGTTTTGTGAAAACCTTTTCTTTTTCTTCTACCGAGTACGAAAATGTATCCTTATCAGGATTCCAAATTAATCCTAAAATCTTCAACGAGAAAGATGTGCTATCATCAAACGCAACTTTACCACTCGTGTGGCTCCGGTGCTCAATTGGAATGTTATTTAAAACTGACTGCGAATTGCTCATCCATTTTCTCAATTGAAAGCCTCCTTTTATAAGGAGTTGTTTTAGCTCCGTCTGCAGCTGAGCGGCGCTTTCCGGTTCCCATTCACCGGTAACGATGTCGTCCACGTATGTGTCCGACAACAGTGCTTTAGAAGCCTTTGGAAATCGAGTACCTTCATCCTTCACCAGTTCATGTAAAGTTCTTATGGCCAAATAGGGCGAAGAAGTCACCCCGAATGTGACAGTACCAAGTATATATTGCCCTACCGGCTGTAACGGTGAAGATCGCCAGAGAATCCTTTGAAAATTTGTATCTTCTTCTCTCAACCGAATTTGTAGAAACATTTTTTGTATATCCGTAGTGAGTACTATCGGGTATACACGGAATTTTAAAAGTATGTGACTTATTTCATTTTGTAATTTTGGACCCGAATATAAACAATCGTTTAGCGAAATTTGTTTATCAGATTTACATGAGGCGTCAAAGACCACCCGAATTTTAATATCATTTCCTATGTTTTGAACAACCGCATGATGTGGAATGTAATAAGTATTCGGTATCTCAGTCGATGGGGAAACTTTTGTCATGAAGCCTTGCTGTAAGAAATCATCCATATATTTACAGTAATGGGCTGCCAATGTTGGATTTAATGACAAGCGTTTTTCAAGATTATAAAATCTCTTAAGGGCGATATCATATGTACTTCCGATATCCACATGATCTCTGTTCTTGAAAGGTAGTGCCACGATATACCTGCCGCACACTTCCCGGTTGACTGTTGATTGAAATATGGTTTCGCATTCATTATCGTCCTTATTCTGAATAATTTCGTTAGAAACCTCTTCAATTTCCCAGAAACGACTTACCGCGTGATTTAAGTCACTATTTTCAATCGCAGTTAACGCTGACGTCACAACAGGTTGTACGGAATTATAACCTTGTATACATGATCCCATAACTATGTATCCGAATATTGTATTAACAGCTATTAAATCACGGTTTGAAATATAACCTTGCCTCCATATTTTTGCAATCAAGTCAGACCCCAATAGGAAATCTATCTCTCCTGGCTTTTGGAAATCTGGGTCAGCCAAATTTAAATGTTTGAAATCTTCGAATGATTCTTGTAAATCTACGGGCGTAATTTTAGACGTAATATTTGATATTATTATAGCTTGCCCTTTCACAAAGCAGTGATTTTGAATAGAGAATATTTTACAGGTAACTAAACCCTGTACATTGTTGACAATAGCATTGTTTACACCCCGAACTTTCCCGGACCATTTTTGTGAATGGAGTCCTAAAATGTTATATAGTTTTTCGGACATAAATGATATTTCACTACCCGTATCAATTAATATCCGCGCTCGGTGTTTACGTCCCGAACAGTCCAGGAATTCTGCTAGCGCGGTAGGTAATATCGAACGTTTTGATCGCCCGTAAGCAATATTACACTGTACAGAATCGTCCGCGTCCGTTGCACTGCGGTTATCACTTTCAGTATCACGGTTGTTCGGCGAAGGAGACCTTTCATCAGTATGAAGTAGAGTATTGTGCGATCGATTGCACCGTTTGCATCGAAACTTTGAACGGCAATTTTTAATAAGGTGCGCATTTAAACAGTTGAAACATAACCGTTCCCTTTTAACGAAGTCCCTTCTACTGACCATATTTAGTGATAGAAAGTCTTGACACTTTGTTAAGTGATGTGTGTGATTGCACATTATACAAGTAATTTTCTTGACATTATGCCCGTTTGAGCTCGCGTTTGAAAATAATACCCGCTTAGGAATCTTTTTTTCTTTAATATCTGATAACATATTTATACGGTTTTGAGTTGCTAAAAATTCTATTAATTTTCCAGTATCCGGTATTTCATCTTTTTTAACAAGAGATTCAAAAGACCGACGCGTTTTTAAATCTATTTTTTGCAGAACCATATGACAAACGAATTCTTCAAATAATTTTCCTCGGTTTAAATCGCGAAGCCCCGAGAGATTTTCACGCAAGACATTCAAAATCTCTTCATTATTAGCAAAATTACAATTTAAAATCGAGTTGGCATAATATATAAATAATGCTCTAGATTCAGAATAATGGTTCCACAATGTTTCCCACGCTAATTCATAATTTTCTTGAATCAGTGGAATAGTCTTAACCAATGACAAGGCTGTTCCCTTCAAAGAGGTCAATAAATAATGAAATTTTTCAATGTCACTCAGAGAACTGTTCTCATGCACAATACTTCTGAATATATTAAAAAACGGAGGCCAATCTTTAATACATCCACTAAACATAGGAATTTTTATTTCTGGAGCTAGTAAGTTGCGACCGGGCGGCCCAGAGCGTTGTACTTCTCCGCCTGACACGTCATGACGATTATTTTGACTCGCTTCTAAGGCATCACGTGCCGATGTAACTTCAAAGAACAATTCCTCAAATACACGCGAAACCTCCAATATATCATTTTTCGACTCAAACTCGGGAAGTGAAACCAGATCTGACAGCTCACATTGAATACTTTGAAATTCGTCATATGTGGACTCTAATTTATCCATTCGGGCTCTGAACTGACATAGCTTAGTCTTTTGTTCTAAATCTTTAATGAGATCATATGCGACCTGCACTCTCCCAAAGAGCCTTTGCCGTTTTAATTTTAACGAACAAATTTTGGTTGCAACTTTATCCATTTTGAAATGTATTAAATACGTAAATTAACAATTATAATAGTAGGTATCTACTTGTAACAAATAAAGTATTTTATTTGCACCCAATATTATCTACCTACCAGCTGAACTGATAAGCCGTATCTACCGAAACTACCTACTATTGATAATCGTCTTGTAATGAAACTAGTTTGAGTACAATTTCTAATCATGTAAATTAACTAATCTGTAAAGAATGTACATCCGCCGAAGGACCAATGTTTCGATAGCTGATTGGAAGCCTGTTACTTTCTTTCGCGGAGTTCGGAATCTCCACCTATCACTGTTGGAATGGAAAAAGGGATGAAGGGGAAAAAATGGGATGTCCACCGAAAACAAGATGAAATCCTACCTTGCTGATGACTTCCTGGGTCCTACACTTCATGCACTCAAGATAACTCGCGGTTGAAAGCATATATTTTGCGCGGATCCGGGTTTTGACTATAAGCCACGAGACACCAAAGTATTTGGGCTGCCGTCCGCGCGGTGTTGAAATTGTACTGATTTCACGGTTAGGAGTCAAACTTGAACCGGTGACAATAGCAAGATGGATGTAACAGGATAGGTAGGTAAGACGGGAGGGATAGATGGGAGTAGGTACAGATTTGCCCGAACAATTATTGTACCTATGGTATTCCGTTTCGCCCCACACCATCCTACCCCGTTTTACCCCATCCATTATGGTAAATATTCTGCTAGAATCCGTCCTATCCTATCCAATTACGCCCGTCCCGTTATGCTATCTGTGCCGGGTGGCGTATTTACAATCCCTACCGAGTTTCAGTCGCGCTACTGACTGAAACGCGGTAGGGATTGTAATGCATAAATCACCTTACAAACCCTACCGCGGTCCATCCTCTCTGCTAACCCCTCTATAATTACGGTTGTCAGGCTCACAGAAACAGACAGAGCAACGAAGCGCGTAAGCGACTGAAACGAGGTAGTAGTAAACGAGGTAGTTTGTAAGGTGATTTATGCATTACAATCCCTACCGCGTTTCAGTCGGTAGCGCGACTGAATCGCGGTAGTGTTTGTAAGGTGATTTATGCATTACAATCCCTACCGCGATTCAGTCGGTAGCGCGACTGAAACGCGGTAGTGTTTGTAAGGTGATTTATGCATGACAATTCCTTACGCGTTTCAGTCGGTAGCGCGATTGTAACGCGGTAGGGATTGGAAATATGCTGCCGTGTGCCACCCATGCTAGCCCACGGAACTGATTATAAGTAGTGGCCTACCTAGCATGGGCGGATAAGGGAACGTACCCGTACTACGTGACCAACTTTTTGCAATTTTTAACCCCCCTTCCCCAGTGGCCAAAAACCTAAGGCCGCCGCCGCCGCTTATTTGTACCAAGCGTGGTATTTTGAAGACCCCCCCCCCCCCGAACAGGTCACGTAGTATGGGTACGTTACCTAACGTGGTGTCACCCCCCCTTCATTTCATAAAAAAAAATTGGTCCGTCCTGGGGGGGGGGGTGGCTGGAGAATTGTGGTCTTGGGGGGTGAAACTCAGTCGGGACCTACCTACCTTGTGGTCCCTGTCGAAAAAATAAACGTACAAATGGTCCCTGGTTAGAAAAAGGTTGGGAACCACTGGTGTAGAGGAAGGCGGGAAAGTTCCCGGCTATTCAGATTTAGACATCGAACACGGCCGAAGCCATTTCAAGCAAAGTTTGAATTCTGAATAGTTGGCGTACACTATTGTAGCTATTCTCGAGCAACGATCAATCGTTACTCGTTACGCGCCATCTACGAGCGAAAAATTACTCGTCGTCGCGACGAACTTTGCCGAATGTTTGATTTTTACGTATTCTTGAAAGTTGAACGGTCGAAGAGATGATTATATCTACAGCCCTGTGAATATTGTCCATGTTCTTGATGTTTTTGAGATTTCCACGGTGTAAGTTTGAAATGTCAAACACTTGATGCACGTATTTTTACCGCGTATAACGTCTACGAGTTGATAATATTCGACGTAGATGGGCAACCAAAACATCGCTGGAAAATCAGCCATTGTAATATGGAACCTTAAATCGACTTTATAAAAATATACGATGTCTTTGCGGGTGCGAAAGTTAGCATGGGAAAACAATACTAAATTTTGACAGCCAATTGCATAGATACGCAAAAAAAAACCACCACTCGCTACTCCGTTTCGACTGGTTCGACCCACTCGTTGTCGTGTGGAATGACTTTTGACATTTGGCGTCTAAGGATGTACTTTCGATGAGGCTCAAGAATAACCAAGTCGACCAATGTACATTGTACATACCTTCGATGGCGATTGCGGGCGACCTGGCTTAGTATAGCTACCCAGGGTGACATTGAGATTATCTTCCACTCTTGGTGTAAATAGTTGTTTCTTGTAAAATTGTTAAAACGAAGTGTATTTTCCATAATCTGTGCTTAAAAATGCGGCGGTAAGTGAAATATAATTGCTCAACAAACGTATCCTCACTGACCCTCCTCCTTAAGGCGGCCAACTTTATTTTTATTTTTATTTTTTTTTTATTATGGGAAATCAACAGATATTTTACACTTATAATAATAACATTAATAATATACATAATATCCGATGACAGATTTTCACATAATTAAAATTATAATTAAAAAGTAAAACAAAAAAAGTAAGGGTCCTGTACCCGTAAGAACTTATAAAAATATAACCCTGAAAATTATTCAAAAAAAGATATAAAAACACAATATAAACTGTAATAATCTGCTTACTAAATTTCAAACATGAAATAGTCAGAGTCAGAAATCTATTCTCACTCCACAACAGCAATAATAATAATGTGTACATTGTACATACCTACAACTCAAGAGTGAATACAATAGTAAGTCGAATGACAAGTATGCAACTGGAAAGGATTCACAGCAATAACATGGTAACTTGCAATACGGTCAAAAAATTATTTAATGTTGGCTATGACGTACTTTTTTATAGCCCAGGCAACGAAGGAAAAATAGGGGAAATAATTCATGTAGAAGCCAATTTTGGCACAGTTGTAGGGGAAGGTGTCCTTAACAAAATACTAAAAGTACTGGGGGGTGGGGGTGGAGCTAAGGGGGAGGGGGGGGTTTAAAGGTCCCTTTTTTCAGTTTTTCGTTAATAACTCAAAAACTACTGCCTCTAGCGAAAAAGTGTTCAGGTACTAAATTATCTCCATAAAATTCTCTACAAAAAAGGTTCTATAAACTTTTTTGTTAGGATCAATGCTTAAGCAGATAGGGAGGGGGGAAAATGTAAAATTTAAAAAAAACTTTTAATTTTTAAAAATGAAATGTTTGTCGGTAAAAATCAAATGCTTATTGTTAAAAAACCAAATAATTAATGCTTAGGGGTCGTCCATTAATCACGTGACTCTCGAAAGGGGGGGGGGGGTTCGGAAAAAAATTACCAAATATCACCGGGGGGGGGGGTGTAATGAGATATCACGTGTATTTATTTTTCGTGATAATATTCTGAAAAAATTCAAAATACTTTGTACTAAAAAAAATACACGTGATTTGGGGGGGGGGGGTTAGTCTAAAACCTCACCACATATCACCACGGGGGGGGGGGGGGTTAAAAAGTTGCTAAAAAAACATCACGTGATTAATGGACGACTCCTTAGGGATGTACCCTTGAACATTAAATTTTGTCGAAATCTAAACATTCATCGTCATCAATGCTGTCTTCGACGGGGGGCTCCGTTCATACATGAGCCGAGGCAGCCGCAGGCACCGGAGCAGGCAATCCCTGCTTTGCGGCAACCGCAGCGCATCCCACACCACAGTCGTGCATCGGCAAAAGATCGTGTTCAAAATGGAGATGGGTGCCACAGGATCGTTCGTGTTAACTGGGTTAAGGATCCCATCTTCTCCCTTGACCCAACTCCATTGGATGGGTAGTAGAGGGTTGCCTAGCCACTGTTGTATCTGTTAAAAAAGTAATGAGACCAAGGTAAGCATTCATCACAAATTAATATTTGTAATAAGAAAGCAGTATTTAAAACTATATGCAACTGGATTTAATTACCTGCAGATATATTCTGAGCGAGTGTTGCTTTGAAGCTCCTCTGGTGGGAGGAAGAGTGGCCATGTCTGATTTGGGCTTCATTGACGCTTTCAAAAATGCCGAGTACCGATGTTTGTTTAGGTTGTCTTAATGAGCAGCGCGCTTTGTATACAGCCAAAAAAAGTTTCTCGCCAGCCTGTTCAATATTCTCAGGTGATGCTGAGGGATCAGAGAATATTGGTGAAATATCTTGCGTGAGGCCAGGATTTTCTGTGAAGAGCTTAGCGATTCCCACTTTACTCTTTACATATATTGCCGAGGTGGTGTCGCATCCGGAGAAGCTATGGAGAAGGAGAATCGTTTTAGCGATTGGAAGCTGTTAGCAAGAAAATGTTCTTGTTGAATGGTGATGGTCGTTTTTTTCGTGAAAGTTGATGTCAACAGAAGTTTTTGTGAGCCTCCTTTGCTTCTGCTCCGCTCGAAAGAAACAAAACAAGGTTGATTCACTTGCTCAGCGAGAAAATGACAGCAGCCGGGATTAAAACAACTGTTGCTACAGGGGATGCTGATAGCACTATTGTGAGGTGTGGGTTGGATGAAGCTGCTCTACATTCAAATGTAGCAATAGTTGCGGAGGATGTGGACTTGTTAGTTCTCCTCATTGGATTGGCACCACCATCAATCAATATATATTTCATGAAGCCGGGCCGTGGGAATGTGGAGACCAAATTGTTTTCGGTGCGACAACTTCAACAGCTTCCAATCGCCAAAAACAATTCTCCTTCTCCATAGCTTCTCCGGATGCGACACCACCTCGGCGATATATGGAAAGTGTAAAGTGGGAATGTAAATGTAAAGCTCTTCGCAGAAAATCCTGGCCTCACCCAAGACATTTCACCAATATTCTCTGATCCCTCAGCATCACCTAAGAATATTGAACAGGCTGGCGAGAAACTTTTTTTGGCTGTATACAAAGCGCCTGCTCATTAAGACAACCTAAACAAACATCGGTACTCGGCATTTTTGAAAGCGTCAATGAAGACCAAATCAGACATGGGCCACTCTTCCTCCCACCAGAGGAGCTTCAAAGCAACACTCGCTCAGAATATATCTACAGGTAATTAAATCCAGTTGCATATAGTTTTGAATACTGCTTTCTTATTACAAATATTAATTTGTGATGAATGCTTACCTTGGTCTCATTACTTTTTTACAGATACAACAGTGGCTAGGCAACTCCTACTACCCATCCAATGGAGTTGGGTCAAAGGAGAAGATGGGATCCTTAACCCAGTTAACACGAACGACCCTGTGGCACCCATCTCCATTTTGAACACGATCTTTTGCCGATGCACGACTGGGTGTGGGATGCGCTGCGGTTGCCGCAAAGCAGGGATTGCCTGCTCCGGTGCCTGCGGCTGCCTCGGCTCATGTATGAACGGAGCCCCCGTCGAAGACAGCATTGATGACGATGAATGTTTAAATTTCGACGAAATTTAATGTTCAAGGTACATCCCTAAGGGGTCGTCCATTAATCACGTGATGTTTTTTTAGCAACTTTTTAACCCCCCCCCCCTTCCCGTGGTGATATGTGGTGAGGTTTTAGACTAACCCCCCCCCCCCCCAAATCACACGTTTTTTTTTTTAGTACAAAGTATTTAGAAATTTTCAGAATATTATCACGAAAAATAAATACACGTGATATCTCATTACACCCCCCCCCCCGGTGATATTTGGTGATTTTTTCCGAACCCCCCCCCCCCCCTTTCGAGAGTCACGTGATTAATGGACGACCCCTAAGCATTAATTATTTGGTTTTTTAACAATAAGCATTTGATTTTTACCGACAAACATTTCATTTTTAAAAATTAAAACAGTTTTTTTTAAATTTTACATTTTCCCCCCCTCCCTATCTGCTTAAGCATTGATCCTAACAAAAAAGTTTATAGAACCTTTTTTGTAGAGAATTTTATGGAGATAATTTAGTACCTGAACATTTTTTCGCTAGAGGCAGTAGTTTTTGAGTTATTAACGAAAAACTGAAAAAAGGGACCTTTAAACCCCCCCCCTCCCCCTTAGCTCCACCCCCACCCCCCAGTACTTTTAGTATTTTGTTAAGGACACCTTCCCCTACAACTGTGCCAAAATTGGCTTCTACATGAATTATTTCCCCTATTTGGTATTTTTTGGTCTTCGTTGCCTGGGCTATTAAGGTACTTAAATTACATGAGAATATGTCTATATCATTAAAATTTTTACCAAATACATTACATGTTCTGAATATAAAAGCATTTTGTCTGAGATTAGTAGAACATTTTTGAAGATGAAAAAGTGATTTTTCTCTGGTTCTAACGGAGGGACTCTATAATTAATCTCAGCCAAAAGGGACGAACAATCAATAAAACCATTGATAATTTTATGAAGATATATTATATCTGCGGAGTCTCTTCTAATTTGATGTAAGTCCATAAGGGTCCTGCAAGCTGTTTATGTTATGATAACCAATATTACACTCGAAATTTAAATGATGGACAAATTTTCTTTGAATGGCTTCAATGCATTTAATATAAATATTATATTGAGGATTCCATATTTGAGAAGCGAATTCAAGATGACTACGAACATATGAAAAGTACAATATTTTAAGTGTTTGGATGTTCTTGAATTCTTTTCCAATACGGAATAAGAATCCTAACATTCTAAGGGCTTTCTTTACAATCATATTAATATGTGCCTCGAATGTAAGTTTGCTATCAAGTAGAACACCAAAATCACGAATTTGAGTGATTGGCTGGCTATATGGTAGTTATGGTCAAATTAAATTTTATTTCTAGTGAAGGTAATCACATAACATTTAGAAGGTGTTCATGTTTATAATAATACAGTAGTCATTAAGCCTATAAAGATCTTCTTGTAATTTAATGCAGTCAATGATAGAGTTAATCGGAAGATATATTTTCATATCATCAGCGAAGAGTAGAACATTTGCATAATTAAAGCATTTTATAATGTCGTTATAAAATATTGCGGGACAGTGGCGTAGCGTGTGGGTCAGGGGGATCCTTTGTTTTAATTTTTTTTATTGCGACCTCACTTTACGCCGATTTTTAAAACCACATAATTGAGAGAAAAAGTATTCTTCCAATAAAAATCACGTTTATGAATTCCACCACAAATTTATAACTGCTATCTCGGAAATCGAGAACGGTATCCATGTAATAACATCAATTTTCAACTTGTTATTTAATTTGTTGTTATATTGTGAACCAAAAACTGGTTTTAATTAAATCTGTATGCGGCGAATTAAAACATGAACATGAAAAATATTACAAGCTTCATGTTTCCCGCTATTAAGTCAATGAGATTTAGACCTGTATCACAAAAAGATGCTAAAAATAATTAATGATGTGGATGTTAAAAAATCAGAGGCCAATGACCAAATAAGAATTGAAGACCTGAAGTTAATTGCTGATAGTATAATCCCAGTACTGAATAAATTAATTAATCTTTGTGTAAGTAAAAGTATCAGGCCTGACGAACTTAAAACATCCATCATCAGACCTGCATATAAATCAGGAAACCACAAAGATTTCACAAACTATCGACCAATAGCGATTATCTCGTGTATTGATAAAATTATTGAAAGAGCTATCTTTAACCAAATACAATTTTTTATAGAAAAAAATAGAATCATAAATCTCATACAGTACGGATTTCAAAGAGAAAGTTGTACCACACAATTACTTTTTAAATTCACTGACCATATAAATTGTCATTTAAATGAAAAATATTATGTTGGTATAATCTTTATAGACTTTAAAAAGGCCTTTTTACACATTGGACCATGAAACATTATTAAGGGCAATGGAGGAATGTGGTATTAGAGCTCCTTTAAATAATTTGTTTAAAAATTATCTGTTAAATGGAAAAATTAAAGTTAAAATTGACGGAATTTTAAGTGATGAAATTTTAGCAAACACTGGAGTAGCAAAAGGGTCGATATCGGAACCTACATGTTGTATTATCCAATTAAACAGTAAACGTAACAAAGCGTTGTAAAAGTTACATATTTGCAGACGATACTTGCATTACATGCGCTGACAAAAATCCACAAAAATTAAGGAAATTTTACAAACAGACCTAAATAACATAATTAAATGGTCCCACGACCAGTGGCGTAGCGTGGGTTTCTTCCATAGGTACTTCTTTCGCAGAATTTCAAGCGCTGACCGGGGGGGGGGGGTAGATATCCTATTTTTTTTATGCCGATTTTTATAATCCCATGTGCCGAGTACTCTTCCAATAAAATCATGCTTATAAATTCGTCTACAAATTTAAATATAACTGCTCTCAGATATCGAGTATGGTATGCTTGTAATAGAATTTTGCATCTTCATCACGCATACGTATGCAACTCAAATGCAACGCTTCACTCGATACACGATGAATCGATAACTTATTGTTATATTGATAACACAAAACTGGTTTAAATTAAAGTAAATACGCGGTGTATCAAAACTACACTTTTTTTTCTACGGCGAATTTTTCCTTGGGGCGGAGGAAAAATTCGCCCCCTTATTTGGGTACTTGCAGCGGCGGGGGAGGGGGGGGGTTGTATAAGGAAATCCTATTTTTTTATTACGACTTATTTATACACGAGCGAATGTTTTAATATCACATTTGACGAGTATTTTTTCAACGAAAATCTTGTTTATGAATTCTACTCTTATACTGCGTTAGAGTCCCCAAATAATAGTTACAAACGCAACAATCAATTTCTCAGAATTTTACAGCATTATGTAACTCAAATGTAAAACTTCACTCGATGCACGATGAATCTGCAACTCGATATTTAATTTATCGTTAAAACCACAAAAGAACATGAAAATGGTTTTTCTTTGATTCTGGGAGCACATACATAGTCTGCAAATAGAATATTATAACTGAACTTCAAATAAGAGGATTTTTTCCTTCGAAATGTGTCAACAGATGAATCCACAACTGTAAATTTACATTCTCAACACAAAATTGGTTTGAATTAAGTCTGTATGTGGTGAATTAAAAGTACATTCAGATAATTGTTTTTCTTTGATTCTGGCAGCACATTATTGTTTCTAAATATTAAAATTTCGATATTGGAAATGCGGATTGGGAAAGATTGTGGAAAAATACACGCCTGCGAATATTCTAATTAAAATACCTAAAATAGAATACTTAAAATTTTAAACACAGATTCCTTTTCTTAAAAACAAAAAGTAATGAAACTGTATCTTAACTTTTAATTACAATCACAAATTTATTTTAAAATTACATGTGTGGGACATAATTTCACAATTTTATTTTAAAATTAAATGTGTGCGACAATTTGCGTCTCCTGTGATTAGACGGGTTAAAATAAATCTGTATTTGGCGAATTAAAACTACACTCAGAATATGAAAATGGTTTCTCTTTGAGTCTGGCAGCACATACATAGTCTGCAACTAGAATTTTATAACTCAATTCTGGTTTTAATTAAGAGTGAATCTGTTTGCGAGTTATCAGCTTTAATTAGTATTACTCTCATACGAATTGCGAAATTTGCAGCTTAAAAAATATAATTATTGATATTTTTAATAAATTATAAAAAAAGAGTTGGTTTCGTAAACGAAAGTATGGTAGAACATTTTCAAATAATGATTTGAAATGGTTTAAATTTTTCCAAGATTATATTATTATTTATTGTGAAAATTTGTCGCCCCCCTTAAAAGTGTCGCCCCCCCCCCCGCGCCCCCTCCCCCCCCCCCCCCCCCCCACCCTCCCCACACTACGCCACTGCCCACGACAATGGCATTATTGTTAACGCAAAAATAAAAAAAAAAACAAAACAAATATATGCTTATACACTAACTATATGCAAGTTGTCGGGATAAGGAATTGCATATAAAAAGTCATTTATGTGATTGTTTGCACACAAAAAACCAATCACTGCAGTGTTATTGCCCAAATATAGAAAAAGTGTACCAATATACATACCTTGGTCTTTCCATAGATGTCAACTTTAACTGGTCAAATCATATTGAAAATATATGTATTAGATTAAGATCCGTATTAGGGAAATTTTACCACCTAAAAAACTTTGTTAATAAAAATATATTATACTGTATATACATACAACGCATTAGCAGAATCAATTATAGGATACGGAATAAATAGTTACGGATTAACGTACAAAACGTACTTAAATAAAATAGAACAACTGCAAATCCGTTTCCTAAAATTGATATCAGGCAAAAAAAAGTTCAACTATGTGAAGGCGATTATAAAAAAATGTGATTATAAAACTTTGATTACCAATATGATTACCAATTAATTTAAAATATGATTACCAATTAACGCTAGATGAATGCTGATATTTCTAAACTCACAAGCTGGTTAAGGAAAAACCAACTCTTAACGTAAAAAAACTCATTTTATACTTTTTGGCAACAAGAAAAATATCAGCCTCAGCAGGCCCGGACTGGGACCTTTTGGGGCCCTCCGCTAAAACCTGTAAAGGGGCCCCCTAACGTGCGGTGGGGGGGGGGGGTCACAAAACGGGGGGCCTCCCCCGGGTAATTTTTGAAAATTAGGTGCTTGAAAACAATGAAAACGCGTTTCTAAGCTATATTGGCACCTATAAAGAGACGAAATTCAGATAGGTTTTTATACGAATGTTATGATTTTCTACTTTTGTTGACTTTATTATTTATTGAAATAAGAAATTCACAGTATCTTTAGGATACCACAACACTATTAAACCATGCTGTAGAACTGCCAATAATTATAACAGAGTTCAAAATAAAGGGCAGGATTTTATTCACAACAAAGCATTAATGAATTATGTCAAAATTATTTGTGTAGTAAAAATAATGACAAACGGATTTTAGGGATTGGAAAAATAATTTATAATAAAAATTTAAAAAAATCCTGTGTGTTTAACAGTTTACAATGTTGTATACTAGAATAGAAGGGGCTTAACTTAACTGAAATGATTCGACATTTTGCTTCCCTATCCCTAAAGTAACAGTTTCTTTGTAAGCAACTACTTGTTAAAGCTACTTCATTTATTATTTTATTTTTGTCCAAATTATAAAATAAATCCCCCTCAACATTAATAAAAAGCAGACTGGAAATAAGGTCTTGGCCTAAGGACGACCGATGTCGATTTTTGACGATTTTAAGTTTAGAAAAAACTCGTTCACATGTGACTTGGGTACAAGGTATGGTAAGAACAATTTTATATACAATATACAGGTTGGTAAACAGTCCAGATTGAGCAATGACGTTATATAAATAAATGTAACGTCATTGAGATTGAGTAAGTTCAAACAGAACAGAAAAAGCACATGTCAAACACTGGAAACATTGTCCATTTTCAGAGCAGTAAATGTCAGCATTTGTTTTCGATGCCGTTGTGTCCAAATCGTCTTCTTCGTCAATGCATCTATCTCCGTAGTTCTCAGTGGACTCTGCCGCTATGAAGTTGCTGTATTGTTGTGCAAACCGTCGCAGCTCTATCAACAGCCGACTTCTTTCAATTTTACACAGTTTAGAAACACTGTGCACAGCTTCTGTGGGAAATGTTTGGATTTTCAAGATAAAGTCAAACTTTTTGGGGTCCAAGGTCTAACCAAGAGCAATCCTGTAAAAACGTCTTTGTTTGCGCAAAATCTTTCTTCAATACTCATCTTCGGACAGTCTAAAATATCAAAATATACAATTTTGTAATGTTGAACTGTTGAAATAGAGTCAGTTTCATCTTTTGATTTTTCACCGGGCAATAAAACTACTAACAAGACAAAAAAAAAAATTGTACGTTTTGTGGGGCCCCTTCGGGGCCCCCTCGCGCCGGGGGCCCTCCGCGATCGCGGACCTGCGGACCTGGCCAGTCCGGGCCTGAGCCTCAGTATCAAAGTTGGTGATAACTGCCTCGAAAAGAAAATGAGCACAAAATATTTGGGCCTGATCGTAGATTCCCAACTTTCGTGGGATCTCCATATAAATCATGCAAAGGAGAAAGTTACACCCATAACTGGTGTACTTTATAGATTCCAAGATTTACTACCCGTTCCTTTACTAACATCAGTCTACTACGCCATGGTACATTCACACCTTTCTTATCTCTGCTGTATCTGGGGATTTGCCTCAAATAAATTGATAGCAGATCTGCAGGTGGTTCAAAACCGGGCTCTGAAATGTTTTTGGACAATCACAGTCCTTCCTAAACATGAAATCACAAGCACTATCCAAAAAATTACCCAACAATCAACTCGCACTAACATCACGCCACTTTACAATCAAGACATCCACACTCACAATACTCGAAATAGCAATAAAATCCGCACACCTCAAACACACACTACAAAATATGGGATAAAATCTCTGAACTATGTTGCCTATACACTATATAATTCGCTACCAGATATGTACAAGGGAATCCAGCAAAATAAAAAAATTCAGAGTAGTGCTTTAAAAGAATATTTTTTAAGTATGTTTAAGGATGAAACTTTGTAATTTTCTTGTCATGTTCAATTGTCTTGTTTCTTTTCTCTTCTTTTCTTTTCCATTTAGTTGTAATCATCCAAATCTGTATAACCTTGTTCCTTTTTTCTTTAATGTTTTCTATTGTTGTTTGTTCTACCCAACCTGTCTTTTATTTTTTCGTCTATATTGTATGTGAAACTTATATTTTTAATATCTTAATTCATATGGAAAATTTTATCTATTTCCTCCCACCCATGATTTGTATGTTCCTCCTGTCCTAAAATGAGTTTTTTTAACTCATCGGGATTGCTCTAGCAAAAAATAAAAACAATACAAAAAAATAAAAATAAGAATTCAAAAAACCTGTAAACCACAACTTCCCTACTAGACATAGAGAAGTGCAAATGTTTATTATTCATATATCTCAAAATGTATACGGTGATGGAACAAAAAGACAAAAATTCCGGAAATATTGTTATGGGCAGAACGCATAACTGCTCCACAATATGTCCCCAGGCCAGCTCACGGTAGAGACAAAAGTACCCTCTATCTCAGAGGGCAGGTCGCACGAATGCGTCGGGATCTCTCTCTCTCTCTCTCCTTCTCTCTCCCACAATCGTCTGGGAATACTCACTGGGGAAAGGCTCCTGCCGAAGCAGATTAACAACAGGATGTAATTAATAGACTCATGTATTGTAAATTCAAACACAGTACAAGGGTTATTACAGCACAATTCAATTCAAGTGATGCATGTTACACAAACCTAGCTATCGAGTTTATATCTCATGATCCCTGTCAACGAAACTTTCTGAGTGGTGGCTTTACGCGAGAGTTCAAACAGTCTATCGTTACGGACACATTAAAGAGGGTAAATCAGAGGACAGCTTACATGGTGATTGAAGAATCCTTCGGCTCTCGGGTTCAGCAGGGCTCATCCCGAGTCTAGGACAGGTCCCGAAGTTCATAGGCATGGTAGAACACCAGCGCTAACACTCGTATGTACTTTAATTACATCGCAGATGTTACTGCGTTTAATTTGATCGGGCTAGTTAGCCGCGAACTGTATAGTTCGCGGAGGAGTGTCACGTGCGCCTGAGACGGCTTGTACTACTCGACTGGTGGCGGCGCGGCGGAGCGTGCCGGAATGCCGAGGGGAGAGGAGGTAGGTAACAGGAAACAGCGGGGAGCAACGAGTTGTTGCCCGCAGCGGTTTGTTTTTAGGGACTCGCGTTGGCGCTCCCTGTTGCTCTAAAAACGTACCATAACACTTCCCCCCGCGCTTGGAAAAAAAGCGACGTGGCAATGGAGCTGTAGGGAAAAAAAATCCTCTTATGCTTCCATCGGGGTTTTGAGAGATTCGTTGCTTGAGAGATTGCCTAGCTAGAACATACAGTTTATGCTATAGTTTAGGTCACAATGTTTGTAGGGAATGGATGGGGGTACATGGAATGTTTGGAAAAGACAGCTTTGGGGAGAGTACATGGTGTAAAACAACATACAAGGTTATGCAATTGAAAATAACAATACACATGGTTATGCAATTGAAAATAACAATACATTTGTACAAGAGAAGAGAAAAGGTGTGATTCTAAAGTTTCATTGGTCTGGGAGCTAAGTTTGCGAAGCGTGGATTTGTTTGGTTTCGGAGAATTTCGAAGAAAAGGACGTGGTTTCACAGATTCTAAGGATTACAATATCACTGTAATCAGACCCATTTGAGATAACACTCAAGAGTACACTTGGGCCTTAGAAAACACTTGGTTTGGTCGAAAACGTTGAAGTTCACGAAGTGGAGACTGTGGTTGCTGTGCCGCGACTATGGTTACAGAGGCCATTGAAGAGAAGAATCCAGTATCTGCAGACATGCCAGTACGAATCCTAAGTGTTATTATGGTAAACACGGATCGTATATAATGGTTATTGAAGCATAGTGTAGCTCAAGATAACTTGTATTGGTACGCATTCAGCGAATACTGGTGGGTCAAGGTAATGATGGTTTACACATGACGATATATGCGTCACTGCATGACAGAGCAAGGGACGGCAAGGTTGGCATTGATAGCAAGAGTAAGAACAAACCTAGGAGCTAGCGTGCTCAGAAGGTAGTTTAGAGTGTCATAATGTATAGTGGGACAACTCGGCTTGCTGTGGCACGACAAGACAACATACATATGAGCGGTATGGTCTGTGCTTTTAGGAACAAATGCGTAGAAAATGGCAGCAGGAGGGACCTTGTAACCACAGCGCGTGCTGTCAGGAAGTGAAGCTCAGCTTGGCTGTTGATGATGACATCCGCCTGGGCTTCTTTTTAAATCCGGGAGAAATTATTATTAGAGCAAAATTCTTGAAGTTTACCTGCCTAGGGACCAATGAAGAAAAGGTTTGGAGAGAAACAAAATGTGTCCAGAAAATGAAATAAACGAAATTTAGCCACCGACTCAGAGAGTGACGAAGAGAGATTCCTAACTAAATTGTGATTACATGAACATTTTCCTTTTTCAGGAAGACTTGGCGTTTGCCGAGTGACAATATGTCTTGGTTAAAAAACAACCGGCCCTCTATGGCCTATGTTAACATAAGATGGTAACATTTTCGTAGAATTTCAAAGAACAAGACAAAGAATCGTGAACTAGTCACGGCAGAGGGAAACCAATTCATGAATAAAGGTTGTCAAAAAAGAGACAGACGTTACGCCAAGTGCATATCGTACATATCCAACATTCATGAATGTGTTTCGTAGAATTGAGAAAGAGAAAAAAGGTGAGACATATGCAGAGATTGAGGGGGAAAACCTGTAGATAACCGGACAGTTACCTATTCGAACTCCAAGTGAGGGCGAAATATGGTCAACGACAGATTTTTCACTTCATAACATACGTCTGAGAACATGGGGGAATGGGGGAGGAGGGGAGGAGGGAGACGAGTTACGAAATTTGCTAGAGACTGGACTAATTTCCAATTCAAACTCTATGTGAAGATGAAACATAATCAACCAGCAGATTTCCTGACTCTTTACATTTATTAAAGGAGGAGAGATTTGAATACACATTATAACAAAGAGGCTAATCTTTCGCGTGTATTGGGCAAAAGATTAGGGGTCATTTTAAAACTTCTACATGATTGTGAGAAAAGACAGACCCTTGCTCCAATTTCACAAACCTGGGGGTTTTCTTATTCGTTCTCCAGACAACGAGTTAGGTGGTTTTGTGCTCAATCGATTAACTCCCACAGCACTATGCCCCATAATTGACAGTGAAGCTGAAAACTAGTCCTTTTGGGATAGTAGATATTCCTGGGCTTCTTTCCTTTTGCAAAGAAGTAAAAAAACAGGAAGTCCACGGGCATCGGCGTTGAATGACAACAAAAGGGTTGTGGACTACATTTCGTAGATCGCACACAAAAGGGTTTGATATTATTTCGTTCGCACGACTCATGGTAAGTGTTTTAACGTCTCCACGTATAGTGTACAAAATATGTAAGTACATACAAGATACAACTCAATTATAGACAGAAGTCAAAGAGTTTATACAAAGCATCTTAAAGAGGATGGCAAAGCCGATATTATGTCGTTCACACGAATCACGGTAAGTGTTTTAACGTCTCCACGTGTAGTGTACGGAATGAACGATTTACAACAAATTTGCCCAGTATTGAAAGACAGTAGCCCAATTACGTTCGAAAAAGTGGGTCCCCATTCAATACAGACGGCGGATTAAGCGGTTCTCATGCCAAAAGACACACGACCAAAATAGAATATACAAAACGGTACTCATGACAAATATGTCACACGACCCACTCAATAACATTTAGCTATGAGCAAAAGTGATTATGACGAGCTTCTCGTATTGTGGCAGGTATTTTAAGGATCCCTCCTATAATGTAACAGGGTTACGTTTAAATACAACACAATAAACGTTAACAATGCTTGTTTTAACACAGTATATGAAGATTTGTTAGATTAACTAACTCCGTAGCCCAGGAGCGTACGATAGAATAACAAGGAGGTAAACAATTTAATGTCACTTCATATGTTATAAAGGCGGGGTGATGACAGAGTACATTTCTGTTTACACCATGTGACAAACAAAGACAGACCTATATGGTTTTACATACTGTCTGTTGTAGCAACTTCAGTGGGAACAAACAAAAGGGACCAATAGTGGTTTTACATACCCTTTGTGCAGTTACAACATACCGGGTTATGTGCAATTTAGGTTGCAAACAAGAGTTGAATGCCTAAGTTTACAAAACGATTGTCAAACAAAATATTGATGATTCACGTTAAACTGCGGTTATTTATGTATGGAAAACAGGGCTGTCGTTAGGTTTTATTAACCTTTTCCGTCAGGGCTGAGGCATGTAATACAAGACATACATGTTGAGAAGAGGGACAAATCGAGGACTTCTTATAACAACAAAAGACCGAGTATTTGGTTTTACGTACTTTAGTTGAAGCGGGCCCAAGAAGATTTGTATAAGGGTGGAAAGACCAATTTAAAGGCTTTTCCTTTATTTATATACATATGATTTCAAAATGGACGTGTCAAAATCCAATTTGTTAGCAAAGAGCTCGGGTAGGACGCCATCAATTTTTTAACATTTGAGAAAAATTGAAAACTACTGTACACAAGGAATGTGATTATGTGAGTAACCACTTATTTTTTACCATGATGAGTAAAATATGGAGCTTGTTAAGATGGTTTACTTGTCCTGGGTCGTGATTTAACGCTTTGGAGTTTACCAAATCCGACTTTTAGAACGACGCTCCAGTACTTACAGAACATAAAAGAAAAATTTTTTGAAGAGATTCCTTCCGATATGATGAAAAAAAAACAACAAACAAAAATGGTGAAAATTACAATATTGCATTACATAGCAAGGCGTGCCATGGCATGAACGTTGCGTAGTGTGAGGGGTTGAGAGGCAATGATTTGGGTTCATGACTCCCAGACACTGTGACTCGACGGGTGTCTCTGCTCTAAAGTGATCAATTTTAGAACAGGTGAGAAAAAAAAAATAAATAAAAAACGTGTGAAACAAAAATTACGGTGGTTGCCAATTCACGAACATGAACGGGGTAAACTACACCGTGGAGTGTACATAAATTTACAAAAATGATTTTTTTTAACAATATTCGTTTTATCAACGAAAGGGTGGACATGTAATTGACACTTTACACGCCAGACATTGTAAGACTTCAATGTGCTTACAAAAAGGGTTGTGGTGATACACACTGGATCATTTTGAGTTTGCTGAGATAGTGGGGGTAGTTTTACTCGACTCCTCACTTCCAGTCTTTGCGATATCCTTAATATGGTAATTACCAATGTGCCTTCCAGAGAAGTCAGACAAAGAGTACACTAGATCTGATATCTTTCTTAGAACTTTGGCCTTCACGAAACGTGGTGCCAGCTTGGCAGAGAAATACGTGGCTCCTTGGGAAAGTGTGTTGTTCTTTCTCCAAACTATGTCTCCTGTGTTGAAGGTGACATGTTTCCTACGTAGGTTGTATCTGTCCGCACTCTTTTGATGAGCCAGGAGTAAAGCATCAGTGACTTCACTGTAGATGGCCGACAGTTCTTCCAGACGATGGGCATAGTCCGCGGTAGGGTTGCTAGTGGCGGCAATTGACGTAGGAAAGTTTGTGTCCCTATGTAGAGAACCGTGAACAACTTGTTCCATACCGTGTTTTAAGAAGAAAGGTGTGTAACCAGTGGCCAGGTTAACCGTGTTGTTCATAGCAGCCTGAATTTTATCTAGGTTTTTACACCAAGTGCGTTGATCTTTATCAACTAGAATAGCCAGAGCTGTGTTGATTGTCTGGTTATAACGTTCGACAGTGTTATTCTGTGGGGTATACAAGGTATTATAGTAAATGTCCTTGATTCCGTATTTGGCAAGAAAATTTTTGAATTCTTGAGCAATAAATTGTTTTCCGTTGTCAACTATTACGGTTCTGGGTGTTCCGTAAGGTATAAAAATGTGTTTTTCCAGAAGTTTGATGATGGCGGACGCATTGGCTCTTTTTAAAGGGAAGATCCAACAGAATTTAGTGAAAACATCCACTACACTAAGTATGTGCATGTGTCCGGCATAACTTCGAGGAAAAGGTCCGACGAGGTCCATTGACAATGATTGTAGGGGTCTGTCGGCACGTTTGGGATTACCCATTAGGCCGGCAGGTGCTGCCGTGCTATGTTTATAAGCTTTACAAGTTTCACATTTAGAGATGTAATTGCGAATTTGCTTAAAGAGACCAGGCCAGTAATACTTCAAGGTGATCTTTTTATACGTCTTGAAATTTCCTGGGTGTATGGAGTCGGGAGCACTATGATTGTCAATGATTATTTGTTCTCTACCTTCGAGGGGAACGACAAGTTTCCACGAGTAATCTTCGAGGATGGATAGTGGTGCCTTGCAATTACGGTATAATTGTCCTTCTTTTATGATAAAGTTAGGAAACTTTTGTTGGTTATTTTTACAACCTTCGAAGATTTTCAAGTACCATTCATCTTTTGTAGATGGAGGGGGGGCAATTGTGTCAACATTTAATGAAGCTAGTTCAATTCTTGAAAGGGCGTCGGGAACAATATTGTCCGCGCCTTTACGGTGAACAACATCAAAATTGTATTGAGACAAACGGGAGGACCAGCGAGCGAGCCTACCGGAGGGATTACTTAAAGAGATCAACCATTTCAAACTACTATGGTCTGTGACTATAGTAAATTTGCTACCGTCTATGTAACCGCGGAAATGGTGAACAGAATCCAATACAGCCAATAACTCTTTTTCGGTAATTCCGTAGTTTTTCTCGTGTTTGTTTAGTGTGCGGGAAAAATACGCTACAGGGTGTTCGCCATCTGGGAATTCTTGAGTAAGAACTCCACCGATTCCTACATTGGATGCGTCCGTGTGGAGGGTAAAAGAGAGTGCAAAATCCGGGCAATTCAGAACGGGAGCTTTTTGAAGGGCATCTTTTAAAGTTGTAAACGCTTCTTCAGCTTCGACAGACCATCGAAAATTGCTGACACCTTTACGGATGCCGGTAATTTTATTTAAGGGGGCTGCAATAGTGGAAAAGTCTTTGATGAATCTCCTGTAGTAACCTGCGAGTCCAAGGAAACCTTTGACTTCCTTCGCGTTCTTGGGACGGGGAAAATTTGCCATGGCTTCCACCTTAGCGGGGTCTGTTCTTAGGCCTTTTTCGTCGACAATGAATCCCAAATAACGTAGACGGGACTTACAGAATTCAGACTTCTTCAAGTTGATGGTTAAACCAGCGAACTTGAGTTGTTGGAAAACTTTTTCCAGCATTAATAGGTGTTTTTCAAAGGTATCGCTGACGATGATGAGGTCGTCAAGGTAACAAAACAGGCTGTTATCGACTTCAGGACCGAAAAGTTTGTCCATCAGTCTTTGTAACTCGGCGGGGCTATTTTTTAGACCAAAGGGTAATCTTTTAAAATGGAACATTCCCCTACCAGGTACAACGAAAGCAGTTTTTTCGCACGATTCTGCGTCCAAGGGTATTTGCCAAAACGCTTTGCTGAGATCGACAGAAGAGATGAACTTGGCGTTACGCAGCTTGTCTAAGGTTGCGTGAACGTGAGGTAAGGGATACGCATCGGCTTCCGTGCAAGAGTTTAAACGTCTACTGTCGAGACAGAAACGTGCAGAGCCGTCTTTTTTAGAAACCAAAAGAGTTGGGTTGGTCCATGCACTTCTGCTGGGAACCACCACACCCATTTTTAACATTTCGTCAAGTTCATTTTCTAAAAGTTTAAGTTTTTGGGGGGCTAAGTTGTAATAACGTTGCTTTATGGGTGGGCCATTGGTTTTGATATGGTGCTCAACCAAATCTGTCAAACCTAATCCGCATTTTTCGAAGGATATTGATTCGAATTTATTGACCATTTCCTTTAGTTGGAGAGCCTGGTCCGTGCTTAAATTTTCGTGAGGTATTATTGTGCGGATCTCACTAATTTGAGCGGCAGTGGAGGTTTCGCCAAGAGTATTAAATACTTGGGGAGCAACATTGAATGCCTTCCAGAAGTCAACGCCAAGGATGAAATTCTGGGATATAGAGGGCACTATTAGAAAGTTGATTGTAACTATTTTATTGTTACAATTGATTGGCAGGGCCAGGGCACCGATGACCGGCTGAGAAACATTATCTGCAGTCGTCAGGTGTGTCGATTGGGGCGAAATTCTAAAATCACTGTTAACAAAAGGCAGGTGAGCATTGTTGCCAAGACAGCTGACAGATGCCCCACTATCGAGTAATCCGGAAAAGGTCACATTGTTAACAGAGAAAGAAGCATAGGGTCTCCCATCTTTAGCTTGTTTGCAACAAACCGAAGAAACATTTAAGGTCTGGTTAAAATACTTAATGTGTGCTAACCAATCAGTCCATTCTTTAGACCTTGGTTCAGAATGGGTGCCTGAGAGGTTATTATTTAGTTTTTTGGCCTCTTCATGTAGAAATTTGGTGGGGGCTTGGAGAGATCCACCTGAGGTCTGACATCGCTTGGGTTTTGTAACCTTTCCATGTCGTGTCTTGATTTCTTGAAAATATTGCGCAGTTCGTCGCGTGGAGGAGAGCGGTCCCTAGAGTGATGTCTCTTGGAAGTTCGGGGTTCCTTGGATTCCAGAAACTTCGCTTGCTTGAAACAAGTAGTGGCCAGATGGCCTACTTTTTTGCAAAAAGAGCATACTTTTTTGTTGTCGAATTCTGGTTTTAAACCAGACGAACGGCTTGGCACAACTACATTATTAGACACATTCTTTATGTTCTTCCTATCCTGGTATGATTCCAGAAGGAGACAGACCTCGTTTAACTGGGCCAGGGATGCAATTTTCTGCGAGGTGATGATGTTCTCGTATTTGCTTAAAAGGCCATCAGTTATGACTGGTAATAGTTCAGCTTCCGAAACGGGATGTGAAAGCTTGATGTTAATGGATTCCGCCCTTTCTATGAATGTTGCTACAGGTTCATTTACCAGCTGTTTAATAGATAGTAAAGATAATTTGATCCTGTGCTGGGCTTCTGTTTTTCCGAAGCTCGAGATTAGGGCAGATCTGAGTTTATTCCAATCTTTGCATTTAGTTTTTTGGATGCGGTGCCAGGGTATCAATTCTGGGGAGATGAGTTCTATGAAGTTTTTTCGTAGAATCTCGAATGGGATATTTTTGATTGTAGCCGTTTCTTCGATACGGTCGATGAAATCCAGCACATCGGAGACGCCATTATATTTGACTTTCCAAGAGGATAAATCGTAAGTTTTATCTTGTGTCAAGGTGGGTGCGATGTCCTGTTTTATCATTACTTGCGGCATAGGTTCTTTGTTAGGAACAAGATTATCCAAAACTTGCATAGCCAAGCGTGAATTATTTTCGCTTGATGGGGCGAGGTTTATTTTCTTAATATACTTTTTGTTAAATAAAAGTGCATAAGCCTTTAATGTAGATTTAGATTTGCTAGATGGCGAGAGTCCTCTATCCTTTAAAGCAGTTTGTAAGTGAGTTTTGGATAAACTGAGCACGTTGGGAATGATACCCAAATTGGATGATGCCATAGCTTGATTGTTTTCCATTGTGAGTTTCCCGGGAGGTGAAAAAATTTTGCCAGGGATTTCCTTTAGCAAACGCAAAATTAATTTTGTGAGGCACTTTTCACTTGGTAACCACTGGTTGACACTTCTAACATAGTTATAGAAAACTGTATTCCATACTACAATTTGGTATACATGACACCAGAATTCATGGTCAAGGTGGAAAAAAAATTGGCGTGGACTGACCTTAGGGGAAACACTTTTTTATTTTTCACAAAGCACTTTTGGAAATTCGGTGAAATTCACAAGTATTAAACTGATTTTTCAAAAAATTGGCCAGGACTGGCCTTTAGAAAACGGCTTTTTAAATTTTCACAAAGCACTTTGCACTGAGAGGGGCACTAAAATTCACAAAAGGCACTCTTCTGGCAAATAGGAACAAACTTCCGGATGAAAATAATTGAATATGGGATTTGATACGTCAACCACATTGAAATTGTTTTATTTATTCATGGAACCAATCATTGATTTTATTATATTATTTCACTTTCCTTTATGTAGGGAAAAAAAACACAATTCACTTTACACTTATGCTGAAAAAAAACGGTACCTATAATGCAGAATAGGGAAAAAAGTCATTATTTTTTGTCCATTTAGTGTAATATAAATTGTACTAATTTAATAGACACAAGTGGGCCAATTGGTATATTGTGCAAAACAACAAAAAAAACGTCAGTCCGAAATTTTTGATTAAAGGAATTCGCACAATAAACTGGGATTCCAGCATCAAGTTTGTAATAATCATTTCCGTTGCTAGCCGGTTTAGTTATAAAAGGGCGTTCTGATTAAAAAAGTGCTGCATAGCAACAGATAATCATTTGTTCCGACGGGTTTTTTCGTTGGAATTTGGCGCGGGAACAGTTGCGCGCGCAGTCCGGAGACTAGGTATTTGCTGCGTTAATATTTGCCGTTTGCATAGGCGCGAAAGCTGTTGCGGACCGGTGTTTGTGGCGCGTGCGCAGTCAGATTCGCGGTTTAAATTTTGGGCGACCTTCTACTTGCTTCTAAAATGGCTGCCTTAACCTGTCATTTGCCAGGAACGCGCCGGCGCGCGAGAATCGAATTTCAAAAATGAATATTAATTCAAATAATTTGGATGAGATTTTAAATTTTATTCCATTAATATATAACATAAAATAAAGCTTAAAATAGCTTCCTCCATTCTTGTTCTTAAGGTAATTTAAAAAAGGTAAGGTAAAAAACCCTGGCCTTTGACAGGTTAAAAATGCGGCGTGATTTTACCCATATGTTTCTGTGGTTTTTTCACAGAAATTCCTGTACACTGGATGTAGAATAACAAGTTATAATTAATGTTCACAAAACAATTCCTGTGCAGGGAGAATTTCGACCAGTTGCATCCAGCAAAACGATCGGGACAGAGGGAGAAAAGAAAGAGAAAAAAAATTCCGAGGCCCCACGCTGTGGCGACAGTTGTTATGGGCAGAACGCATAACTGCTCCACAATATGTCCCCAGGCCAGCTCACGGTAGAGACAAAAGTACCCTCTATCTCAGAGGGCAGGTCGCACGAATGCGTCGGGATCTCTCTCTCTCTCTCTCCTTCTCTCTCCCACAATCGTCTGGGAATACTCACTGGGGAAAGGCTCCTGCCGAAGCAGATTAACAACAGGATGTAATTAATAGACTCATGTATTGTAAATTCAAACACAGTACAAGGGTTATTACAGCACAATTCAATTCAAGTGATGCATGTTACACAAACCTAGCTATCGAGTTTATATCTCATGATCCCTGTCAACGAAACTTTCTGAGTGGTGGCTTTACGCGAGAGTTCAAACAGTCTATCGTTACGGACACATTAAAGAGGGTAAATCAGAGGACAGCTTACATGGTGATTGAAGAATCCTTCGGCTCTCGGGTTCAGCAGGGCTCATCCCGAGTCTAGGACAGGTCCCGAAGTTCATAGGCATGGTAGAACACCAGCGCTAACACTCGTATGTACTTTAATTACATCGCAGATGTTACTGCGTTTAATTTGATCGGGCTAGTTAGCCGCGAACTGTATAGTTCGCGGAGGAGTGTCACGTGCGCCTGAGACGGCTTGTACTACTCGACTGGTGGCGGCGCGGCGGAGCGTGCCGGAATGCCGAGGGGAGAGGAGGTAGGTAACAGGAAACAGCGGGGAGCAACGAGTTGTTGCCCGCAGCGGTTTGTTTTTAGGGACTCGCGTTGGCGCTCCCTGTTGCTCTAAAAACGTACCATAACAATATTTAACGCATTACCTGAAAATTTTAAAAATTAGACATATTTTTACGATTTACGATTATAAAATAAAATGCGAAACGTTATCACGTGTGTCGTCTTTGATCCCGAACTGACATTCTCTTGCCATATATCGCAGCTCACTCAGTCTTGCTACAAACTTCTTGGGTTCATCATAATAGTCCAGTCAATAAATGCTCCAAAAGGAGGTGTAGAGTGCGTGAGCAGGGACCTAAGCGATTCCTCCAGAAACTTGTTTAGGGTGCTTAGGGTGTGAACATACTAAAAGTCCTGACGTCTTGGTTGTGAGCTAGGGGGAAGGAGGGGAGGGGGAGGTCCCAATTTTCGGGTTTACGTTTATATCTCAAAAACGGTGCGTCACACATGAAAATTTCCTAAGGATAAGTAAAAAAAGCTCATAAAATTATCTACAACTTTTATTCTTTACGTAATTTTCGAAATCACGTCCATTTTTGACTTACACGCTCCACAAATGTAGATATTTTTGAAAAAAATTATTTTACCTCACATTTTTCATCAAACATTCCTTCATATCGTCTAAAATATTCATCAAAGAAAGAAATTTATTTATAAGAAGTTGTAATAAATTTAATTCCCTTTTAGAATATATATACATATGCAAATAAGTCTCCAACCAGTAAATATTTACAGCAATTTTAAGGTTTTGCGTAAAATGTCGTCATTTTCAGAAAAAGCTGTTTTTATCTTATTACT
Source organism: Limnephilus marmoratus (assembly GCA_917880885.1). Lineage (NCBI taxonomy): Eukaryota > Metazoa > Arthropoda > Insecta > Trichoptera > Limnephilidae > Limnephilus > Limnephilus marmoratus. Next base: position 3,191,580 of record OU862906.1, on the reverse strand, counting down.
GACACACCGACGTGCAACGACGATTATGCGACGCTCTTTTAGTAAGGCGTATGATCAGATATGACCATGGAAACCACATTGATGCTATCATTCAAAAGCCGAGAAGGCATAACAGGAGGCAGAGGTATTTTGTACAATGTACTAGAAGTGGTTAGTTGGTATGAGCGCAACTCATGAGATCTGCACTTCCCTTGAAGAGTATTGTGGAGTCTTCACGTCCAGTAACAACACAAGGACCTCGGACAAGCCCACCGAAGTAAAGATGCAGCAGACATTTTCAAACTCAGTCAGTGGTTTGATGCACATCCTCCCTTCCCACAAGCCAATGAAATAATGTCAATTCCCAATGTCTTCTGTCAGCTCGTCGATAAAAAATCACGATGAAAAGGTTGCAGTTGACCCAACATTTCTGTTTCACCGGATGTGTATAAGCAAACGATCAGATGAGGATTTGAAGAAATTCTTTGAGTATGAGTTGGCCCCATTTCCCTTGGCACTGTTCAATGAAGGTGGGATGTGGAAGACAACTAAATCTGTCCTGTACAGCTTATTCGAGCCTACCAAAAAACTGGTCTACTGTCTCAGGTGAACATAGTTGTGGACGGAAAATTTTTACTACACAGAGTAATTTGGCAAAAAGATGCCTTCCTTGTCACAATTTGTGATCGTTACATCAACTACGTCAACCACCACTATCCTGGATGACTCACACTGTGGTATTTGATTGGTACCCAAACCCAGCCAACGGTACAAAATCACAATAACAGATGCGATGATACAGACTGAGAAGGTCAGCTGACATCAATTTGACTTGGAACACTTCAATACCCGTTAAAAAGGAAGATTTGTTATCCAATCCTACCAACAAAAGTAACTTCATCTCTTTACTACAGACGAAGCTTCGGGAGAATGGGATACAGACTCTTCAGGACATGATGCTGACTTCCTTGTTGTGAAGATTGCTGTGGAACATTCCTCTCACAGTTTTGTGAGAAGCTTTCACTTCCTTTTGATTGCTTCCACTCCTCCCACCCAAGATATTCTGCTGCTGACAACGGACGAGGGAAAACCAAAACAATGCCACTGTCCATCCAAAAGATGCAGCACCGTGCATTTGAACACATCCTGTTCTTACATTGAAGCAAGGTGGGCTTCTCAAAATTGTACTTGGAGTCAGAATTCATCAAGCAAGCGGCAATGATCTTTATAACCCCTCCTCTACTCACGGCGAGGTTGAAGAGGCTGGAAATAAATGTTTCCTGAAATGGTATGCGGCGCCAAAAAGACAGACCTTCCTTAACCAGTACCGCTTTTAGTCGTTCACGGGTTGGTGGCAAATATGAAGCCTGACATCAGCTCCCTCCCTCCAACAGAGAACGCAGTTAAACAGCATTCCCAGTGCACCGATTGAGCTGCCCCCTGAATAATGGGGGTGGAAACATGAAGGAGAGACCCTGATGCCAAATACAACAAAAGATCCACCAGCGCCGGAGGTCCTTCTAAATATGATATTTTGCCGCTGCACCAGGGATTGTGCAATTGGCAAATGTGGATGCCGAAAAGCAATGCTGACCTGTTCTGCAGCGTGTCTCCGAATCTCCTGCCAAGGGAGATGCCTCAATAGCGTGCCTGTTGCCGAGGACGACGATGACGACGACATAGAGCCCATTCAGCAAGAACCATCCAATACTGAGGATGAAGATGCCATGGATGAACAACGCTTGCGAGGACCCCTACGTCCAAGGAGGATGAGAATGTAACATGATGTTATTGAGAACAGTGATAACAATGAGATCTATAATTTTATGTGCTTAATGTAACGAAATAGAATAAACATTATGATTATAAAATACAATTATGTATTTTTCAAGTAATATGATTTTTACCTATTTTATTTAATAACTGGTTTTAAAGTGTGGTCACACATATTATTAGGCGAACGAACAAGTGTTGTGTGTCAGTAATAAGATAAAAACAGCTCTTTCTGAAAATGACAACATTTTACGAAAAAACTTCAAATTGCTGTAAATGTTGAACGGTTGAAGATAAATTTACATATGTCTATATATTCTAAAAGAAAATTAAATTCTTTACAACTTCTTTCGAATAAATTTTTTTCTTTGATGAATATTTTAGACGATATGAAGGAATGTTTGATGAAAAATGTGAGGTAAAATGATTTTTTTCGAAAATATCTACATTTGTGGAGCGAATAACTCGAAAATGGCTGGGATTTCGAAAATTACGTATAGAATAAAAGTTGTAGATAATTTTATCAGCTTTTACTTATTATTAAAAAATTTTCCTCTGCGGCGCACCGTTTTTGAGATATAAGCGGAAACCCGAAAATTGGGACCTCCCCCTCCCCCTCCCCCCCCTAGCTCACCACCTAGACGTCAGGATTTTTAGTATGTTCACATCCTAAGCACCCTAAACAAGTTTCTGAAGGAATCGCTTAGGTCCCTGCTCACGCACTCTACACCCCCTTCCTTGACTGGACTAATAAGGACTTGTAAGCAGTTTGATAACCAAGAAGCTATGCTAGCGTTATTTGATGGCATACTGAGAAGCAAGCTGGAGTACGCGAGCGATGTTTGGGCACCGTACCACCAGAAGTACATTGATATGTTAGAGCAAATCCAGAAGAAATTCCTCGGGTATGTTTGTATGGAACCTATCCAAGGTTCATGCACCATATTGACTTACTTGAGGAAACTGATTCTGTGAGTCTAGAAACTAGACGGAAAGCAAGTCTTGCTATTTTGTCTTTCAAAATTTGGAACAATTTCATCGATAGCCCATTTCTCTCGGGATGCTATGATTTATATTATGTACCAGACCACTACAGCCGAAGTCGACATCATGACTTATTTAAAGTACCGAACGGCAGAACAGACGTCTTGGCAAAGCATAGCATGACGAGGGGAGTGGTGCTGTTAAATGAAATTGCAAACCATTTGGATGTAAGTGACTGTTCTTTATATGCCTTAAAAATATTATTGAAGAGTCACTTGCCTAAATGCTGATAGGGTAACTAAATTGTACTGTAATTGGAATTATTCTGTTGTACAATAATAATAATAAAATAAAATAAAATAAAATCTTATTCAAAAATCAAAACAAAAGTCAAATCATTCTACCTCCGTGGAATATAAAACCAAATAATATTGTATACAAATATCTCATTTTCAAGAGTGATCGCAATCGTCGGGGGGGGCTGATACGGCACACAAAGAAGAAGAAGATACAAATAACTAGATCGAATATTGATCAAATACCTAGAATAATATTGTGTAAAAGTACCTAGAAATTACTATCATACGTTATGTTTATAAACATTATAATAATTAGTACTTTATAATAATTAGAATTTAATAATAATTAGTATTTCAATATTAAGTATTAAGTAATTACTATGTGAAACTTAAAAATATATGGTATTAATTAAGTAGGAAAAATGAGAGATTTCTGACAATCAAACTGATTGATCAGTTTTGTAAGATAAAATATTGTAAAATTAAAAACTGAATAAACATATTTTAAAAAAAGGTTTCTCTTTGATTCTTGCAACACATACATAGTCTTCAACTAGAATTTCATAACTGCACTTTGAATAAGAGAATTTTTTCCTTCGAAATGTGTCAGCAGATGAATCCACAGCAGAAATTTTACATTTGAATACAAAAGTGGTGATTAAATCTATGAATTAAAACTATACTCAGAACAAAGATTTTCATTTATTTTTTTTTTTTAGTTTGTTAATTTAATTTAATTTAAATTTTTAATCTTTATTTTAGTTTGAATTTATCTTTATTTTAAATGTTTTTTTTTGTTTCGTCACCAACATTGTATATTTATTTTTTTCAAACTGTATTATGTAAGTATAAATTATTATATTATAAAATGGGGGCCTCAGCACGGGTAAACAACCCAGTGATGCCAACATTACTGGATTGTACTATGAAATTAAAAATAATAAATAAAAAAAACAAAACAATTGTTTATCTTTGATTCTGGCAGCATACACATAGTCTGCAACTAGATTTTTATAAATGCACTTTGAAAAGGAGAATATTTTCCTTACTGGAAAGTGGTGGGGTCCCCTCCAATGCACTTCGAATAAGAGAATATTTTCCTTAGAAATATGTCAGCACACGAATCCAACTGGAATTTTACATTCTGAACACAAAACTGGTTTCAATTAAACCTTCATGCGGCGAATTAAAACTACATTCAGAAATGAATTTTTGAATTTCACACTTTTGCAAGTCTGCATTGAACTTACAACATCGCTTTTTCGCGGTCGGCGGCAATGTCAACTACATTATTTGATTTGATTTGAATGATAAATCAATCAATTTAATCAAGATCAAGTTATCAACATTACGTGTCACGGCATGCACTAATTCGTAAACAAAACAACTCAATCACTTCAACACTGGCGCTCTTTAATTCTTGCTTGTAACATAAATAAATCAATCCCTAGATCGATATCTTCGGGCCTTTTCTGGGGACAAATTTTGTCTTGAACTTAACCAAATGGCTAAAATAGATTAAAGATAGAGGAAGTTTATTTGACTACCGTAGACAATATTAAAATATATATATATATAGGAATGCGGGACTGCAACTGTCCTTGCGGGACGGTTGGCCGCCTTACTCCTCCTCCCACACCTCCAACTGCGGTTTTTTTACTTGCCAAGTTGGTACCCCCGAGATCAAGGGAGATTTAGGGAAATTTTGCCTTGAAATCTAGGGAAATAATTTTTTTGGACATACCAACACTGTCGGTCGCCGTTGCAGTGTTGCCAACTTAGCAACTTTATAGCTAGATCTAGCTATTATGTGTTATCAGACAGCTACATTTTAATGAAACTTGTAGCTAAACTTTTTAGCTACTTTTTATAGCAACTTTTCTTCATTGTTTTATAACAATTCTTCCAGTGACAACACATACCAAGATATAAGTACTCTTGCTTTAACTTGCCTTTCACTGCCACATTCTAATGCAGAGATAGAGAGGTTATTCTCTCAGATGAATTTAGTTAAAAATAAGCAAAGAAACCGAATAAGTTTGACAACTCGAAAAGCGAAATATTATATTTCTTATAATAAAAAAAAACTTTTAACTCAATCCTCTGCATTAGAGACTCTCAGGAAAAGTGGTAAATGCTGCTATAACTGTGTTTTGCCTAAAGATGTACCTACTGCATAAAATGGGTACCACTGAAAAATATTCAAAATCACTGAAATATACTGCCATCGACATCTTCTGATCTTCCTCTTTAAATATTAATGTTTAATTTATTTTTTTATTCAATAACGTGTATAAGATATTTTTTTCTCTTTTGTTGGATTTAATGGAAATAAAAACGATTGTCAAAATTTGTCATTTTATTGTAACATATCTACCTACTGTTTAAGGGCTAGCGAGACTATCAAGCGGCTTGGCTAAATCACGTAGTTTTTTGTCTATGGCTAGAGTTTTGACCGCATTTTGACCGTCTCCAGAGGTGGCTTGAAGCTTGAGTCAAGCGTTGCGCAATAATCTACGTTATTGCGCAATGCTTGAAGCGAATTTATATTTTTTGAGCGTAGACAACAAATCATAGACAAATAAGTACCTGAGTGGTGATTTTAGATATTGCGTATCACGTAAAACGTTTATAAAAATTAGATTAAATTATTACAAAATAGGTATTAATTGTTTTTGTGTTTAATGTATAGAAATCCAACGGATTTTCTTTTAAATTAATGTAAATATAATTTAATAATGTTATTACGTTAATGTTATATTAAAATATTTTTATTGTTATATTAATTATTTTTCTTTACTAGATTCCATCTCGCACAAAAATCACTTTCAAATAGCGAAAATGACAGGAAACCATAGACAAAGGAGTAATATGTTCAAATGCCTCGAGAGAAATATCGTCTAGGCATAGACTAAGGCTTGGCTCAACGGCTTGAAGCGCGCGTCAGGTAAAGCCACACTAAGCCCACGCAACGCCACGCCACGTGGATAGACGTCACCATTTCCATATCTGGACTGCTTACCATCCACACATTTTCTATTGAAACGGATGCTTTAGAATCAGACTAGCTCCACGCAACGCAAACCGACGCCCCCTACGCGACGTTAATCTGCCACAGCCAGATCGGCGTGGGCCATGTGGAAGGTGGAGGGGGTATGGTCACGCCTACTACGAGATGATTTTACATCTTTTTGGTGTTATCTGAGCATCTAACGTTATGTTTCGCAATATCCGTGGTTGTTTTTTTGACAGATATTATTAAAAAATGGATGACGAACAGTTCATTGAAACTGGACGGCACGAAGTTATTTATAAAATCAAATTACAGGATTATAGAGATTCTGCATACGCAGTGCAACTTAGGAAGAAATTTCAGCTATTGATGGCATGATTTTCAATATTATACCCCTATAATGAATGTCAATCAAACTTTAGACACACTGCCAGTCTTTCTCTGGTCCCAATTGACTTTCGAAGATGTGTGTTTTCTTTTTTTTATGTCATATTCAATTATGCTGTGAAGCTCTTCAAATACCACTTTACTCATACGGAAGTACATGAAGAATCGTCCGTCATCAGATTCTAGTTCCTTTACTAAAGTATGGAACTCTCCAAACATTTGTCTTTGTTTGTTAATGTTGTGGACCCAAATACTTCTCACTTTTTTCTTTTTACGAGAATATTGATTTAATAATAATAATCGTAGCAAATCATCTTCAAATTCACTTTCAAGACATGGCAAAGCTGTCATCTGCTGAGAAGAGAATCACATAAACATAACCTAAAAAATAAATGTCAAATGTGTCAAATCAACCGCGCTTGCGCACAACCAGAGACCCCTTGTCACGTGGTCACAGCGACGCGTACGTACGTCGGCCAGTGTGAACGGGACAGGAACGTTGCATCGCGTTGCGTGGCGTTGCGTCTGCTCAGTATGACCCTTCCTTCAAGCTGTTGAGGCAAGCATTCATAGACAATAACGGAAAAATAAATTTACGTGCTGGCCGTCAAGCCGCTTGATAGTCTCCAAGCGTTCTGGCAAGCATTTGTCTATGCCTAGATGTGATTTTCGATAGTTTGTTTGGTTTATTTATGGTTGACAGTGAATTTTGTGCGGCTGAAATAAAATGGAATATAACAGAGACAAAGCATTCTTAGCCCTTGGGTTATCTTTGTATTTTAATAAAAATAAACGAATTTGGTGTCAAGAATGGTACAATTTGTGATCCCGCTTTACTCATAAGCATTTACAAAGCTATTACAGGCACGGCACCAAATGATTACTTACACGCATTTTTTCAAAATAGATGATCGTAATTACGAAGCATTGTTGTATATTTCCGTTGATATTATGAATATATGTTACAATTAATATTTTAATATAACATTAATTGATAAAGTTGATTAAGGAAAATTATTTATTCCCTATTTCTCAGATGTTCACAAGACCTAAACAATATTTTAAATCAGTCAAAGCAGTTACATCATTAACAATAAGAAAACAAAAAAATACTTGCAGAACTGAATAATAACATTAATGGAAGTTACAATATTATTAAACAATGAGAGAAAAAAAAATACTTGCAGAACTTAATAATTAATTCTCCCTGCATGTCCTTTCCCGTGCGTCCCCGTTGACCTCCCGAGTCCCTTTCCGAGAATACTGCACAAGAGTCCCAACTGCTCCCGTCTGGAGCCAGTGAGACTATGGTATCCCCGATCGGGGTATGTTGTGAGGCTGAAGGTAGTGGGGTGGGGAAGGAGATAGGAAAGAGGAAGGTGGGGAAGTACCTGGCTATTTAGATCTGGTCACCAATCACGGCTTATGCCATTTCAAGCAACGTTTCAATTCTGAATGGTGGTCTACCAGGGCGATACTTAGAGTATCTTCCAATCTGGAACGTGCCGCAAATATACTTTATATTATTTTAAAGAAAAAAATTGTGAAATAACACAAATTAATCAAATGAAATTTATTTTACACGCCGGGATTCGATCCCCCGACCTTCGGTTTACGAGTCAAGAGCCTTACTTACGTCAATTTTTCTTTCCGTAAGATCTTTCCACAAAGTATCGGAAGACTTAAAAAAATCTTTCAATTCCTTCCCCTCCCTCCAATTTTCTTACTTTTCTTTCCGGAAGAACCTTCTACAAAGTATTAGAAAACTTTAAAAAAAAGATGAATGAAATAGGTAAAGTGGTTCTGAAGTTATAGCGTGACCAAGGGAAACAGGGATTCATTTGTAGAAATCCATCTGATTTTTCTACAAATTAAACACAAAAACAATAATTAAAATCAGATGCATTTCTACAAATTAAACACAATAACAATTAATTCTTATTTTATATTAATTTTATCTAATTTATAGAATTGTTTCATGATGCGTGAGAAATGTAACAAATTTTGAAAAAAATCTGTTCTTTTATGTCGAAGAACGCTAACTATTAATGTACATGGGGTCCTATTTTATGATTCTGCGATTGTTTCGAAAATGTAATTAATTTCAAGAAATGGCCAATATCACCTTTAATGAGTGATAGCCAAATAAATAATTTTAAAAAAAATCAATTCTCATCAAGCTCGCCGCCAGCACGTAAATTATGGAAGCTTGCTTCAAGCGTCCTCGGGGGGGTATAACTTAGTGATGGGAATAATTGATACATTTACATAATCGATATTTTTGTATCGATACATAAAAATGATCGAATGATTAATCGATTAATCGCTAGGAGTTCAGGAGCAATAGCTGCGGTCAAAGGCAGTATTTTTTCTCGCGGCAGGGTGTTCACGGGCAAAGCATGGTACATCGGTATGGCAACGTAGATTTTTCATTGCTGGCAATGATTTCTTTACAAGCAACATTATTTTCTATAATTTACAATAATACTTTACTATCTATAATCTATGGTCTGGCCCGACCTTGAAACTGTTTCATAAGATCCGTATTCTTATAGATAATGTAATTTTATAGATGTTTCCAAAATTCTGATATGCGTCATTACACGATTAATCTCAAAATTACATTTAGATTGTAGGAAACTTATACATTAAAACAGTAAACAAACCGTTTTTTGCAATCGGTGTTTACTGAATAATGATATCTTCTAACAGAAGTGTCTAATTCTAGCGCTGATAACACTTTTTAGAACAAACCATCAATATTTTATAGTCACACAAAATATTTTGAGGTACTAGTTAGTACTCGATGAAATTAGAGATATCGGTTGTTCATTTACAATAAATCAAACATACACTAAACAAATCGATAAATTACTCAAAATAACCCATCTACCTACTTACGAAAAATAATCACCATGTCGATCTTTAACACGTACTGAAATCGTAAATCATAACCTAAAAGTAATATTTCGTCGTTTACAATCATTTCACGTTTGAATACTACGACCAACACTACCCTAGACGATACATAACCTTAAAATAACATAAGTTATAATTAATAAACTTTAAATTGTGAAAAACAGTCACCATGGCAATCTTTAAACATAAACTAAAACTGGAAACGTAGATCGTTACCTAAAAGTATTATTTCATCATTTACAACAAAGCTGGATGATGATAACATCAACACGCTTTATCAGTTTATCACAATTTGAGATATTTGGACGTATCTTGAATACAACCTCTCAGATCTAGAATCGATTTGCGTTTACGAAAGAATTCTGACAGTTGTAAAACGATTGTATCACTCATTTTCAATGACATTTCAAAACGATTATATCGGACTGTGCATTCGAATGAATATTGACATCGATAAGCGAGAATCGATTCCACTTCGATGACATTTCAAAACGATTGTATCGAACTGTATTCGATATGAACATAGACATCGATAAGCGAGAATCGATTCTTCTTACGATGACATTTCAAACGATTATATCGGATTGTGAATCGATACGATGGATCGATGAAAATCCAGCGCTGTGATTCGTCAGAATTAATCGATTTGACATCGATGCAAGAATCGATTGTTCAAGAATCGATTTGTCTATGACAATGTATCGAAATGCATCGATGCCCGTAGTGATGGGAATAATCGATACATTTACATAATCGATATATTTGTATCGATACATAAAAATGATCGAATGATATATCGATTAATCGCTCAGAGTTCGGGAGCAATAGCTACGGTCAGGGCCAGTAATTTTTCTCTCGCGGGGGGGGGGGGGGGGGGTTGGACTGAAAAAAAAAATATGGTGCATTGGAATGGCAACACTTTCGTAAGAAGGTACTGCAAAAAATATAAATTGGTCACTGGTTTTTATTGAACATTATTATAAATAATTATTAATAAGATTCGAATACCTACGTAAAAAATATACACGTTTTTTAAGTACAAAGAAAACCATTTACTAATTTATTTTACGTTATTTAGGTGTATAGTTTATGTACTGCAACAAAATTACAAAGTACTGCAGTCAATGGTTTTTATTCCTGGCAATGATTTCCTTATTATTTACTAGCAGCATATATTACTACTGTTACCCGCGAATTTCAAATATGTTTGCGTCTCACAAGGCATTACGATTGAATATTATTATAAATAATTATAAATAAGATTCGAATACCTACGTACAATTAAAATAAAATATTATACATGTTTTTTAAGTACAAAGAAAAGTATTTTCTAATTTATTTTACGTTATTTAGATGCATGGTTTATGTACTGCAACAAAATTAAATCAGTCAAAGGTTTTTATTCCTGGCAATGATTGCCTTATTATTTACTAGCAACATTAATATTATTTCTGTTACCCGCGAATTTCAAATATGTTTGCGTCTCACAAGGCATTACGATTGAATATTATTATAAATAAGATTCGAATACCTACGTACACTTAAAAGAAAATATTATATATGTTTTTTAAGAATAAAGAAAGGTATTTTCTAATTTATTTAGGTTTATAGGTTATGTACCGCAAATAAGTGCTATTAGATATAAAATCTGTCTTACTGTCTATTTTATTTTTTAAACCTACATATCTACGTATTTTAGAGGTGGTTTAATGTTGGATACCTACCTGTACCTTATGATGTAACGGGTAACCTATCTGTACCATTTTTATTGCATTGCAATTTTCATTTAATGTTCTTTTATATAATATTGCAAGCTCCTGCTGATATGGTACTTAGCTTAGTTAGTAAGTTCAAATTCCCTTTATTTATTGATAATATACGAGTATTATGATTAATAATAAATTATAACATGTCGTTTTTGTTAAAAATAACCTATAAATAATAAGTACGTTGTAGGCACCTAATCCTAAACAAACTGAATTGTTGTATTCATTTGTATGCAATTAACAAATTATTATTAAATAAGGTTATTCTATTATATAAATTGTTTCATTTTAATTACAAACTAAGAGACACCGATGTTAATTTCAAATGAATTAAAAATATTTGTTCGTGTGAAGCAGATGTGTTCATATGAACACGCATTACTTACTGATTTTAGTAGACTATTGTATACTGCTCCGAAGAAGCTACAATTAGAGCGTATCCCTGTTTGCATTAAATTTAAAAATTATGTGTACTAAGTGATTGTTTTACATTAAATATACCAACACTACCCTAGATGATATGTACATAACCTTAATAACATAAGTAATAATAAACTTTAAATTGCGAAAAACAGTCACCATGGCAATATTTAAACATAAACTAAAACTGGAAACGTAGATCGTTACCTAAAAGTATTAATTCATCATTTACAACAAAGCGGGATGATGATAACATCAACACGCTTTATCAATTTATCACAATCTGAGATATTTTGACGTATTTTGAAATACAACCTCTCGGATCTAGAATCGATTTGCGTTTACGAAAGAATTCTGACAGTTGTAAAACGATTGTATCACTCATTTTCAATGACATTTCAAAACGATTATATCGGACTGTGCATTCGAATGAATATTGACATCGATAAGCGAGAATCGATTCCACTTCGATGACATTTCAAAACGATTGTATCGAACTGTATTCGATATGAACATAGACATCGATAAGCGAGAATCGATTCTACTTACGATGACATTTCAAACGATTATATCGGATTGTGAATTCGATACGATTATTGACATATCGATGTAATTCATTCGGAAATGGAATCGATGTAAATCCAGCGCTGTGATTGGTCAGAAATGATCGATGTGAGAGAAGCGTTGTGATTGGTCAGAATTAATCGATTTGACATCGATGCGAGAATCGATTTATCTATGATAATGTATCGAAATGCATCGATGGTAAAAAAGATCGATACAACATCGATATTTGATCGATATTTCCCATCGCTAATCGATGGTGAAAAAGATCGATACAATATCGATATTCCATCGATATTTCCCATCGCTATTTGGTTATGACGGTTTGGTTGGTATAACTCCGATCCAAATTTTCAACCAAGACCGAATAGCCGGTTCACACGGTTCAACTTTAGTTGATCAACTCGACACTTGAAAGCATATTGACAGGTGTGAACCTTATTTCAACAAAGTTGAACAAGTTTTTTGTTGACTAGCTAAAGTTGATAGCCCGTCTACTTTTGACGTTCAAGTATGATCGCGCCATCTTGGTTACCATAGTTACTCGCGTGCACAACTAGACGTCAAACATTTATGTCCATATTCGTTAGACATTCCTAGTTCTACCGTCATGGAATCCATTTCAATGAAAAAATATTTGAAATGGTCGGATGATTTGATGTTCAGATTTATGCATCCCTGTCTTTGGGATCAAAAGCAAGAATTGTATACAAATAGAAATGCCCGTGATACTGCAATAAATAATATGTATTTCATTTACACTACCTACCCAATATATTATGATAATGACAAAAAAATAACGGTAAATATTCAGAGCATGCGTCACCATTAATACGCATAAATAAAAAGAAAAAAAACATTGTACAAATCTAATAACAATAACTACCTATGTCAAAGTATGACGTTTGGCGTTGTTGTTTTTAGATTATGGTAAAGCTAATTTTAACGAAATATGGATTATTTCCTTGCTTCTCTGGTTATTGTAGTGAGTAGTAATTATTATTAATTTAAACATCTCTGAAAAATTTTATCGCCAATTTTGGAAAGCAGCTCATAAAATTGTTTTTCTGTCATCCATATCCTTCGGAGTCTTCTAGTTCCATCTCTTTCAAAATAGGCCACTTGCATGGACTTCATAACGACTTGGAAAAAATCGTGTGGATAGAGTTTTTTACTAAGATTACGAAAATGTTAGTAAAAACTTTTAGAAATGTACAGTTTTTTTTTATTTTTAAATAAATCAATCCATTATTTGGGCTCGTGACGTCACTACATGAAAATGTCCCGTCGCCGAAAATGTTCCTATTAATTTTATAAAATTCCACACTGATTTATTTTTTATATGGCATCACTTTGATTTCAGGCGAATTTTTGAATTCGTTCACTAGATTTATTGTTTGTTCTCTGCGAACTTATCACTTGGTTTGATTTTTTGACAGATGTTCTGAAGAGAACCCCGTACAATTAATGGCTACGGGGTTCTCTTCAGAACGTGAAGATGATGTCGGTACATGTTTTAGAGGTACAATGATTATGGTGCTGATTTTAACAAAATAAAATTTTATAATATTCTTATTATTATTACAATTTACAAGTTCAAGTATATTACATTGAATTTAGTAATATAGACGCTGTACATTATAATGATTTATGATCAATAAGATGGATCAAGGAAAAAAATATTTATGAGATGTAATATTTTTGGTATGCCTCGTTATTCTCCTGTGCCATTCGTGTGGAAAACGTTCTTTTTTTTTTAATGATTTTCGGCTATGTAATTATCGTTTTTTCACACCTATAAAATTATGTCCCGTCTTTCCGGTTTATAAAAAATGGTCTGATTTTTCGGTTTGAAATTTTCAAAAAATCCCCAGGGTTTCAAAAATACGATTTAAAAAAAAAATTAAATACACAATGTCTTAGAATATTTGCCTAAACCGGAAAAAAATTTAAAAAAATGTGATGCAAGTGGCCTATTGTGTTGGATGCGCCTAATTCATGATCCATTTTCTCGGCCAAATACGACGTTTTTTATGCTTTTTCATAATCTCGAGCTCATCTCGCAAAACACCAGAAGTTAGAGAGACGCACGCACTGACAATTTCAGTTGACGCCATCTTGAATGTCAAATTCGGTTCTACTTAAATTGAAACGTGTGACATAATCTCGTTCAACTTTTTACGTTAAATAAAAGTGGATCAACAAAAATTGAAACGTCTGAATGCGCCAGAAGATAGATAATATCTATGACTGTGTGACGTCAGCGTTGCGCAATCTCTCTCCACCAATGGGAAATTGGATGCCAATAGGAAAACTTTGAATTTAAGCTTTTGACAGCTGGGTGAAATAATATATCCGGATTCATAAATAAACCAATCATTAGATTGATAACTTGATGCCTTTTGTACTGACGAAGTGTCAACGCTATTTGACCATAAACACGCCAATATTTTACCACTTTTTTTTTAGCAAGACCAAATTACGTCACACATACCATCGACAAGGATAGAGGAAACAATAAAAAAAGGATCAACCATAGACAATATAATTCTCTTTCCGTACCTACCCAATAAGGTAGCCTAAAATATTATTTTAAAAATACAAAGAGAAATAAAAACTCAATTACACGTTTTAACGTTTTATTATAAACAGGTAAAAACAGGAAATACAAGAATAACCTACTAACCACCATTTCACCGCAGGGGTAGACGGATAGGGTGGACCGCCAAACAATTCAGTCTTGGCACACCCTCTTTGCCACATTCACAAATCGACTCATACATACTATTCTGATTGTTGATGTGGCCCGACGCAATATCTAATTCACTTGATCGTGTCAGGTCTTCCTCTGGGGTCCTTGATTTCATGTACCACTCACCTCTACGGCATATATTCTACTTACATGCTTCCTTCATTCGTTCTACATGCCCAAACCAACTGAGAGTCTCTTTCTTAATCTTATACTAACAATACTCATTACGATCAGCCTCGCATTCTTTGCGGATTTCCACATTTCTCACACAATCATAAATAATAATAATATTTGGATGCAGTGTTTGTTTAGCGCTGTTTTTGTAAACAAATCACCTCAAAGGCACTCTGCACAAACTTATAATATATTTCTACAATGTTACTTCCAACTACAAAGACAAACCATTATAATAACTTATGGTTAAAAATTGCATCCACCGGCTCATCGATCACTGATATGAAACTATACATAAGATTTGACCAATAAACGTTTTGCTGCGTAAAAATATAAATATATTGCTCTTTTTATACTCTGTACAGGCAGAAAGTATGAATGACCATATATGGTTGTACCATATACACCACATACGTCTCAGGAATCTCATTTCTACAGCATTCAGTCTACTTTCATTTTTCCTCTGCCAGTTCCTCACTGCCGTACATCTTTGTAGCACTCCTTTGTGATTGCTAGCTTCGCTTCTTTAGACAGTTCTTTTGTTAGCTTTACCTGCATTTACCCTTCTTTCAATATCTTTATCAACCTTCCCATCTCTCGTAAACATACTTTCCAAATACACAAACTCATCCACTTGATCACCTGCTCCAAGTATTCATCATTCACAACTATATTGCACACTGTTTTCGTCTTCTCTCTACTGATAAAAATAGCACAGAATACAAAAGGCATTTTAAGAAAATATAGTTCCTGTTGCGTCCTGATCCAGTCCATGGAGCACTCTTCCTTCTTTTCTCAAGGACAGCTGCGGCACAAAGTGATGGGACACGTCAGCCCCCCATCTCCTGACATGACACCTACATACCTACAACAAACACGTTAAAACATTAGTATTATCGTCACACTGCACCCGGTGGATAAACTTCACCATCAATCTAATCTTCGCAATATAAATACCTTTGCCTAGGTAATAATTTATAATAATAAAGCATACAAACCAAGAGTCCTGTTGGCGGGGGCCATCGCTCGTGGGACGTGAGTATGTGGTAATGAGTGAATTCCAGCACTAGTAGTCTCCACCAGCATGTCAGCTGTAGGGGGAAGAAAGTACCGTCACAATTTGTTGTTTCGAGCTGAAAATATTAACAAAAATAAATAAGGAGATAAATCAATACAGACAAAACTGTCAAAACATAACATTATTTATTTATCTATATAAAGATGTTTACATTAAGTTTTTTTATGACTGTCTCACGAGGATATACCTGTGTCGAGACAGGGGTAGAGGTACATAATTGAATATCAAAGTTAAAAGAATATAAGGTTAAATACATTTTAATTTGAATACAATTAAAACAGAAAGATGATTGAAAGTGTGGGTAAATCCCATAAAGAGTTATCTTTTACGTATGAAGAGATGAAGTAAAGTAGTAAATCCTGCCAACTCTATTTATGGAGTTAGATTATACAGGATTCTATTATTTTAATTTGTTTTATATGGGTAAGGACTAGGGATGTGTGTAAATTGATATTTCTGTCTATATGTAATGTGTTTTACAGATGTTTGCAGTAGTGTGACGTCCAATACTTATAATCCATTCCATTTACATATCTTGTTTGAATTTGGTCACTGATTCAATTTGTCTAATCGTAGCTGGTAGTGTATAATATAAATGATATAAATGCGTGAAAACCAGGACTGCAAATGAAAACTTTGACACTGAAATGATTCGCTAGAAAATAACCATAAGAAAGAAGCTTACCTTTATAGCATTAGCCACAAATATACGCACGAGCAATGACGTTATATAAAATAAATAGACTCGTTATAGTCTCACATACTCACAATGTAATGTGGAAAGTAAGGAACACTCTTTTGTTTTCAGCGATTTTCAATAATTTCTCAATTCAAAAGTTTATTCCTGTGTGATAAAGATAGACAATCAAATAATGTGTATGTATGAATGGCACGGATACATTAGCGGGCGGCGTATTAATTTCTTTGCCGAATACTGCTTTCACATCACGGGTGTGACTGAGATAACAAGATACTCTCACTCGGTTACACTACGCACAGGGGAGGGTAAAGGCGGGTAAAACAAGACACACGGGCAAACTTTTTCGTTGACGCAAAAACGACCAGTACGCCCTTTACGTTTCACCCACCTCAAGGTTCACTTTCGGTTAAAGCAAATTCAGTGCACCCTCAGTACTTTGATTTTGCGAGGTCAGTTTTTTTCGACAAAATTAGCGCCTTATTCACAGAAAAACTGACGCGAATCAACGGCGAAAACTAGAACCAATAGTAAAATTACACTCAATTCGGCCAGGTTACATTTCCCGCCGACAGGTTCGCGTTTCCAAAAAAATGATGTCATTTTGGCCATCAGTTTCGATGCAAATGAAAATGCTAGGAATATTGAGTCAGGTCAGGGATCTCAGACGTCAAATTTTTAGCCTAACAAAGCAGACTTTTCACGGTTTTCGGTAGTGGTTTTACGGTACGCGGCATTGCGGCCCCAAAACCGATCCCGGCTCGGATGTTTTTCAAAAATCTAATACAATAGAGAATTCCGCAACTTTTAAAACCAAAATTGTATGCCCATCCCATATAAAATAGTTCAGGAGATGCTGACAAAATTCGACATTTTCCGAAAAAAAATCATCAAAACACGCGCTTACAGATTCCATCGGAAGTTAAAATTTTGCTAGCCAGTTCAAATTAACACGTTATTCATTCGGGGTAGGTACCTACTTATTTCGGTAGTATTGCAAATATGATGAAAAAAGCAAAGAGAAGAAAATGCGCAGGTACCTACCCGAATACGTAGATACACAATTAATTAGGTTTTAATGCAATGGTAAGGTTGTTTCGATGATACTGAATAATTCAACTTTTTTTAAAGTTAATTTTCACGTTCTTTATTGGTTCTACTCAAGTTCTGTTATTTTATCATTAAAGGTCAGTTACATTGCAAAACTAAAATAATTACAGAACTCGAACGGAACTATCTAGAACTGAAAATTTACTAGAAAAATTTAAAGAATTGTCAATTTTTTTTATTAATTATTATTTTTTTATTTTTAAGTGTGTTCTATTTAAACATTGTTAAATAAAAAAAAATAATAAAATATATATATATATATATATATACATTACGCGTGTTCTAGGTAGGTACTTACTTGCGGGGACTTTTTTCATTTAAAAATCAAAACATGATATTGAATGAATTTATTTGTAGTGAAAATTATTTTATGCTCAACAGCATAATGGCGTCGTTTTGGTGAAATATTACAACAAAGTACCTACTTAGTACTTACACTTGCAAAATGAAATACAATACAACTACAATAGTGAGCTCCGGCATAATGAAATTTTGCACTGCTAAACCGTGCAACCGATTGTTATTGTTAATGGACTATTTGTGCGTAAATAAATTAATTATATACAGCGGGTACCCGGCATGCGTTGCGAGGCCACTTTATCTTCGGGGTCAACTAAACCGTAATGGTTCCCTACTAAGTCCCGGGAAACAACATTATAAAATTATGCACTTTATAAAATTATATACAACGGGTACCCGGCATGCGTTGCAAGGCCGCTTTAACCTCGGGGTCAATAAAACTGTAATGTTTCCATCCGAAGTCCTGGGAAACTACATTATAATGCAAGCGCCTGCACTTTATAACAGTATATACAACGGGTACCCGGCATGCGTTGCAAGGTCACTGTAACCTCGGGGTCAACTTAATTATAATGGTTCCATCCCAAGTACCGGGAAACTACATTATAATGCAAGCACCTGCACTATATAAAATTATATACAACGGGTACCCGGTATGCGTTGCAAGGCGACTTTAACCTAGGGGTCAACTTTACTGTAATGGTTTCATCCCGATTCCCGGGAAATAAAATTTTAATGCAAGCGCCTGCAATTTATAACATAATATACAACGGGTACACGGCATGCGTTGCAAGGTCACTGTAACCTCGGGGTCAACTTAACTGTAATGGTTTCATCCCGATTCCCGGGAAATAAAATTTTAATGCAAGCGCCTGCAATTTATAACATAATATACAACGGTTACTCGGCATGCGTTGCAAGGTCACTGTAACCTCGGGGTCAACTTAACTGTAATGGTTCCATTCCAATTCCTGGGAAATTACATTTTAATGCAAGCGCTGCACTACATAACATTATATACAACGGGTACCCGGCATGCGTTGCAAGGCCACTGTGAACTCAGGTTTCTTCATATATTTAATTTAACACACACTCCTCCTCGCTTCATCCACGTTCACACGTCAAATCGCATAGTGTCTTAACCCGTCAGTTGCTTCTGCAACGGGCAAAACCTAGTATATATAGCATTGTTCACTTTGGGAAAGCTCTTTTTCCGCGCACTTTTTCGTTGACGCAAAAACGACCAGTACGCCCTTTACGTTTCACCCACCTCAAGGTTCACTTTCGGTTAAAGCAAATTCAGTGCACCCTCAGTACTTTGATTTTGCGAGGTCAGTTTTTTTCGACAAAATTAGCGCCTTATTCACAGAAAAACTGACGCGAATCAACGGCGAAAACTAGAACCAATAGTAAAATTACACTCAATTCGGCCAGGTTACATTTCCCGCCGACAGGTTCGCGTTTCCAAAAAAATGATGTCATTTTGGCCATCAGTTTCGATGCAAATGAAAATGCTAGGAATATTGAGTCAGGTCAGGGATCTCAGACGTCAAATTTTTAGCCTAACAAAACAGACTTTTCACAGTTTTCGGTAGTGGTTTTACGGTACGCGGCATTGTGGCCCCAAAACCGATCCCGGCTTGGATGTTTTTCAAAAATCTAACGCAGTAGAGAATTCCGCAACTTTTAACACCGATATAACATGCCCATACCATGTAAAAAACTTCAGGAAAAGCTACCAAAATCCGAACTTTTCCAAAAAAAATCACCAAAACACGTGCTTAGAGATTCCATCGGAAGTTTAAATATTCCTGGCCAGTTCAAATTAACACGTTATTTATTCCGGGTAGGTACCTACTTATTTCGGTAGTATTGCAAATATGAAACGCGCAGGTACCTACCCGAATACGTAGATACACAAATGATTAGGTTTTAATGCAATACTAAGTAAGGTAAGGTTGTTTCGATGATACTAAATAATTAAATTTTTTTTAAAGTTAATTTTCACGTTCGGTGTTGGTTCTATTCAAGTTCTATTTTGTATCATTATAGGCCAGTCGCATCACACAACTGAAATAATTACAGAACTTTCTAGAACTGAAAATTGACAAGAAAAATTTGTAAAATTGTCAATTCTTTTTTTTAAACAACCCAGCCTTATTATTTTTATGTTATTTATTTTTAAATGTGTAGATTATTTATGAATAAAGCGTGGTTCTATTTGGATATTGTGAAATAACAAAAAATATATATATATTACGCTGTTCTAGGTAGGTACTTTCTTGCAGGGACTTTTTTCCTTTAAAAATAAAACATGATATCGAATAAAATTATTTGTGATGAAAAGAAGTTTTTATAAAATTATTTTATGCTCAACAACATAATGGCGTCGTTTTGGTGAAATATTACAACAAAGTACCTACTCAGTACTTACAATACAACTACAAATAGTGAGCTCTGGTATCATGAAATTATGCACTGCTAAACCGTTCATCCGATTGCGACGAAACTTTGGGGGAGCGATCGACTACCTGTTCCCTTTGTAGGCGCTCATTCCTCGCTTCATCCGCATTCAGACATCGTTTTTTCTTCATATATTTAATTTAACACACACTCCTGCTCGCTTCGTCTTTTAGGGAAACGAAGGAGAGAAGAGTTCTGGGAAGGAAAAAGGTTTAAGGGGTGGGTAGGAATCTGGGGTTCAGTGTGATCATCAGACCTAGACACACCTCATCCCATGAACCCGGGCACCCCTGCTAAATCACTAAGCGTAGCGAATCACATAGGGTGACCTAGGGCAGAGGTGTTGGTTAAAAAAGAGGGGGGAGGAAAACCAGGGAGGGGGGAGGGTAACCTGGGAAGGGGGAGGGGAACCCGGGAGGGGGTTTTGCGGGATGGAGGAAGGGGGGGGGGAGTAGAGTACGCCATGAAAGAATATTTTTTCTGTTCTTTTTTTTACTCGAATAAAACAAAATTTTAAAAGGATGAATACCAGGAGTGCAGAACTAAGCAAGGGAAAATATATTAAGAACATGTTTTTTTCAATTATTTCTGGCTTTTTGGGAAAGGTGAATTTATATGTATTTAATTATTTTTTTTTTACATGAGCTCCACACAGGAGGCCGTGGGGAAAATAATTTCCCTCAGGGCCTATGTCATCTTTGGGGATGCTGTGTGGAGGATTTTTTAGGAAAGAAGGAGATGAGAGTTCTGGGAAGGAAAAGGGTTTAAGGGGTGGGTAGGAATCTGGGGTTCAGTGTGTCCTGGGCATCCGCCTCCAAGACCTAGACAGACCTCACCCCATGAACCCGGGCACCCCTACTAAATCACCAAACGTAGCGAACCACTTGGGGTGACCTATTGCAGAGGTGTTGGTTAACCAATAAAGGTCAACTTTGGGGATTTGTATTTCTACATAACATTATATACAACGGGTACCCGGCATGCGTTGCAACATCACTGTAACCTCGGGGTCAACTTAACTGTAATGGTTCCATTCCAAGTTCCGGGAAACTGCATTATAATTCAAGCGCCTTGCAAACGCATGCACTGTATTATAAAATTATATACAACGGGTACCCGGCATGCGTTGCAACATCACTGTAATATCAGGGTCAACTTAACTGTAATGGTTCCATTCCAAGTTCCGGGAAACTACATTATAATGCAAGCGCCTTGCAAACGCCTGCAATATATTATAACATTATATACAACGGGTACCCGGCATGCGTTGCAAGATCACTGTAACCTCGGGGTCAACTTAACTGTAATGGTTCCATTCCAAGTTCCTGGAAACTACACTATAATACAAGCGCCTTGCAAACGCCTGCTTTATATTATAACATTATATACAAAGGGTACCCGGCATGCGTTGCAACATCACTGTAACTTCGGGTTCAACTTAACTGTAATGGTTCCATTCCAAGTTCAGGGAAACTACATTATTATGCAAGCGCCTTGCAAATGCCTGCACTATATTATAACATTATATACATCGGGTACCCGGCATGCGTTTCAAGGTCACTGTAACGTCAGGTTTCTTCATATATTTAATTTAACACACACTCTTCCTCGCTTCATCCACGTTCACACGTCAAATCGCATAGTGTCTTAACCCGTCAGTTGCTTCTGCAACGGGCAAAACCTAGTATATATTAATGTTCACTTTGGGAGAGCTCTTTTTCCGCGCACTTTTTCGTTGACGCAAAAACGACCAGTACGCTCTTTACGTTTCACCCACCTCAAGGTTCACTTTCGGTTCAAGCAAATTCAGTGCACCCTCAGTACTTTGATTTTGCGAGGTCAATTTTTTTCGACAAAATTAGCGCTTTATTCACAGAAAAACCGACGCGAATCAACGGCGAAAACTAGAACCAATAGTAAAATTATACTCAATTCGGCCAGGTTACATTTCCCGTCGACAGGTTCGCGTTTCAAAAAAAATGATGTCATTTTTACCATCAGTTTCGATGCAAATGAAAATACTAGGAACGTTGAGTCAGGTCAGGAATCTTAGACGTCAAATTTTTAGCCTAACAAAACAGACTTTTCAGACTTTTCGGTAGCGGTTTTACGGTACGCGGCATTGTGGCCCCAAAACCGATCCCGGCTCGGATG
Organism: Limnephilus marmoratus; assembly: GCA_917880885.1. NCBI lineage: Eukaryota > Metazoa > Arthropoda > Insecta > Trichoptera > Limnephilidae > Limnephilus > Limnephilus marmoratus. The sequence goes on along the minus strand of OU862906.1, from coordinate 3,168,748 downwards.
TTTTTCAAAAATCTAACGCAGTAGAGAATTCCGCAACTTTAAATACCAAAATTACACGCCCATCCCATATAAAATAGTTCAGGAGATGCTGACAAAGTTCGACATTTTCCGAAAAAAAATCACCAAAACACGTGCTTACAGATTCCATTGGAAGTTTAATTTTTGCTGGCCAGTTCAAATTAACACGCTATTCATTCGGGGTAGGTACCTACTTATTTCGGTAGTATTGCAAATATGATGAAAAAAGCAAAGATTGCAGGAATTGAAGGAAATGCGCAGGTACCTACCTGAATGGGTACCTACACAACGAATTAGGTTTTAATGCAATAAATACTACGGTAAGGTTGTTTCGATGATACAGAATAATTGAACTTTTTTTAAGTTAATTTTCACGTTCTGTGATGGTTCTACTCAAATTCTATTGTTTTATCATTACAGACCAGTTACATCACAAAACTGAAATAATTACAGAACTCGAACGGAACTTTATAGAACTGAAAATTTACTAGAAAAATTTAAAGAATTGTCAACTTTTTTTTATTAATTATTTTTTTTATTTTTAAGTGTGTTCTATTTGGACATTGTTAAATAAAAAAAATAATTACGCGTGTTTTAGGTAGGTACTTACTTCCAGGGACTTTTTTCATTTAAAAATCAAAACATGATATTGAATGAATTTATTTATAGTGAAAATTATTTTATGCTCAACAGCATAATGGCGTCGTTTTGGTGAAATATTACAACAAAGTACCTACTTAGTACTTACACTTGCAAAATGAAATACAATACAACTACAATAGTGAGCTCCGGCATAATGAAATTTTGCACTGCTAAACCGTGCAACCGATTGTTATTGTTAATGGACTATTTGTGCGTAAATAAATTAATTATATACAGCGGGTACCCGGCATGCGTTGCGAGGCCACTTTAACTTCGGGGTCAACTAAACCGTAATGGTTCCCTACCAAGTCCCGGGAAACAACATTATAAAATTATGCACTTTATAAAATTATATACAACGGGTACCCGGCATGCGTTGCAAGGCCGCTTTAACCTCGGGGTCAATAAAACTGTAATGTTTCCATCCGAAGTCCTGGGAAACTACATTATAATGCAAGCGCCTGCACTATATAACAGTATATACAACGGGTACCCGGCATGCGTTGCAAGGTCACTGTAACCTCGGGGTCAACTTAATTATAATGGTTCCATCCCAAGTACCGGGAAACTACATTATAATGCAAGCACCTGCACTATATAAAATTATATACAACGGGTACCCGGTATGCGTTGCAAGGCGACTTTAACCTAGGGGTCAACTTTACTGTAATGGTTTCATCCCGATTCCCGGGAAATAAAATTGTAATGCAAGCGCCTGCAATTTATAACATAATATACAACGGGTACACGGCATGCGTTGCAAGGTCACTGTAACCTCGGGGTCAACTTAACTGTAATGGTTCCATCCCAATTCCCGGGAAATAATATTTTAAAGCAAGTGCCTGCAATATATAACATGATATACAACGGTTACTCGGCATGCGTTGCAAGGTCACTGTAACCTCGGGATCAACTTAACTGTAATGGTTCCATTCCAATTCCTGGGAAATTACATTTTAATGCAAGCGCTGCACTACATAACATTATATACAACGGGTACCCGGCATGCGTTGCAAGGCCACTGTGAACTCAGGTTTCTTCATATATTTAATTTAACACACACTCCTCCTCGCTTCATCCACGTTCACACGTCAAATCGCATAGTGTCTTAACCCGTCAGTTGCTTCTGCAACGGGCAAAACCTAGTATATATAGTATTGTTCACTTTGGGAAAGCTCTTTTTCCGCGCACTTTTTCGTTGACGCAAAAACGACCAGTACGCCCTTTACGTTTCACCCACCTCAAGGTTCACTTTCGGTTAAAGCAAATTCAGTGCACCCTCAGTACTTTGATTTTGCGAGGTCAGTTTTTTTCGACAAAATTAGCGCCTTATTCACAGAAAAACTGACGCGAATCAACGGCGAAAACTAGAACCAATAGTAAAATTACACTCAATTCGGCCAGGTTACATTTCCCGCCGACAGGTTCGCGTTTCCAAAAAAATGATGTCATTTTGGCCATCAGTTTCGATGCAAATGAAAATGCTAGGAATATTGAGTCAGGTCAGGGATCTCAGACGTCAAATTTTTAGCCTAACAAAGCAGACTTTTCACGGTTTTCGGTAGTGGTTTTACGGTACGCGGCATTGCGGCCCCAAAACCGATCCCGGCTCGGATGTTTTTCAAAAATCTAATACAATAGAGAATTCCGCAACTTTTAAAACCAAAATTGTATGCCCATCCCATATAAAATAGTTCAGGAGATGCTGACAAAATTCGACATTTTCCGAAAAAAAATCATCAAAACACGCGCTTACAGATTCCATCGGAAGTTAAAATTTTGCTAGCCAGTTCAAATTAACACGTTATTCATTCGGGGTAGGTACCTACTTATTTCGGTAGTATTGCAAATATGATGAAAAAAGCAAAGAGAAGAAAATGCGCAGGTACCTACCCGAATACGTAGATACACAATTAATTAGGTTTTAATGCAATGGTAAGGTTGTTTCGATGATACTGAATAATTCAACTTTTTTTAAAGTTAATTTTCACGTTCTTTATTGGTTCCACTCAGGTTCTGTTATTTTATCATTAAAGGTCAGTTACATTGCAAAACTAAAATAATTACAGAACTCGAACGGAACTATCTAGAACTGAAAATTTACTAGAAAAATTTAAAGAATTGTCAATTTTTTTTAATTAATTATTATTTTTTTATTTTTAAGTGTGTTCTATTTAAACATTGTTAAATAAAAAAAAATAATAAAATATATATATATATATATACATTACGCGTGTTCTAGGTAGGTACTTACTTGCGGGGACTTTTTTCATTTAAAAATCAAAACATGATATTGAATGAATTTATTTGTAGTGAAAATTATTTTATGCTCAACAGCATAATGGCGTCGTTTTGGTGAAATATTACAACAAAGTACCTACTTAGTACTTACACTTGCAAAATGAAATACAATACAACTACAATAGTGAGCTCCGGCATAATGAAATTTTGCACTGCTAAACCGTGCAACCGATTGTTATTGTTAATGGACTATTTGTGCGTAAATAAATTAATTATATACAGCGGGTACCCGGCATGCGTTGCGAGGCCACTTTATCTTCGGGGTCAACTAAACCGTAATGGTTCCCTACTAAGTCCCGGGAAACAACATTATAAAATTATGCACTTTATAAAATTATATACAACGGGTACCCGGCATGCGTTGCAAGGCCGCTTTAACCTCGGGGTCAATAAAACTGTAATGTTTCCATCCGAAGTCCTGGGAAACTACATTATAATGCAAGCGCCTGCACTTTATAACAGTATATACAACGGGTACCCGGCATGCGTTGCAAGGTCACTGTAACCTCGGGGTCAACTTAATTATAATGGTTCCATCACAAGTACCGGGAAACTACATTATAATGCAAGCACCTGCACTATATAAAATTATATACAACGGGTACCCGGTATGCGTTGCAAGGCGACTTTAACCTAGGGGTCAACTTTACTGTAATGGTTTCATCCCGATTCCCGGGAAATAAAATTTTAATGCAAGCGCCTGCAATTTATAACATAATATACAACGGGTACACGGCATGCGTTGCAAGGTCACTGTAACCTCGGGGTCAACTTAACTGTAATGGTTCCATCCCAATTCCCGGGAAATAATATTTTAAAGCAAGTGCCTGCAATATATAACATGATATACAACGGTTACTCGGCATGCGTTGCAAGGTCACTGTAACCTCGGGATCAACTTAACTGTAATGGTTCCATTCCAATTCCTGGGAAATTACATTTTAATGCAAGCGCTGCACTACATAACATTATATACAACGGGTACCCGGCATGCGTTGCAAGGCCACTGTGAACTCAGGTTTCTTCATATATTTAATTTAACACACACTCCTCCTCGCTTCATCCACGTTCACACGTCAAATCGCATAGTGTCTTAACCCGTCAGTTGCTTCTGCAACGGGCAAAACCTAGTATATATATAGTATTGTTCACTTTTGGGAAAGGTCACGGAAAACCTCACTTTCGATTTGAGGGGAAAAGCGACCACTCTGCCCCTCGGGTGGGTGAAACCTCACGGGTCATTTTGGCTTGCAAAAATTTGGTAAAATTTGGCAAGCCAAATTGATCTCTAAGCTCATCCGATTTCAAAGGCCCCACGGTTCACTCTTCTTCGAAGCGAATTCATTGTATCTATCTCTTTTCAAATGCCTGCAAAAGTTGAGAAAGATGTAGCGAAAATCTCCCATACAAAACTGATTTTTTGCTAGAAATTTATTCCAATTAATTAAACGGCGTTTTGTAAATAACGTCGAAAAATTGACATTTTAAAGGCTCTTTGCGGGGTGGTAAAATACGACGAAAATAAACATTTTGCGAGAGTTTTTTTTTAATAATCTTAAATTATACAAGATTTAGAAACTTTTAAAATAAAAACATGTGTCGCTTCTCCTTTAAAATGTTTCACAATGTCGCGTCAAACTTTGCAATTTTATTTGACATTTGCGAAAAATTCAATTACATCGATAATGTATAATTATGCGGTCATTAAAAAGTTAATTAAATTCCTTTAGTAGGAACTTTTTTTAATAGATTTCAAATGCAATACGCGTGGACGGGTTGGTGGTACCTACCCGCAGTCCTGAAACGTTTTTTTTGTTTGTTTAACATATGGCAACACTGGAAGAAAAAATCTAATTGGCAACTTTGAACTTTATCGCTGTGTGTAATAATTACAAATATTATTTGCTTGATTTTTTCAAAATCGGGTCTAATTTAAATGGCTAGAAATGAACAAAAGTATTAAAATATTACAGTATAAGCTGAGCTTTGTTACTTTTGACGAATTTGACGCACTCGGGTTGGTATATTTATGCGCACTGTGTTGAGACATAGGATGACAGGTGAGGTAAAAAATATTTATGTTTTACTTTTGCTGCACAATAATACGTCACTTTTCAAGTTTTATACGGTTAAGATCAGAGTTAAATACTTACACACAAAATATAATTATGTTGTGTAAATATAACCTTGGTTATTAGGTTGCCAGGACCCAATATAATTATATTCGCTATTACTGCTTTATAAATATAACCTAACATTGAATTACCATTTTTTACAGGTTTTTGAAGAGCTAAACACGTCGACGACTGTGTATTAAAATGACAGGTGACGACCGGCGTTTTCAAAGTTATTGATAATCTAAAATGAATTCACATCAACGAAGTACGACAAGTTGAAAATACAATTACAAATTTAAACTTATCGTTGAATATAAAATGAATGTAATATGCTTTCTTAATTTTTCCTGTCTGTAGTAAAAAAACCTGTGTTTCCATTATTGAAATGTTCCTTATCCGATAAATGTTTCAAATTTTTTCCACAAATTATAGAAAACTCACAGAAAAATATATATAATATAAAGAATATAAAGAATGTAATGCTAAAATTTAAATTCTATAAAATATAAAACTAATCTTAAAAAATATTATCGATTACAGAACGTTAGTTCACGCATTCGTGGTAGCCTGGGTGTCACGGACATAAACAGTAAGCTGGAGGAACGACAGTTGAAATGGTATGGGCAGATAAGATGGAAACCATCAGACCACATAGTGAAGCAGGTAATATCTATGGAGCTTCATCGACAGTCGTCCAGAGAAAGACCAAAAAACTTCTAGATTATTCAATGTTCCAAAATACTGCAAAGAAACGGTCTGGATGAAGGCGATACTCAGAACTGAAGAAAGTATAATCTGAGAAGAGCTGACCCCAACAGCCTACCTAGGCAATGAGTTGGGACAGCACCAGGAAGAAGAAGAAAGAAAGATTGTTAACAGCAATCAACTACTTTGTCTACTGGTAAAGGATTGAATAAGTTGAAACGTAATATAATGCAATTTTTTCTGTTATTATTTTATAATGAAACATTGCCTGTAGTTTATAAGGTATTTTGCAATTCAGAAATATTTATAAGGAAGTTTATATATAAGAAAGGTATATTCTGATTCCTTGCTTGGGCACCAATTAAATTATTGTAGGTTTTTAACACTTTTTGCATATTATGCTTTGAAATAGGTGAATTAATTGTTCGCGCCCGTACATATTAAATGTGAACTAGAATAAATAGGTATATAATTATATTCTCTATTACTGCTTTATAAATATAACCTAACATTGAATTACCATTTTTTTACAGGTTTTTGAAGAGCTGAACACGTCGACGACTGTGTATTATTAAATGCCAGGTGACGACCGGCGTTTTCAAAGTTATTGATAATCTAAAATGAATTCACATCAACGAAGTACGACAAGGTGAAAATACAATTACAAATTTAAACTTATCGTTGAATATAAAATGAATGTAATATGCTTTCTTAATTTTTCCTGTCTGTAGTAAAAAAACCTGTGTTTCCGTTATTGAAATGTTCCTTATCCGATAAATGTTTCAAATTTTTTCCACAAATTATAGAAAACTCGCAGAAAAATATATATAATATAAAGAATATAAAGAACATAATGCTAAAATTTAAATTCTATAAAATATAAAACTAATCTTAAAAAATATTATCGATTACAGAACGTTAGTTCACGCATTCGTGGTAACCTGGGTGTCACAGACATAAACAGTAAGCTGGAGGAACGACAGTTGAAATGGTATGGGCAGATAAGATGGAAACCATCAGACCACACAGTGAAGCAGGTAATATCTATGGAGCTTCATCGACAGTCGTCCAGAGAAAGACCAAAAAACTTCTAGATTATTCAATGCTCCAAATACTGCAAAGAAACGGTCTGGATGAAGGCGATACTCAGAACTGAAGAAAGTATAATCTGAGAATGAGAAGAGCTGACCCCAACAGCCTACCTAGGCAATGAGTTGGGACAGCACCAGGAAGAAGAAGAAAGAAAGATTGTTTACAGCAATCAACTACTTTGTCTACTGGTAAAAGATTGAATAAGTTGAAACGTAATATAATGCAATTTTTTCTGTTATTATTTTATAATGAAACATTGCCTGTAGTTTATGAGGTATTTTGCAATTCAGCAATATTTATAAGGAAGTTTATATATAAGAAAGGTATATTGTGATTCCTTGCTTGGTGAAATGTAACGTACGTTATAATATACGCATTCACAGATGGTGCCAATTAAATTATTGTAGGTTTTTAACACTTTTTGCATGTTATGTTTTGAAATATTAAGGTGAATTAATTGTTCGCGCCCGTACATACAAAATGTGTAATATTGTCAAAAATCTATTGATGAATAAATGTTTTTATTATTATTATATATCTAAAAAACAGAATTAAGAAAAAATAAAAAGAAAGATATTATAAATAAGTTTTACTTCTCATATTAATGAATGTATATTGAGGTTAAAGCATTGCGGTAGCTTCGTGGGACTACCTATCTATTGTCTACATTATATATTTTGTCAAGTGTTTTTTTTTTGTTAAAATAAAATAAATAAGTTAAAACAAGACAAGACGTATATAAGCACTCACGGTAAGATAGATTAAGAAAAAAAAGTTCAGAATTAAGATTTTGGTAATTTTTAGTTAGTTGTTTTTCAACTCACCCGCATGCGTTTAACAACATTAAGCAGTTACAAGTTAGAATCGTGGTTCTTTATTCACCTCACTGGACCTACTTTGTGCCTTACGTTATAATTATATTATATAATAAAAAAATTTGGAAAAAATTTGTTTTTTTTTTATACAATAATGAACCAAAAAAAAATTAAACAATTTTAGGTTAGGTAAAGTTTTTAATTAAAGTTTCTTAGTTAGAAACTAGGAGAACATATCCGTTTAGTACGACTCCTTTTTAAGTGACCAACTTCTTAAAGTGACCTATTTTATTGATGATACATCCGGTTAGAACGGCATGCAGTGTTTTTTTTACAAAACCTATGCGTTAATATCTCACTTAACAATTCTGCATTGACCGTCGACATCTTCAATGTTACCTACAGAGAGTTCAGCAACTATCTTTTGACATACGTCACAACATAGTAAAACTGCTCCCATGTACTTTTTAATTTTGTAATCTTCTCCATAATACATTAGTGTGTAACTATTTTATGGAAAACATGAAAAAATAAATAAATATTTACTTGCATAGAATGTAGGTACATTGTATTTTTTATGAATTACAGTACATTTTGCACCTGACACAGCTATGAAAGCGTGTGTTGTATCGTCAAACAACGTTATCAAAATTTTCTTCCTATGGTAGGAGAGGGGGTCTGATGACTTAGAGAGCACCACAAAATAACATTTCTTTGTACTGAATCTATCAACTTGACAACTGTCATCCCCCCTTTTAAGAAGTTCCAATTTAATATGAACTCCTATCCTGTTTTCAGAGGAGAGCGTGTCGCATAACTTTTCATTGCATCAGGAGCGATTACGATGTAAGATATGTATTGTCTATGTTTGATCGGCGCATAAACCGCTTAGGTGTGATGTGTGATAGGTCTGAAGGAATTGTATGGAGAGCATTATTTGGCTTGCGATAATCTTTTATATTTTATAGCTGTGTGTGGCAGGGGTCTTTTGTATATATGGAATGGGTTTTTTTTTGTATATGTGGAATGTTTAAGTACCATTAAAGTTATAATTTGTATTAAATGTTTTATTTACCCAAAAAAATTTTATCTATCTATACTATTACATATTGTAATTTAATTTCCCTAAAATAAAAATAAATAAAAAATAGTTCATCAATTTTTTGGGCATTTTAAATATTACAATAATGTTTGCCTTTTTGTTTCCGCCAAAATGTGTAATTTTTTTTATTTTACATGTTTGCTGAATAAATACTATTGAAAAGAGAGGACTCATAAAAAGGTAATTTTTTTCTTTGTGTATTTATATATATATATGTATGTTGTTTGTGAGAAAGTGCACATAAGTAAGTTTCAATCAAGGACTCTGGATTTACTCACAAAGCAACATTTGTTTATTACATAATTCCAATATCAACGCATGCAAGCATTTTAAATTCTCATCTGCTGACCGATCCAACGTTATTAGACTTTGAAACCAAAAAATAAATTCTACACACATTTTTTTCTTATTTTGGGATCGTGTGGTAATAAATTTCTTCCCAGTATTGTATGCATCTTATTGATGCTACCTAGAAATCTAACAGTATTTGTATTTATTTACTTGAACATTGTTAAATAATTAAAAGACAAAAGGTTTTAATTTCAATATTTGCGGAAACAGAACAAATTTATTTACCGTTTTTTTTTTCGATTTTAAAATTTAATTTGTGAGATGTGCTTTAAAATTCCTATGTTTTCATACATAATTTATTTTATCAAGCAGAAAATATTTTTATTGCTTTTGCAACGATGAAAAAGTACCTAACCGATATCGACAATCTCGCTTCATGACGCTGATTGTGTCTATGGTTAACCAACGACGCCAACATTGTCTATTACTGATTCTTTCCCTCCGAAAATTTCTACCGAGCTAACTGTTGAAATTTTCTGATTCTAATTTATAATTAATTCAAAGCTTTAATATGTCTGAGAACTTTGATTATGATATTGCCGGTCCCAGTTGTACACGTGACAATGAAAATGAAAGTCTTTTGAGTGCAAAACGAAGTCTACATGGTCGAAAGATGGAGCCAGCAAAGCATGGTAAGAAAGATTCAAAATTAATGAAAGCCGTGAGTGATGATATGAATATTGTGCTAGGAGATCGTAAAATTGTTGAAAAACGAGATTTAACTGTTCACCAGAATGAATGCTTGGCTGGGACCAGTTCTAACGTGGAGCAAACACGGGAAAATTTAACATCGAAACGCGAATGGCGAAATGATATGAGTTCTTTGCAATTGGAAAATAAGATGGCGTATGACAGCAGAAAACAGAAAGCCGTTTTGAAAGCAAAAGAAGAAAGAAAGAACGCAAATCAATTGTCAAAAAAGACGGCGTGTGACAGAATAATGCAGGAAAAAAAAAATAAAAAAAAAGAATACGATCGCAATCGAAGAGTTCAGCAGAAACTTATAGATCAGTTGAAGCGTAGAAGTCTATCTGCAACTACTAGAGCAATGACAGAATCCATGATAGCATCAGTTCCATCAGTTTCGGTTCCAGTTTCAGTTCCAGTTTCAATTCCAGTTCCAGTTTCAATTCCAGTTCCAGTTTCAATTCCAATTCCAGTTCCAGCAACAGTTCCAGTTTCAGTTCCATCAGTTTCAATTCCAGTTTCAGTTCCAATTTCAATTCCAGTTTCAGTTCCAGTGAATGATGTAATAGGTTTTGTAGCTGACGAGGTTTTGAATGTCGAAACGGTTTCTGCGCCCAGTACAGACCCCACTCCCAACAGAAGCAGACTGTCTCGAGCTACATTCAAATGTGCCATTGCAGGAACGTTGAATGCGGTCACTCCATCTGTTCATTATTTAGGTCTTTTAGATCGCGAGTGTACCGTCGCCCACTGCCGGGCCGTCCATTTTTCAGCTGAGAAAAATCGATTAAAACATAGTTGTTGTCATAATGGAAAAGTGTCTCTGAATCCACAGCCTGAGTATCCAGCCCAGTTCAAAGATTTTTTGTTAGGTAACGGTGAGAACGCCAAGAATTTCAGGTCGTTTATTAGGCAGTACAATAATGCAAACGCATTTGCGTCATTCGGGGCTAAAATTATTGACATTCCAGGCAGAGGTCCTTTTTGTTTGAAAATTTCAGGAGAGATATGTCATCTCACTTCCACTACGATAGAAGTCGGAGACAACGAGGTGCCGTGTTATGCGCAGCTATACGTTTACGACACAGATGCAGCAGTCAATCTACGCATGAATCATCCGGCCAACGCAAATTGTTTTCAGGAAATCATGTCGGTTGTAGATAGGGTAATCCGTCAAGTAAGTCCTTATGCAGGTAGTTACCGGAATCTTCGAACTGCTGTTGAGGAAGAAGAGGCGCGTTGCAGAGAAAGCGGTGGTCCACAGCGTTTTGTTAGTTTGTTGTTTTCGCGTTCTTCATCTGATGATCAGAGGCGATACAATGCTCCAACATCTACAAATGATGTCGGAATGGTCTTCGTTGCAGACCACGAAGGGAATCTGCCAGCCGACGTCGACATAGCTGTTTATCCAAATAGGTCGCATAATACGCAACGCATCAGCATTTTATCTCCACATTTGGATTCAATGGTTTTTCCTATTTTATTTCCTGCAGGAGAGTGTGGATGGTCTGTGGACCTTCGGCATCACTCAAATTTTGCCACTCAAGTTCGAAATAATGTCACTTTGCTTCAATTTTATTCGCATAAAATTGCTGTAAGGCGTTCTGTCTTCAACCCCATTCATTCTGCGGGGAAACTTTTTCAGCAATATATTGTTAATGCATATGTTCGTTGCGAGTCCCACAGGCTTACATATTTGAGGTTACACCAAAAGGAGTTGCGGGTGGAGTGTTATCAGGGATTGTTGGATCATTTAAACAACAGACATGTAGACCATGATATCCGTGCAGGAAACATCGTCATTTTACCTTCCACGTTCACTGGTAGCCCTAGGTACATGACTAAGATGTATCAGGATTCAATGGCTGTTGTTAGGAAATACGGTCGCCCAGACCTGTTTATCACGTTCACCTGCAATCCTAAATGGCGTGAAATAAAAAATGAACTCCATCATTGGCAAAGCGCCTCAGATAGGCCAGATTTAGTTGCACGAGTGTTCCAGCTTAAGGTTGATGAATTCATCGCAGATATAGTTAAAAAGGAGGTGTTTGGTAAGGTTTTAGCTTACGTTTACGTAATTGAGGAACAAAAGAGAGGTTTGCCGCATCTTCACGGTCTGTTCACTCTTAGTGAATTAGACAAGTTAGAATTACCTCCAGAGATAGACAATGTCATTAGCGCAGAATTACCTGACAGAGAAAGGGACCAGGATTTGTATAATGCGGTTATAAAACATAATATTCATGGCCCATGCGGTACCGTCAATCCTGAAGCAATTTGTATGGTTGATGGAAAGTGTTCTAAGAAGTTTCCAAAGGCATTTCGAAATGAAACCGAAGCAGATGTGAACGGCTATCCAGTGTACAAACGACGTGACAATAGTTTAGAAGATCACACATGTAGAGGGTTCAAAATTGATAATAAATTTGTCGTCCCGTACAATCCATATTTGACTAGGAAATTCAACGCACATATTAATGCAGAAATTTGTTCCTCCGTTGTCGCCATTAAATATATCCACAAGTATCTCGCCAAGGGTCACGACTGTGCTCGCATGGAATTACGGCTTCTTCAAGATGCAACAGAAGGCACCAGCAACGATGCAATCGTCCATGATGAAATTAGTCAGTTTCTAGACTGTCGGTTCATCAGCGCTCCAGAAGCTGCTTGGCGTATTCTTGAAAATCCCATTCATGGTCAGTCGCACACGACAGTTTTACTGAGTGTACATTTGCCAGGCGGAGAACAGGTATATTTCGAAGAAGGTAACGAGGAAGCAGCGTTAGCATTTTCCCGCCCCACTACATTAACAGCATGGTTCACTTTAAATCGTTTAGATATTTCAGCGCATTCACATTTTTATCAGGATATTCCAAACTTCTTCGTTTTTAACAGAAATAAGGTCTGGAAAAAACGTAAACAAGGCGGTGATAAAATTATTGGTAGGATGGTTTCAGTGTCTCCACGTCATAGAGAATTATATAATCTTAGGATTTTGCTATTGAAAATTAAAGCCGCAACTTCGTACGAACATTTGCGTACAGTCGACGGAGTTATTCTTCCTACTTTCAGTGATGCGGCACGTGAATTAGGTCTGACAGACAACATCAACGAATGGGTTAAGTGTTTAGAAGAAGGGGTTGTCTCCATGATGCCAAAGGCACTTAGAAACCTTTTTGTAGTTATATTGGTTCATTGTCTTCCTTCAGATCCATTACACATATGGAATTCTTTCAAAACGTCAATGTCGGAGGATTTTCTGAGAAATGTTGAGAGCGCAGACTTGGCTATAAATCTCGCACTTCTCGAAATAAGTGACGCCCTTCTGAACGAAGGTTCTTCTTGCACTGCACAAGGTCTGCCGGAACCTGATCGAACAATAAATACAGATATAGGACCTGCAGATGTTGTGATTGAAGAAAACCTGGGAGCGGAGATGCAGTCATTGTTGAACATCCAACAACGAGAAGTGTTTGATTCTATCCTTCAAGCTGTCTCAGGTAGGTCAGACGAAAATTCTCCGAGGTGCTTTTTCGTAGATGGACCAGGAGGTACAGGGAAAACATTTTTGTATAGAACATTAATTCATTCGTTGCAATCGCAGGGAAAAAACGTGTTAAGCGTGGCTTGGACTGGAATAGCAGCAATTTTACTTCCCAACGGCAGAACATGCCATAATGCATTTAATTTACCTTTTGATTTAAATAGCTCTGCCACATGTAAAATTTCAAGAAAAAATAGAATCATAATTAAAAATGCAGATTTAATAATATGGGACGAAGCTCCGATGGCCCCAATAACAGCTTTCGAAATGATCGAACGTGCCATACGGGATGTAATGAATAATGAATTGCAGTTCGGGGGTAAAATTGTTGTACTTGGAGGGGACTTTAGACAAGTTTTACCTGTTTGTCGCAGAGCGGCTCGCGGGAAAATTGTTGCATCGTCCATCAAAAAGAGTGGGCTTTGGAGATTATTTAAGGTGGTCCACCTTAAGGCTAATATGCGAGCTTCAAGTGACCAGACTGCGTTTGCCGAATGGTTGTTGGAACTAGGTAACGGAACTCTTCCATGTCCTCAAGGTTGTGTAGCGTCTTCTGTTGTGTTACCGTCGAGTACCATTTGCCAGGATGTTGTTAGCGCAATTTACGGAGAGTCACATTCGGTAGCCGATGCAAATTTATTCTGCGACAGGGCAATATTATGTCCCAAAAATATCGATGCTCGAAAAATCAACGAAAAAGTTTTAGAAAAATTAGAAGGTCCCTTGAAAACATTTTACAGTATCGATTCGGCGAGAGACCAGAGAGGAAATCTAGATCCTGAGGAACAGGTGAGATTCCCTTTAGAATTTCTAAACTCTTTTAACCCACCAGGATTACCACCTCATGCGTTGAATTTGAAAATTGGAGCTGTAGTTATTTTAATGAGGAATCTATCGATTTCCCAATCGCTTTGCAATGGAACGCGGATGATCATTAAAAATTTTACAGAAAATCTCTTAGAAGTTGAAATAATCACAGGAGATAGAAGAGGAAGCGTTCATTTTTTACCTAGGATTACGTTGGATACCTCTGCAGACGTAACGATTCCCTTTAATCTTCACAGGCACCAGTTCCCAGTTCAGCTTGCATATGGTATGACCATAAATAAATCACAAGGTCAAACATTTCATCAGATTGGCGTTTTTCTTCCAGAACCTGTTTTCACACATGGTCAATTGTATGTAGCGTGCTCTAGAGTGAAATCAGAAAATTTTCTAAAAATTCAGGTCGTTCCAGGAACACGTCAGGGAACAAATGCAAGCGGATCTACAACCCAAAATATAGTTTATAGGGAGATTTTAGATTAGGTGTTACCAATGTTGTTATAAAAGTAAAGTGCCCAAACTTAAAACTCACTATCTCTTCAGAAAATCGTGTCAATGTATGGTATAATTGCCAAATTAATTATGTAGTTAAACTAGCTGATTATTATCTACCTAAACCAATAATGATCAGTTGATCCCCCGACAGTTGGTTCCCGAAAATATAATTCTTATAAAATTACAATTTTTTTTTACATTTTTTTTACTAATTTTAAAACTAAAAAATATATCAAATAGTTTCATGACAATTCCTCGCCCAACAATTCGTCTTCCGGCGTACTTATACAGGATGTAACAGGACGTACCCGAGGGATATTAACCAGCGATTCCTAAGCATATTTGGAGTAAAAAATGTACATGTCATTTTGCCACTGTTCCCATCGCTATGGAATATAATATGTCACAGTGGGTGTCAGCGATACGCGCGCTTTTTCGAGTATTAACACACTGTTAGAACAAAACAACGCTAATCAAATCGTCGCTTGGCTATGAACGCGCCACTTTCCTAACCGCATCGGTGGCGGCATGTGATGGAAAAATATTTCTAATAGAAAAAAAATGTCACCAGAATTCAAAATAACATGTACATTTTTTACTCCAAATATGCCTAGGGATCGCTGGTTATAATCCTTCGAGTACGCCCTGTACCCTATATACAATGTGCAGTTGCTCAAAATATAATTAAATGACATGTGTAGAGAGGATTTACCGCCGAATAACAAAAGAATAAAACATATTTTCATTCAAATGCATCAAGGAAAAATCTTCTTCTCTATTTACTGTATGTACCACAGCGCCTAAGTACAAAAAAACAACACCGTTTATAAATTTCTTTGATATTCATACCAACTTATTATTAAACTCTCATCTGTCGCGAGCCAACCGGCGGACTTTACTTTTAAATGCAATTTTAACCGTTATGTAAAAAAAAACTGTGTAAAGGACAAGGTCAGAATCGCTTGCGCCAATATCAATCTAAAATACCATCCAACAAATTAAGGGCATTTTTGAAGTCAAACTGAATATCTTTTACATTTGAAATTGGTAAATAATGCACAAAAATTATAATTTTATAGTAAATATCATTTTGGGGGAGCAATTGTCGGGGGATCAACTGTCGGGTCACAATATTAAATATATCCTTTCATTTTATTTTTTCGGGCGAGTTGCGACCCCCACAATGCGTCCTTACACACTGACATGCGTGAACCTGTCTTTTTAGTAGAGACGCAAATATGTCGTGCCATCGGACCGAAGATTCTACTCTAAAATTCTTTATTTTTGCTGCTATTAATATCTTTTCATATCTACAGTTTATTAATTTAACCTTATTTTTTTATCTTTCCACCTCTTCTAAAATAAGTATTAGTAAGCAGCTTAATTAGCGTATTTACTTTGTTGCGTAACACCTCTACATCTTTCAACGCACCGTTCACTAATATACTCTACTTGATTGTAATATGAATGTTTTTCTGTTAGTCAAATAGCAAGTACCTATATTTGCTATCCGACTAACTACTTGCCCAGTGCAAACAAAAAAACTTAAACTTTTATGTCAACCCTGATAAAGTAAGCATAGCTTACAAAACATATTGGTTTTTTAAACAATAAAAGCGGTTGAAACAAAATATTTTTTAATATAATAAACTATTTACTTTGCATGTGTTTGCAATATGCAAATAAAAAATGCATCCAATAGATCACTGCTGTTAAAAAATAACTAATAGTGATAATGACAAAATAGGTTTACTAAATATAATACCTACATAATAATAACAGATGAGATATTAAGTGACCGTTAACGCAACTTCAATTATGCATGCAGGGACATTGGAGGGTCTAGATTCGTTTCAAAAATAAATGTAGCTTCCTTTTTACAAAAAATTAGAGTTCTGACGTGTGCGGCTAAGGAGGATAAACAATCAGTTTCCTCACACAGTCGTGGGAAAGTGGTGGGTCCCCTCCAATGACCGTTAATGTACATGATTGCATTTTGCAAACAAGATATAACTTACTATCTCCTTCAAACCTTACATAATAAATAATTCACTTTATTTCTCCGTAATGACATGAATGATTCCAACACTGTTCAGTGTTGCCATTTTTTCCATACATTTCAATTTTGGGATGGTTTGGCTACATTTGCTGAGCTTCGTACAAAATTACACAATTCAGCCACGCTGATTGGAACCTACCTCGGTTCAACAAATAGAGTACTTGCGGGGCAAGCCGCTCTTATGAATTAGTATATTTGATAATTAATTATATCTTTTCTTTTCATTTTTAAATAATTTTGTCAGATTTGGTGTTTTTCTCTTAAGACCTAGCCAAGCAATTTGATCTTGGTACACACCAATACATCCATACACTTCATTCACAAGATTATCCTTAATTTTTTGATATCTCCAGCCAAACTCTCGATTCATTACCTTGCACTGCAGTGGGAGGAATGGATTTATACGTTCATCACTCTTAAGACACACTGACCCCCAGATTCCTACCCACCCCTCATACTTTTTCCTCCCTAGAACTTCCTCTCCTTCCTTTCCCTAAAAAATCCTCCACAAAGCTTCCTTAAAACTGACATGGGCCCCATGGGAAATAATTTTTCTCAGGGTCTCCTGTGTGGAGCTAATGTAAAAAAAAATCTTTTTTGTTATTTGTTTTTGAGATGTTATGCCGTGTTGCACTACCTCCTCCTTTAGCCAACGTTTCGGACAGCATTACAGTGTCCGAAACGTTGGCTAAAGGCGGAGGTAACGCAACGTGACATAACACCCCGAAAACAGACAACAAAAATACTTTTGGCCGTGAAAATCTAAAATCATATTCAAAAAAATCGTATTCACAGTGCCTTTGAGGTTATTTTTCACAAAACCGGTATTTGTCAAAAATATTAATCATTTATGTCACAACAGACAACTTACTCAGAATGAAATCAACTCAACATCTCTTTTGAAAAGGCATTACTAAGATCTTGATATTGCATTTGACAGTAAATTGACTTTTCATGCTCATATCGTGATTACATGCACCTTACTTATTTCACTGAAAATGTTGAGTTTTATCCTACACGCTGCGAGAACTTTCAGAGACACTCGGGTTCTCACAGTACTATACAATGCTTTGATTACAAGAAGACTTGAGTGAATCAGTGGTTTAAAGCCCACGCCAAGTGAAGCATTCCCTCATGTTGGAGAAGATTCAGAAGAAATTTCTCTGCCTGGGGGAGTGTGGCTATTTCCCATAGCTTTACCTTATGACTTTCTCTTGGATATACTTAGATGAATCATCTAAGAGTCAGAAAGAATGTGCTCATTGTAACACATTTCTTCAGACTGATTCATATATGGTTCGAAAACTCGACTATCATGGAGAGCATTAGTTTCTACGTTCCCAATGATCATCTCCATCACCGACAGCATAGACTGTTTTATCTCCCAGCTTGCAGAACTAACTTACCAATGGCCATGCAAACCCCGAGAGCAGTTTTGTTGTTAAATAAAATCACTTCGAATATTGATTTGTCTAAAATCAACGAAACACAATTTAGATAGCATGCTTTTTTGTCGCTGTCATTTTTTTAAATCTGCTCATTTAATATTAATATTTTTTTCTTTAAAAACGATTTTAAGATTTAATTTTGTAGTATTTTTATAATTAATAAATTGAATTAAATTAAAATTGATGAACGAAATTAAAATAAAATAAATAGGTTAGATTATGAGTTGTTTTTCTTTTTTTTTTTATTATAATATATGTTATTGTGTATTTAATTTCAAAGTAATAATATATTAAAAAGAGTTATTTCACAGAATTTGAACTCATCAAATTTTGGAGTTAATTTTCAAGTTCTGTGAAAGTTCTTTTATTTTTATGAAGCAACAATGTAATGACAGAACTGAAATATTTGGTTTAATTATAATTTAAATATGATTTAGTATTATTTTTGTAATTAGTATCACTGCTGCACTATTCTGTACATGTATATGCACATACAAAATATAAAACTTGGATATTAAGTTAGGGAACGTACCCATACTACATGACGAACTTTTTGCAATTTTTAACCCCCCCCCCCTCCGGTGACCAAAAACCTAAGCAATCCGCCGCTCATTTGTACCAAGCGTAGTATTTTGAACACCCCCTCCCCCCTAAACATGTCACATAGTATGGGTACGTTCCCTTACATTTCTTCAGACTCTTTGAATCATTTTATGTAAACATAAAATTTTGTTATTCATGATTTATTCATTCAATTTGACACACAATTCAACACATATATTTGAAAACAGGTTTGATTTTCAATCCTTTAATAAGTGTGTTGCATACTTTTATAGAGTGTATCTGTCAATTCAAAAGTTTTCGGAAACTAAAATGTGAATCATAGCATACAAATTTGACGATAAACTTGATAACATATGTGAAAATATATCCACTGACTGCAATAATCTAATTTTTTATATAATACCATGTTTTGTATATTATTTCTAACCAGCATTTTACGTTGTATATGTATATTGGGCGGAATTATATGAACTTCTTTAACTTACTTTTATGTATTATAATTTATAATTAACAGAATGTGGTCAGTTTTTTTACTGGGTTTTTCTGACAAAAAAAGATACATTATTAACCCAGCATATTAATAATTAAAATTTTTTATGAAATTAAAACGTTTTTTATTCCATCAGACAAGCAAGATTGTGAATGCAGTGTATGTTGTACAAAGATATTTAAATATAAGAAATGTGCTATCAGCAGTTTTTAAGGGTTGGGACTATGCTTCCTAATGTCACTGATATTGTTAACCAATACTACTGCACACAAAAAGAAATCAGATTAGACCGTAGTCCGCCTAGATTTGAATAGCATATATCTATATTCTAATATCTTTGTGTATATTTCACCCTACAGAAAGAAATAATCTTTTCTATTACATTAACTCCACACAAAAGGTTCTGATCTCTTTCGCTCTTTATCGACCATCGCCTTGCACCGCAGTTGGAGGAATGGATTTATACGTCCGTCACTCCTGGACCCCAAGTTTTTTACCCACCCCTCTTACCCTTTTCCTTCCCAGAACATCCTCTCCCTAAAAGACTCTCCACACAGCATCCCCAAATATAGGTAAAATTATTATCTCTGAGGTAAATTATTTTCCCTAGGGCCTCCTATGTGGAGCTAATGTAAAAAAAATAATGATCAAATTTGGTAATGCCTTCAAAAGACTAAACAGCTACCATAATAACATATGCATAATAAATCGGTAGTACATGTTTTTACAAATAAACAATTTTTATAAATTGAATAATAATATTTTTTACAATAGCTCCCACACTGGAGGCCCTGAGGAAAATAATTTCCCTTATCACATTTGAAGATGCTATGTGCAAGGGCATAACGAGGTACGGGCAGAGGGAGGGCAGCTGCCCCCCCCTAGAAGGTGCAGGAATGCTCACAAACCGTAAAGTAATATTATTTCGGTAGCCTATTGTTTGTGAGAATCAATTTAATTTTTATTATTACCCTTTTAGTTAATTATGATTAATGATGCATCAAGAAAACGTGCCTATCAAGTTATATTGCGCTGTTATTAAATCAGTTTTAATTTTTTTTTTTTTACATGAATACCACATAAGAGTCCCAATTGCTCTCTTCTGGAGCCAGTGGGACTATGGCATCTCCAATTGGGATATGTTGTGAGACTGAAGGCAGTGGGGAGGGGAAGGAGATAGGGAAGAAGAAAGCGGGGAAGTACTTGGCTATTCAGATCTGGTCACCAAACACGGCAGAAGCCATTTCAAGCAACGTTTCAATTCTGAATGGTGGTCTTGCACCAGGGCGATACTGTGAGTATCTTCCACTCTGGAACGTGCCACAAATATACTGCATATTATTTTAAATGAATAAATTGTGAAATACACAAATTAAATTTATTTGCCACGTCGGGATTCGATCCCGCGACCTTCGGAATGCGAGTCAAGCGCCTTACCGCTGCACTAAGACAGCCGTCATTGTACGTATATACATGCTCAACTGATAGCCAAATACGCAGGTATATTGGAAGCTATTACCAATGCTTTATCGATATGTACGCAGATGAAATGAGTTATATTAAAGGTATAATTTTTGTTATAAATGATCATTGGAGCAACGTAAACATAGAGAGCCCAAAAATTTTAGATATTTCAATTAGAACTGCAGCTGCCTTTGGAATTGATATACAAGTCCCACGCATTGTTTCTCACCAACAATATTTGTCCAATTACCTTACTGAGACTCCATGCGATTTTTGGAAGCGATTCCTTATTTAGACTCCCTAATATCTGCATTGGAGCAGCATTTTGGTGACCAAAATTTACCTGCTTTCGGATTAATGTCGCTACATCCCAGTACAATGTTAAATATGTTGTTAATTGATTTTAAAGAAAACACACAAAGTTTTTGCCTGTACTACGATTTACTTAATTTTAATCAAGAAGCCAAACTATGGTATAAAAAATGACAGAACAAGGGTATGATCAGAAAAGATCTCGAAAAACTAGATTTTACTGGAAAATTTAAGGAGGCGAACATTTTCTTTCCCGCAACAAAAAAAGCCATACTTATTTCCTTGGCACAACCTTGCACTACAAGTAAAATAGAGAGGTCCTTTTCTACACTGCATTTGTGTTAAAACACGGCTAAGATCAACGATGACTGAAAAGCATTTGAACGCAGTAGCTTAGCGAGGGAGGGCAGACCGCCCGGAATGCCACCCGACGGGGAGGTGACGCTACTAAGGATATTGTCACAAAAATATTGAATACGCTGTTATTTATATTTTCATAGCTCTATGGCTCCCCGTGGAATGTCCCGAATCAGGGAGAATTTTATGCCTGACAGTATTTTTATAGACGAAAATAGTCTGTTTCTGAAGCCACCCCCCCCCCCCCCCAAGTAGGTATTATTTTGTTTTTCATTTTTAATGTAACCTGTCCCATTGCTCATGCACCATTTACCTTAGATATATTCTTGGTTACCTGCCCCCTCCTTAACAAAATCCTAGCTACGCCCTTGGCTACGTGAAGAAAAAAGAAGTTCTGGGAAGAAAAAGGTATTAGGGATTCGTAGGTATCTTAGATTCAATGTGTTCAAGTCATCCTCCACCAAGACCTAGACACACCTCAGCCCATAAGCCCGGACACCCCTGATAAGTTACCAAATGTAACGAACTGCTTGGGAAGATCTACGACAGGGGTGTTAGTCATCCATTGAATCGTTCCCGGGTGGCTGTACCCATTCCCACCTTCCAAATTGAATTATTATTAAATATACAAATTAATATTTCTCAAAGATATTGAAATACAAAAGAGATATGTTACGATGTTCACGCAACTGTTGGTCTACCTAATCAAAATAGTTTGCATAAAAAAGAATTCATTTCGTTGATTTTTTGGTGTGCATTAATATTGGTAAACAATATAGTTTGAATACGAAAAGAATTGGTTCATTTAATTTAACGTTCGTTTAGTTTATTTGTTAATTGGTAAACAATATCGGCGACACCCCGAATCGCAGTCCCACCCAGTAAAAACTGTGAATAGCACATCTCTTATATTTCAATATCTTTAAAATTTATGTAGTTCTACAAATTAAATTTGATAATAACAAAAACACTAAACTTTAACTGTTCTTACGTAACAGAACAATGCAATCGAAGGACGAAATCGGGATTATAACACGAAATGATTTCAATTGGTTTGGGTGCAAACTGTATCTAAATTTCTCTGAATAAACATTAAACAATTTTAATCTGAAGTGACCTCCAGGTAAATATGGTCCTGTATATTTTCTGCCTGTACATTAGCATTGCATTTATTGACATAATTTACTAACCATAATTTGTAAGATTAAAGAAATAGACATATTAAAAATTTCTTTGCACTTCGAATGACAGAATTCAAAAACTGAAGACAAAATTTCTCCATCAACCAATTTCAATATTATTAATCACTTCTGTAATACGTCTAAATATTTATTATAACTATTCTACGCGTTCCAATTAAATTAAACAACAATTGAGCTGTTGAGAAAAACATTCATTAACGTTCACCTATAATGCTTGCATACATTTTGTTGGTGAAAATATTTTGACATGTCAAACCATAGAAACACGGCAATAAAGATTGACGATTGAAAAAAACTTTTTTTTTAAATTTAAGGTATATAAATACGTAATATATGAATCCAAGTGTTTTATTTTATAATAAACGTTTCGATGGGAGGCGTCTACTAATATCTACAGGAATTCCAAAAACTAAAGTGTTGACGAATATCTACAACACAAACTGTTGACTAATATCTATGAGAATCAAAGTGTTGACGAATATCTACAGCACTGGCAGAGGTTGGATTTGCAATTATGTGTAGCTTATTGGAATAATGTAATATCGCGTATGCAGTTTAAAAAATTAAATTATGTAAGTGTGTGTGTAAAAATCCCTATTATCGGACTATTGGACACATTTAGCTGATTAGTTCAACCTACGCTCTGTAAATATTAGTTCAACCTACGCTCTATAGATATAAGTCAACACTCTGAAGTTCGTAGATATTAGTTCAACATATGAGCTGTAGATAATCGTCCGACATACAGGCTGTAGATATTAGTATCTAGAGTCTTTCGATGTACATAAACTTGATATATTAGCAGTCTTTACTTCATCCACACTCAAACATCAAGATAAGTGTTTTTAGTCGATTAGTGTTTTAACCGATTCTGTAACGGGCAAAAATGTCTATTGGTACCTGTTCGGATATTAGTACCCTTTACACGTAGAATTCGGAGCGGGACGTACCCCGCGCCACTTCGGGCCGCCGCGCAGAAAAGTAAAGACCGAAAGTATGATAACGGTTTACAGCGCAGTTCACTGTGAGACTTTTCGGCGGTTTTAATGGTGGTCTTATTAAATTAAAACAAAGATGATCCATTTTTTGCCAAATACTGTAGGTGTGTTGAATATTGTACATCGTACATTTTTAATTAATAACAATGTGAATACCCCACAAAAGTCCTCCTGTCCGGAGCCAATGAGCCAATGTCATCACCAATTAAGGTATGTTGTGAGGCTGAAAATAGTGGGGAGGGAAAGGAGACAGGGGAGAGAAAGGTGGGAAACTACCTGGCTATTCAGATCTGGTCACCAAACGCAACGTTTCAATTGTAAATGGTGGTCACAATGGTGGTCATACATAAGGACGATACTGAGAGTATCTTTCACTCTGGAACATGCCGCAAATATGCTTCTACATATTATTTTTAATTAATAAATTTGATTTGATGTGCACATACCCGCGATGGTTTATGTATACAATACTGAGCTCTAGCATCATGAAATTACGCGTTGCTAAATCGTTCATCCGATTGCGATGAAACTTTGAAAATTTAATGTGTGCATTCCCGCGATGATTTCTGAATACATTATTGAACTCTGGCATCACGAAATTACGCGAGAAAAGGCCCGTTCTGAATGCCGTGAACCGGGCGACTGAAGTAGGCACACATTTCTCGCTTTATCCAAATACAAACATCCTTTTTTCTTTATATTTAATTCAACACACACTCCTCCTTGCTTCATCCACGTTCACACGTCAAATCGCATAGTGTTTTAACCCGTTAGTTGCTTCTGCAACGGGCCCAGCTAGTATATATAGTATTGTTTGGTTTTGGGAGAGGTCTTTTTCCGCGCACTTTTTGGTTGACGCAAAAACGACCAGTACGCCCTTTGCGTTTCACCCACCTCAAGGTTCACTTTCGGTTGAAGCAAATTGGGACTGAAAACTGTAAGCAAATTTTTTTCGACAAAATGAAATATATACAGGGATTTATTCTCCGATACGAATCGGCGGCGAAAACTAGAAGCTCTACTCGAATCACTCGATTCGGCTCGGTTGTATTTCCCGCCGACAGATAGCGTTTCAAAAAAAAAATGACAAAAAAAGACTTAGCATTTTCCTCAAAGGAAAATGCTAGGTCTATGGTCAAAATCTTAGATGTCAAATTTTTAGCCTAACAAAACGGAACTCTCGGCGGTTTCGGTCGTTGTTTTTCGGAAAACGACATTACCGCCGAAAAACCGATTCCGGGCTAGATGTTTTTTGAAAATACGATAGCCGGATAGATTCCGCAACTTTTAACACCAATAAAACATATGATTCTCATATAAAATACGTCAGGAGATGCTGACGAAACACGAAATTTTCCGAAAAAAAATCATCAAAATACGCGCTCACAGATTCCATCGGAAGTTTAAATATTCCTGGCCAGTTCAAATTAATACGTTTTTCATTCGGGGTAGGTACCTACTTATTTCGGTAGTATTGCAAATATGATGAAAAAAGCTAAGATTGCCGGAATCTAAGGAAATGCGCAGGTACCTACCTGAATGGGTACCTACACAACGAATTAGGTTTTAATGCAATAAATACTACGGTAAGGTTGTTTCGATGATACAGAATAATGGAACTTTTTTTAAGTTAATTTTCACGTTCTGTGATGGTTCTACTCAAATTCTATTGTTTTATCATTACAGACCAGTTACATCACAAAACTGAAATAATTACAGAACTCGAACGGAACTTTATAGAACTGAAAATTTACTAGAAAAATTTAAAGAATTGTCAATTTTTTTTATTAATTATTATTTTTTATTTTTAAGTGTGTTCTATTTGAACATTGTTAAATAAAAAAAAATATATATATATATATATATATATACATTACGCGTGTTCTAGGTAGGTACTTACTTGCGGGGACTTTTTTCATTTAAAAATCAAAACATGATATTGAATGAATTTATTTATAGTGAAAATTATTTTATGCTCAACAGCATAATGGCGTCGTTTTGGTGAAATATTACAACAAAGTACCTACTTAGTACTTACACTTGCAAAATGAAATACAATACAACTACAATAGTGAGCTCCGGCATAATGAAATTTTGCACTGCTAAACCGTGCAACCGATTGTTATTATTAATGGACTATTTGTGCGTAAATAAATTAATTATATACAGCGGGTACCCGGCATGCGTTACGAGGCCACTTTAACTTCGGGGTCAACTAAACCGTAATGGTTCCCTACCAAATCCCGGGAAACAACATTATAAAATTATGCACTTTATAAAATTATATACAACGGGTACCCGGCATGCGTTGCAAGGCCACTTTAACCTAAGGGTCAACTAAACTGTAATGGTTCCATCCCAAGTCCCCGGAAACTACATAATAATGCAAGCGCCTGCACTATGTAACATTATATACAACGGGTACCCGGCGTGCGTTGCAAGGTCACTGTAACCTAGGAGTCAACTTTACTGTAATGGTTTCATCCCGATTCCCGGGAAATAAAATTTTAATGCAAGCGCCTGCAATTTATAACATAATATACAACGGGTACACGGCATGCGTTGCAAGGTCACTGTAACTTCGGGGTCAACTTAACTGTAATGGTTCCATCCCAATTCCCGGGAAATAACATTTTAAAGCAAGTGCCTGCAATATATAACATGATATACAACGGTTACTCGGCATGCGTTGCAAGGTCACTGTAACCTCGGGATCAACTTAACTGTAATGGTTCCATTCCAATTCCTGGGAAATTACATTTTAATGCAAGCGCTGCACTACATAACATTATATACAACGGGTACCCGGCATGCGTTGCAAGGCCACTGTGAACTCAGGTTTCTTCATATATTTAATTTAACACACACTCCTCCTCGCTTCATCCACGTTCACACGTCAAATCGCATAGTGTCTTAACCCGTCAGTTGCTTCTGCAACGGGCAAAACCTAGTATATAGTATTGTTTGGTTTTGGGAAAGGTCTTTTTCCGCGCACTTTTTTGTTGACGCAAAAACGACCAGTACGCCCTTTGCGTTTCACCCACCTCAAGGTTCACTTTCGGTTGAAGCAAATTCGGAATGAAAACTGTAAGCAAATTTTTAATGACAAAATAAAATATATACAGGGGTTTATTCTCCGATACGAATCGGCGGCGAAAACTAGAAGCTCTGCTCGAATCACTCGATTCGGCTCGGTCATATTTCCCGCCGACAGATGGCGTTGGTAAAAAAAAAATGACGAAAAAACCCCTTAATTTCACAAAGGAAAATGCTAGGACCGTTGACGCAGATCTCAAATGTCAAAGTTTTAGCCTAACAAAACGGAACTCTCGGCGGTTTGGGTCGTTGTTTTTCGGAAAACCACATTGCCGCCGAAAAACCGATTCCGGGCTAGATGTTTTTTAAAAATACGATAGCCTGAGAGATTCCGCAACTTTTAATAACAATAAAACATACGATTCTCATATAAAATATGTCAGGAGATCCTGACAAAACTCGAAATTTTCCGAAAAAAAATCATCAAAACACGTGCTCACAGATTCCATCGGAAGTTTAATTATTGCTGGCCAGTTCAAATTAACACGTTTTTCATTCGGGGTAGGTACCTACTTACTTCGGTAGTATTGCAAATATGATGAAAAAAGCAAAGATTGCCGGAATCTAAGGAAATGCGCAGGTACCTACCTGAATGGGTACCTACACAACGAATTAGGTTTTAATGCAATAAATACTAAGGTAAGGTTGTTTCGATGATACTAAATAATTCAAATTTTTTTTTTAAAGTTAATTTTCACGTTCTGTGTTGGTTCTACTCAAGTTCTGTTTTTTCTCAATAAAGGCCAGTTACATCACAAAACTGAAATAATTACGGAACTTTCTAGAACTGAAAATTGACAAGAAAAATTTGTAAAATTGTCAATTATTTTTTTTAAACAACCCAGCCTTATTATTTTTATGTTATGTTATTTTTAAATGTGCAGATTATCTATTTGGATATTGTGAAGTAACAAAAAAATATATATATTACGCTGTTCTAGGTAGGTACTTTCTTGCAGGGACTTTTTTCCTATAAAAATAAAACATGATATTGAATAAAATTATTTGTGCTGAAAAGAAGTTTTTATAAAATTATTTTATGCTCAACAACATAATGGCGTCGTTTTGGTGAAATATTACAACAAAGTACCTACTTAGTACTTACAATACAACTACAAATAGTGAGCTCTGGTATCATGAAATTATGCATTGCTAAACCGTTCATCCGATTGCGACGAAATTTTGGGGGAGCGGTCGACTACCTGTTCCCTTTGTAGGCGCTCATTCCTCGCTTCATCCGCATTCAGACATCGTTTTTTTCGAAGGAGAGAAGAGTTCTGGGAAGGAAAAGGGTTTAAGGGGTGGGTAGGAATCTGGGCTTCAGTGTGTCCTGATCATCAGACCTAGACACACCTCATCCCATGAACCCGGGCACCCCTGCTAAATCACTAAGCGTAGCGAATCACCTAGGGTGACCTATGGCAGAGGTGTTGGTTAAAAAAGAGGGGGGATGAAAACCAGGGAGGGGGGAGGGTAACCTGGGAAGGGGGAGGGGAACCCGGGAGGGGGTTTTGCGGGATGAAGGAAGGGGGGGGGGGGGGAGTAGAGTACGCTATGAAAGAATATTTTTTCTGTTCTTTTTTTAATCGAATAAAACGAAATTTTAAAAGGATAAATGCCAGGAGTGCAGAACTAAGAAAGGGAAAATATATAAAGAACATGTTTTTTTTCAATTATTTATGGCTTTTTGGGAAAGGTGAATTTATATGCATTTAATTTTTTTTTTACATGAGCTCCGCACAGGAGGCCGTGGGGAAAATAATTTCCCTCAGGTCCTATGTCATCTTTGGGGATGCTGTGTGGATGATTTTTTTTAGGAAAGGAAGGAGATGAGAGTTTTGGAAAGGAAAAGGGTTTAAGGGGTGGGTAGGAATCTGGGGTTCAGTGTGTCCTGGGCATCCGCCTCCAAGACCTAGGCAGACCTCACCCCATAAACCCGGGCACCCCTACTAAATCACCAAACGTAGCGAACCACTTGAGGTGACCTATGGCAGAGGTGTTGGTTATCCAATAAAGGTCAACTTTGGGGATTTGTATTTCTACATGACACTATATACAACGGGTACCCGGCATGCGTTGCAACAACATTGTAACCTCGGGGTCAACTTAAATGTAATGGTTCCATTCCAAGTTCCGGGAAACTACATTATAATTCAAGCGCCTTGCAAACGCATGCAATGTATTATAACATTATATACAACGGGTACCCGGCATGCGTTGCAACATCACTGTAATCTCGGGGTCAACTTAACTGTAATGGTTCCATTCCAAGTTCCGGGAAACTACATTATAATGCAAGCGCCTTGCAAACGCCTGCTTTATATTATAACATTATATACAAAGGGTACCCGGCATGCGTTGCAAGATCGCTGTAACCTCGGGGTCAACTTAACTGTAATGGTTCCATTCTAAGTTCCGAGAAACTACATTATAATACAAGCGACTTGCAAACGCCTGTTTTATATTATAACATTATATACAAATGGTTCCCGGTATGCGTTGCAACATCACTGTAACCTCGGGATCAACTTAACTGTATTCCATTCCAAGTTCAGGGAAACTACATTATTATGCAAGCGCCTTGCAAATGCCTGCACTATATTATAACATTATATACAACGGGTACCCGGCATGCGTTGCAAAGTCACTGTAACCTCAGGTTTCTTCATATAACTAATTTAACACACACTCCTCCTCGCTTCATCCACATTCACACGCAAATCGCAAAGTGTTTTAACCCGTCAGTTGCTTCTGCAACGGGCAAAACCTAGTTATAGTAGTATTGTTAAAAACATATTTTATTATACAGTACAGGTCATAGGTTCAAATGAGTATACAAATCTATTTACAATTTTCATCAACGACATTATAAAACGCTTTCCTTTGACCGTGGTATGTAAATCGTCTTTATTGAAATGAACTGAACATATTGTGCTGTAAAGCGAAGGTGTCCAATCATGTTCGCATCTTTGAATGCGAACAACAGTGGTCCATTTCTGTCGTCGTAGTTGATCACGGGGAAACCTAAAATTCATATTTGATAAGTCATAATAAATTTATATTGAATTAATTGTCATTTTACGTTTATAAAGTCACAGCGTAAATTATAATTATTAATAGAGCTTAACTACAACTAGCGTGTTTACGTATATTAAATTATAGTGTCTTGTCATTGTCAGCAAGGAAGCTCGGTTCGAGCGTTATGAGTTATGAGTTATGACAATTCAAACATAATTAAATTAATTAACGATTTACCCTGTGTACGTTTTACCCCATCTTTCCCAATAGAAGAAAACTTGTGCGGGACGCTGTGTGAACCGACCTACTGTTAGCAGGTTGTCTTTGTTATGCTCGTTACTTTTTGATGCAACGTTCTCTGTCTCGTAATGACGTGTAAAACCGCGAGCGGGAAACTTGAAAATTTATTGTAATATTTATAATAATCGATAATATTAAGTAATTTGCGTGTACTTACAAATGAAGTGTTATTCCTTCGCCTTTACTATTATTTGCAGTGTAATTGAAACATTTTCTCATCACACAGGAGGGCATTTTGACACTTTTTAAAATGCAATCTACTTACTGGTAAGTACTGGTAAGACGCAACCTTACTCGACGCGTAGCAGTTTAGTACTAAAGTACTAGATATCGAGACCGGTACAATTGTCTTGCGATTGTCTTCCCACTTTGAGATTTCTACCCCACGTCTAATATAGTATGTAACGTCATTGCGCACGAGTTCCCTAAATTGGGTATTCAATGTCTTCAAGTCCGCTAATTACACACTGCGGTGATATTTACTTGTTTAAGCGATTTGCGTCGCGTGCGTACATACAATGTCGAGAACGTCCATTTTGTTAGTTTTTACCGCCAGCCATCCGCCAGCTGTCAAAGTCAAAATAAGGCGGGATGACGTCACAGAGTGACGCCATCTTGTCGGTTGAAGGATTTGCCCGGAGTTATACCCCCCTGTCCGGATTGCTCTCAACGGTTTATTTCAATGCGACGCGAATTCAAAATTTGCTTCCTAAACAAGTGAAATAGAATTGAATACGTTTATTATCCAATTTTGAGAACTCGTGCATATGTTTGTGGCTACTAGTATCGCAAAACGTCTCATTTCGCGATATGATTATGCTCGTGAAAACCATTAAAACCTGCAAACAAAAAGGTACAAACATTTATATGAAACATTTCTGCATTTATCTTGTTTTGTTTTTATCTGTCGGTCTGTCTTGATGTATCTCATGAGATGTTTTCTTTAATATTTTCAGCTCGAAACACTAAATCCTATCCTTACAGCTGACAGGCCGGTGGAGATTACTGGTGTCATTCCCCTAGAGCAGGGGTCGGCAAACTTATTAGCCGAAGAGCCAAATATGTATATTACAACGATTCAAAAAAAATTTGGGAGCCAAATCAGTTAATTCATTTAGAAAACATTTATTATTCAAGGGATGTTCAGAAAGTGAGTGTGCTGTGACTATAACGGGACTTTTTTGTTTTTTTGGGGTTGGCAGCACTGAGTGGTAGAGGGGGATCTCCCAACCAGAGCGAGCATAGCAGAAACATTGTAGTACGTAAACTCACGTTGTAGCTAGTTGCGTGAAAGATGTCGGCGAAAAATATCGACAATTAAGATTTTATTCTCTGATAAAAAAAATATGTAATTATTGAATCCATAAGTTTAAATCTTGACAATGATTGACAAATATTTAATGCGAATAAACGTCCTTGCTTCTCTTTGGTTTGTACGGTGTAATTCTTAATTTTTCACGATTTCAGGTTCTCGTCAATAACTGAGTTTACTTTACTGACTTCTCAAAAAGATTATTCGCATAATATGTAGAACCGAAAAGGGAAAGACCAGCAAACACGATTTTTTTCAGCCGATCATAAGAGTCAGGAATACTTTTCCAGGCGTTGAAGATGATCATGTCTTCCTTCTCCAGGTCTTTCAAAGCAGAATACTTGTGTTATGAACTAAGCTCACATTTGTTCTTCTCCAATATTTACAAATCAACACAAAGACGTTCAAATTTAGAACATCACATTTACATTTTTTTTTTCTAAAACCACCAATTGTATTTCAAAGTTGCCAATGTCAAAGCCAAAATGGCCAAAAGGAGAAAATTTCAAATCTGTTATCGAAGCATAAGAGGATGTTTGAAGAATTGCTAAGGTCGCTCAGCTGTTTTTAAATTCCTGAAACCTGCTGAGAAATGCTTCCCTCATATTTAAAATGGTTGTTTTGAAATAGTGTTTGCTATGGAAGAATTATTTTCTTGGCGAGCAAAAAGGATACCATCCGTGCGTCTTGCGCGCCTGTCCTTGGACATTTGTGCCAGAGCCGCACTTAACGGGCCAAAGAGCCGCATGCGGCTCCGGAGCCGCACTTTGCCGACCCCTGCCCTAGAGAAGAGAGCACGTTCCACGAACGACGGCCTGCGCCTACTGATCTCTGGGTTTGTTTGCATTTTACCTTATTATAATAATACATATAAAAGCATTAATTTAGCACCTTAATAATGACATATGATTATTGTAGGTATGTGGGACAGTAACGTTGTGGTGTCATGTCAGGAGATGGGGCTGACGTGTGCCACCACTCTCTTTCACCGCTGTTCTTGAGCGAACATAAGAAGGAGGAAGAGTACTCCATGGACTGGACCAGGATGCAGCAGGACCAATATATTCTCAGTACGCTTAGCTTTTCTAAATTTGTTCTATTTTTATCGTTAAAGAGAGTACGAACACATTGTGCAATATAGTTGTGAACTTGGAGCAGGTGGATGAGTTTGTATATCGTGGGAAGTATGTGTATGAGAGACGGGAAGGCTGATAGAGATATTGAAAGAAGGGTAAATGTAAGGGTGGGTTTCTTCATTTACCGAGAATGCTAAATGCAATGCTAATTGTAAAAGTAAACGGCCAAAAACATAGAAATGGGTTTTTTCATTTGACATTTACCGTTTACTTTCACCTTACATTTTACAGGCCCACAATGGTGCTGCAAATGCGAAAGGAAAGGTAACCAAAATGGCGGCCGTTGTCTAAATGTCACTTTGGTGACAGTTCAGAGATATTCTTGCTATCTATTTTACGGTATTTGCTAGTTTTTTATCATTATGTTCGCAACAAGTGATGGTTCATCAGGTTCTGACGATGAACTAATAATTAATTATATGACACGACGTGTAAAGCGACATAATAAACGCAGGAATTTCTATCTAATGGAAGACGTAGATTTCGCGTTAATAAAGAAACTGCTCGACTTTTGACTACATTAATTGCAGATATAATATTATATGTTATTTGAAAGAATTACTCATTGCTAATAATTTTATTACAATTTAAAACGTGATCCCTGAGACGTATGTGTGGTAAAACAATGTACGATCGTGTGAGAAATGTGGATATCCGCAAAGAATGTAAGGCTGATGGAAGCATAATGCGTAAGATTAAGAAAGGGACCCTCAGATGGTTTGGGCATGTAGAGCGAATGAACGAAGAAAGTAGTGTAAGAAGAATATACGACGCGAATGTGAATGGTAGAAGAAGTCGGAGATGCCCGAGAAGGACATGGCACGATCGAGTGAATCAGATACTTGAGTCGGGCATTTCAAAAGTCAGAATAATAGAAGAGAATATATGAAACGATGTATGAATGTGAGTGAGGCAAAGAGTGTGTGCCAAGACCGAGTTGTTTGGCGGTCCGTCCTCTCTGCCTACCCCTGCGGAGAAACGGCGTGATGGTTAGTTAGTTAAAACGTGAAACAAATAACAACGCAACCATAGATGAAGCAATTCGTACACAATGTTTGACATTTATTGTGTGGGTTGCCACATGAAAAAAATATATACACAGTTCCCAATACGAAAATGTGGGGATTAGGTTAGTTTTTATGCTGTCATCCCTATTTACTTTTACCTAAGCAGTTGGCATCGTGAAAAAACCCATTTTGCCGTAAATGTCAAATGCACTGCGAAAGGAACTGCAAACTGCTAAGCTAAAGTAGAGTGTAAATGAAGAAACCCACCCTAGGTAATTCTATTAATGGAGGACTAAATGCTGTTGGCGCTAACAAAAAACTGTGTAAAGAAGTGAAACTAGCAGTCCACAACGGAATGCTGGTACCTACCCTTATGTATGGCAATGAGGCATGGAACTGGGAGAGGAAAGTGGACTGAATGCTGTAGAAATGACACCCCTGAGGATGTGTGGTAAAACTACGTATGATACTGTATATTTTCTGCCTGTACAGAGTACAAAAAATATAATATGTACATTTTATATGCAGCAAAGCGTTCATCGGTCAAATCGTTGTACGTATAGGTAGTTTCATATCAATGATCGATGAACCAGTGGATGCAAGTTTTATCCATAAGTTGTTATAATGGATTGTCTACTTTGTAGTTGGAATTAGATTGCAGAAATATAAGTTTGTGCAGAGTACCTTTGAGGTATTTTTTTACAAAAAATGGCGCTATACAAATCATCCAAATATTATTATTTATGATCAAGCAATGCAATGCAAGGCTGATCATAATGAGTAAGATTGAAAGGGACCCTCAGATGGTTTGGGCATGTAGAGCGAATGAACGAAGCGTGGGGTGTAAGTAGAATATATGACGCAGATGTGAGTGGTAGATGAAGTCAGGGACGCCAGAGGAAAACCTGACACGATCAAGGGAATCCGATACTTGCATCGGGCCACGTCAAGAGTCAGAAATAGTATTGATTCAGCTAGCGGCTTGCTAATTTACAGCAAATTTTGTTTATGCATTTACAATGATAATATTGTACAGTAGGTATTGGGATTTACTCACAGGAGAGTCTGGAAATGGTATCTTCCGAACACTTTGCACTTGGTATTAACTTGTTCAAGTGAACAATTGCGATGCGAATCTTATTATTAATAAAACTTAATTGACTTGTATTAACTTTCACGTGAATCGTAAATGATCGGCGTTGGAGCGAAATATTCATCCGTCTTGTACAATGCGTATCTCGGAACTCACCGGTAGGTAGGCGGGAGGGGAACCGGGGCAGACAGGATAGCACAATCATTATCACGGAACAATATTCTGGTTCCAAAATACACGCACAATAAATCGCTGAGTGCAGCCAAATTCTAGTTGGCGCTAACATGCCCCCGGCCTTGACACAATGGTCAAAACAAACCAACAATGCGACCAGCAACGAAACTTAAAAAGAAATAAAAAATAAATAAATAGGACAAACCCATAAATACTATAAAACACTCACGACATCGTGTTTCATTGCTCACGTTAATGCGTATTTCTGATGCGAGTAAGATGAAAAGAAAATAATAAAGAAAGGAAACGATTAAAAGATAGCAATTATGTGTACATGCCTACTTGAACTAAACTAATTAATTATTAGGTATTATAAAAGTTGCCGGAAACATGAGATTAATAATGTGCGTGTAAACTTGGTTTACGAGAAACCTTGTTTTGGTTGCGAGTTACGTTGCTTTGCTTGAGAGTAGGTGCGTTTCCGACTAGTACGTACCCCAAACTGGTTTCGATTGCACTTGGTAATAACCGAGAACCCTTTACCTTACCCGGTAATATTATTTGTCCAAATAAATTGGCACCGATGATTGCATCGATGGCGCCTAGAAGATGGAATTCGTCATCGGCGAGAGGCAATTCGTTTAGGTAAGATAAGGCATTTCTATCTATAGAAGATGCCGGCAACTGTGTTGTGATGCGATCTATGACCAAAGGTCGAATGGAGAAAGATGTTTTATTATTATATCGCGATTCAAACTTTAAATTTGCTATTCCTTTAATACTTTGAGAAATATTTCCTATGCCTCTAACAGTTGCGTGATTGCGATTTGGGAATAAACGCAAACCCAGACGTTTGCAGCATTCCTTTGTTATGAAATCATTTTGCGATGCACTATCAATTAAAACACGCATTTTCTGATAATTATTCCGATTATCGAGAACGTTAATAGATGCGGTACCTAGTAATATTGTTTGATTTTGAGAAAAAACGTTTGAATCTCTATTATTCAGAGTACATAGTGAGGCATTATCTGACGGAATTTCCGATTCATTTTCTGGATTTTCCGATAAATCCTCTTCGTTATCGTGAGTGGAATTGTGCGAGGTGATATCAAAATGTAATAAAGAATGATGTTTTTGATTACAATACTTGCACCTGTTTTCCGATTTACATGTTTTGGAAAAGTGCATTTTACTAAGGCAATTTCTACATAATTTTTTTTTGAGATATTTCAAACCTATTTTTAGGCGACGCTTTTAGAAATGTTGGGCATTTATAAATTAATGTGTGGTCCGAAAGGTTACATACAGCGCAGTTGTACTGTTTTGTTTTGTTATTTGTTAAACTAACAAATGCCTGGCTGTACTGTTTCTTAAGGGAATTTTTCTCAATACGCTGTTGTGATTTGTGACATTCTGATAATGTTGATGTTCTTTGTAATATCTTAGCTTGTTCCCGCAAAAATGTTATGAACTCCTGGTATGAAGGTGTCTCTGACTTTCTGATCGATGATTCGAATGCTACAGCTGTTTCTTTGTCTAGTTTTTGAGTCCCTATATAAAGGAAGAAACATTGTAATAAATTAGGAATTTTTAATTGTTGCAATGCTGAAATTGAGGAGTGAAATTCGTCTATGAAAGCTTCTAAATCCAATGCAGTCGGTATTGTTATTGGTTTTATGTTTAAAATTTTATCAAAATAATAAATTGCGTTTGCCCTTGTATCTTCGTATTTTTCAATCAATGTTTCCCAAATAAGATGGTAATTTTCGGCTGTGGTTGGAATTCCGGCACAGATGTTTAACGCTTTTCCCGACAAAGTACTTATCAAATATTGAATTTTTTCCATGTCGGAAAGGTCTGAATTTTCATGAATTAATTTTTTGAAGGTGTCGTGAAAAATTCTCCATCCTATTATAGTTCCATCAAATAACGGCAAAGTTAATTTTGGCAACTTAACATTGCGATTTGATTTATCTAATTTTGACTGCGTGTCGGATAACTCAGTTGTATTGTCACAGGTCTGTTTTGCGGTTAATTGTATTATCGAGTATAAATCATCAAAGGATTGTTCCATCTGAAAGTTGGGCGAAAATTCAGAATTTAATTGCAGTTTTAAATCATTAATTTTATTTACTAACTCAATAAACTCTTTCCTTATCTCCGATAACAATGCTGCATTGGCACAAAATATGTTTTTTGAATTAGAGGATTTCAAACCCTTTATACTGTCATATATTCTTTGACATCTTGCAAATTGCGAATTCTGCCTGGCTTCTAGCAACTTGATATCGCGTTCAATTTTAGAAACAGCTGATTCCTCCGGCATGTTTAAATGCGTTAGTTTGATAATATGATGAAATTATTTCAAGCTGACGTACGTATGACCTACCTACGACGACCTACCTTTCTCAAACTACTCCCGATAAATTTATATGCAATGAAACCCGTGCGTAAATATTCCAAATAAAAATGGGCGCTGGTTCTTTACACATCCAGGCTAGATTGGACCAAATGATTCAGCTAGCGGCTTGCTAATTTACAGCAAATTTTGTTTATGCATTTACAATGATAATATTGTACAGTAGGTATTGGGATTTACTCACAGGAGAGTCTGGAA
The DNA here is from genome assembly GCA_917880885.1 of Limnephilus marmoratus. NCBI lineage: Eukaryota > Metazoa > Arthropoda > Insecta > Trichoptera > Limnephilidae > Limnephilus > Limnephilus marmoratus. Next base: position 3,131,404 of record OU862906.1, on the reverse strand, counting down.
ATGGTATCTTCCGAACACTTTGCACTTGGTATTAACTTGTTCAAGTGAACAATTGCGATGCGAATCTTATTATTAATAAAACTTAATTGACTTGTATTAACTTTCACGTGAATCGTAAATGATCGGCGTTGGAGCGAAATATTCATCCGTCTTGTACAATGCGTATCTCGGAACTCACCGGTAGGTAGGCGGGAGGGGAACCGGGGCAGACAGGATAGCACAATCATTATCACGGAACAATATTCTGGTTCCAAAATACACGCACAATAAATCGCTGAGTGCAGCCAAATTCTAGTTGGCGCTAACAAGTATGTATGAGTCGATGTGTGAGTGTGAATGAGGCAAAGAGTGTGTGCCAAGACCAAGTTGTTTGACGGTCCGTCCTATCGGCCTACCCCTGCGGGGAAACGGCGTGATTTTTAGTTAGTTTTTCTTGTATTTCCTGTTTTTAATAAAATACTAAAATGTTTAATTGAGTTTTTCATTTTTCTGTTGAAACCAGAGAAATGTCAAAGTCGATACTATCGTAGGAAAGCTAAATCTTATTTGAAATTGTTCTTCCCCTTTTGAAGGGATTGAAATTTCAAGTAATTTTAGGTTATTTTTACGAGAGTTGGTTTCTTCATAGGGCAACGGGTTTCAATCTGACAAAGCTCTGTCCGGAGAAAATGAGCAGTAAAGAAAAGTAAGCTCATTTTCTCAAGGCAGCGATTGTCAGATCCAGCTCTGTTCCCTGGGGAATATTTTGACATTTAATTTTATTTTTAAAATAATATTTTAGGCTAATAAATTGGGTAGGTACTGAAAGATAATTATATTGTCTACGGTCGAGCCTTTTATTTTGTTTCCTCTATCCCCTTGTCTATGGTATGTGTGACGACATCGTTGCGCATATCGAATAAAAAGTCGTCAAATATAGGTATGTATATGGTCAAATAAATAGCGTTGACACTTGGTCCATAGTAAAACCACGAAGTTATCAATCTAATGACTGGTTTATTTATGGTCCTCGGTAGACTGTCAAAACGCTTGGCTCAAACGAAAACTACGCGCAGTGTTGCCAGCTTAACAAAAAACTACGTGCTTGAAAGAATTGCTATTGATAGTGTCGGAATCTCTTAACGTTTAGCTACTTCTAGCAACTTTTTGGGGTAATAAAAACTGGCAATCTAGCAACATTTTGTAAGATGTCTTACAGGGTTGCCAAATGTACGAGGTTCCTCGTACAAATACGAGATTTGTGGCCTTCCGTACGAGGACACCAGGGGCCAGGGGCGTATAACTTCGTTCAAATTTTTCAGCCGTGGTCCGTGACGTAAAAATGCTGCCACTCATAGAAGTTTCATAGATGGAGCTGTAAAGATAGGTTTGTAATTTTGATTTTCGCCATCTCTCGCTCAGGGTTGCCAACTTAGGGGTAAAATAAGTGGGATGGGATTTTTTTACTGGTTTAATAGGTGTTTTGGAGTATTTTTGGGGGTTTTGTGATTCCATATATTTTTTTAAATTTTTATTACATCGTATACACGGAGCACTCGCACACTTCTTATTTGAGGATTTATTTTTATTGTACAAAAACTTGCTGAAACGACTTGTGCCTTCACAAATGGAAAAATTGGTGGACTCTTGAAGTTGTAGATTTTTTTTTTAATTTCCGAGAACACCTGATCCATACAGCTTCAGTGTGTTTTGGTTTTGATTTTCTAAATATATCACAAGATCTTGAAGAAAATGATTTTATTTTTTTTACAGTAAATACCGTACAAGAATCTCAACTGCTCCGTCTGAAGCCAGTGAGACTATGGCATTCCCCAAATTAGGTATGTTGTGAGGCTGAAGGTAGTGAGGAGGGGAAGGAGGTGGGGAAGAGGAGGGTTGGGAAGTACCTGGCTATTCAGATCTGGTCACCAAACACGGCTAAAGCCATTTTCAAGCAACATTTCAATTCTGAATGGTGGTCTTACACCAGGGCGATACTGATAGTATCTTCCACTCTGGAACATGCCGTAAATATACTATAATATATATTATTTTAAATGAATTAATTGTGAAATAACACAAATTAATCAAATAAAATTTACTTGCGCATGCCGGGTTCGAACCCCAATCTCCGGATCGTGAGTCAAGAGTCTTACCCACTGGACTACGGAGGTCGTCAGGTCATTTGATGGATGAAAATTAAAATCTCTTGATTTTATGAAACAAACAGCCCCGTATTTTGCGTATCGCTTGAGAAAGATATGTTTTATAAGGTATATAACAAATCGCGTACTGGCAACACAAAATATTTGGAAATGGCGTCTTGGACAAAACGGTTTGACATCTTGGTTTTCTGCATAACATTAAAAGGTAAGATATAGCATTTTTCTGTTGAAAATAATTATTATACTCTATACAGATGTTTAATCTGATCGATAAATATGATTTCCATTCAAAAACATTGCTTTTTCATTTTGTTTTCGCTAAAAACGTTCATGATCCTGTGATGGCGCATTGGTGGATGTTTTTAATGGAGATCTTCTTGTTTTGGCCTTTTGTATTGTTTTACGTATTTTAATTTGATTCTTTCAAGATGTATTAATTTATTTTAATGTTTTCCGGTAGACTATATATAACTTATTGTTATCATTTTTATAGATGGCTGTTAGAGGTTTGTCACATGAAGAAATAACTATTGCACTGGAAGGAGACATTTCCGATGTCAAATGGGAGTCTGACGGTGAAGGTGAAGAGAGCTGGTCAGTGGAGTATCTACAAGATGACCAGGATGAGAACCAGTACCAGGACATCAACATTCAGCATTCGTCCGTAAATTAATTTGAGGTTAGGTCGGTTAGGATACCTTAGTTTTTGTGTTATGTTTTATTATCAATTGTCTTATGTGTTATTTATTATCAATTGTGTTATGTGTTATTTATTATCAATTGTCTTTACTGAAAATAAACATATTTAAAGATGTTCTCAGAGTGTTTCATTTGTCTAATGTAACATTTTCTGATTCCAATAATTTTGTTCTTAAATAATTTATTGGGCTAATGAAGTAGGTCGAGAGCGATTATATTGTCTATGGTAGACAAATAAGTTTCCTCTATCTTTAGTCTATTAGCGCTGGCAGGTGCGGGAAGGGCGAGGGGGGGGGGGGTCTGGTTAAGTTGGTGACGAAACCGCTAGGAGGAAAAAGCCCGAAGTGATCGATCTAGGGGTTAGTATATTTATGGAGGACACCATCAACCTCGTACAATTATGAACGAGATTTTGATAATACCTTTTGGCTATACGAAAATTTTGCATCACTATTATATAATAGTAAAAAATAATGCCATCTATCAGAACTTGTAGGAGCTTCTTATATCAAAAATTACATTAGCGCCGTTTACACGCACACTTCGGAGCGACCGAGTCCCGCACCACTTCAGGCCGCCGCGCAGAAAAGTAAAGACCGATAGGTTTACAGCGCAGTTCACTGTGAGACTTTTCTGCGCGGCGGCCTGAAGTGGCGCGAGACTCGGTCGCTCCGAAGTGTGCGTGTAAACGGCGCTATTGACGCATTTATGGTAGTTTTATCCCATCAACCGGGAAATCCCTGAATAATAAAACAGTTCGTTCGTTCTTCACATTAGTCTTCTGTCACAGTTTAGTCTTCTGATATACGGATTACGTGCTAAGCCACGCTGAGCTCCACATTCCGCCAAAGCCGAGCTTAAGCTCAACTGATATACTGGCCCATAGTGCAAATTTCTACTCTCTCTGTTTTTTACGAGTTCCATTTGTTGTATACCGGCCGTGTTTAGTTGTTCTATATTAGTTAGTACGTGTAGCTAATTGAAGTTTTTGAGAAGAAGATTTTTATTGTTGAATACATAGTATTTTCGTTGTTTCGTTCAATTGTTTAGCGGTGTAATAAAAAAATAGTTATGAGTGATAACAACGAAAACCCTGACCGTTCGCCTTCTTTGACTCCGCCTAGAAAATTACCCAAAATAGGTGGTTGGACAAGAAAAAATGAAGGTAACACATTATCACAGCATCGTGTACAAAATTTTAGACAACAATGGTTAAAGGATCCGACTTTTAAAGACTGGCTTTTGCCAGACACCAATGATGTAACAAAAGGTAAATGTGCATATTGCCCGGGAACATCAATGGTAGCAGAAATATCCAATTTAAAAACTCATGCCTCTACCAAGAAACACCTGGGCAACAAACCTGGGTCCAGTGAAAAAACACAAACATTAACATCACTTGGATTCCAGAGAGGTCCAACTCCACAAAATAAAGAAAAAGCTCGTGCAGAAATTAAACTTGCTGCTTTTTTTGCGGAGCACAATATAGCATTCTCGGTTGCTGACCATTTGACAGATTTATTGAAAGAAGTTGTGACGGATTCCAAATTAATCAAAGAAATTGAACTTAAACGAACCAAAATTACAAGTGTGGTAAAGAACGTTCTTGGAGAAGGTCATAAAGCCGATTTAGCCCTAAAATTACAAACAAATCAGTTTTCGGTGATGACGGACGAGACAACCGATATTTCTACGGTCAAAACTGCCTGCGTTGTGGTACGCTATTTTGACCAAGAAGCTCAAAAGATATGTAGCGCATTTTGGGAGCTGTACAAAGTTTTCAAGGAAACACCTGGTGCTGATGATATTCCTACTGCCAATGCCGAGAATTTATACAGAGCTCTTATCGATTCATTAACTAACCGTAACGTTCCATTGACAAATGTGATCGGCTTTGGCTCAGATGGGTGTAATGTCATGATGGGTGACAACGACTCAGTAAAAACAAGGTTAATACGCGATTTTCCAGGAATCATAATCACGAAGTGCGTTTGTCACTCGGCCCATTTGTGTGCCAGTGAAGCCTGTAAACAGTTGCCTGAAGGTGTAGAACAACTAGCTAGAGATATCTACAACTTTTTTAAACATAGTGATAAACGGCTATTTGATTTTCGTAATTTCCAGTCGTTTGCTGCAGTGGAGCCTCACAAAATACTGAAACCATCACAGACACGATGGCTTTCCTTACTATCAGTGGTTGAAAGGACATTAGAGCAATGGGAGGCCCTACGTCTTTTTTTATCGATTTTACGACAAATCGTGCTCATAGAGCAAGAGCCGATGTAAGAAATCGAGCAGTATTTTTTCTAGAAACACTCAGCAACCCATTCTACAAACTTTATTTCTGTTTCCTTGAATGGTCGCTCCCTTTATTCAATAAATTTAATTTGGAATTTCAAAGCGAGAAAGTAGTTGTTCACAATCTACATGAGAAAATTCGTACACTCTACCAGGAAATCCTTTTGCGTTATTTACAACGTGAATACGTCATGATTCCAAATCCTGGTGAAGTGAACCCTGAAAGTCATCAACATCAGCTCCATGACGCTGCACTGTATCTTGGCGTCAAAGTGTACGAGCTCTTGAAACATCCAGATGTGATCAGACAGCCTGCAGATATTACACAGTTCTTCTCATGCTGCAAAAATTTCTACAAAATTGCAGCCACCGAAATTAAAAAACGTTATAACATGGAAGATCCTGTCTTGTCAAAGCTACAGGTTTTTGAACCTGCATCAGCGCTCTCCCACAATTTCAGGAACCGTTTCCCTACACTTATGCCTCTAATGGAAGTAGTATCCCGTATAATCGCACCAGCTGATCATGCAACTAAGCAAATAATCGATGATCAATGGAGGAATTTGCCTTACGTAAAAGCTCGTTATCCTGAAGGGATAAATGAAATTAGTGAGCCAGATAAGTTTTGGGCTCAATTACTCAAAATCGAGGACTTTTCCAAGCTAGCTAATTTTGCCCTTTCTGCACTATCCCTACCCCATGCGAATGCTGACTGCGAGCGGGTTTTTAGTAAGGTAAATTTGATTAAAACAGACATAAGAAACGGGCTAACTGTGGAAACAGTGAACGGCACACTTCTTGCTGCAGAAAGTGCAAAAGGTTCAACTCGCACTGGAAACTGCGTCAATTTTGAACCCACAAAAGAAATGTATAGCCGCATGACAACAAACAAAATATATGGCAGAAAAAATGATGACAGTGAGGATGTTCCTGACATAATATTTGGAGAGGAGATGTAAATTATGTTGCCTTGATTTAAATTTAATTTTTTGTGATTTAAGGTTATGCTTGCCGTTTAAATCCAAAATAACATTGTTTTGTCGTAAATTTTTATATAAATTGAGTGTTTTGATCGCATAAAACTATAATGGTTCTATTTACGCCAATTCCCTCATTAATAAACGTAATATAATAATTAAAAATAATATTTTTAAAACTTCCGAAAATTTGTGTGAACGTCAAATACGAGAAAAACTTATGAAATTTTGTGATTTTTTTATTAATTATTTTTGTTTGAAATGATACAAAAGTGAGATTACTATAATGTTTAAAATACATTCGACTATTAAAAAATGTGTTTCTTTTTACGTTATCAGTTATTTTAGTTCAGTTTTTAAAGGAAACAATGTATGGTGAGTCACTTTTATAAAATTTTAATGTTTGCATTCAAAATTTTAATATTTCAAAAATAAAATGCTTATTTCTAATGAAAGCGTATTTAATCGTCTTTCCAAAACAGTTTTTAGTTTTTGGATAAATTCAGAAATATTCAAATTATTTTGATTTTATTGAAATGCGGAAATTCTCGAAAATTCGCCGGCATTTGACAGCATTTTTTTGAGCGGTTATCAGTCATTTGGTAATTTAGTTAGAGGGGTTAACTTCAGTAATAATAAAGATTTTTTTAAATACAACAAAAGGGGATGTTTTATTTATTTTATTTTATTTTTTATTTTATAATTTCTCACCATACATGTGTTCTTATTTTTTTTTTTACAAAAATATTAACCTCACTAGGACTAGCAGCCTGTATTGAGGTTAAATTCATAAATTTGAGTGGTGCATTTACACACAAATCACTAAAATACAAAAAAATCACTAAAATTCAAAACACTACATCCAAAACACTAAAATATTATATGCGGAAAGTAAGAAATAACAATATTATATTGGTGACCAGATGGGTAATTTGTAACAATATAGACCATAAAACAAATCCTTAATTACTATACCCACCAAGAAACAAAGGTAGTTCAAAACAACTAGGGTGACACTCCGATTTTTACAAATGGGACTCAAAAATAAAATCTGGTTATTTAAAAAATATATATGTATATATATATATATATCTTTTTACTTAACAAATATTATTAAGAAAAATATATCTTATTATTTTAAAATATGTTTTTTTTTTTTTTATTATTTAAAAAAAGGCCAAGGATGAAAAAATAGTATGCCAATCCTCTGATATTTAGTAGGATACTTGCGATAGTTTATTTCATTGAGTAAAAAGTCCTAAATCCAGAAGTTGTAATAAATGTACGAGGTTTGAAAGTCAAAGTACGAGGTTTTTAGCTGCATCCGTACGAGGGAATTTTTTTTACGGTTGGCAACCCTGGATGTCTAGCAATTTGGCATAGCTAACAGTTGGCAACACTGCGCCGTTGTCAACACATGCAAAATGCATGCAAACTCATGTGTCAGAATGTCGCGGTTTGCGTTTTCCTGTCGATAACAATACAAGTACCTTAGTGCAAAACGCCTCGCATCATAACCTTTATCCGAACGACTTTATAATGCACTCGTTCAACTTGTACAAGAAAAACAGTAAAATAATCAGTGTGTTACAATTCCATTAGTTGAATACATAATTTAAATAGTGGACCTGTTATTGCGAATTGAAATACTACATTGCCGAGTACCTGAAATGGAGTTAATATTGTTATACTTTGTTTTGCACCTAATCGCACAATCTGGAGGAGTTTGCAACAGGGACGCCCGTCAGGGCACAGCGTCGTGTTTTAATACCGATGAAACTCGATGCATATTTACTAAACAAAACACGAACTTGAGTTATAATCTCATCGAAGGCGACGAAGAAACCTCTAGCTATAATTTGAAGTTTACAGCGTTTGAAAACAAGTGTGATTTTACCCATTACAAAGTGGCTATATACTATATAATGAATGTGACAAATGAATTTGCCTGTTTACATAATACTACTGATTTCAATGATCCAGGAATTGATTTAGTAATTCTGCCTGAAATTAAGGTATCGCCAGTTTGTCATAAGGTAACTTTTATACTTATATTGTAGGTAATCTTGTTTGGAAATTATAATAATAATCATGTTATCTTTATTTAAAGAAATTCTCATCTATAACTGAAAATCAAACAGTATTAATAGCCTAGGATCTGTATGTGGTTGAATTCCAGAACCCGACTTCCATTGCTTGTCCGACGTCACGTCTTATGCGCTGCGCCACAAATAACATCTGTGTTCATGAAATTTCAAACAAAGTTACCGTTGTAATTCGGGTTTTAGTTCAAGAATCTGCCAAAAGATGTCGCTACTTCCGTAAGCAGCTTGCATATGGACATATATTACCTGGGTATAAGTACTAGGATTTATAGGCAGTTACAGACTATACGCAATGTACAAGTATATTACATATTATGGCGTTATTGCATGTTTCGGTTACTTTGTCTTGGTGACTAGCTGTCACTGGATCACAGTGGACCGAGGAAGTGGCTATTTTTGGAACCAGTTCCTACTCAAACTGGGCGAAGCCGAACTAAAAGCCGCCGGCAGGCCTAGCAGCAAAAACCTGCAGAGCGGGTTTTTAACTGCTAGTATTAAATAATCCATCAGCTGCCGCATTTTTAAGCACGGTTTATGGAAATCGCACTTCATTTCAATAATTACTACAAAAAAACAACTACTTACTTACACAAAATCAATGACGTTATACCTATACTGTACAAAATAGGTTATTAGGTTCTTAGTTTGTAATTCATGCGTATTTAGTTGGAAAGAAAACTTCACAAATGTCAAATCCATACAAAAAAATGGCGGCAATGAAAATTTTTAACTTTGAATGATAATCGGATTTTAATTAATATTTTTCCGCCTTTACCGACTGAAACTGATGTTTCTTTTGGTAATTAAGTTTAAAAGTGGTTTACTTTTCAAAACTATACCAATTAAAAGTGTACCGGTATGCGGCGGCTTGTGGATTATTTACTTGTGGAAAAGTGATTATAGCTAACTAACTAACCTTAAAATGTTCACCAAGAAACGGGTAGTTCTTGTACAAGATAGAAAGTATTACGTTACGCTGCTATTTCAATGAAATATAATTACATTCATCTCCAAGCGAGTAAGTTTTGGAAAGTTAAACTGCACATTATGTGGAGTGAGTTTTTTTACACCCAGTTATAAAAAATGTGGAAAAAATTCGGTTTATGTGGGATGGTCCAAAAAAAAAATTTTTTTTTTTTTTATACTAATTATGGGCCGGAAAATCCGAATCTGAAAGAATTAGGCGGCGGCAAGCAATATTAACTGAGTTACACGACTTTAAAATTCTTTATAGACACACAGGAAAATAGTCATTTTGGAAGCATTTTGATTCCTAGAAAATCAAACTAGTTATTTTTATACTAACTATGGGCCGGGGAATCCGAATCTGAAAGAATTAGGCGGCGGCAAACAATATTAACTGAATTACCCGACTTTAAAATTTTTTATACACACACACACATGAAAATAGTAATTTCGGAAGCATTTTGACACACGAAGTACGAAGATCATAGAAAAACAAGAAATGTACAAAAACATGTGCCGGCAGTGTTACCAGCTCTCAAAAATATTTATCCCTATATTATGAATTACGACTATCTCAACGGCCGTATTTTTAAACCAAAAGTATGAAAATTCGTAGTCTTAAAAATGCGTAACCTAACCTAACCTAACGCTAGGTTTGTGTAACATGGTTTGTGCCCCTTTATACTGCCTGCTCGCGTCACGGCAAAAAAACATCCCTGTTTTCAAGTAGTTTAGCAGCTACGCTAGGTTTGTGTAACATGGTTTGTGCCCCTTTATACCGCCTACTCGCATCACGGCAAAAAAACATCCCTGTTTTCAAGTAGTTTAGCGGCTACGCTAGGTTTGTGTAACATGGTTTGTGCCCCTTTATACCGCCTGCTCGCGTCACGGCAAAAAAACATCCCTGTTTTCAAGTAGTTTAGCGGCTACGCTAGGTTTGTGTAACATGGTTTGTGCCCCTTTATACCGCCTACTCGCGTCACGGCAAAAAAACATCCCTGTTTTCAAGTAGTTTAGCGGCTACGCTAGGTTTGTGTAACATGGTTTGTGCCCCTTTATACCGCCTGCTCACGTCACGGCAAAAAAACCTCCCTGTTTTCAAGTAGTTTAACGGCTACGCTAGGTTTGTGTAACATGGTTTGTCCCCCTTTATACCGCCTGCTCGCGTCACGGCAAAAAAACATCCCTGTTCTCAAGTAGTTTAGCAGCTACGCTGGGTTTATGTAACATGGTTTGTGATACAAAAGTGAGTAAAATTTATAAAAAATAAGTACTTAAAATATAAACATGTTATTTTACGTTATTGATATTACTGCTTAATGGCAACACTTAATTTTGTGTGGTAAAAACATGTTATCTTGTTTTTCTATGATCTTCGTACTACGTGTGTCAAAATGCTTCCGAAATGAATATTTTCATGTGTGTGTGTATAGAAAATTTTAAAGTCGTGTAATTCAGTTAATATTGCTTGCCGCCGCCTAATTCTTTCAGATTCGGATTCCCCGGCCCATAGTTAGTATAAAAATAACTAGTTTGATTTTCTAGGGATCAAAATGCTTCCAAAATGGCTTATTTTCCTGTATGTGTATAAAAAATTTTAAAGTCGTGTAATTCAGTTAATATTGCTTGCCGCCGCCTAATTCTTTCAGATTCGGATTCCCCGACCCAAAATTAGTATAAAAATAACTAGTTTTATTTTTTAGGAATTTCCCCCATAAACCGAACTTTAGCCAAAAATGTTAATACTGCACAAGAGTCCCAACTGCTGAACCAGTAGAACTATGGCATCCCCCAATTGCGGTATTTTTTTTTTTACATTAGCTCCATATAGGAGGCCGTGAGGATAATAATTCCCCTCAGGGCCTATGTCATCTTTGGGGTTGCTCTGTCGAGGGTCTTTGTAGGAAAGGAAGTTCTGGGATAGATAGAAAAGGGTATGAGGGTTGGGTAGGAATCTGGGGGTCAGTTTGTCCTGGAGTGACGGACGAATGAATCCGTCCCTCCCACTGCGGTGCAAGGCGATATTCCGAGATAGTACAGCTGGAGAAGTCAAAGAGACTCCCTCAACCAATCTCTTTCAATCCGGCCTGCCATGCAGCTGGTGGGCAGACACATCTGCCACCAAGAACCGGTAAATCCTCACCCCATGAACCAGGGGCACCCTGCTAAGTCACCAAACATAGCGAACCACTTGATGTGACCTACGGCAGAGGTGTTGGTTATCCAATAAATGGTTCTTGGGGCAGCGGTACCCATACCAATTGGTACAATGTTAAGACAAGGAGATGAAGTACTTGGCTATTCAGATCTGGTATAATACATGTGAATAATAATTTTGATTCTTACATTTCATAATATATTCATTAAAATTTAAATTAATGAATATATTATCAACAAACAAAAAGCATTATCTTACAGCCCAATCATGGATATGTTCCCCCACCCACTCTACATTAATCCCTAACAACGGCTCAACCCCTACCACAATCCTTAGTAATAACACATTGTTCCCGCCCACTATTTTGTATTTGTCAAATCAGTATACGTTTGCCCTGAGGTTAGGAACGGTCGTTCCGAAACCGGTCGGCTTTAATTAAACAAATATACAAGTGGTTCAAACAAAGTAACATTGTTTCATTTTTCTAAAAAAAATATTCTTATCTTTTATATGGGGTAAATAATTTTTAACCTTTTCTGCACACATTTTTATTTTAAATATCCCTAGAGGAAGAAGGAAAATGTATGATATTATAAATTATAATAATTATTGTTTTCCTTATTTATGTTGTTACGAATCTGCTAACTTTAAATTCTTATTGATTACCTATATGAAATGATTATTTTAACTTCACCAAGTTTTTTTTTTAATTTTTAAAGCCGAAACTAGAATTTTTTGTTGAAATATTTTTTTTTCTGTAGTTGAATAAGAATTCTTCAAATTCATTAAATTTACTGCTTAGAACAGTAATTAATATTCGGGTCACAAAGTTCATTATGTTTGGAATGATTAATTCAATGTTTTGTTAAAAGGAGTCCGTTCCGTCGGAGTTGGTAAGCACATTGTTCAACCCATTCCATTTGTGAATTATTTTTGGGTCACAATTCGTACCAATGAAATTAACCGGCAACCTCCTGGTCAAGTGTTTCTTCCATTTCACGACAGAGGAGAAAACATAGGCCTCTTTGTTTCCTCCCTCCTACAACATTGTCTCCTCAAGTTAACTCATTCCTTTCTTTAAAAGGATCATCCACTCAGCATCCTCAAGGATACAGGCCTTGAGGGAAATCATTTCCCCCATTTTATTTTTTTATGTGAGTACTGCACAAGAGTCTCAATTGCTCCCGCCTAGATATGTTGTCAAATTGGAATATATTGTGAGGCTGAAGGGGGGATGGGGAAGAGGAGGGTGGGGGTGGGTGGCTATTCAGATCTGGTCACCAAACACGGCTAAAATCATTTTAAGCAATGTTTCAATTCTGAATTATGGTCTTACACCAGGACGACACTGAGAACCCCTCTGTTCCCCTCTGGAACGTGTCGCAAATATACGATATATTATTTTAATAAGTCAGGTACACCTCCTACGTCATATGTATGTCTGGCAACGTTAAATTATCATATAAAAAAGCTTATGGGTCCAAGCGGCTAAAGTAATTAATTGTCTTACACCAGGACGACACTGAGAACCCCTCTGTTCCCCTCTGGAACGTGTCGCAAATATACGATATATTATTTTAATAAGTCAGGTACACCTCCTACGTCATATGTATGTCTGGCAACGTTAAATTATCATATAAAAAAGCTTATGGGTCCAAGTGGCTAAAGTAATTAATTGTCTTACACCAGGACGACACTGAGAGTATCTTCCCCTCTGGAACGTGTCGCAAATATACGATATATTATTTTAATAAGTCAGGTTCACCTCCTACGTCATATGTATGTTTGGCAACGTTAAATTATCATATAAAAAAGCTTATGGGTCCAAGTGGCTAAAGTAATTAATTGTCTTACACCAGGACGACACTGAGAACCCCTCTGTTCCCCTCTGGAACGTGTCGCAAATATACGATATATTATTTTAATAAGTCAGGTACACCTCCTACGTCATATGTATGTCTGGCAACGTTAAATTATCATATAAAAAAGCTTATGGGTCCAAGTGGCTAAAGTAATTAATTGTCTTAAACCAGGACGACACTGAGAGTATCTTCCCCTCTGGAACGTGTCGCAAATATACGATATATTATTTTAATAAGTCAGGTTCACCTCCTACGTCATATGTATGTCTGGCAACGTTAAATTATCATATAAAAAAGCTTATGGGTCCAAGTGGCTAAAGTAATTAATTGTGAAATAACATAAATTAATTTAATAAATTAAATAAATACACACGCCGGGATTCGATTCCGCGACCTTTGGCTTGCGAGAATAGCTGATAGGGACATGATTGTTGAATAGTATCCTTAATGATGCGCGGGCGAACAAGGGGTTAATAAGAAAGTGTTTATAAACATACTTTTCCTCATCTCTTCTGATAAAATGTGGATTCCCATTTATACATATTATATAACTATATTTTTTCCTAGTTTATCCTTAATGTGGAAATAGCTTCAATTAATTTTTTCCTAGTTTATCCTTAATGTGGAAATAGCTTCAATTAATTTTTTCCTAGTTTATCCTTAATGTGGAAATAGCTTCAATTAATTTTTTCCTAGTTTATCTTTAATGTGGAAATAGCTTCAATTAATTTTTTCCTAGTTTATCTTTAACCCATTCATGACGAACTATTTTTTTCTCGAATTTCGTGCTCAAATTTCACAGGGGGGTTGGTTTTGGAGGTAGAAAACGGAAATTTTTTTCAGAATTTAAAAAAATGGTTTCTTCACCCCCCAGGAAGCTAGAGAAGGGTGAGTTCCATATGGCACTTTCGGCAAATAACTAGTCGGAAATTTATTCCCTGAAGGCCCCACGAGGGAAGAAAGCTTCATCTATCCTCTCCACTCCAAGTTCCCCGAAGACTCCACAACGGAGAGTTCTCCTCCCTTTGGTTCCTTAAAGGCCTTACAAGGGAAGAGTCCACTCCACCTTGGTTCCCCGAGGACCCCAGGAGGGAAGAGGACTTCACCTTCACTCCTGTGGTTCCCTAAAGGCCCCATCAGGGAAGAGCTCACAGAGGTGGCCTCATTTCTCCTCTTCACTCCTACGTGGTTTCCTGAAGGCCCCACATGGGATCTCTCCACTTCACTCCTCCTTGGCTCCCCGAAGGCCCCACGCCGGAAGAGTGCACTTCCCCTTGGTTACCTGAAGGACCCACAAGAGGAGAGGTCATGGAGTTGACCTCAGCTCTCCTCTCTACGGCTTCTCCTCCTAGTTTCTCCAGCAGGCCCCGTGAAAAAAGTCCACAGAGGTGGCCTCAGCACTCCTAATTTTCCCAAAGGCCCCTAGTTTTTATGGTCCAATGAAATCTTTGAAAATTACATTTTATGTATAGTGAGATCTGCCGAAAGATCCATATGGAACCAAAAATCAAAACCTTTAATTCACAGTACTCGTTTGAATATAATAATGATTATTTTTATAACAAAATGTTTGTAAATAGGCAGAGAATTTCATTCTCTACAAGTCATATTCAGTTTTGGAGAAAAAAATCAAATCTACTATATAAATTTAATGGATTACTTACTTCACATGTTTTGACATTTTGAAAAAATTGCACTTTTTTTCTAACTCAATAAAGACACGTCTGTCCACGTCGGCACACACAAACGAACTGAACGCAACCAAGACAAACGTGTTCATACATGCCTGTAGACTATGTCAAACTGTATTTGGCACCACTATTTTAACATATCGGCATGATGTGACTAAATGAATGCCAATACTTTTTCGAGTTCCATATGGAACCTTCGTCATGAATGGGTTAATGTGGAAATAGCTTCAATTATTTTTTTTCTGAATCTGCTTACATTATTTATCACTTCCAGATTTTTTCCTCTTGAAAGATCATGATGTTTATTTTTTATTAATCCTTTGTTCAGAAGCTTAAGTTGATGCACTCAAATGAAACTGTATAATAATTAGATTGTGTCTATAAACCATTTTGACCTCAGTCATTTTGCAATAAAAATCATAAATGTTTAAAAACTGGTTTTATTTGGATGACAAATGCTTTACTCTTGTGGACTCGTGTTTCCCTTGGTCTTTTATTAGATACCCACATCAAGTTTGGAAGT
Source organism: Limnephilus marmoratus (assembly GCA_917880885.1). Lineage (NCBI taxonomy): Eukaryota > Metazoa > Arthropoda > Insecta > Trichoptera > Limnephilidae > Limnephilus > Limnephilus marmoratus. The sequence goes on along the minus strand of OU862906.1, from coordinate 3,115,981 downwards.
GTGAGGTTGTTAGCAGTCTAGATGAGCTGTGAATTGGCAGTATGAGGTTGTCAGCAGCCTAGATGCGCCCATAGATTGGTAGGGAGACAATGTTAGCAGTAGATGCGCCCATAGATTGGTAGTGTGAGATTGTTAGCAGTCTAGTTGCGCCCATAGATTGGTAGTGTGGATTGTTAGTAGTCTAGATGGGCTCATAGATTGGTAGTGTGAGATTGTTAGCAGTCAAGATGCACCCATAGATTGGTATTGTGACAATGTTAGCAGTGGACGCGCCCATAGATTGGTAGTGTGAGATTGTTAGCAGTCTAGATGCGCCCATAGGTTAGCAGTCTAGATAGGCTCATAGATTGGTAGTATGAGATTGTTAGCGAACCAGATACACCCATAGGTTGGTAGTGTGACATTGTTAGCAGTCTAGATGCGCCCATAGATTGGTAGTGTGAGATTGTTAGCAGTCTAGATACACCCAGTGGCGGCTCGAGCACTTCTTTAGTGGTGGGGATCGACATTTTTTACATAATCTCACCATCCGCAGAATATAATATAAAATTTCTGATTTTTTTTTTTGTTAGTCTAATTATGCTAGTCGGATATCTAAATACAAAATAACATAAAATGTCTATAGATATATACGAGTACCAATTTACAATATAGTATAATAAAAATAAAGCTTTATCTTGCAAGGTTATTATCAAACTTAATTTGAACGCGAGCGATTCCCGCCCGTAACTGCGCAAACAAATGGTTTGTGGGGATCCAAAGAATTGTCCCCGCGGGTATTTGAATTCACATACGACTACGCATGTGCGGTTGCATACAATCGCAATACAACGCAAGGAAAGTATGGGGATAGTTCGTATTGTCCCCCAAGTGCGCAGTACAATCTGCGCACTGAGAAATAGACCCGCTGTTCTCATGCACCTAGTTCGCTATACGCGCTTAGGGTAAAATCATCCGGAATAATTTTTTGTATTTTATTTGTGCAAATGTTAATTACTGTTATGTTTAAAAAATTCATTCATTTTGGTGAAGACAAAGCATCGACTGTTTTTTCCTATAGTAGGTTTTGAGTGTAACTGGTGGGGACTGTCCCCATTGTCCCCCTGTGAAGAACCGCCACTGCATACACCCATAGGTTGGTAGTGTGACATTGTTAACAGTTAAGGTGCTTCTTTCACTAAAAGAAAGCTTCATTATTTGCGAGTAATATAGGCTGTATATATTGGTAAGCTCTGGTTTTATGAAATTATTTATCATACGTTTTCTGTCCCTAACGAAATCGAGTTATTGCAAACGTCAGAAGAAAAGCAAAACAAACGGTTGCCATGGAAACGATGTTGGCGTCGTAGTTAATATCTATCTCTAAAAATGAATCGCTGAAATGTGTGTGGGCGCATTTCTTCTGAACGATTGCACCAAATTGGATAATTTTTTTTTGTATAATTAAACTACTGGTGAGCTCTGGCTTTATGAAATTTGTATAAAAAAATTGCAATAGGTTTGAAAACTGAATGTACCGGAAATTAATGTATGGAACGCGGGCGGGGTAAGGGGGGGTAGGAGGCGAAGTGGGTACCCCCTAATACCATGCGAGCGAAGCCGCGGGAAAAAGCTAGTATTTAAATAAAATAATACTGTCAGTTTTGGAGTAGCACAGTTACTTTCTTTAATATGTATATTTCCGGGTGATTGGAATCAAACACAACATACATTCAAAAGTTTAATCAAATACTTCATTGATTAGTGGAATTGACTTTAATCATACAACATTTTATTTTTAGTGTCCCAAACAATTAACCTAATGTAATTTACATTTTAAACGAAAATATGAAAGAAAACAAGACACAGAAAAACAGAAAAAGATAATGGGACAAAGAAAAGATAATGCAATTGGGACATAAAAAGAGAGTTGTTCTTATAAAAAAATAAATATTTATTTAGACTTTTATAAAAAGGTCAGTATATGTTCCATATAAAAATAAAATCAAATATATTTATCCGAGACGCTATCTAGGTTACAAACCTTTTCTTAGAACGGTTGTTTCCAATGAAAAAGGTAGTTGCCTACGTTATGGAAAAATTAGCCGAAGATAATATTGTTATTTCTAAAATTTGAAATATGAGATTGACAATTATGATGGTTTGATGGAAGGTAGCAATGACCAAATTGCTAAAGGTGCCCATCCCGGTTAGACGAGCGGTTCTGGCTTCCAATTTTTTTACTTTTCTGTGTCTTGTTCCCTTTCATATTTTCATTTAGATTATTAGTGTTATCTTCTTCTTCAATGATATATTACATTGATGGGATCAACCTTCAAAAGTTATAAAAAGAGAGTTGTTCTTCTAAAAAATGTAAATGACATTATTTCAGTTGGAGTTGAGTTTCTGCCACGACTATTGGTTCAGTGGATGCTATAGATTCAAGTTCCTCCCTTTTACCAAAAAGGATACTCATAAGCCTGTGGACTACTATGTGTGGATGAAAAACAATCACACTATTGCAGATTATGTCATCAAACCACCTACTTTTATTGATCAAGAAAATGAGTGAGTATATTTACACCTTGTTGTTTTAGATTTGACATAACATTGTTGTGTTGGTAACTTCTGTTTAAGCAATGTTTTTTTATTTAGTCAATTTACTACTGTACTGAAACTCTGTCTCTAAACATTTTTACATTTTGAGACACACCCGCCATGAAGCACTGTTCTTCTAATAAGCCTAATTACAAAACAAATACAGCAGCAAATTCCCCAAATAATTACCCGTGTTCTTCATACCTTCAATAAATAGTTGCCTTAACTCTAACATCAATATTTTCTCAGATTCATTGACCACATTTAACCCATTGGCCACAGAATTAATGAGCTAAAAAATTGGCCTTCACCACTGAATTAAATTTGTACCAAAAATTGATAACCTGCATGGGTGTACTAAATTTATTGTTACTTTTGAACCCTATATTCAAATGAATTATTGTTTTTAATTTGTTTACATATTGGATTAAGGTAAAGAAAAACATTACAATAAAAATTTAAAAATATGTATAAATAAGGATACAAATATAACCTTCTCTTTTTCGTAAGTTTTTTTCCACATTTTTATTCAAAAAGCTCCATAAAACAATAATCATAAATCGAACAATAATAATTTTTGTTTTTTATATACATGTAAACTAATAACTAATAAAATAATTTGGTATGATAGTCCTCGAAGCAATCAGGGACGTTCAGGGTCACTACCAAAAGCCTAGAACCATTCGCAATTTTGAAGAAATTAAATGGCGGCTGGCTGCCTACAAAATTTGGAGTACAAATATCAGGGAAAAAACATAAGAAACATATTATTGCCAATTCTATGAAATTAATGATTAATTACCTACAGAGCGTTCGGCATTTGAAATTTTATTAAAAAATGTCATTATCGTGCTCGTTTTCCGTTTTTTGGCGGACCTACTGTAGCCCGTCAGGGTACCGGGGTTTGTGGTTAAGTACCTGAGTTGCACTCCTGTCAGGCTGCCGGGGTTTGTGGTCAATGGGTCAAAAGGAGTATCATATCAATGATATAAACTGTTCATACATATTTCTTGTCACTCACATATACATACACGCTTACACACTACACATGAAACCTGGTATTCAACACCTTGGGACTGGAGCACTGCATTTGCAGCGTTGCCTATGCACGGTATGAAGCACTGCATTTGTGCACTGCAGTGTTGACCATTTACATTCATCTCACCTTCGGATTTTACCTCTACTGGGTTAGTTAAAGACAAAAATAAAAATGTCACTTTATCAAGTATGGTATTATATATGTATGTTGACTTTGACCTGTTGAATGTCAGATGGTATTTTGAAAAACCACACGAATTTTACCTTTTTGCTTTCTGGTCAAATCTAATATACAAGGTGTCCGGAAACTCGTAGTACAAGCGGGAAACTGGAGAATCCACATCACATTTGGAGTCGATTTTGTGGTTTAACTTTTTTTGATTTGAGCTTTCGTTTTCGAGTAAATCGGGTCCGAAGTTTGAATTTTTTAGGTTAAATTTGAAAAAAATTTTCACTAGGGGGTTGATTTCAGCTGTGTAATGTCTTATAAAATGCAACGAAGGGTAAACCGGGCTTAAAAATTTTTTTAACCCTTTAGTTGCCGAAAAAATGGAAAAATAGAAAAAAAATAATATTAAAATCGAAATGTTTAGATCGAAAAAAATAAGTTTTTTGGGTTCTCTACGTGATGTAGATTCACCAGTTTCCCGCTTGTACTACGAGTTTCCGGACACGTTGTATAAAATTCTCGTGTCACGGTGTTTGTTGCCATACTCCTCCGAAACGGCTGGACCAATTTTGATGAAATTTTGTGTGCTTATCTGGTAGGTCTGAGAATCGACCAACATCTATTTTTCATACCCCTAAAAGTAAAGGGTGTTCCACTTCGAAGAAAATTATTTTCCCCATACATTTTGTATGGAACGAATTCTCCTATTTTGAAAGAACTGGAGCAATATTGTAAGGGGTATAATATTGAACTGTACGTGAATAAAGGGTGTTCCACTCCGAAGAAAATTATTTTCCCCATAAATTTTGTATGGAACGAATTCTCCTACTTTGAAAGAACTGCAGCAATAATGTAAGGGGTATAATATTGAACTGTGCGTGAATAAAGGGTGTTCCACTCCGAAGAAAATTATTTTCCCCATACATTTTGTATGGAACGAATTCTCCTATTTTGAAAGAACTGCAGCAATATTGTAAGGGGTATAATATTGAACTGTACGTGAATAAAGGGTGTTCCACTCCGAAGAAAATTATTTTCACCATAAATTTTGTATGGAACGAATTCTCCTACTTTGAAAGAACTTCAGCAATACGTAAGGGGTATAATATTGAACTGTGCGTGAATAAAGGGTGTTCCACTCCGAAGAAAATTATTTTCCCCATACATTTTGTATGGAACGAATTCTCCTATTTTAATAGAACTGCAGCAATATTGTAAGGGGTATAATATTGAACTGTACGTGAATAAAGGGTGTTCCACTCCGAAGAAAATTATTTTCCCCATAAATTTTGTATGGAACGAATTCTCCTACTTTGAAAGAACTGCAGCAATATGTAAGGGGTATAATATTGAACTGTGCGTGAATAAAGGGTGTTCCACTCCGAAGAAAATTATTTTCCCCATACATTTTGTATGGAACGAATTCTCCTATTTTAAAAGAACTGCAGCAATATTGTAAGGGGTATAATATTGAACTGTACGTGAATAAAGGGTGTTCCACTCCGAAGAAAATTATTTTCCCCATAAATTTTGTATGGAACGAATTCTCCTACTTTGAAAGAACTGCAGCAATATTGTAAGGGGTATAATATTGAACTGTGCGTGAATAAAGGGTGTTCCACTCCGAAGAAAATTATTTTCCCCATTCATTTTGTATGGAACGAATTCTCCTACTTTGAAAGAACTGCAGCAATATTGTAAGGGGTATAATATTGAACTGTGCGTGAATAAAGGGTGTTCCACTCCGAAGAAAATTATTTTCCCCAAACATTTTGTATGGAACGAATTCTCCTATTTTGAAAGAACTGTAGCAATATTGTAAAGGGTATAATATTGAACTGTGAACCGGGGGAGGGGGGAGGGGGGAGGGGGGAAAGAAACTCAGGAAGGGGGGTTAGCGGGACGGGGAAGGGGAGAAGTGGAGTGGGGAGAGGGAGAGGGAACGCGAGAGGGGAAAGGATACGCAGGAATTTATATTAGTGTATTTATTATTTGATATTAGTATATTTATTATATTTTTAATATTAATAATAATAAATCATATTAGTAATTCAAACCGGTGTCACTTCTGACCCGATGAGAACGAAGCCGGCCTCTTTTCTCTAATTTTAAATTTTTTACTAATCAATTACTGTTAGATATTGTTACTACAAACATGATTCACGGTCCATGCGGTAATTTGAATCGTTCATCGCCTTGCATGGTAGACGGAAATTGTACATAGGGTTTTATTAAAGATTTCACCAACGATACGGTCACACATGTTGAAGGATATGCAATATATCGTCGAAGAAATACCGATAATGGCGGACAATCATTCATTAAAAATATCAGTAAAGTAGACATTGACATTGACAATCGTTGGGTGGTACCATATGCAGTATGCACCTCTGTTGAGTAAAACATTCATAGATCTTAATTATTGGAGTAAGTAAAAAAGTTATAGACCCTCCAATATTTAGTTCACAACACAAAAATCGCTTTCCTGAACAAAAGTAAAACGTGGACTCCCGTGGTTTATCCCTTCAGCTACAGAAATGTGATATTTTTATTAACTTTTAACTGAAGATTTCTAAAATTTACATATTCAGAGTTGGAGTATGTTGATGTACATATATGAATATATATTTTTAAACCACAATATATTTCATTGGAGTTCCTTATATATATTTATATCTACGTAAGGCCAAATTCAAAAATTTGTAAAATATGTTGTGTAAAGTGTTTTATATACCTACCTTTTTTAGATGTCATTGTAGTGATGGAGCCAGCCGGATTTTTTTAGTAAGTGAAAAAAATTTAGGTTAAAAATGAATACTTTATTCAATTAGAAAATTCCCTGCAATTTTCTCCTGTTTTCGAAAATTTAGGTACCTACATCTATCGGTTTATCTCTTAAGTGCATTTAGTACCTGCCACTTTGACTTATTGAAAAATGTATTCGAAAAATACTCACTTAAAATTGACGTATTTAAAAAACAAAATGATAAGAGTTCTAAAATAAATTGAATTCTGAAAGTTGTGTAAAGTTGTCACATGTTGAAATGTTATATTTTGGATTCATGATTTAAATTAAAACGTATACGTGTTTAATAAATATACGTGTTTTATTATTGTGAAAGGTAAGTCAAATAATAAGCAAACGAATACAATATCAAGTTACTGCTTTTTAACCAATAAGTATTTCAAAATGATTGATTTATATGATCTATGTACAGTCAACAATGCCAAAAAGACGTAAAGGGTCCAATTTGAGTCATCAAACAATCAAATCTAGAGTCATGCAAGATATAAGAGCACAAATATCAGGCGAACAAATCCAACAAAACAATGCAGATGTGTGTGTAAACATGGCGCAGTTACGTGAATCACTATCGCAAGAGGCACGAGATGAACGAAATCAACAAAGACAGTTAGAACGAAGAGAATCACGCAGATTCGTAGTCAACAACCGTCGAGCAATTGACCAACAACGCCAACAAGTACATCGAGCATTTACATCAGATTCATTCCTTCGACTAGCATTCCAGTATGAGCCTGATGTTGAATATTATGCTCATTCCAAAGTGGTCATTGGTACTTTGGGCAAGGAATGCCCGCATTGTCATGCACTTAAATTTAAAAATGAGCCAGTCGGGATGTGTTGTTCATCAGGAAAAGTGCAACTAACGGAAATTGAAACACCACAGGAACCATTGCACGGCTTACTTATCGGTACGGATCCAGATTCTAGCCTGTTCCTAAAATCAATTCGCACATTCAATTCATGTTTTCAAATGACATCGTTCGGAGCAAAAGAAATAGTTCAAAATATTTCTGCAAACGGTCAAAAATTTAATTCAACGTTCAAAATCAAAGGCCAAGTTTATCACAAAGTGGGCTCATTGTTGCCAATGCCAAACGAAACTCATAAATTTTTACAAATTTACTTTATGGGTGGCGAGGACTCCGGATGTGCACTCGCCAATCGCGTGAATGCACGTTGCAACTACAATAACATCCATTCAACTTTTGCCAGGCGCATCGTCGGCGAGCTGGACGATCTGTTAAATGAGCACAATGAATTGTTGAAATTATTCAAATCACACATGCCCAAGCTAAAAAGTGACAATCACGCTATTGTAATCAATCCTGATAGAACACCAGCTGGAGAGCATATACGTAGATTCAACGCACCAGTTGTTGAAGACGTTGCTGGAATCATGGTTGGCGACCGTACAGCTGCGCGACAAATCGTGATTCGAAGAAGAGATAATAATCTTCAGTTCATTGTTGATACCCACCGTTCATATGACGCTCTCCAATATCCGCTAATTTTCTGGAAGGGACAAGACGGATATTGCATAAACATTAAACAACGGGATCCCGTAACAGGTAAATCATTCATAATTAAGAAAATAATTAATTTATTATTAAAGAATAAATCGTAAATTAATTTAAATATATATTATTATAGGAGCCGAAACAAACAAGAACGTTAGCTCGAAAGATTATTATGCGTATCGTTTGATGATTCGACGCGGTCAAGACAACATCATTTTACGATGTCGTGAGCTTTGCCAACAATTCATGGTGGACATGTACGTGAAGATAGAGAGTGAACGACTACGATACTTGCGACATAACCAACAGAAGCTGCGTGCGGAAGAATATATTCACCTGCGAGATGCTATTGCGAACAACGCTGATACTACCGAAATTGGTAACTCTGTCATTCTACCATCATCGTACATAGGTAGTCCACGTCACATGCAAGAATACATACAGGATGCTATGACTTTCGTGCGCGAATATGGACGACCGTGTTTTTTTATTACTTTCACATGACATTGACATTGACAATCGTTGGGTGGTATCATATTCCCCTCTGCTGAGTAAAACATTCAATGCTCATATTAATGTTGAGTTCTGCAGTTCGGTGAAGAGCATCAAATATATTTGCAAGTATGTGAATAAAGGAAATGATATGGCTGTATTTAGAATTGAAAATAGTAATCTAAATGCTCCTCCTGTAAATGAAAATGATGAAATAACGAATTACCAAATTGGCCGGTATATCAGCTCCAATGAAGCTGTCTGGCGTATCTTCGGTTTTCCAATTCATGAACGAAATCCAGCAGTTATCCATTTAGCTGTGCATCTTGAAAACGGCCAGCGCGTATTTTTCACGAACGAAACAGCGCTTGATCGTGCTATAAATCCACCAAAAACTACACTCACCGAATTTTTTCAATTGTGTAATCGTGCGGATGCTTTTGGTGCCTTCGCACAAACACTGCTCTATTCAGAAGTACCACGCTATTTTACATGGGCTCAATCGAAAAAATGGATGCCCCGTAAGCAAGGCACACCAGTTGATGCATGCCCCGGTTTATTCAAATCAAATAATTTGGGTCGTGTATATACAGTCAATCCAAGGCAGACTGAATGCTTTTATCTGCGACTGTTGTTGGTTAATGTCACCGGACCATTGTCATTTCAAGATGTACGGAAAGTAAAAGGACAACAGTATCAAACGTTTAAAGATGCATGCCTTGCACTAGGCTTGCTAGAAGACGACAATCATTGGGACAATATGCTTGCTGAAGCAGCATTAAACTGCACAGGAACACAAATTCGTCTACTATTTGCTATAGTACTGACGACATGTTTCCCGGCCCGAGCACAAATGTTGTGGGATAATCACAAAGATTCAATGACTGATGATATATTGTATCGACATCGTACAAGGTGCAACGATCTAACGATATCATTCAGTGACGCAATGTACAATGAAGCATTGATCGCTATCGAGGATCATTGCATTGCCATTGCGAATTTAAGAATCAGTCATTTTGGTATGAGTTCACCAAATCGAAGTGCATCTGATTTAATCAACACAGATATGAATCGTGAACTGCAGTATGATACTGTAGAATTGGCAGCGATTGTTACTCGAAATGTTCCACTACTAAATGATGAACAAAAAATAATTTACGACTGCATTATGCTGGCAGTTTCGGCAGGGCAAGGGGGATTCTTTTTTTTAGATGCACCAGGTGGAACTGGCAAAACATTCCTTATTTCGATAATTCTTGCCGAGATACGATCAAAAAATGGCATTACATTGGCAGTTGCATCATCTGGCATTGCAGCAACTTTATTAGATGGAGGCAGAACAGCTCATTCAGCATTTAAGCTGCCATTAAACATTCAAAATAACCCAGATGCAGTGTGCAACATAAAAAAACAATCGTCCATGGCCACAGTGCTGAAACAGTGTAAAATTATAATTTGGGATGAATGCACTATGGCACACAAACATTCGCTTGAGGCATTGGATAGGACATTGAAAGATATAAAAAATAACGACAAAATATTTGGCGGCACTCTGTTACTCCTTTCAGGTGATTTCAGACAGACCCTTCCCGTTATTCCACGTTCAACGTACGCTGATGAAATCAACGCTTGCTTAAAATCATCGCGACTGTGGCGTTATGTTGAAAAAGTACAGCTGACAGTGAACATGCGAGTTCATATGCTTCAGGATCCATCCGCCGAAACTTTCTCAAAACAACTGTTAGATATTGGCAATGGAAAAGTTGCTGTACATGAAAATACTGGATGCATAAAATTACCGACGGATTTCTGCACAATCATCAACTCGCAAAATACTCTCATCGATAAGATATTTCCCAATGTACATACACAATACAAAAATCTTGAGTGGCTGGCAGAAAGAGCGATTTTGGCAGCAAAAAATGTGGACGTCAATGAATTGAATTCCAAGATACAACAGTTGTTGCCAGGGGACTTGGTGTCATACAAATCTATCGATGCAGTTTGCGATGCCAATGAAACTGTGAATTATCCAATTGAGTTTTTGAATTCATTGGATCTGCCGGGCATGCCACCGCACAATTTACAATTGAAGGTTGGATCTCCGGTTATTTTGCTTCGTAATTTGAACCCACCACGGCTTTGCAATGGCACAAGATTAGTCATTAAAAAATTAATGAAAAACGTTATCGAAACCACCATTTTGAATGGCAAGTTCCGAGGCGAAAATGTATTGCTGCCACGAATCCCTATGATTCTTACAGATGCACCAATTGAATTTAAACACATTCAATTCCCAATTAGATTGGCATACGCAATGACGATCAATAAGTCACAAGGCCAAACGTTGTCTGTTTGTGGCTTAGATTTGGGTACACCATGCTTTTCCCACGGACAACTATATGTTGCATGTTCTCGCGTGGGAAAACCATCCAGTTTGTTTGTATTGGCTAAAGACGGACTGACCAAAAATATTGTACACTCCATTGCGCTGAGAGATTAATCTTTGTTTATTTTTTAATTGCCATAATTAGTAGTAATATTCCTAGAAATAATGTATATGGCAAAACAACGTTTGCCGGCTCAGCTAGTATCCATATAAAAACAATGGAATTGCTTTTTTTGCAATTGTTTTCTGTTTACCAGATAATATATCTTATTATTTTATTTGTTTATTTATAACTTCTCACCTTACATATAGTATGTTCTTATTTTTTACTTTTACATACAAAATAATTAACCTCACTAGGACTAACAGCCTGTATTGAGGTTAATATTTATAAATTTGAGTGATTTTACACATACATAAAACTAAAATACATAACATTACATTTAAAACACTAAAATATTATAATAAAGTAAGAAATAAAAATATCATATTAGTGACCAGATGGGTAATTTATTAAGTATGATTTGTAACAATATAGACCATAAATAAATCTTTAATGACTATACCCACCAAGAAACAAAGCTAGTTCAAAACATCTAGGGTGACACTCCAATTTTGGCAAATGGAACTCAAATAAAATCTATTTATTTAAATAAAAGCTTATTATTTAAAAAAAAAACAAATATTATTAAAAAACAAACCTTATTATTTAAAATTTAAAAATTGAAAACTTATTATTTAAAAAAGGACAAGGATGAAAAAATAGTATGCCAATCCTCTGTCAACACAAATATCTTAACATTCTTTTTAAATTTAGCTAATGAATTGGAAGCTTTTATGAAATCTGGCAGAATATTAAACATAAGTGGGGCTTGGTATAAATAATTTCTTTGGCCAAAAGATGTTTTAGTATGTATTGCCATAAAGTTCATTGTTGACCCAACTCTAGTGGTATGGATTTGTTGGGTTCTTTCTGCAGATTTAGTATTGATAAAAAATCTACAAATTATTTTAGTGATGTACAACTGTTTTATACACATAACATTAGATTCCTTGTAAAGTAGTTTAGATGGATAACGAAAAAAATTTTTGTACATGACTTTAAGAATTAATTTGTGAGCAATATTTAGTGGTTCTACATTGGACTTTAGACAGGATCCCCAGCATACTATATTGTAAGAAAGTCGAGATTGGACTAAGGCATAATAGACAGATTTTAATTTCTCTTTATCCAATATATGACGAAGTTCTTTAAAAATGTAGGTAAGTCTCCTGATATTTTTGTTAACATATCAATATGGTCGTTCCATCTCAAATATTTATCAATATTTACACCTAAGTACCTTATACAGTCTACTCTTTCCAAAGGGTGGCAATTACAATTACAATTTTGCAGACAATTGTGTATAATTAGATTATGAGTGTTGGAAGGCTGACTTTTTGATGATATGCTAAAAGTTACACATTTTGTTTTTGATGAATTCAAAGTTAAGATGTTATTATTTAGCCAACTCTTTACTATTCTTAATCCTGATGCGGATCTCGTGTCGAACAAGGAGAATCTCAAATGCCTTAGGAAATTTACAAGGATTTGGGTTGAGAGATGGCCTGAACTTAGAGTCGAAGATTAAATTTAACTTCATTATGTGTTTAGGATCCAGGTGTAATTGCTCCTGGCATCCACGGTCACCCTTTTACAATATTTATACTACTACTACTGCCCGGATATTACGCACTACATTTTCTTATTTCACACTGAAACTGTTTACTCACGTATTATGTTTTGTATTAATATATATCATGTTTTCTTAGGTACCATCTTCAACAACCTCTTTAACATCTAAAGCTTGTCTATTACTTGTTTTAGTACTTTGTTTTTTTTTTTTCCTTTTTAGATATTATCAATAACCTTACGCGTATCCTAACTATACTTGCATTTTTCTAGCACTCTTTTTTCTAAATCTAAGATTAACAAGTTTTTCTTGTCTGGATTTGTATCGTTCAAGGAGCCGGAACTGAACTACCATCTCATTTTTGTATTGTCCTACACCCCATCAAGGGGGTGGACTAGATCTATGTCCGTGCAACAACCGAGAAGATGACTCCCAAGGTAGCCGCTGCATAACCCGCCCGCGCCTCCCCCGTCGCCATGAGCGGGCCAGAAGACCAACCGTAGCGGACCGGTGCCCTTCCGCCCTGCCTCCGGTGACCCGATGCTCTCTTTTATCCCTAGTGTCTTCAGGTCTTTCCACCCTTAATCCCAACACTTTCTTCGAGGTCCTACCGGGAAGCCGGCTTAGGGGCGCGGACACCGAGTCTCGCTTGCGACTGAACTGATGGCTCCGCTTATCCTCGACGGGACTGCCGGATGACTGTAGCTCAGCTGCTTTGGTTAAGTCAAACAATCTCATCATAATATGTATTTTTTTTTATTCTATTAATTTTTCTCCCTACATATTAACAAACTTTTATTTCAGCTACATCAGGTGGCGGAGATGAGACGTTATACTGTGAAATAAATAACTAACAACATGTACGCACTCGCATACTGCCTGCTAACAATGTATGCTCGGACATTGGGGGTCTAGAGTCATTTTAAATAATAAGTAGCTTCTTTATAAATAAAAAATTAGAGTCCTGACGAGTACGGTGAAGGAGGAAACCATCTCTTTCCTTAGAACGCCGTGGGAAAGTGGTGGGCAACCTCCAATATTCTTAATCCTGAATCACATTTGTCAAAAGCATCTTTCCAGGTTTTACCTTCAAATATTAAAGCAGTGTCGTCAGCGAAACTCACAATATTACCTGGAATATCTAAATTACACAAATCATTAATGTAGATTAAGAACAATATTGGTCCAAGTACACTACCTTGTGGAACCCCAAAAGAAATTTGTTTACTTGTGCTTAAATTATCATTTATCTCTACTTGTTGTGTTCTATCGCTAAGATAGGATTTAAACCAACTTAATGCTGTACATTGAATGCCAAGAGAAGATAATTTTTTGAGGAGTAATCCATGGGAAACCGTGTCAAATGCCTTTGATAGATCTAAGAACACAGCTAAGACTTTGTTTCCATAATCTAGGGCACTAGTGACTTTCGACAATACCATCAACACTGCATCACTCCTTCCTTTATTTTCTCTGAAACCAAACTGATTGCTAGAGAGTAATTTATTTGTTTCTAAGTGTTAAATACAGACTCGAGTGTAGGCGAGGTTATTTATAAATAATGCGCGTATTGGCGATATGGATATTTATTATAAGTAATGGCTATAAATACGTCCTAGCTAACGTGTTGGCGGTTGGAAAAAGAGAGTGAGGAGAGGCCTGCATCTCCTTTTATATGCGGGATCACCTGTCTCGCTCTTGTATGGCCGGAAACAGGTGTGCCACCCTAAAACCTCTCTCACATCCTCCCCTACTTAAACGGGAGAATCCTGGCTACATAAGTGATACCTATAGCTACATATTTCATACAATATATTTTATATTTCATATTTCACATTTAAAATTAACACATTACATTTAAAATTAACAAAACATTTGTTTTTGTTCTTTCTGTTTCCCTTCTGTCCATTTCTGTCCATTTCGACTGCGAAGTGCTGTCACCTGGGCCGAAGCCTTCCTTGCCATGGGTTAGACCTGAAACATGGAGAAACAGAATTAGAGACACTTCTATTACGTAACATACCGGAGAGATCTAATTCGTCCGTCGACAATTCCAACGTGTCAGACGCGAATTCCTGGTTATCTTCCTCCTGCCATGAAACATGTAATTCCTTTAGCTGGTCTAAATGTCTTTTCCACACCATATTAGACTTGTTAATTTTTATGAAATATATTTTACTACCTTTTTTATCCACAATAACCCCAGGGACCCATAACCTATTACCCTGAGATCTGAAATCTCTAGTCATTACTTTCTGACCTATATTAAAACCTGATTTAACTCTACCCTTATATTGTCTTTTCTGATTGTTTTGGCTCTGAGTAACCTTTTTTATTACTTTGTTTCGTCGAGTAGAACCTGAACTACCCGTTCTATCCTCAATTTTCCTTGGAATCAGAGAGTCAAATACTGTTCTAATTTTTCTACCCATTAATAATACAGATGGCTCACATCCTGTTGTTGCGTGAACTGTATTCCTATAGTCTGCTAAAAAGTTACCTAACTTTTCTTTATAATCTGAAGGAAATCCATTATGTTTACAAATTTTTTTAAGGAAATTTTTACAAGTCTTTACTGTAGCTTCAGCTTGCCCGTTGCTACTAGGGTGATTGACTGGACTAGTGATATGTTCTATCCCATTTTCCTTACAAAAATTTTCAAAATCCTCAGAACAAAAACACGTACCATTATCACTAACTAAAGTTGCAGGAAAACCAAATTGCGAAAATAATCTATGAAGTATTTCGATATTTTCTTTTGAAGACAGACTGTTTACTTCCAGACACTCAATCCACTTTGAAGAAGAGTCTACCACCACTAAAAAATTTTTGTTATATAAACTACCATGATCAATATGTACCCTGAACCATACTTCAGGTTCATATGGCCACACTGCTAAAGAACTCTTTTGTGATTCTGGTTTAATTTCTAAACAATCTCTACAATTTTCCGTTATTTTCTCCAAATCTTGATTAATTTTTGGCCACCAGACAAAGCTTTTTGCAATACCTTTAGTCTTAAAAACCCCTAAATGAGATCTATGTAACATCTTTAAAACCTCTTGTCTTAAAGACTCAGGTACAACAACCCTATGTTGATATAAAACACACCCATTTATCAAAGACAATTCTAACCTTTTTTCCCAAAAAATTCTAATAAAGTTACCACTTTGTGCCTTTTTTACTGATGCTGGCCAACCTTCGATAAGAAAATTTTTTACTTGACCTAACACATCATCCTTTTCGGTTTCGCTTTTTATCACGTCTAAAGACAAATTAAACCCATTATTCTCGAAATAATTAATGTAATCAGACTCTATCTCATCTTCACAGCTAACCTTTTCAATCGGACACCTGCTCAGAAAGTCTGAACAATTATTTTTCGATTTTACATATTCAATTTTAAAATTAAACGAACCTAACATAATAGCATATCTCTGTAACCTTGACGCGGCAATCTTAGGTACTTCTTTATTTTCACCTAAAATTCTCACTAACGGCTGATTATCCACAGCTAAAATAAATTCTCTGCCGTACAAATATTGATAAAACTTTTTAATTCCAAAAATAATTGCTGTTGCTTCAATATCTAGAATAGAATAATTCTTTTCCGCTTTAGTTAAAGTTCTGCTTGCGAACCCAATCGGTCTTTCTACGCCATTTTGAAACCTATGAAGTAATGTTGCTGCTACCCCATTAAAACTACCATCTGTGACAAGTTTCACAGGTATATTTTCGTCAAAATGCGTTAAAATCCTATCCGAAGTTAATATTCTTTTAATTATCGCAAAACTATTTTCTTGTTCCGTACCCCATTGAAACTTAACATCTTTTTTAAGTAATTCGTATAATGGTGACAATATATTTGCCATATTTGGAATAAAATTACGATAATAACTAATCATACCTAATAAACTTCTTAAATTATTTAAATCACTAGGTGCTGGTGCATTTAAAATGGCTTCTTTATTCCGTTCACACGGTTGAATCCCTTGTTCACTTATTTTATAACCTAAAAACTCAATAACTTTTAAATTGAATTCACACTTGTCACTATTCACTGTTAGATTACAATGTTTCAACCTTTCTAACACGACACATACGTTTTTCTCTAAATCGTCTTCGTCTTCCCCTATCACGATAATATCATCCAAATAAAACGTCATGTTCTGTAATCCTGACAAACAATTTGCCATTGCCTTTGCAAATATAGCTGGCGCGGGAGATAACCCGTACACTAACCGCTTATACTGAAACAATCCTAAATGGGTATTGATTGTTGTAAAACGCCTACACTCCTTTTTTAAAACAAATTGACTATACGCCGATTTAAGATCGATTTTTGCAAAAACTTTCCCACCATTTACTTTCGTTAATAGCTCCTCTATCCTAGGTAATGGATATTTGTCAACTAATAACTGATTATTCACTGTCGATTTATAATCACCACATAATCTAATACTACCGTTTTTCTTAATTACTGGAACAATTGGACTTGCAAACTCACTAAACTGGACTTGTTCTATAATACCGTCTGACAGTAAACTATCTAACTCCCTTTCGACTTTTTCTTTCAAAGCGAACGGCATAACTCTGTGATTACGAAATATCGGAATAGCGGTCTCTTTTAAAGTTAAATTCACTTCGTACTTATTAAATTTTCCTAGTTTATCCGTAAAAACTTCCGGGAATTTTTTTACTAATCGCTGCTTCAAAGTATTCTGTTTTATACTGTTTACGATTCCGTTAATCCCGACGTTAAAAAGATTCATAAAATCACGCCCCACTATCGATAACGAAGCACTTGTGACAACAACAAATTTCAAATTGTGACACTGACCGTTAAATTCCACTTGTGGCGTAATTGTACCTACCACTTTCACGAGCGTATTGTCAAAACCCCGTAGACTAATGTCTTCGTGCACTAGCTTGATTCTACTGAATTTACTGAAATAACACTCCTTGGAAATTACGCAACAAGATGCTCCAGAATCTACCATGAATTTACTCTTGATCCCGTCTAGTGAAACTTCAATAAAAAATGGTTCGACACTATTAACTTCACCCAACTTTGTGTCCGACAACAAAGTATTCACACTCTTACGTGTTGAGGAACGCTTGCACTGTTTTGCGAGATGACCCTTCGTACTGCAAATTTTACATAAATAATTTTTATATCTACATTCCGTCGCGATGTGATTATTGTGACCACAAACGGTACAATTTTGTTTCACAGCGTTCGCTGGCGACTGTGACCGTGCCCTGTTGCTATGCCCGAAACGCTTCACGTCTCTGTCTTTCACACGCGAATTATTAAAAGAGAGTCGACCGGCCTTGAGCTGTACATTAGCGTAAACCGTATTATCAACTCGGGACTGCGCTTGAGTTGAAGCTACGAGGTCAATGCACTCGGCGACTTGTAAACATTTATCGAACGAGTGTAATTCACCCTCGAGAAATAATTTTTCCCTTACCTTTCCTGGTTTACAACCCAAAACAAAGAAATCCCTTAAATTTACTGATAAACTATTCCCAAATTTGCAATTAGTAGAAAGAGACTTTAACCGCACTGCAAACTCACGGATTGATTCGTCATTTCTTTGTTTAGCACTGTAAAACTTAGATCTCTCTTCAAAAAAACATTTCGTTGAACAACAATACTCATCAAGTTTAGATATCAAATCTTCTAACTTAATATCTGTTACCTTTTTAGGAATGCACAAATTAACCAATAAGGAAAAACAATCATCTTTCAATGCATTCAGGAAAATAGCCCTTTTTTTATCATCCGATGCAAACTTTTCATCATTCACGAGGAGAAATTGTCCGAGGCGGACCTTGAAGTTCTCCCAGTTCCCGTCACGCAAACTGAAGGACTCCAATCCTCGAGACTCCATGTTCCCAATGCCCAGAAGGTACCCAAATAGAGAGAAAGAAAACAGAAAAAACAAAAACTTCCCAATGAGGCTTCTTCTTCTGCCGTCTGCTCCCTGGACCCTGCTCCGGAAACTGCTCCTTGACCCTGTGAATTGATGGCTCCTTCCAGACCCGTCACACAGTAACACCGATGGCTACCCCAGATCACTCCTGCGACCTGGATCTCCGATCCTTGACCCTCAGAGATGTCGATTGACGCTGGACCTCCCGTGCTTCCCCCTTCCGAAAAGCTGGCTGGCTCCAGTGTCTTCTTGCACTTCACTCCTTGCAGTGAAGTGTTGGAATAATTTCGGTCCGGCCTTTCTTACCGACCCGAAATAATATTGTTACCGCGTATTTTTGCCAAATTTTTGTGCCAAATTTTTTTGCGCGTCGATTCTTTACGCGATCTGCCGTATTGTCAGAATCGTGTACCGTAGGCTGCGCCACTGTTAAATACAGACTCGAGTGTAGGCGAGGTTATTTATAAATAATGCGCGTATTGGCGATATGGATATTTATTATAAGTAATGGCTATAAATACGTCCTAGCTAACGTGTTGGCGGTTGGAAAAAGAGAGTGAGGAGAGGCCTGCATCTCCTTTTATATGCGGGATCACCTGTCTCGCTCTTGTATGGCCGGAAACAGGTGTGCCACCCTAAAACCTCTCTCACACTAAGAATGATACCAATCTCGACTTAGCCAATCTCTCTATTACTTTTGAAAGCGTGTTGAGTAAGGATATAGGTCTATAATTATTGACATCTAGTTGATCTCCACCTTTAAAAAGAGGAATCACTTTAGCTTTCTTACAGTGATAAGGAAACATCCCACTCTTGAAGCTAATATTAATAATATGAGATATGGGACCAGCTAATTCGGATACATGGAGTTTATATGTCATAACACTTATAGAATCAATACCGCATGAGAAAGACATTTTTAAATCATTTATCACTTTTGTCACTTCAGAAATGTTAGTTGGTTTAAAATCAAAATTATCCCCGGTAATGTGAAGTTCAGATTTAAAATCATTCACAAGACAGGTCTCACTAGTTTTATTATCACTGCACAAATTGTTAGCGAAACTTGGACCAATGTCACTGAAGAAGTCATTAGTAATTTTATTTGGACTCTCTTCCATTGAAGTAATAATATTTGGATACGCGCCATAAATATATTTAAATCCATTTAGGCATTAATTTCTTTAAATTAATAATTTATGCTATGAGACCATGAGGGCGCCATCTATGGTTTTTGTATTATATTGAATTTACCTAAGTGACATTGAAATTCAGTATATTCATGCATTTTCTTACCTCTGTGAAGCAGGCAATTACTTCCGACGGGAGTGTTAATGAAAGCCAACAGATGTCACTCCTAGTCAGTCATTATCAAATAATTCACCCAATAATTGAATTATTGTTGTACCTAAGATTTGGCACGTATTATTAATAGGCAAATTTATATTCATTGTTGAAACTTCCTTGCTGTGCAAAACATCTGTTGAGATTATGCAATACCGCCTTGGCAGAAATCGATATTTTTAATGAAAAGATGTGTCTTTTTGTGTTGGACATCGTGCAAGAGCTGCATTCTCTGAGTGAGTATTGTTTTGTTTTCACTTAGGATTTTTGAATTGCTGGGTAAACTGTTTTGTGTCACATAGGGAAGAGTTCAATTCTCCTTAATTTACATAGGGTAGTCATTCCCTCGTGTCAGGGGCTATTTACACGCCTCTACAATATTATTGATTTTCAATTTTTTTATGGTAGTTTGCTCCTTTTTAAAGTTTATAGCCTCCTTTATAATGTTCCACTGTTGTTTAACACTTCCTCCCCGGACCGGGGTAATGGACTTACACTAACGAGGGTTTTACGCTGTATCTAAGTTGTTTTTTAAATCACATACTCAATAATTTAGGTTATCCTAGAAAAACTATTTGGTTATCGATCTGCATTTAAAAAAAATAATATCGCATTACCATTTTTTTAAATATTAAATAATTTCTATCAAATTCCGGCGGATTATCTGTTCCGCCCCCCCCGCTGCCCCGCTGTTATATCGGCTGGCACTTCCCCGTTCCCATGTCCTGCCGATGAAGATTCCGGGGTCTGGTAGCCGATCAGTAAAAGTTGCTTTTTAGTAGAAAGGTCTGTGTCTTAATAACTGAGTCACGCTGCCTTTGTTACTATTACTTTACCATTTTGCTTTACTTAAAAATTGACGAGAGCAAAAGTGGGCGTTTGCAAACTGGACAATTCAATCCGATGGCAACTAATAACAGAAGGTTTAAATAAAAAGGACAGGATGCAGTTCGCTTACACTACGCATCTAGTATGTTCTTTTTACAATGCTAAAACGTTCGTTTGCTTGTCCGAGATAGTTCTGTCTGGGACATATCCGGTAAACATGTAGGAACAAAATCTAGAGCAAAATACAGTATGGTTAGGGTATACAGCAAATAAATAGTGTTGTCAGTTTTAATTACCAACTCGTTTAATTTTGGCGATAAATAATTCTATGTAAGAACCGACCAGTTTCACCGTGCTACAGACATCTTCAGATTGGTAAGTGCATTTAATCTTTTGCAATGGCATCCGCAATTTTCTGTTTCAGGGGTGTAAAATATTATTTATTGTAGGTACGCAACATTAAAATTTTGCAATTTAATTGTTTGCTTTTATTGATGTAATGAATGTTGAATATATCGGTGTCTAACTGCGTGTTATTGCAGCTTATTATGGGATATTTACACAAGTTGTTAATTTGATTCGTAAATTCTTACATTTTGTGATATATTTTTTTAATATATTTTATAATCTTAATATTTTTTTCCACATAAACATTATGTCCACGTTTTAAAATTTTCACGGCCAAAAGTATTTTCGTTATTTGTTTATGGGGTAGGTATTATGCCGTGTTACGCTACCTCCTTCTTTAGTCAACGTTTCGGACAGTGTGCAGTGTCCATCGTCAGGGCAGATCCGGCAGATGTGTGATGATGGACACTGCAACGCTGTCCGAAACGTTGGCTAAAGGAGGAGGTAGCGTAACACGGCTTAACACCCCCAAAACAAAAAAGTTGTTTACCAATATTTACCTTCTTTTAGGAATAGGTTAGTTCATTATACTTTATGTGTAATTATTTTTGCTAATAATTATTGGTTCATTAAACTCATATTTATTATAGAGTACGTACCTCAAATGAAAAGGTGTTTTTGTTATTTTTTTTTATAAATTTCTTGATTTCACCACGCTGTTACGGTGGTGAATTGGTATGTGGGATATTGTAAAATTAAATAAAAAAATGTGTTCATTACGAATGTCTTTTTCTATTTTCAAATGCAATTTTTCCTATTTTCAACGCGTTTATATATGCATCATTTACGTTAAGGCACTATGTTTTGATGCTAGATGATATCCTAAATCTATATATGTATATAAAAAATGAATCCCTGTTTCTCTCTTTTTTTTTTACAGTGAATACCGCACAAGAATCTCAACTGCTCCCGTCTGGAGCCAGTGAGACTATGGCATCCCCAATTGGGGTATGTTGTGAGGCTGGAGGTAGTGGGTAGGGGAAGGAGGTGGGGAAGAGGAAGGTTGGGAAGTACCTGGCTATTCAGATCTAAAGCTAAAGCCATTTTCAAGCAAAGTTTCAATTCTGAATGGTGGTCTTACACCAGGGCGATACTGATGGTATCTTCCACTCTGGAACATGCCGCAAATATACTATATATTCTTTTTAATGAATTAATTGTGAAATAACACAAATTTATCAAATAAACTTTATTTGCGCATGCCGGGTTCGAACCCGCGACCTCCGGATTGTGAGTCAAGAGTCTTACCCACTGGACTACGGAGGCCGTCCGTTCTCTTGGTCACGCCATAACTTCAGAAAGACTTTACCTATTTCATTCGTCTTTTTTTTAAAGATTTCTAATACTTTGTAGAAGGTTCTTACGGAAAGAAAAATAAAGAAAATTGCGCAAAAAAATAGGTAAATTCAGAAAAATTAACGACTTTTTAACTTCGCACACGAATGTGAATTTAGCAGGCAGTGTTTTTTTTAACAAAAGAATTGTCCGTAGATTTTTAAATTATAGATATTTTAAATAGATACCTATGTTAGGTACGAAATTAGATTGATGGTTCTTATAATATACGAAAATGAATATTTGTAATATATGAAAAACGAAAATTTTGTATAAAAAAAATTGTAATAGGTGGCACACGAGCCAACTTTATTTTCTAACTGAATGAACTGGGGCTGAATATAGGGACGGGGGAACGGGAGGTGGGTGAGGGTAGGCGGGGAAGGTGAAAAGAAAACGCGGGAGAGGAAGGGGATGCGGAAGGGGAACGGGGAAGCAAGTTTAATTTATTTTTAAAATGTCAAATTTATTTCTTTGCATATGGCATTGCAACGCATGCCGGGAATCGGCTAGTGTAAATATTCTAAAAAAATCACAAATTAATTAGCAGATCAAATTTAATACCTACATTAAATATCTAGATATACATATATATATTGTGTACCTACTCTAATATTGTGTACCTACCTACCAAATTTTATTCAATTTTATTCTCTAACAAAAGAATGTCAATTGCCAGCCTGAAGATGTCTATAACAGGATGAAACCGGTACTGGTTAAATAAATATGTGGAAATAAGTTTAAAAATTATTTTAATTTCAATTTAATCTAGATATACCATAAGATTCAAAATATTTAACATCCTAGTTTAGTAGTAGGTAGTAGTTTTCAAAAACCAAGAAAGTAAAAAATAATTATATACATATATCCATCATTTACAGATCACCCTGTGCAACAAACTAGCCATCGACGCGGAGAGTGTAATCGCCAATCGCCAGTCGAGATTCGGAAACAAGGCGTTATGGTGGCTATCGGCCCGCCTTCTCTGTTTTCTATGGAAAAACACGCGTTATGGTCTAAATTTATTAGAATATTAATGATGACCTTATTTATCAAACAATTTAGATAATGACTTCTGAAATATAATGAATATACTTCCCTCTAATTATTACCAAAACAAATTAAAAAAAATTGTATCATTAACACCCTTAAAAAAGCAAAACAAATTGGGGGACCCGAGTGACCCCGCTTCGGATCGTGTGTGATTTTTTTCTTTCCGGGACGAAAAGGTTAATGTTACCATTGACGTCATCTAATTTTCTTCTGAAATATGCTTGTTTTGTTGTTCGTATTATTCTAGAACACCAGTTTCGATATCGCTTATAATATTCAAGCAGTTCTAAGTTATAGATTTCTCTTCTACATCTGTTGTGCAGTTTATCGTGTGTTCTGAGGCATTTGATTAATCCAGCATTTATCCATGGTTTTAGATGTTTCATGATATGTTTCTGTTTTTGTACTGACGTACAACTTTGCAGATGAGTTCTCAAACATTTTATGAAAATATCAGATTGACGTCATTTGTTGACAGAACTCTATCCCAGGATTCTTCCTTTAATTTGGTCTTCAAGAGGTTGTTGTCAACAACAAATTTAGGTTTTACATTATTATTTGAAATTTTTTGTAGATTTAAGCTCATAAACTTCATCAAAATTGCATAATGGTCTGTTATGCCGGTAGTAAAAGCCGCTCCCTGTGGTTTAAATTTTGATTTTGCCATAATGTGATCAATGCAGCTTGATTTGTTAGGAGTTACTCTTGTTGGTGAGTTTATTATGGGCTTCATACCATGAAATGCCAGAAGTGATAGGTATTTTTGTGTTTTTATGTTCTTCAAATCTAGGGTATCAATATTTAAGTCCCCACATAAGATAATCTCCTTATTTTGCAAGGATTCAGATGCAAGAAATTCATTCAATGAGTCGAGAAAGTTGTCTATTTTAGTCTGGGATGGAGATCGATATACAGCTATTAAACATATGGTATTGAATAATTGCATTTTCAAGCAGTTTGCACTGGGAAGAGAAATTTCCTCAACAGTTACCTGAATGTTTTGCCTTACATAGATAACTACTCCATCATTTTGCAAATTGTTTATAATTGTTTTGTAAACTACGTACTCTGGAATGCTAGGCATATTAATTACACTGCTCAGCCAAGCTTCTGTAAAGACTAGTACTTCCGGAAGATGATTAATGCAATCCAGCATAGAAACAGTTTCATCAAAATTCTTGCTTATATTTCTAATATTCATGCATAGTAAAGAAAATTTAGAATCTTTCAAAAAAATTTTGCAAGATAATGAATTTTCAAAAGTTATGTTAGGTTCAATATTGTCATTCATATTAATTATGTTTTCTAAATCATCCATTTTTATTTTTTTTTTCCAATTTAAGTTTCAGACTTTGGGAGATGATTACGACAATTTATTCAAATCATCTTCGTGTTTGACGATTTGAACTCTTGAAGACAGTTCTTGGTTCTTTTTCACACAAATTTTATTATTCCGAAACCACACAAATTGAAATTTAGCTTCTTTAGCTTTTTGTTTAGTTTTCCAAAGAAGGGTTTTGGAATATGATGATAGAACTTCTCCAATGAAGATGTTCCTGTCCTTCAATTGCTTTATACTTCTGCGTGCGTTGAGAAATTCTGATTAGGACTTTTCATCTTTAAAATGGATGATCATTCTCTGAGCTCCGGATTTATTAATAGTTTTATCAGGATATTGAGTAACTTTATTTATTCTACCTGGTTCAATCGGAATGTCAAATTTTTTATTGAATCTTTCCACGGTATCCACAGAATTTTCATTCATCAAGGTTTCTACCCCAGACAATTCAGCACAATTATAGCTTTCATTTTGTTGTTCTACATCAGCTAGACGAATTTCTAAATTTTTTATTTTTAGATCTTTGATAGAATTTGCATTTTCTAAGTTATCCATAATTTTTTTTTAATTGCATCATATTTCCGATATTATTAGTTATTTCATCATATTGTTGACCAATAAATTCAATGGTTTTTCTCATGTCGGATATCTCAGATTCGAGATTTTTCTTCAATGTTGACGATTCAAGTTCAATTTTTGCAAAAACTTGTTGCTTAAATTCTTCCATTTTTTTATCCATATATTTTACAATTTTTCCAAATTGATCCTCGTTTACTGCTGGAGAATCCGATGCCTTAGACCTAGTTTGCACTAGATTCTGATTGTTGGGCATTGTAAAACGATTAACTTGAAGAAATAATGACTCACAACTAATAGATGAATGGTGGTCACTAGGGTGGTCACAAGAAATCAATGTTGGACTTTTTTGGGGGGGGACCCCCCTAAAAGTTGCCAATTGGCTAAAAAATGAGATTGGTGAAGTTTCAGCTCAATTGGATAAGGTTAACCCGTGCCTCATCAAGGTTGAAGTTTTAACTTTCTATAAAAATGCTTTTTTTATAAAATACCTAACAATATTGCAAGATTTAATTACATATGCTGTCCAGGTTTTGCTTTATTTATTTTCTCAATTGGTACATAAAAAGGGGTGTAGTTAAAACTGTTTTCAAAGTAAAAACAGCACAATCCAAATTGAAAATGATGGATTAAGGAGAAAAGAAAAGCAAAAAGGAATAAAAAATAAGAAAAAATAATGTACAAAATTTTATTATTTAAAATATAAAAAAGAAAGTATTATAAAACAAAGAAGTTATCATTATTATTATTTACATTTACAATTAATTATCAGATTAAGGTGGTAACGGCTTAGATAACGTGGCTTTTGAAGAGTCAGGAAAAAATTTTCTATATTACGTTACAACTTTTAACAAAAACTGTTGTTGTTATTCGTCTTTTGTCAAACAGGAATTGAAGTCTTAGATTAATTTTACCCCTCTTTCAACTGTGACAACCTTGAAACCGTTCACAATTTGTTTTTTGCTTTTAAATGATGTGCATTTTCTCACCATATATCAGGATCCGTATTTAAAAATTCTGTATCACTTTCAATCCTTTTGAAAAAATTTAGAGTTCGATGAGAAACAAAAAAATCAATATCTTTGTCCAATAAATTATTCAATTGATGGAGACTGACTTTTGCTTTCACATCCCTATCATCACATGTTTTTTCTTCAATTGGAATTAATTGTAGACTTTTTACAGCCATGCTTGTTTTGACACTTTTTTCTAAATTTTCACCGAAGAAAGAAAATGCGACTTGCTCTAATAACTTAATAACTCTTCATAACTCTATTTCTGAAAAAATGTCAGTTGCGAGCTGTCATCTTATTGCCTTCGATATGAAAAAAACGGTTAAAAGAATATTTCGCCGTACCTCCCTTTACAAAAAATTATTTTTTTATTTAAATTTGGTTACATCAACTAATTGTAAGTCTGATTCCCTTCGAAGAGGGTTACACCATGATTTTTGGAACTACAAATAACACAAAAGAGATTTCGCCCTTTTGCCTTTCCGTAAATTAATTGCACACCGAGCTTCTCATACTAGATATTGTTGGTTACAGCAAAGCAGTCGTAAAATTTTCACCAAAAAGAATGGACGTAACCACCAAAATCATCATTTTTTAAAAATAATTACATAGATCTAATTATATTGGTAGAAACATAAACATTATTCTGTTGTTCATTGTAAAAATCAACGAGATAGGGGTTACCATTACTATTTTCTGATTTTTTTTTTTGTTTTTTCGACTTTCCCGAAAGTAGAGGATTTGCTGGTTACTAGTCCAGTAAACGAATGGTCCAAAAGGAGGTGTAGAGTGCGTGAGCAGGAACCTAAGCGATTCTTTCAGGACTTGTTTAGGGTGCTTAGGGTGTGAACATACTAAAAGTCCTGACGTCTAGGTGGTGAGCTAGGGGGGGGGAGGGGGGGGAAGGTCCCGATTTTCGGGTTTCCGTTTATATCTCAAAAACGGTGCGTCGCAGAGGAAAACTTTTTTAGAATAAGTAAAAGGTCATAAAATTATCTACAACTTTTATTCTATACGTAATTTTGGAAATCCTAACCGTTTTTGAGTTATACGCTCCAGAAATGTCAATATTTTCGAAAAAAATCATTTTTCCTCACATTTTTCATCAAACATTCCTTCATATCGTCTAAAATATTCATCCAAGAAAGAAATTTATTTAAAAAAAGTTGTAAATAATTTAATTACCTTTTAGAATATATATACATATGTAAATAAATCTCCAACCAGTAAATATTTACAGCAATTTTAAGTTTTTTCGTAAAATGTCGTCATTTTCAGAAAAAGCTGTTTTTTCTTACCAAATTATTAAGACGGGTTTTTTCTTCATGGGAAATTCCTTATTAATTTTTGCACGCAAAAAGCAGGTAAGTTGTTCTCGAACAGATGATAAATGGAATTCATTTTATAATCATTGTTATTGTGAAGGGTGATTAGGTGAGTCGTCAGAGATGCTACAATAACGTGCTACGATGCTGTTCAAGTTGGTGAAAAGGCAATGAATGCGATAGTGGGCTTGACATTCTCAGACATCAAGTTGTCCCGCAAAGTTCGGGCATTCCCAATGTCTTCTGTCAGCTCATCGATAAAAATTCAGGATGAAAAGGTTGCAGTTGACCCAACATTGCTGTTTCAGCGGATGTGTATAAGCAAACGATCAGATGAGGATTTGATGAAATTCTTTGAGTATGAGTTGGCCCCATTTCCCTTGGCACTTTTCAATGAAAATGGGATGCGAAAGACAACTAAATCTGTTCTGTATAGCTTATTCGAGCCTACCAAAAAAACTGTTCTACTGTCTCAGATGAACATAGTTGTGGACGGAGGATTTCTCCTACACAGAGTAATTTGACAAAAAGATGCCTCCGTTGCCGCAATTTGTGATCGTTATATCACCTATGTCAACCACCACTATCCTGGAATGACTCGCACTGTGGTATTTGATGGGTACGCAAACCCAGCCAATAGTACGAAATCACAAGAACAGATGCGACGATACAGACTGAGAAGGTCAGCCGACATCAATTTGACATGGAACAAATCAATTCCCGTTAAACAGGAAGATTTTTTATTCAATCCTACCAACAAAAGTAACTTCATCTCCTTACTACAGACAAAGTTTCGGGAGAATGGGATACAGACTCTTCAGGCCACCGATGATGCTGACGTCCTTATCGTGAAGATTGCTGTGGAACTATCCTTTCACAACTCTGTAGCTGTCTTTGGTGAGAATGTGGACCTTACTGTCCTTTTGATTGCTTCCAATCCTCCCACCTAAGATATTCTGCTGCTGAAACCCGGACGAGGAAAAACCAAAACAATGGCACTGTTCACCCAAGAGATGCAGCATCGTAGATTTGAACACATCATATTTTTACATTCATTTACCGGATGCGATATAAAGTCTGCAACTTTCAGGAGAAGCAAGGCGGGCTTTTCAAAATTGTACTTGGAGTCAAAAATGATCAAGCAAGCGGCAATGATCTTTTACAACCCCTCCTCCACTCACGACGAGGTTGAAGAGGCTGGAAATAAATGCTTCCTGAAATGGTATGCGGCGCCAAAAAGATAGACCTCCCTTAACCAGTACCGCTTCCAGTCGTTTACAAGGTCCGTGGCAAATATGAAGCCTGACATCAGCTCCGTCCCTCCAACAGAGAGTCCAGCTAAACAGCATTTCCGGCGGACATACCACCAAGTTCAGCAGGGGCTCGGGATTGAGCTGCCCCCTGAATAATGGGGGTGGAAACACGAAGGAGACACCCTGGTGCCAATTACAACAGAAGATCCTCCAGCACCGAAGGTCCTTCTGAAAATGATATTTTGCCGCTGCACCAAGGATTGTGCAATTGGCAAATGTGGATGCCAAAAAGCAATGCTGACCTGTTCTGCAGCGTGCCTTCACTGCCAAGGGAGATGCCTCAATAGCGTGCCTGTTGCCGAGGACGACGATGAAAACGATGTAGAGCCCTTTCAGCAAGAACTATCCACCACTGAGAATGACGATGCCATGGATGAACAACGCTTGCCAGGACCCTCACGTCCAAAGAGGATATGAAAACGTGAATCCATATAAAGTTGAGAGTGTAACATGATGTTATTGAGAACAGTGCCAAGGGAAATGGGGCCAACTCATACTCAAAGAATTTCATCAAATCCTCATCTGATCATTTGCTTATACACATCCGCTGAAACAGCAATTTTGGGTCAACTGCAACCTTTTCATCCTGAATTTTTATCGATGAGCTGACAGAAGACATTGGGAATGCCCGAACTTTGCGGGACAACTTGATGTCTGAGAATGTCAAGCCCACTATCGCATTCATTGCCTTTTCACCAACTCGAACAGCATCGTAGCACGTTATTGTAGCATCTCCGACGACTAACCTAATCACCCTTCACAATAATAATGATTATAAAATGAATTCCACTAATCATCTGTTCGAGAACAACTTACCTGCTTTCTTGCGTGCAAAAATTAATAAGGAATTTCTCATGAAGAAAAAACCCGTCTTAATAATTTGATAAGAAAAAACAGCTTTTTCTGAAAATGACGACATTTTACTAAAAAACTTAAAATTGTTGTAAATATTTCCTGGTTGGAGATTTATTTACATATGTATATATATTCTAAAAGGTAATTAAATTATTTACAACTTTTTTCAAATGAATTTCTTTCTTGGATGAATATTTTAGACGATATGAAGGAATGTTTGATAAAAAAAGTGAGGAAAGATGATTTTTTTCGAAAATATTGACATTTCTGGAGCGTATAACTCAAAAACGGTTAGGATTTCCAAAATTACGTACAGAATAAAAGTTGTAGATAATTTTATGAGCTTTTACTTATTCTAAAAAAGTTTTCCTTTGCGACGCACCGTTTTTGAGATATAAACGGAAACCCGAAAATCGGGACCTTCCCCCCCCCCCTCCCCCCCCTAGCTCACTACCTAGACGTCAGGACTTTTAGTATGTTCACACCCTAAGCACCCTAAACAAGTCCTGAAAGAATCGCTTAGGTTCCTGCTCACGCACTCTACAACTCCTTCCTTTACTGGACTATACGTCAATTAGCCTTTCTGCCGACGATATTATTACGGGAGTGTGGTATAGAAATTGTTTGATATTATTTTTTTAGCTTTTAAAATCAATATTATCTCAAACGAAGCATCACCTGCACAAATAAGATACTGCGCCGATCAGCTGATCCATGGCGGCCATTTTGATCCGGAAGTTTGCAGTAGAAGAGAGTCGTTCGCGAACGAGTCGGCTCAGTGGCCCGAATCTTCATACGAATCCGTAAGATCCGGTTTTGTAAGACCGATCTTCAAAGCTATGGACACACCTGCTCGCGTTTCGCGGATCTTTGCGGATGA
Source organism: Limnephilus marmoratus (assembly GCA_917880885.1). Lineage (NCBI taxonomy): Eukaryota > Metazoa > Arthropoda > Insecta > Trichoptera > Limnephilidae > Limnephilus > Limnephilus marmoratus. The sequence continues at coordinate 3,085,109 of OU862906.1, read as the reverse complement.
GTGAGCGGGTAGCAATTGCTACTTGGTAGCATGCTCTTTGGCTTCTAATGAGCAAGTGTGTTCGTAGCTTAATTCAGTCGTTCGATTGAGCCGATTCAGTGAACCGGATCTTTTCATTCTCGTTCAACTGAGCCGCTTTGCCCGTCTCTAGGTAGCATTTTGTTGTAGCGTATTAACATTTTTCAATATTTTAAATAATAGAGATAAACTAATGGAGATACCTCTATTTTTGGTACTGAATTATTTATGCTTAAATATTGTTTCAATAAACACAACAACTAAATCTCTATAAACAGTATGAAATAACGAATAACATGAAATATTGTTAATACTGATGGCTTGTATAATACCTACATAATCAAAGTTTCAATACAATGACTGGTGACGCGTGACTTCAGCACTAACCATTCAGTAATACCAACTTTACAGTGTGTTTTGACGAGAGGTTTAAAATTGCACTTTTTAATATTTTTTTATTATTATTCTACATTTAATATTATGAAATAAAACTTACATATTCAGAATCAGCGTTCATTGGTCTGTATGAACATATTTTTTTAAAGCCATAATATTTTTCACTGGAGTTCCTTATTATCAAAAAATATTAAAACACAAATATGATTGGATTATTTCTACACAAATCTGAATAAATAACCAACATGAAAAAACACAATTCAAAGGAGTTTGCAAATAAATAAAACCTTTATATGCATTTGAAAATGTAAAACATTGATTTTTTCGCCTTGGACAGTTGCCAAAATTGACCCGCAAAGTCATAGAAAATTCATTTAAAAATATTCTAGTATAGCTAGATTAATGAAACCAATGGTTACGTCAAGATTATTCATATAAGCACAAGCGATTCTGATCTTGTGTTTCATACAGTTGCTTTATACATAAGGGTTAAAATCGCATTTACCGCGGGGCGACAAATGACAGGTTAACAAAGTCTTTTTTATTTATTTATTTATTTACGCCTATTTAGGCTTTTACATACATATATATAACAATATTAACAAATTATACTAGTAAATAGTGCAGGAAACTACTGTTTAAAACGCTTGCACAAAAATAAATACAAAGTAAAAATATTATTGAATTTGAACCACACAGTATGTAGGTACAAAATATAAAAAATCCAAAATAGTTTTTTTTTTTTCAGCCGACAAAATACTGTCGATGTGTTAGTCAATTTTAATAGCTTTATCAAAATATTCCCCTATTTGACGAAAAAAAAAACAATAAGGTATGCTTATATAAATAAAATTGATGTACTAAATATATCAACAACATCGGAGTATTTGTTTCCAAGCTGTTGAATCCGTCGCATAGGAGTGTAATATTGGCATGTTGACTTAGAATTGCTACAATAATATGGTAGGTACTGTCTTGTGACTGACCGGCCTGGAGTATGAAAAGAGATTACATATAATAAATCAGGGGTATCAAACATTGAATTAATGATTTTATACAAATAAATAAATAAATAGATGTTTATTCCGGTTAAATTCCAAACAGGTTAAATCGGAAATGATTCTACGATCAGATAATTTTATTAAATTTAATGAATAAAGTACGTTATCGTAATTTAGACATTCACTGGGAATGCCCATTTTAAAATTCACATATCTTAAAAATTTATTTTGGATTCTTTCAATCGCATGTGAATGAACCTCATAATTTGGGGACCAAAGCATGGAATTGTATTCTAAATGACTCCTTACGAGTGACATACATAATGTTTTTACAGTATCGACATAATTGTAATCACTAGATATCCTTAAAATAAATCCCAACATTTTCAAAGGTTTATTGGTTATTATTTTTATATGCTTGATAAAGTTGAGTTTTGTGTCAAACCAAATACCTAAGTCATTAATTTCCGAGACAGATACTAACGAAAAATTGTTAATATATCTTTTAACACTGATGTTAGTTAGAATGTTCACATCTTTTGTACACAATGTACCTACCACAAATACAACATTCAAATCGTTTGATATTTATGTATGATAGGTAGAATGTAATAGGATCTAATATAAATAGGTGGCCAAGCCAACTGTCCCATGCCTGGGGAGGGCGGGGGCCTGGGTTAAGGTGGTGATTTTCTGTTAATTGGGAAGAGGAAGGTGGGGAAGTAACTGGCTATTTAGGGACATGGAGGGTCTAGATTCGTTTTAAAATTAAATGTAGCTTCCTTTTTACAACAAAAATTAGAGTCCTGACGTGTGCGGCTAAGGAGGTTAAACAATCAGTTTCCGGAAAGTTGTGGGTCCCCTCCAATGGCTATTCAGATCTGGTCACCAAACATGGCTAAAGCCATTTCAAGCTACATTTCAATTCTGAATGGTTGTCTTACACCAGGGCGATACTGAGAGTATCTTCTCTGGAACGTGTCGCAAATATAATACATATTATTTTTAATGAATTAGTTGTGAAATAACATAATTTATTAGCAATCCAAAGGTCGCGGGATTTAATTCCGCAACCTTTGGATTGCGCGTCAAGGGCCATACCCCTCGACCACGGAGGTCACGTAGGCGGCAAATGCCACAGAATGTTCATGATCTTAATGAGGTGTTAAAGCCAGTCAAGGTTAAATTTCTTAAAGTATTAAATGTATTACTGGCCGGTAAACAGATTTAATTTTATTGTAGAAAGCAATCACTTTGTGCTTTGACATATTTAATAAAATAAAATACTTTTTTTTATTGGTGCCCTTTCTTACTCATTTAAAGTACGCTCTAGTGTGTTTAAATCGCACTTTATGGAACGCGCGTTTTTTAAAGTTACCATGGCAACATCAACAAAGCACAACTCGTTCATCTACATCTACTACGTTTTGCTCCTCCATCCATGTTATGAACCTTTCATATTCTTTTTTATAAACGTCTTTGGATTTTTCAGGTATTAACCGCGATTCTGCTTTGGTATTTAAATTATCAATGTTAGAACTCATTTTACAACACACAATAACTAGTAAAAACTGTGATGTCAACTATTAATCTTATGTGACAGATTGCAAATTAATGTTTGTGTTTTTCATTTCCATGACAACAAGATATTGTGATGTCACATCACGAATTCATTAATAGTTCTTATTTCCAAATTTTTAATAATAATATCAATATTTATGTTTTCAAAGTGTACCAATAAAAAAAAATAGCGTAAAGTGTTCGTGGATAACTAGTCTTTACTACGCCGTCGTGCTCGAAAAATCGCGCGTGTTTTAAAGACCTGTTTATCCACTTATATTTTAATATACTATTTTGTTTAACCCAAAGATATTCTAATACAGAAGAGATATGCTATGGTGTCCGCACAACTGTCGCCGGACTACGCGCTAATTAGCGTAGTTTTCATACAAAAAGAATTTGTTCATTTCGTTGATTTTTTGAAAATGTGCATTAATATTGGTTAACAATATATTTTGAATAAGGAAAGAATTCGTTCATTTAGTTTAACGTTCGTTTGGTTTATTCGTTAATTATTTGTTCTTTTAGTTTATTTGTTAATTGGTAAACAATATCGGCGACACCCGGAAGCGCAGACCCACATAGTAAAAACAGCAGATAGCACATCTACTTATATTCCAATATCTTTGGTTTAACCCCTCCGAATTTTCGCCAATATGCACTTGAGATGTCTCAAACATAATGACATTTTACGAAAACTTTGTGTTATTACCGCTTCACAATGAAAGCTCTATAAATGAAACATTTATGTACGTAGCCGAATAGAAAAAACTGTTTTAGAAAGGTTACAAAATAAGCTTTCGAATTATTACATTACAAATAAATATTAAGATTTGTAAATATTAAAATTTAGCATGCAAACATTAAAAATAGGTAAAAAATGACCCACGTGATGTTTTTTATATGAAAACGGTAGTAAAATCACAGATTATGTAAACAACAATACTTATTCTATTGTATATATGTGTAATAAACACTTTTGTCACCTCATTTTTTTATCATTTCATATAAAAATATTTAATAAAAATTAAAAATGTCGAGCGCGGATGAGCTGCCGGTAGTAAATTTGCGCGGGAAAATATTTTTGTCAACTACGCGATTGACAGCTGATTCCTATTATGTATTTCTATAGACAACTTAATAGAGATGTACAGCTTGATCTACTATCGACCTTTTACTTTTTGGTTTAGGGATGTAACTAAAAAATAACGGAGTTAGAACGATTTCTATGGAAACACGCGCGCTGACGTGTAAACACGCTTATTGTGCTTGACTGCTGTCCTATTTCTAACGCTTATATCTGCTTACTTTGCGGAGGGGTTAAAACCACGAGATTTCTTTTTGTTTAAATCTCGTGGTTTTAAACAAAAAAAGCATTTTATTTTATTAGATTTAATTTTACGTCATGACGTCTATGATTATTCCAATATCTCTGTAATTGGAAAATAGGGTACGGAGATACGGGTACCGCCGCCCTGGGAACTATTTATTGGATGATCAACACCTCTGCCATAGATCACCCCAAGTAGTTCTCTACGTTTTGTGACTTAGCAGGGGTGCCCAATTCAAGAGGTGAGGATTGTGTAGGTCTCAGTACTGTGTATCCATCACTCCTGGATACCCCCAAATTCCTACCCACCCCTCATACCTTTTTCCTTCCCAGATCTACTTCTCCTTCCTTTACTTAAAAAAAACCCTCCACACAGCATCCCCAAAGATGATGTATGCCCTGAGGGAAATTATTTTCCTCAGGGTCTTCTGAGTGCAGCTAATGCAGTGCAGGATTTTAACCGGCACTTCCTGAGCATGTTTGGAGTAAAAATGTTAATGTCATTTTGCTGTCCAATGATATTTTCTTTCAATTAAAAACATTAAAAATATTAATTCATCACACGTCACAACCGAGTTTTTTTTTTAACATGAATACCTCACAAGAGTCCCAGCTGCTCCCGTCTGGAGACAGTGAGCCTATGGCATTCCCAATTGGGTTATGTTGTGAGGCTGAAGATAGTGGAGGGAGGGAAGGAGGTGAGGAAGAGAAAGGTGGGGAAGTATCTGGCTATTCAGATCTGGTCACCAAACATAGCTAACACCATTTCAAGCAACGTCTCAATTCTGAATGAAGGTCTTACACCAGGGCGATACTGAGAGTATCTTCCACTCTGGAAAGTGCCACAAATGTATTATGTATTATTTTAACTGAATAAATTGTGAAATAACACAAATCAATCAAATAAAATTTATTTGCCCACTCCGAGATTTGATCCCGAGACCTTCGGATTGCGAGTTAAGCGTCTTACCCCTCGACCACGCCGGCCGTCAAAGTACAGCCTAGTGGGTCACGTGATAAGCACTCTGTCTCATTCCAGTAGCACTCTAACACATGAAACAGCATGCGTATCATGTGATCTCATTGCGAAGTCTGGGAGTGTGATCGGTGACGACATGTGAATATATTTTTAATTTTAATAAAAATCAGACAGCAAAATGGTATGTATTTTTGTACTCCAAATATGCTTAGAAATCACTGGTTAAAATCCTTCAATTGTTTTTTTTAATTTTTTGTTGTACCTATTATAAATAATATGAGTTAGGTACAATATTGTGCATATACATTTTACAAAATATTATATTTAATTATTATATTTGTAAAGGAAATATATTCCATTTAAATTTGAATCCTGTAATGTCAGTTAGAATGCAATTATCAATTATTGTCACTTGTTTTGTTTTGGATATTATTTGATTGTCAGAAAAAGCCATTCAAAGAAAAGTGATATAAATAAACATAAATGTCGTTTCTTTGTTAAAAAACTTTGCAACAGAAGTGTTTTATTTATAAATTAATATAAAGGAATTAAACCTCTCAACTTATTATAAAACGACATTTCGTTTTAAACCAAAAATGGAGAAACTTCAATTCGAATTTATGCTATTACCTGGAGGCGATGGCAGGTCAAATATTATTAGCATTACAAAAATAGTCACAAGTGATGAAAAAGTGTTTACAATACCAGAAATGCTACAATCCGCCAGCCATCACGAGGAGATAATGAAAAGTGGTGCTTTTGGAAAAATAAAAATAGTTTGAAAAAAAGATACCAGGTTAGAAGAATCTGGGTAACCATGACAGAAGAACTAAAAAAAACATACCTATGTAGACGAAGATAGAAACCTACAGTTCGGAGACCAATACCTCGAAGAATTGGACGAAAAAAGTTTACAAGTACATCAAAAAGAAGATGCATTAGGAAAATTGATTGAAAAGTTAATGGAAGATAAGAAACAGAGCTTAAAAAACATTGCTGAGAAGTTTGTTATAGAAAAATTCTGTACTAAAAATACAAATGCAAGCCAGTGGATAGAAGTGTTTGAAAAAGAATGTTAGCGGTTTGATGTGACCATGGATGGAAAAAAAATAGAAATACTCAGATTGTTCATGGATAAATCTTGTATAGACTGGTACAGTTCCATGATTATAAAACTAACAATGAACTCAGAGTGGTCAACATGGAAAAACAAATTCTGTGAATCATTTGCAAGCAAAGGATGGAACCCTGTCACATACGCACTATCATTTAGATACAAAGATGGTTCTCTGTTGGATTATGCTATGAGAAAAGAAAAACTTCTATTGGATATGAGAAGATCAATTGACACCGGTACTTTGATAGATCTTGTTGCTTCCGGACTACCAGAATTCATACTTAACAAGATCACTAGAGAAGGATTACAAGATACTGTAGATTTGTTTAATGAAGTAAACAAGTATGAACATATGGTCAACAAAAAAAGATTTATGAATAAGAGAACATTTGGAAATGCAGAACATAATAAAAACGGAGGTAAAAATCCATGGAAAATTTGTGAAAAATTGAATAAGGGCACTCGTTACCACCCTGAAGCCACATGCTGGTTCAAAACAAAAGAGGATGAAACATTTAAGAGAAATGCCATTAAACATGTAAACAATTCAATGATAGAGACTGATTTAAATGAAAATGATCAAAAAAACTAATAGTAACGCCTTTAATAAAAGTCAAACTATTACTAAATGATAAATTAAAAATATATGGAATTTATGATTCGGGTTCAAATGTTTCTCTAATTAATTCTAAGTTATTGAAAATAAAAGGAAAAGGAAACAATTTGAATGAAGCAAATTTAGTAACGATTAATGGTGTTAAAAAGACGAGTGGTTTGACAAAGTTAAAGATAAAAAATTTTGAATTGGAGAAAAATGTTGATATGTACATTATTGATGAACACAATTTCAAGTATGATTTTTTGATTGGATTAGACATGATAAAAGACTTCAAACTTATCCAAAGTGAAGACTTACAAATATCACAGAAACTCTGCCTGAATAATTCAAATAAAAAAGAAAAAGATTCTACAGATATGAAAACGAATACTGAATTTAAACATATAGAAAAACACAGAATTAATTTTAACGAACATGTTAAAGAAGAAGATTTTAAAATAACAATAAATCATTTAAATAATGATCAAAAAACCGAAATAAATGAACTAATAGACAAATACACATCAGTGTTTGCGAAGAGTAAATATGATGTTGGCACTGTTAATGGATATGAAGCGAAGATAGACATATTAGTGGATAAATATTGTAGTAAGAGGCCTTACAGATGCAGTGTAGAAGATAAAAAGGAAATAGAAGAGCAAATAGCAAAATTATTAGACAATAAACTGATAGAAGAGTCGTACAGTCCATTTGCTGCACCGGTTTATTTTATTTATAAGTACATGTTACATACATAATAAATTTACTTCAGGAGATACATTAGGTCACCATACTAGGCAGCTGCCTGTATCATGGTGACCAACGGAGGATAGTTGTTTGAATTGAAGTCTAGTACTCGTAATTGTAAACATATCTAAGTAAAATTATTAAAAAAAATAAATTATAGATTAATATCATTCATTTCTTATGAATTTTTATTTTTTTTATTTTTATTTTTTTTCTTTTTTCTTTTTTGGTATGCAGTATTATAAAAAGAAAGAAAAATAAGGTTTCTTTAAGTACCAACTAAATGTATCATGAGTAAGTATAAAGAGAGTATATGAGTGTAATAAATAGGCGAGAACTAGGTAAGTACTTATACTGGAGGGAACTGAATGCAATAAGTATTTTAAAACAAAAAAAATCATTACAATATTATGATATAAACCGAACTTGAGAATTTGCAGTATATTTTTTCCAAGTTTTATTAGTATTTTGATATATATATCAAGTGTTACAATGAAAATATTACTGTAAATTTGCACGTCTCGGTTTTAAATAAAGTAAAAAAGAATAAAGAAAAATAAATAATAAATTTATATCACTATCTGATTATGTGAAACAAGTTGTAAACACTATCATAGTCACTCATCAGAAGGTCAGCAAGCGCCTTTCTGAAAGTGAGATATTTGGCTTTAGATTTTATTTCAATTGATAAGTTATTAAAAATTTTAGGTGCAAGAAAGTTGAACTGGGACTGTGCCATTGAAGTTTTTGTTGTTAGAATAATATAATTGAATTGGTTAGAATATCTTGTGTTATATTTTGAATCTATAATATTTTTTTTTGTAAATTTGAATTTAAAATAAGAGGTAATATTTTTTACGTATATGGATTTTATATTAAGAACTTTGAAGTCTTTAAATAGGTCTTTCGTGGGGTGTATATAATGTACTTTGTAAATAGTCCGTATAATTAATTTTTGGGCTTTAATTAATGGGTCTAATACAGTTTTAGAGCATCCTCCCCAGACAATTATACCGTACGATAAAATTGATTGACACAGGGAAAAGTATACTGTTCTCAGTATATTTTTTTTAAGTATATTGCGCAATGATCTGAAGATATATGCCAGTTTACGTATACCGCTTGTGACATTAATTACATGCTCTTCCCATCGAAGTTTATTGTCAATTATTACGCCTAAGTATCTAATGGAATCTAGTCGTTCCAGTGGATTGAATAGACAGCTGGATATATCACTATAAGAATTTATTTTTAGTACATGATTACTTGAGGGTTGACTTGGATTGTTTGTACTGAAAGTTAGGTATTTTGTTTTAGTTATATTTAGCGTGAGTAAATTATCATCCAGCCATTGTTTAATATTTTGCAAAATTATTTCCGCTCTATGGAAAGTTTCTACCCATGTTTTACCTTTTAGTACCAGGGCAGTATCGTCGGCAAAAGTGATTATGTTGCCATCAATTTGTAGTCTACATAAATCATTAATATATATGAGAAAAAGTATTGGACCGAGTACACTGCCCTGTGGTACACCAAAATTGATTCTGATAGGTTGAGACGATTTGTGTGATGGTAACTTAATAACTTGCTTTCTGTCTGTTAGGTAAGATTTGAACCAATCAATTGCCTTATTCTTTATTCTGATTTTCTGTAGCTTAGCTAGGAGGATTGGACGAGAGACTGTGTCAAATGCCTTAGCCAAGTCCAGAAATATTGCCAAACATTTTTCACCTTTGTCTAGGGCTTCTGTTATGTGTGATGATAATTCTAGAATAGCTGAATCTGTGCTTAGCCCTTCTCTGAACCCATGCTGGTTTGGCGAGAGAATATTGTATTTTGTAAGATGGTCGATAAGTCTTTTTTTTACGATTTTTTCTATAATTTTGGAAAGTGATGATAAAATGGAGATAGGTCTATAGTTTGAAATCTCCGTAGGAGTTCCAGCCTTAAAAATTGGTTGAACCAAAGCAAGTTTGAGTTTATTCGGAAATATACCTTTATTGAGACTGAGATTAATGATATGTACTAGTGGTTGGTTTATAAAAGGTTCAATAATTTTGAGTATGTTTGAGGATATTTTATCATGATTACATGAATGGGAGGGCTTTAATTGTTTAATAGTTTGTGAAATTTCAGCAGAGTTGGTGGGGTTGAGTGTGAATGAATTGTTTGTTTCACAAGCAGAGTTAATGATATTGTTGGCAAGAGCATTTACATCTGTTGATGTTTTATTTAAAATTTGTGATGCTAATTTTTTTCCCATATTACAAAAATATTCATTTATGTGATTGGTCACAGTGTCAGGGTGGTCATTTAGTGAGGTGTCTAGTCCGTTGATGTTTAATTTATTGATTGGTGGTATTGAATGGTCAGTGTCAGATATTTCTTTAATAATTTGCCAAATTTTTTTATTGTTATTACCGGCTCTGGACAATTTCTGTTTATAGTAGTTTTCTTTAGTGATTTTGATGAGATTGTTACATATATTTCTGTATTTTTTATAAAATATTTGGGCTTGTGTGTTTGGATTGTTAAGTAAGTTTTTGAAGAGTTTGTCCCGTTTTTTAATACAAAAAATTAAGCCATCTGTTATCCATGGTTTTAGTTTCCTATTTTTTGAGTTATTCAAAGGGGATTCAACGGTAACAGCCTCAATATGTTTCAATAGAATTTCAGAAAATTTATTAAATGCAACATCTACATCTGAAGAATGTAGAGTAGAAAGCCAATTTTCCAATTTAATTTTGGAGGTGAGTTCCTCAAAATTGATCTTAGTCTTTAATATATTTTTACAAGAGGTTACTCTAGCATTTAAAAAAGAAGAAAACAAAAGATCCAGATTATGCATAGACTTAAATAAAATAGTAATACCTCAAGCTCAATTTCCATTGATTGATGACCTAATGACAAAGACCAGAAATTGCAAATTTTTTTTCAATGCTGGATATAAACTCAGCTTTTTGGTCTATTCCGTTGCGGATTGAAGAAAAAAAAAACAGGATTTGTAACACAGGAGGGACATTATCAATGGACCTGCCTGCCTTTTGGTTTGAAGACTTCTCCGGCAATTTTTCAGAGGATATTAAGCAATATATTGAGGAAATATAAACTAAACGAATTTGCTGTCAATTACATAGATGACATTCTTATTTTTTCAAAAACTTTTGCTGAACACATTGATCATCTAACAAAGCTGTTGAACGCAATCAAAACCGAAGGTTTAAGATTAAAATTTACAAAATGCACATTTGCATCAGATATGGTAAAATATCTGGGTCATATAATTCAGTCAAGCCAGTAAAGGATAATTTGATTTCAATAAAGAATTTTCCTATTCCAAAAACACAGAAGAATGTGAGACAATTTCGAGGAAAAATCAACTTTTATCATGAGTACATTCCGAAGAGTGCAATAATACTAGATCCTTTGCGTAATTTATTGAGGAAAAATCAAAAGTTTATTTGGACCGATAAATGCCAAAATGCTTTTGAAAAAATGAAAAACCTAATATGCTCACAACCGATCTTGGAAATTTTTGATCAAAATTTACCAATTAATATATATACAGATGCCTCTCTAGAGGGTGTTGGAGCTATTTTAAAACGGACACAATCTAATGGAAAAGAAACACCTGTTGCTTACTTTTCGAAAAAATTAAATGGCGCCCAGAAAAAGAAAAAAGCAATTTACATAGAATGCTTAGCTATAAAAGAAGCAGTGAGATACTGGCAATACTTGTTTGATAGGTAAACCATTTACAGTTTATTCAGATCATAAACCGCTGGAAAATATGAATCTCAAATCTAGAACCGATGAAGAGCTGGGTGACTTTACATATTACCTATCCCAATATAATTTTCAAATTAAATATTCTCCAGGAAAGTACAATATTTAAGCTGATTGTCTAAGCAGAAACCCAGTCTTAGAACCAGATGAGAACCAAGATGAGCAATTAAAAGTTGTCAACTTAATAAAATTAGAAGATATCTTAAAAGATCAGGTCATCAATGAGAAGATACAGTGCAGAAGAGATAAATTGATTTCGAAGAATAATGTTTATTACAAGAAAGTAAAAAAAAAGAAAAAAATAATTCTATCAGAAAAATTCAGCATAGATTTTATCAAAAATGTTCATACAGACCTAGGTCACATAGGAATTAATCAAATGCAAAAAATGATAAGCTCATGGTACACATCAGAAAACATGACAAACAATATAAAGAGAACTTGCGAAGTGCAGTATGTTTAAAGAACAAATCAAGAGGTCAAAATAAATATGGATTGATGTCCTACTTGGGTCCCGCAACAAAACCTTTTGAAATATGTTCCATTGATACGATAGGCGGTTTTGGGGGTTCACGGTCAACAAAGAGATATTTGCACCTGCTCTCAGATCATTTTACGAGGTTTGCATATTTTTTGACATCAAAAACTCAAAATACCAATGATTTCATCAAACTCTTAAACTCCACAGAAACTAATAACATTGGCATGATACTCTCAGACCAATACCCGGGTCTTAATTCTAGAGAATTCAAAAAATTTTTGGATGAAAAAAATATTCCAATAATTTTTACTGCAGTAAACTCGCCTTTCTCAAATGGATTAAATGAAAGATTAAATCAAACGCTAGTCAATAAAATTAGATGCAAAATCAACGAAAATGACTTAAAAGTGGCCTGGACAACTATAGCCCGTAATTGTGTAAAAAAATATAATGAAACGGAACACACTGTCACTGGATACGCGCCTCAGTACCTACTTAACGGCACAGATGTTACGATTTTGCCAAATGAGTTAAAAGTTTTTAGACCAACATCGATTTGATTCAAGACAGAAAAAAGCTCTGGAAAATACTATAAAGTCACATAATTACAAGATAATTTACGATAAAACCAGGAGACACATTAACTTCAGAGTTGGTGATACTGTTTTTGTGGAGAATGGAAACAAACTTAATAGGAAGAAGCTCGACGAATTGAGAATCGGACCCTACAAAATCATAGAGAAATTATCAAACTCAATTTACAAGATAAACACTGGTCAACAAAAATTAGAATCAAATTTTTTCCACATCTCGAAGTTAATTCCAGCACCTGCATTGATGAACCATGAAGAGAATATCGAAGATGAATGAAAATTTTTGCAATAATTTTCTTTCCCGGGGGGGGGGGAGATGTAAAGGAAATATATTCCATTTAAATTTGAATCCTGTAATGTCAGTTAGAATGCAATTATCAATTGTCACTTGTTTTGTTTTTGATATTATTTGATTGTTCGAAAAAACCATTCAAAGAAAAGTGATATAAATAAACATAAATGTCAATTCTTTGTTAAAAAACTTTGCAACACAAGTGTTTTATTAATAAATTAATATAAAGGATTATTATATATTTAATCTCAACTTATTATATCGATCCATAATAGGCAAAATAGCGTAACCGCCGAATAGTAAATTGTTCAGGAGAAGGTTTTTTTTAAATAACTTTCTCAATTGATTCTAAAAAAGATTTTGGTTAATTAGGATTATTAATCTTTGGTTACTGCCTATATAGAGCTGATACCACAATTATCTGAATGCCTTGGGTTGTCGAGATAGTGGCGGTAACGCTGTTTTGCCTATGACTCTGACAGATTTTTTCCCTCGGAAATGTCGCGTACGCTGTTTGGAGTACGTAGTTTTCGAAATATTTAACACGCAATCATAACAGGTAAATAAATAGTTAAATAAAATAACATTAATAACTAATTACAATAATAAATACATAAGTATTAGTATGTTTTACAAAGGGACGTGTTAATAGAAAAATGAAAAATTGTGTTAGCTTTTCAAAGTAATATTTTTTTTATTATCTTGCTTGTACTTTTTGTATTGTTATTATCTTGGTTGTACTTGTATTTTTTTTTATTATCTTGTTAAAATTAACATAAATGCTCCGTTTACCTATAGTTGCAACATTATTTTTTAAATTAAAAAGTTCCCACATCTGAACAAAATAATAAACAATAAAATAACACATATTTGGACAAAACAGTAAAAATAATAGTCATGACATCATTTTTTTTTTAAACAGCTATTTTAAATCAGTAGTTTTTGAAAAGGTTGTTTGTCCCGGATTTTGGGCTGAGCCATATTTTGAAGGTATAATTAATTAAAAATTTTAACAAAACAGTAAAAATAATAGTCATGATATTATTTTTTATAACAGTTTTAAATCAGTAATTTTTGAAAATGTTGTCTGTCCCGACTTTGGGGTTGAGCCACATTTTGAAGGTATAATTAAAAATTAAAGCGGTATTATCATTTGAATTTACTCATCTTCTTGGTCGGATTCAGGTAAGCTATCTTTCATTGTGGATCCATGTGACAGTTCCAAAAATTCATACCTCATTCTCTCAGGAATAATACCTTTCTCGCAGAGGCCTTTAAGGTCCCTATTAGTATTCATATCCGATATTGGCAATTTAACACTGTACAGTGGTGGTGGCAGCAATTGAATTATCGCGGCACTTAATCGGGATCTAATTGCACTGTCCAGGTCCAACATCTCAATCTTACTATCATCAAAAAACCGTACATAACTTCAATATTTGATGAGTTGTTTTTAAATGAAGCCTGTCGTAATTCGCCAAATTTAATTTTAAATTTTGAAGGAATGTAAACAGTAGCAAAGGATTTCCAGTCCCGGAAATCTGCATGTGACATAATAATGATGTCATAGTTTTTGGGCTGTGTCCTGGCATTGGAAATGATGGTTGGCCATTCTGATGGAGCCCAAATTACCCTGCGCCTGATGAAAGTTTCAACTGTCGCATGTATGGACTCTACCGGCATCATGGTGTGACCGGGTAATAGAAAATGTATTTCTAGAGATTCAATTGAAGTTGCGTTTTTCATGAAATAAGAGAGCATAGCTAAAATTGGCCGGTTCTTATTCTGAACCAACCGAAGAGCGTATATTATTCTGAGGAACGCAACCGACCACAGTCGCTTACGCTGAAACTGACAGCTACCAAATAAGTGCCAAGCGTATAAGATAGAACTTCAATATTTTTGTCACTGATGTATTAGGCAGCATTGAACGGTTTTCGTTAAAAATCATAATTTTACAAAAAAAGTCGTTTACGCTGTTCTGCCGATTATGGATCGATATATTTAAGCTCATCATTGGTCATGTATACCACATCAGAAAAGAGGAGCTCTTGTGCCTGATAAGGGAGCCACTTAGATTACTTAGATTGTGTGTAAAGTATAAAGTAAACATTTTGTATAAAACATATTATAAAATGTTTACTTTTTTATGCAGGTTTTTTTAAATGTGTTTAATTTTATGATATAGGTATGTTCATATTTTAGGTGTTCATCAGCAATGCATTTATGTATTTGATAATTTTATTAAAAATATAAGTATGTATCGAAAACAACCAAAAGAAATGTTTTGTTTGAAAATCGGGAAAAAATTAGTTAATATATATAAATATTTAGAAAGTTGCCAGCAGTCTGCCCACTGCCATGAACATATTATGCATGTTTTTCCTTGTTTTCAGCCCTAATACATAATATTTCGCTTATTGTACTGGGTGTCCAAGAACGGTAGAGGGGTTTTGTTTTATTTGTGACGTCATAAAGGAGCGGTGCGCGGATGCGGGATATGGACAGCGTCGAGCACTACTTCGTGGGGATTAAGTAAAAAATGAGGTTGTACTCGGGGACGCACGTCGCTCTTTGCGTGCGAGCCTATTACCAAAACGGTGATTCTATAGTCAGCGCTGAGCGTTTTTATCGTGCGTATGAACATCATTCTCAAAATGCACCAAGTGACGAGCATTATAAAATGGATTCGGATGTTCGAAAATACTGGATCAACTGTGTGAATTCAAAACACATGTCACCTGCAGTCTATTAGGGGTGAAAAAACGATCGAAGAAGTAAGTGCTTTGGTTGGCAAAAATCCATCGTTACCCATTCGCAAACAAAGTCAAGCACTCAATATCAAAAAATCGTCTTTGCAGTTAATTTTGAAAAAGGACTCACATCTTAAAGCCTATAAAATCTACGTAGTTCAAGAACTGGAGGACACCGATTATGCTAATCGACTAAGATTTGCCATGAAATGATAGAGAGGTTCTCTAACTTTGAAAACATTCTGTTTAGCGACGAAACCAATTTTCATTTAAACGAATACGTTAATAAGCAGAATTGTCGCTACTGGACTGAGGAGAATCCAAAACAGAAACATCAGCGACCACTCCAAAGCCCAAAGGTCAAAGGCTGCAATGTCTGCTAAAGGCATCATCGGTCCATATTTCCACGGAGATCGACGCGGGCGAGCACTCACACCATTATTTTTTTAAAATAATTTGTGCGTTTTTACTAATCTTCGCTCAAGGTTAGAGGAGTGCCAGCAGCGTGATGGTCGTTATCTAGATAAAGTTATTTTATTCAACAATCAAACACCCAATACCCTTTTTGGACACCTTGTATATATAAAATGATGTACATACATAATATATTTTAACTATTAATTTTTATTCATTTATTGTTATTTTTACCTTGTGAGTAAAACCTCAAATTGTAATATTTAATTAAATGAAGACAATATTAGTGAAACTCAATCGAAAATCTGCAAACAAAAAATTAGAAAAACGATATTGGTCCCAGAGGTGCTAATATCTTTTTCTGTTTTCAGATTTTCGATTGAGTTTCGCTAATATCGTCTTCATGTAATTAAACATTTTTACTCTACCTAAAACTGACAAAATCCTAACTATGTTAGTACACAGCACCGGAGCAATATGGATTTTTTAACACTGTAGGGGAAGGGTTAATCTGAACAATTTATCGCCTTATTGTATATTCAACTTTTTTTTTTCTTTTTAGGCCGTTTATAATAAAGTGGAAATTCAACAAAGCTTTTCCTGAGACCATCAGTGATGTACAACATTTCTTGAAAAATAATGATACCTCGGTAAGTTCTGTTGCGTATTGTTCTGTAAAACAATGATGTTATTGACTTTTGTCCCTTAACCTCTGGAAAGCCGAGCTTCTGTACATAATACCTCCGTGGCGTGCCGATCCAAAATTTTCATGCGGCTCGAAGTTGATAATATTTGCCAGCCAGTTGATAATATTTTTGTAATAACTTACTCCGTTTTCACAAAATAATGTTTTTGTAAATTATACTCATTTAGTTTTGGAAACAAACCTGAACAGTTCACTCGATTTGGGATTTGTAGTCAAGTTTTTTATGCATCCAGCAATTCGCACCCCATTGTAAAAAGAACTAGTATTTCGTAAGCAGATTCTATTTTCACACACTAGATGAAATTACAATGGAAAAATTGTATTTAATCAATATTTACTATATTTCTTTAAAAGTGAAGTGATTAAAGACAACAAATTAATAATAATAAAATTATAAGTCCATTTTTTTTTTTTTTTTAATAATCGGAGACGGTTTGCATATATATAGTTCCCGTGAGCACTTAGGCCATAGACCCATTGTACTATCTCCCATTTTACCTCATTCCCTTGACAGTAACCCAGCCCCTTTTATAAAGTTCACCAGGATTGTCATTGGAAATGAAGCTATATCTTCTGGTTCGACAATGTGTCTTCATAGGTTTCATTTCCCCTCTTCACTCCTCCTTGGTTCCACAAAGGCCCCACGAGACAGAAGAGAGCTTTATCTCTCCTCCACTCCTTAGTTCCCCGAAGGCTCCACGACGGAGAGTCTACCTCCCCTTGGTCCACTCCACCTTGGTTCCCCGAGGGCCCCAGGATGGAAGAGAACTTCATCTCTCCTCCTCACTCCTCCTTTGTTCCCTAAAGATGGCCTCATTTCTCCTCTTCTCTCCTACATGGTTCCTCGAAGGCCCCACATGGGAAGAGGACATCATCTCTCCACTTCACTCCTCCTTGGTTCCACAAAGGCCCCGCGCTGGAATGGTACCCTTCCCCTTAGTTCCTCAAAGGCCCCACAAGGGAAGAGTTCATGGAGGTGGGCTAAGCTCACCTCTCCACGGTTTCTCCTCTTGGTTCCTCCTACGGCCCCAGGAAGGAAATCCACAGAGGTGGCCCTCAGCACTCCTAGGTTCCCAAAAGACCCCTAGTTTTCGAATGTCCAATTTTTTTTGTCGCACTAGTTCCCAGGGAAATAGAAGGTCCACTCCAGCAGAGTGAGGTCTAAATACTCCGAGATGCGACCTTGTTTATCGTAGGCACCGTTCGTGACGCTGTTCCCCAGGACATTCAGCCTGAGCTCACACCTTGGCTTGGGATGGCTATTGCAGGTTTGTTTCCACTCCCTGAGCGATGGGTTCGCCACACCCCCTATGCTGTAATAAGTCCATTAACAACAATGATGGTATATCAGACCTCCATAGATAAAACCAACCAACCCAAAAAAATCAACATTGTAGGGAACACTGGTATGAAAAAAAATTGCATTTCGTAAATATCGCAGAAAGTAAAGAATGGACGACCCACACGGTCTGCTTCGTATACCAGCTCAGCAGGGTCTAATTTGAGAGCGTTTGATGCAGCTAAACACATCGGTGTAGCACTTTAGCACTTCAATAAACCTAAAGCGGTATTTGAGACCGATGTTCTCTGACAAGGGTTAAAATGCCAACCCCCACAAATTTTATTGATTGTATTATATTTTATTTTGCAGGCAGTTATAGATGAAGATAATTTCCACCTGAATTCTACGAGCTTGACATGTTACTATAGAAATCTTCCGGAGGGGGATTATGTGGCAGAATTACGAATAGATGTGCCTCGCTGCAAGTTCCCCGAATCCAATTGCCACTGGAAATCGAACTTCAGTAAGGATATTATTCAGTTATGATAATCAGTCTAAATATTATTCTTTATTTCATTGTTGCGGTGGTAATTTCTGTTAAGGTTTAATATAACACAATTTATAATTTTCGCATTCATATAAATCAGGTGCATTCACTCGTCAACTAAATTGGCAGTGTTTTACAGCTAATTGGACATAATCCTAAAAACAAAAATTTATTATTACCCTTCTGAATATATAAATTTGGTGGTAAAATTATTATGTAGTGCCGTTCCTTATCCAGAATATTCCTTAGTGAGAGATGACATCTCTGTTTCTATCCGATTTCGGTCTTTCTTCTCCTTTTACCTTCTTGAAATATTCAAATTTCGCGCGATTTTTCGTCCCTCTATGATCGCAATCACTGCCGCCAACAGCTAAGCGTACGCAAGCATCGGCGCGACGCCATTTTCCTCAATTGGCATCTAATTTCTATCGCGTGCGGTCGTCTAGTTGCGATATAAACTGGAAACTAGATTTTCTTCTCCGAAAAATTTTTGCAAAATCATTACGCAATGTCAAAAAATAGTGTGTCTCTCGAAGCGGTTGAGATTCCCGCGTCCGCGAGTGTCAACCGCGACGAAATACGAAAAACGAAACGAAAGAATGTGTGTTCTGACTGTTCCTCTAGTGAATCCGTTTGTGACAATAAACGTAAAAGGCGAAGACGTCGCCGACGCTCACCAAGTTCCGACAGCTCCACTTCCATGAACTTTTCAAGCAGGGCTTCACGCTCCAGAAGGCGAGGAATGGCCCATTCTATTAAAAAATTAACTGAACAAGTAGGCAGACTACAAAATTTTATTTTGCAAGCACCGAGGTCAAGATTCGCAGAGAATGCAGCCTCAGAGAATATGTCCATTGCAGAATCTGAGAAAGAGTGCTCAACAGTATCCGGGCGTAATACTTGTGTTTTTCAAATGCCAAGTCCCACCATTTCGCTTAAAGAACCCTTAATGTCTGCCCCTCCTCGAGACAGACTCGGAAGTGTTAGAGCGTCTTCAACGATTTAATCAGAAAGATTGGACCAATGTGAGATATAACAAGGTCATTAAGGAACACCTTGCTGATCCGGGCTTTAAGGAGCTTGAGGTGAATTTTGAGTTGCAACCGTATGATTCTGGGTCTTCTCAACAGGTCGCTATTGAAAGATCTTTCGCGGCGATAACACATGCAGCTCTCAAGCACAGGGAGCAATTGCAGCAGTCTCTGCAGCAATTGATCGAATGGGGGTTCGAAGTACAGAATATCTCTCCAGAAACTCTGTACGAGAAAGTTAACGAGTTGTTTGGAGGTCAGAACGACTTGCAAAAATGTTCTGATGACCTGCTGCAAATCACATGCGGAAAACGGGCAGAGATAATTGAATTTAGAAGGGACAGGATTCTCAATTCCTGTAAACAGAAATCAGACAAAAAAGTTCTTATGCAGATCCCTCCAACTTCCTCTCATCTCTTCAATGAGGAAGCCCTCTCTACCCAATTGCAGAAATTGGGAGGAGTAAAGAATTGTTTTAGGCCCTTCCCACAAGCCATCACTTCAACCGGTCCACCAAAGGAGGGGTCTGGTACAAAAAAGGCTTCAAAATCAGTTCAATACTTTCCGGCCCGAGATTCCTTTCCGGCCCGAGATATCTTTCCGGCCCGAGATTTTATTCCGTCTCGAGAATTTTTTCCATCCCGAGAATCCTTTCGCCCGAGGGGGGCAGACCCCCAAAGGTATCCCCAGCCCTCCACCTCTGGTGTTAAAAGGGGGGGAAAGGATAGTAGCAAGCGATCGGTGCGAGGGCAGACCTCTAACCGACGTTACTACAGGGGTGCATGACCGGAGGCCATCAAAGTTTCGAGCGGGGCAGTTGCTGAATTTCAAAAACAAATGGGCAGCTCTAAATGCTCCCAAAGTTATTCAAAAGATCATAGGGGGATACAGAATCCCCTTCTTTACAAAGCCCCTATTATTACGCCCAACTGCCTTAACTTTGAAAAAATTTGTGACAAAGACTACCCCAGAAATGACAAAAGAAATAGAAATTCTCAAAAAACTGAATATATTGGAACCGGCAGTCAAAGACTCCGGTTTTCTCTCCCAAATGTTCCTGGTCCGAAAAGGGGATGGCAGCAACAGACCTATCCTCAACCTGAAAGGTCTCAATCACTTTGTGTCTGTAAGAAGATTTTCTTTAATGTCACATCAGAAAGTTCCCGAATTTCTCCAACCACAAGACTGGATGACAAAAATAGACATATCGCACGCATATTTTCACATTCCAGTCGCAGAGTCTCACCGTCGTTTTCTGAGGATTGTGTACAAAGGAGAGCTTTTGCAAATGACATGCCTCCCCCAGGGCTTGAGCAGTGCTCCACAAGCCTTTGCCAAGGTGACCAATTGGGTTGCGGAGACCCTACGTCATCAAAATGTGAGGATCGTTGTATACTTGGACGATTTCCTTCTGGCCCACCAGGACAGGGAAATTCTGAAGGTCCAAACAATTCTATTTCTGAACTACTGAGAGACCTCGGTTGGACCGTCAATTTGGAAAAATGCGTCAGCGAGCCGGTACAAACAGTGGAGTATCTGGGTGTAATGTGGGACACGCAACGCGGTCGGAAGTCGCTGAACAGGAAGAAGTGCGAAGACCTTCAACAATCACTTCAAGGGCTTCAGAAGAAGAAGAAGTGGAATGTGAAGGAGGCACAGAGAGTTCTGGGAAAACTAAATTTTGCATCGTTCGTCACTCCAAGAGGTCGTCTTCATTGCCGAAGGATGCAACTACAAATGCACTCCATGATGAAACTTCCCATACGAACGAGAATTCTCATAAAGGAACCCGTGATGAAAGACATATCATGGTGGGCACAGAATGTAAAGGCCTTTATGCCACTACACGTCCCCGCTGCCTCTCATTTCCTCTCGACCGATGCAGCAGATCATGGCTGGGGCGCTCAAGTGGACGATACTCCGATTGCGGGAAATTGGACCAGGGAACAGCAGAATTGGCACAGCAACTTGAAAGAGATGTTTGCCATACTAAATGCCTTGAAATACCAGAACAAATTTTTGAGGAGTTCTACCGTTCTAATACAGTCAGACAACAGAACAGTTCTCGCTTATTTGAGGAACGAAGGAGGGACGAGATCCTTGAGTCTACTTCATCTGACCTTTCAGATTTTGTCTCTAGTAGACAAATACAATATAACCCTGCAAGTTCACTACCTACCAGGGCGGTACAACGGTCTTGCGGACCATTTGTCCCGAGGAACCCGTCTACCGGAGTGGCACCTTCTAGCTCCTGCAACAGAACAGATATTTCACAAATGGGGCAGACCCACTGTGGACCTGTTTGCCTCTCACACGGCTCATGTAGTGAACAAATATGTATCCATAGACAGGAAAGACAAAGCGGCGATATTTCACAATGCTTTCAGCAGACCTTGGCACTTTCCCCTGGCATGGGTGTTTCCGCCTCCTTGTCTAATTCCCCGAGTGCTTGCTCATCTGAACAACTCCACAGGAATTTATCTGCTAGTAGCTCCCAAATGGACAAAAGTATTTTGGCTACCAGACTTGAAACAGAGAGCCTTGTGCCTACCTCAGGAGATCAAGAATCTACAAGAGATACTGATAGATACCACCACAGGCTCTCATCCCCAGCAAATACTTCAACTAGAACTGCAAGTGTGGAAAATTGGGGCTGGGATGATGCATTGCAAGGATGGTCTGATAGAGAAAGAGGGATTTTAAAATCCAGCTGGCGAACTTCAACGCAAGCTTCTTATAAAGCAGCGTGGATTAGATGGCGTGAATGGTGTTCATCCAACCATGTTAATTTCAGAGATCCAATGGGAGCTCAGTTGGCAAAGTTTCTAGCACATCTCAAAATATCGCTGAATTTAGCTCCTAGCACTATAGCTTTGCATAAATCGGCTATTTCAACTTTATGCAATCCAAATAATGAAAATAGACTAAGTAACCATATTGTGGTGAAGCAAGTAATGAAAGGAATAGTAAACAGCTCGATTAAAGTGCAACGGGATACAATATGGGACCCGAGACAAATATGTTCTTGGCTTCAGACTAACAATCCAGAAACTATAACCTTATTTGAAGCATCCAGAAGGTGTGCAGTCATACTCCTGTTAGCCTCAGGACGAAGGGTGCATGATCTGACACTTTTGAGATTAACATCGGAACATTTTATTGATATGGATGATCACATTATTTTATGGCCTGCATTTGGTTCAAAGACAGATTCTGCAAAGTATCAACAATCAGGATGGAGATTAAACTCCTCATCAAATCAATCTACCGATCCTGTATTTTGGCTTAGGAAGCTGTGTGTTCTCTCAAAGGACAGGAGACAAGAGGCACCCAATATTGATAACTTGTTTTTATCCACATCAGGTCCAACCAAAGCAGCTTCTAGAACAATTATCGGTGGATGGGTCAAGACAATACTTAGAGATGCTGGTATTGAGGCCTCTGCGGGAAGCACTAGGTCAGCAGTGGCTTCACTTCAGTGGTTTGAAAACTGTTCAATAGAGGACATTTTGGAAAAGGGAAATTGGCAGAATGAAAATACCTTCCAAAAATACTATAAAAAAGAAATAAGGCAGTCCAATATTCAGGAGCCGGGGACTTCGTCATCCTTGACAGGCCTGTTTAAACCAATCATTCGCCTGAGGGGGGCAGACCCCCAAAGGCCCTCCATTTCTGGAGACAGAAGGAGAAGCGATCATTGTGAGGGCAGACCTCCAACCGGCGCTTCTTTATGAAGGTGATCACAATTGGCATCAACACTGCCACCAGACGATAGCAGACAATTCTCACTAAGGAATATTCTGGATAAGGAACGGCACTACATAATATTGGAGTTTTACCTACCATTAAAACTCTTATTATGTTGCCTTCCTTATCCAGAATATTCCTCATCCCCTGTCTGGTGAGACTACAATTGAGGAAAATGGGGTCGCGCCGATGCTTGCGTACGCTTAGCTGTTGGCGGCAGTGATTGCGATCATAGAGGGATGAAATTTGAATATTTCAAGAAGGTAAAAGGAGAAGATAGACCGAAATCGGATAGAAACAGAGATGTCATCTCTCACTAAGGAATATTCTGGATAAGGAAGGCAACATAATAAGAGTTTTAATGGTAGGTAAAACTCCAATATTGTAGCCACAAGCATTGCTTCCCGCACGCCAGTTATACCGGCTAGGAAATAGGAGCCAAGGTACATACCATTTGGCGACCCAGAGATAAGCTCCCTGTTAGGGAATTGTCGTTCTGTATGAATGCCCATCTCATGGACTGAATGCAAACATCTCCAGACTGTCAAAACACAATATTGTAGCCACAAGCATTGCTTCCCGCATGCCAGTTATACCGGCTAGGAAATAGGAGCCAAGGTACATACCATTTGGCGACCCAGAGATAAGCTCCCTGTTAGGGAATTGTCGTTCTGTATGAATGCCCATCTCATGGACTGAATGCAAACATCTCCAGACTGTCAAAACACAATATTGTAGCCACAAGCATTGCTTCCCGCATGCCAGTTATACCGGCTAGGAAATAGGAGCCAAGGTACATACCATTTGGCGACCCAGAGATAAGCTCCCTGTTAGGGAATTGTCGTTCTGTATGAATGCCCATCTCATGGACTGAATGCAAACATCTCCAGACTGTCAAAACACAATATTGTAGCCACAAGCATTGCTTCCCGCATGCCAGTTATACCGGCTAGGAAATAGGAGCCAAGGTACATACCATTTGGCGACCCAGAGATAAGCTCCCTGTTAGGGAATTGTCGTTCTGTATGAATGCCCATCTCATGGACTGAATGCAAACATCTCCAGACTGTCAAAACACAATATTGTAGCCACAAGCATTGCTTCCCGCATGCCAGTTATACCGGCTAGGAAATAGGAGCCAAGGTACATACCATTTGGCGACCCAGAGATAAGCTCCCTGTTAGGGAATTGTCGTTCTGTATGAATGCCCATCTCATGGACTGAATGCAAACATCTCCAGACTGTCAAAACACAATATTGTAGCCACAAGCATTGCTTCCCGCATGCCAGTTATACCGGCTAGGAAATAGGAGCCAAGGTACATACCATTTGGCGACCCAGAGATAAGCTCCCTGTTAGGGAATTGTCGTTCTGTATGAATGCCCATCTCATGGACTGAATGCAAACATCTCCAGACTGTCAAAACACAATATTGTAGCCACAAGCATTGCTTCCCGCATGCCAGTTATACCGGCTAGGAAATAGGAGCCAAGGTACATACCATTTGGCGACCCAGAGATAAGCTCCCTGTTAGGGAATTGTCGTTCTGTATGAATGCCCATCTCATGGACTGAATGCAAACATCTCCAGACTGTCAAAACACAATATTGTAGCCACAAGCATTGCTTCCCGCATGCCAGTTATACCGGCTAGGAAATAGGAGCCAAGGTACATACCATTTGGCGACCCAGAGATAAGCTCCCTGTTAGGGAATTGTCGTTCTGTATGAATGCCCATCTCATGGACTGAATGCAAACATCTCCAGACTGTCAAAACACACAAAATGTACTGAAAAAAATGCCCATAGCAAAACAACACAGAGATCCTCTCTTTTGACCCTGTATCACCATAACAGGACTTGCCCTTCAACAGAAATATGTTTTTCTAGTTTTCGAAGATTTTATTTATTTATTTATTTTCGGGAAATCGACAGTTTACATTTTTCCTATTTGTACATGTTTGTATAGCCAAAATAAAACCAATTATGGATTTCCTCCTTGTGACTTTACCTCTGATAAACAGCGTAATAAAAATTTGAAATAATCAAATTTATTATAAAGGAGTATGAGACCAAAAATTTTATAAATCAAAAAATTATATAAAACTAAAATTTACATAAAAATATCAATACATTGGTAACCGTAAGAAGCCAGGTTGTACATATAAATCAAATAGTAACAGAATTATAAGTATAAACGATAGAAACATAGACACATAACAATATTCATGAAACATCGGAGAAATACTCTTTTGTGTACCCCTTATATTTGGTAAGTTCGGAATTGAAAATGTCCACCTTGGATAATATGCTATTGTAACTGCATAGTCTGTTCAGACAAGAATTCTGCTTACAATTTGTCTTGCATTGATTCACCTTGAACAGGACAGAAGAGCATGTTGTACGCACATGTACATTAAATTGAATTTTATTTAGCAACTCTGGGCAGTGAATATTATTGCTAACTAATTTGTGCAGGAATATTGCTTCCATATGATGCCTTCGTACACTCAATGAATAAATTTTAAAGTATGAAGCTGTAGTATGAAGCATAATTATTATGTAGTGCCGTTCCTTATCCAGAATATTCCTTAGTGAGAGAGGGCATCTCTGTTTCTATCCAATGTCGGTTTTTCTTCTCCTCTTACCTTCTTGAAATATAGTAGAACTTGGTTATAACGATCATGGCTATAGCTAGCAATTACCAAATTATATTTTAGTTCAGACTTATTTTCATATAATTGTTGACTGTTTTAACAAGGACGTTTCACTGATATAACGGGCAAATAATTTTGTCAACACAATTTCTACATAAATTATAGGATGTCAACCCAATTTCTGAATGGTTAAATGGGTTTTTAAAAAAATCAATAAATGGGAATTATTCCCGTAGTAGGGTTTAACTATCAAAGGTGGCGATGGAGGGCATATGCCCGGCGTTCAACAGCGGCGGCTGGCAGGAATTTCCTACCCTGTTAGGGACAGATTTATACTTTTATGGCACTACCTGTCTAAGATTGTCATCTGTGGGAAACATTGTTACACATATAGTCCAGTCAGTGGGGAGTTTTACCTTACAAAAGGTCATGTAGTAATTTTTTGTATTTCTTTGGCATTGACTATGTAACAATTTCTAGACATTTTTGTTTTGAAAAGTTTTAATTTTCCATGTACATTTGTTACTTTAATTTTAATTTTGACTAGAACATAATCTCACTTTAACAAAAGCTGATAAAGGTAACACCATAGTGATTTTGAACAAAACAGACTACATTAATAAAGTAGAAGATTTTTTAAGAAGTGATAATTTTACAACCATTCCAAAAGACCCCACAAAGAAGTATCAAGAAGACGTCAAGGAGACAATCAAGAGCTGCCCGTTAATTTGCCGGAAACCTAAATATAATACTCTAGTATTAACCAATCCTCAACCACCTAAACTGTATGGTTTGGCAAAAATTCATAAACAGGATGTCCCTATCAGACCTGTTGTTCCTGCTTATTCTAGCCCCAATTATAATATATGTTCTAAATTTGTATCTTTGTTCAAATCCAATAAATTATTCACATCACATCGCTCAATTAAAAACAGTTTGGAGTTAATCGATAAAATCAAAAATTTAGATATACCTAGCAACAGTAAATTAGTTTCATTTGACGTTGTTAATCTGTTTCCTAGCATTCCCACTATTGAATGTAAAACCTTAATTTTAAATACTTTAAATAATTCCCATTTAGATCGAACCAGTAGTTGTGAAGTAAATGTCCACATTATTAGAAATTTGCATTAATCAAAACTATTTTACCTTTAATGATAAATTATACAAACAACATAATGGTCTCGCGATGGGAAATTCCGCTTCCCCATTGTTTGCCGAGATATTTATGAACTTCTTTGAGGACAAATTATTTGATTGTGGACTTTCCCTATTATCTAATGTCTTTGCATGGTATAGGTATGTTGATGACGTGTTTGTAATTTGGTCGGGTAGTAACAGACAATTAGACAATTTTCTCACATTTATTAAAATGTCTGCTTGGTCCAATATATTCGCACCTCACAATCCGGAAGCCTCAGTTTCTTGCGAAAATTCTGAAACCGTCACTTTGGATCGAGATTGTAAAATATCTATGCAAGGTAGCTTTCATATTTCAAAGACAATAAGAAGCATTATTTTGTTATCTTTCTGGTTAACAGAAAAAATACATATTTTTGCTTGAGAGGAAAAGAGATATATAGCTTTTAAAATGTAAGGTCGCTAGGGACGTTTTTGGTCTTATGAAAGTATAACGCGATTACGTGTTTTGGGATGTATTTAATCCTAAACAAGCAGACGGGTTAATAACCTTCACCAAAATATAAAATTTACACTGGAACATAATGATAACAACAATTTAAACTTCTTAGTTTTAAATTAATAAATTACTTCGTTTTTACCACTTTTATTGTTTACAAAACCAACATGTTTCGTGAGCAATGCTCACTTCTTCAGGGTTTTTTATTGATACTAATTATAAATAATGGACGTAGACAATGGTGTCAATTGAAAAAGAATGGACATAGACACCATTGTCTACGTCTCAATAAAAAACCCTGAAGAAGTGAGCATTGCTCACGAAACATGTTGGTTTTGTAAACAATAAAAGTGGTAAAAACGAAGTAATTTATTAATTTAAATCAAAATGGTGCCACAAAATAAGTTTGCTGTGTTAGAAGAAGTAAACTTCTTAGATTTAAATATCAATTTAGATAATAATAAGTGTGTATTTAATATATTATATAGAAAACCTACACACACTGATTGTGTTATACCATCTACTTCTCTTCACCCTTTGCAGGCCCGCACTGGCCAGGTCCGCAGGTCCGCGATCGCGGAGGGCCCCCGGCGCGAGGGGGCCCCACAAAACGTACAAAAAAATTTTTTTGTCTTGTTTGTAGTTATAATGCCCGGTGAAAAATCAAAAGATGAAACTGACTCTATTTCAACAGTACAACATTACAAAATTGTATATTTTGATATTTTAGACTGTGCGAGGTTGAGTATTGAAGAAAGATTTTGCGCAAAAAAAGATGTTTTTACAGGATTGCTCTTGATTGTACCTATGCTTTTTATTAATGTTGAGAGAGATTTATTTTATAATTTGGACAAAAATAAAATAATAGATGAAGTAGCTTTAACAAGTGAGTTGCTTACAAAGAAACTGTTACTTTAGGGCTAGGGAAGCAAAATGTCGAATCATTTCAGTTAAGTTAAGCCCCTTCTATTCTGGTATACAACATTGTAAACTGTTAAACACACAGGATTTTTTTTAAATGTTAGTATTATTTTTCTAATCCCTAAAATCCGTTTGTCATTATTTTTACTACACAAATAATTTTGACATAATTCATTAATGCTTTGGTGTGAACAAAATCCTGCCCTTTATTTAGAACTCCGTTATAATTATTGGCAGTTCTACAGCATGTGTTTAGTAGTGTTGTGGTATCCTAAAAATACTGTGAATTTCTTATTTCAATAAATAATAAAGTCAACAAAAGTTGAAAATCATAATATTTGTATAAAAACCGAATCTGAATTTCTTCTTCTTTATAGGTGCCAATATAGCGTAGAAACGCGTTTTCATTGTTTTCAAGCACCTAATTTTCAAAAATTATCCGGGGGAGGACCCCCCGTTTTCCGAACCCCCCTGGGCTTCTAGGGTTAATATCACAAGTGCGGCCCGCCTTTAGTTTATTTTGCCAACTTGTGGCCCTTTCCTGCCAAAAGGTTGCCGACCCCTGATCTAGTCAATTCACGCTATGCAATTGCACTATATCGGTCTTACTCATAATCGCAAAGTAAGATTACACCCCGAGAACAAGAATGGGTTAGGTGAAATTATTACTTATAATGGTGGGTCAACCGCGAGCATGTGCGTTTTCTTACCCCGTCGCTGTACAGGAGATTTAATAGCTGTCAGAATTTAAACCACCCGATCACCAGGGTTAACTCAGTACTACGGCGGTGTACGACAGTAGGTATAACTTTCGAAATGACAAACTTTTTTGAGAATCTTGACGTTTTGAATGGAGCTTTGGCAAATATTGACCGTATTCGCGGCATTCGTGCACCACGACTACCGAAAGGTACAAAAAAGGTACGATCCATTAGCGGCACTTACGGAAGGAGATTTTATGTCTAAATATAGATTTACAAAAGTTAACATGAGACGTTTGATTGAAAAACTTAGGAAACTTTCCTAGTTGGACAGGCAAAGCTTCCTAATATGTTATTTGCACTTTCTTTTGTATAATAAATAAATAAATAAAAAAATAAAATAAAAAAACTTGGTACGGCCGAATTTGGATGTGAACAATAAACGGGGTGGCAAAATATCTACCGATCTCCAAGTTCTTTGTGCCAATTCTTAGTTATTTTTAAAACGTGAAACACAAAACAAACTCGTCGAATAATATTTTGACACTTTTGACGTATGAAAAAACCTGAAGTTGGCAACACGCCGCGAAATGCCAAATTGACCGCGTTTTTCAGCTTTGGCGCAGAGTGTTGCTACCGTAAAAAAATCGTAACCCATAATCCACCTGTCGAGCAATATTGGGAAAATTTATGATTATGAGTAAAGATTTTTAACCTGAGCGGTGTAGACTAACGCGACGTGTATCTAACACGACGCTACAGCGCCGTGTTAGGGTTTCATTATGAGTAAGGCTGTATAAGTATAATAAATACAAAATAATACAAGAACAACATGTCAACCTACCAGCGACTAAATGGGAAAATAATTCACCGACTCCAGATATTTTCATATCAGAGGGTTCGGCTCTGCGGAACTCCTAATTGGACCTATAAATCCTACTAATCCCTCAATATAAATATTTAAAAAATCGTTTGTAATCCTACATGTATTTAAAATGACTGATTTTTGCATTTTTATATATAAATTCTTTGACAAATGACTGATTTTTGCGTAAAACAAATTAATTATTAATTACATTATTATTATTATGTGTGCGGTGCTTCGTAGCCTCCCCTCTCTTGTCTATTTTAGTTTTCTGAAGGTTTCTTTTCTATCGCGTGTTAATTGCACACTCTGATTTTTTTTTATTTCAAACTAAAATTACCTACTTACCTATAACTGAAAAAATAAAAACACACACATGTTTTATTAGTCATTATAAATGTATTATAAACGTTATAGTCAACTCACTTTTTTGTCTTTCATGTAAAAATAATTAATAAAAAATTCCGCAATTTTTATTTTTTTTTCAAATTCAGCAGAAAACTTTGGATTCGCAAAGGTGTATATTTTAATTATTTTGTCGTTAACTTTTAGAATTGAATATAATTTGTGGTGATTTCTCGTTCTAACACTGTTTAGAACACATTTCTAAGCATTATAGTAAGGGAGACACAAAAACCTGTAAGAGTGGTTCCAAAAACTGAACAAATTAGTCTGAGGGGTTGAGTATGTAATTTAAAAAATATGTTTTGTATTTTTCAGGGAGGGAAGCAAGATCTTCGACTACTGAAATCCCAGTCCCCAGTAAGCCGAAATCCAATACGAAATGGATTATTCTTTCGTCGGTCGTTCTTTTAATTATAATCGTTGTGTTTGCGATAAAACGGTATTTGGACCGCCGCCGGGGACCACCACCGCTGATCATCCCTACTCACGACTCTGAAGCTGGTATCCAGATGGAGCCATGTGATAAGATCTTCCTGTTGTATGCCCGGGACTGTAGCCCGTTCATGGACACCATGACTGAATTTAGAAAGTATCTCGCAGAACGAGCCAAGTGTCAGGTAAGGATTATTTTGTTTTTTAAAATAATCACTTTTCATTATTAACCCTTTGATTAGTGAGTTATTTTTTTGTCATCTACACCGTGGGAGTGAGTTATTTTTCAAGTTTTTCTTAATTTCTTAATCGATTTAATTAATTATCTTCTTACCTTGTTTTACTACACAAGTTAATTTCGTATCTTTTTTTATTACTATATATAACCTTTGCATTGTAAATTTAGTTGGACAAATTCAGTGGTTCTCAACATTTTACAAAAAGTGTTTCGAAAAAAAAAATTTATAAAAAAATAAATGTACATAATATGTACACAATGTACATAAAACATAATACTAAAAATAAAGTATAAATTCAGTGGTTCTCAACATTTTACAAATAAAAATTTTCAAAAATTTTTTAAAAATTACTTATATAAAAAGAAATATACAATGTAATAAAGGGATAACACTAAAAAGAAAAAGTAGACCTATTCAGTGGTTCTCAACATTTTACAAATAGTTTTAAAAAAAAAATTATAAAAACAGAAATGTACAGTAATAAAAACAAGGTACTAAAAATAAAAATAAATATACAATGTAATAAAGGGATAATACTAAAAATAAAAAATAAATGGACATATTCAGCGGTTCTCAATATTTTTTAGAAATAGAGTTTTCAAAAAAAATAAATTATTCATAAAAACAGAAATGTACAGTAATGAAAACATAATACTAAAAATCAAAATAAGGTATAAATTTAGGGTTCTCAACATGTGAATAATGTTAGATTTAAATTACTAGCTAAAATATTCTTTTTATGTGGACACGGATACATACATATGTGTATATATACAAACATTCTTCTACTAAATGCAATGTTCTGTAAATTTTTTGAGTAAATCCTGTAACATATCTATTTCGCGAGTAGGTACTGCTTAAAGCAGGTACTGTTTATTGTCTATTAATTTTTTATTTTTTATTTAACTTTGTTGGTTGGCGAAACTGCAACGACACCGGAAACGGGCGTTCGGGGGAAAGATGGCGGAAGACATAACGTAGATTTTGTGTGCGGGAGGAGATTTTCGGGGCGATTGGGATTATGGTGGGTGTTACAAAGGCGATGTAGCCTAAAAAGTTCGTTTATACACGTCACGTGAGTGTGTGACAACTCTAATGGCCCTGTAGCCGATTTATTTTGTTGAATCCCTCGCCGGATGCCGCGAGATAATGTTGTCCGCGTGCTGATGTTTTTGACACCAAATTCAACGGGTGATCAATTGCCCGCTAGGATTCTTGCCTGGTGAATCCTTTGGCCGATGAGGTTCCTTCATGCCGCTTGATGGGTGAGGACCTTCCGTGCTCTTTTTGTTGGGTGAATTCCCTTTACTGATGAAGCGGCTCCTAGCCTTTGTTGTACCTTTGGGCCGGTGAGATTCCCCATGCCGCCTGATGGATGGAGGCTCAACCGAGCTTTTTGTGTTGGGAGGACTCCCTTTAACCAAACGCCCCATGACGTGTGGAACGGCGTTTTGGGGTTTGCTGTTGACGATCGCTGTTGAGGATTGCTCTACACGACTGGAAGAGAGTCACGACGACGAGACGTACGCGCTTCTGATAACCAACCGTAATTTTAACATAACTCTCTCTCTCCAATTCTGATAGATGCCAAAGGTATTTGTGTTTCTTTTTTTACATTTCTTTGATGTCATTTGCAAAGTGCAATAAAGCCGTTTTTTTTACATTTCACTAGAAAATACTTTCATTTATTTATATGCATGATCTCTGATCCCTATTTCCACCATCCTGAGATGGAAGTTCTTTATGCTCTGGGAGGCTGTCGGATGACAAAGGTGGGTAACCTACATTACTTGGTATTACATTTGCGCCCAACGAAAGAGTTTTTTTTAAATATATTAAACAGGTGTTCGGAAGGGTATTTATAGATCATGCATATATCTATAAGAATAGTCTTATTTAATGTTATATAATTTGTCTGCTTTTTACGATGTCATTTTACAACTCATCAGTGTGTGGGTAGTAAGTTAGTTATTTGCAATTATGCATTTGAACTTGTTGATTACCAAAGTTTGACGTTTAGTTATATCTATTGCCATATATAAAAAAATGTGCGTGTTAATATATTGTTTCTCGCAATTTAATGTACATTGGTACCAGTGACAGCTTGAATAATTTTCAGCGAAAAATATTCTCTTTTCTGGCAATACTGGATTTAAGTGTCAGTTGTCAAAACATCATAACAATTGTTGTGTTTTGTTTTCGCAAATAAGAAGATACGTTATATTGTGAAAGGGTTTTGTACATTAATTGGATATACTATTAAGAATTTACAAGGGAAGACGATGTGGATTCTTTTTATAATTTTTCGCGGAAAAACTTGCTTTGTTTTGAGGGAATTTTAGTTCCGGTGATCCATTGGCTTTACACGGTGTCCGGTGAGCTACATACATTATAAAATGTCCGGTGAGCTACATACATAAAAATTTTTTTTTTTTTTTGGAAAATAATTTTGATTTTTTTTTCTAATAATTTTTTTTAATGAAAGATAATTTGCTTTACAGGGTGTCCGGTATTTCAAACTATAAAGTACATTATATTTTTTTTTTTAAATTCAATAATTATTTAATTATTTTTTCCCAAATTTAAAATTAAAAAAAAAAAAAAAACAAAACAAAATGGCGATTACTAATATTAACGGTGCAACTAAGGAGGAGATGATACAGATGTTATCTGAATTAAATATCACTCCAGAGCCTACGTTATCAGCTATGCGGGAACAGGCTCGCATATATAATAAAAGTTTAAAACAATCAAGTAGTGATTCTCCACAACAAAATGAAGGCAATAGTGATAATGCGAGTCAGACTACAAACATAGTCAATAATTATTATCAATCGATAAATACAAATACGTCCGTACATTCTTGGGGTATTAAATTTTCTGGTTCTTCTGATGTTAGGGATTTTATACAACGTGTGGAGGTATTATCTAGATGCCGTCATATAGAACTGTCATCGGTTGTGACGTCCTTTGCAGATCTTTTGGAGGGGAAAGCTCTCTCTTGGTATAGGACTATTTATAAAGATTCATTATCTTGGCCTGAGTTGAGAAATCTCCTCATTGCACGTTTTGAACGTTGTATTAATCAAACAGAGGCCCTAAAAGCTTTATTCGCGATGAAACAGAAATTTAACCAAAGTGTTGTGGATTACGTTGATGAAGTTAAATTAGCTAATCTCAGATTAGACGTTCAACTTACGGAGGAACAGTTAGTAGACCTAGTTTCTGATAGTCTGTTACCTAAATACGCATTGGCCATCGCATATTTTGCAGAAAAGGAATTATCTTCTTTGGTAAATGTGTGTAGGAGATTTGAAAAGCACTCCGTAGATAAACCCTTACCGCATTTTACTTCTCCTCAAGCATCATCCTCTTCTCCTACACATTCTTCTTCTTCGAATAGTAGAAAAACTTTAAATTGTTTTTATTGTAAGGCGCAAGGTCATACAAAACCTTTTTGTAGAAAATGGAAGTTTGATTCTCAGAAGAATTCTGACAAACGCCGAGATGACCCCGCTCGCACAAATCCAAAAAACTAGAGTGTGATCCTCTGCGTCCTGCTAGCAAGGATGCCGGGAGATCATCATCACCCGTAGTTGATAGCTCCAGTAACCGGTTCTTCAGGCGTGACGTGGACGCATGCATGCCGATGGCTAGTTCTGGACAAGACATCAGACCCCATGCGAATATTTCTATTCAAAATCTTGTCTTTTCGGGTCTCTTGGACAGTGGTGCGACGGTCAGTTGTTTTGGCGGTTCTCTTTATAACTTCTTTATTAGTCTAGGCTTTAGTTTAGATAAAATAGAATCTTACGTTACCACCGCTGATGGGGTACGTCAGGATGTAATTGGTACTATGCGAGTACTAGTTACTTATAATAATATTAAGAAATATATTACCTTTTTTATTATTCCGTCTCTTTCACCTGTGATTGTTTTGGGAGTCGACTTTTGGAAACAATTTGACATCGCTCCTCAATTGTTTCCAGAGGCCAACAGTGGACGTGATGTTGAGAATACTATAGGTGAAATTCGCAAGATCACGTCAGCTTCCTTACTGTCCCCCCAAGACAATCGTAGGCTTAATAAGGTAATAGATAAATTTAAGTCAATTTCTTTTGAAAAATGTGGATTGGGTCGTACTCATTTAGTTCAGCACAAAATTAATACGACGGGAGATCCCATTAAGCAACGATATTACCCGTTGTCTCAAACACGTCAAAAACAACTTGAAGCTCAACTTAAAGAAATGCTTGACTTAGGTGTTGTTCGACGTTCGCGTTCGGCTTGGTCGAACCCGGTTTTGATTGTGCCTAAAAAGGATGGTTCTGCAAGGTTCTGCTTAGACTCCAGGAAGCTTAACAGCGTCACGACAAGAGATTCCTACCCCTTGCCGTATATTTCGCGTATTTTAGACAAGCTACGTGGTGCACGCTTCATATCTTCTATTGACTTATCGAAAAGTTTCTGGCAAATCCCTTTACATAAGGATTCTTGCTGCAAAACGGCTTTTGTAGTACCTGGACATGGCTTGTTTGAATTCGTTAGGATGCCGTTTGGGTTAAAAAACGCTCCTAGTGAACTTCAGCGTCTGGTTGATGCACTTTTTGGTCCAGAGTTCGACGAAAACGTTTTTTGCTATTTGGATGACCTAATTATAATTTCAGAAGATATCGATTCACATTTAGAGCAATTAAATAGGGTTTTCTTGCGTCTGAAAGAAGCAGGCTTAACTGTCAATTTGAAAAAGTGCGAGTTTTGCAAGGATGAATTGAAGTATCTCGGTTACGTTGTGGATGCAAAAGGACTTCGCACAGACCCAGTTAAGTTGGAATGCATTCGTACTTACCCCATTCCAAAGAATTCTAAACAGGTAAAAGCTTTCATTGGCCTGTGCGGGTATTATAGGCGTTTTATAAAGGATTTTTCAACCATTGCTGCTCCCTTAACAAAACTCACTGGTTCAAGGAAGGGAATTAGTAATTTCTCTTGGTCTCCTGAAGCGGAGTTGTCTTTTAAGAAATTAAAGAAGGCGTTGACTTCTGCCCCTGTTATTAATTGTCCGGATTTTTCGCTTCCTTTCACGATTCACTGTGACGCGAGCAACGTTGGGATCGGAGGTGTACTTACACAAATTTTTGAAGGAGAGGAGCACCCTGTATCTTATTTCTCTAGGTGTCTTAATGTGCATGAACGAAACTACGGCGTGACGGAGCGCGAACTCCTAGCGGTGTTAGATTCAGTCAACCATTTTAGGCCCTACATAGAAGGTGCTCACTTCACTGTGGTAACGGACCATTCTAGTCTACAATGGTTAGTCTCATTATCTAATCCAACAGGTCGGCTTGCTCGCTGGTCTACTCGGCTGTCACAGTACTCTTTTGATGTTATACATAGGAAAGGTAAATTAAATACGGTTCCGGACGTTCTCTCACGTAAAGACGTTTCTTTAATTTCGGCCATTGATTCCGTTCCCACGAGTACAGATACTTGGTATAATACCTTATTTTCTAATTGTAAATCAAATCCACAACGTTTTAATAATTTTCAAATTAAGGAAAATAAATTATTTCGTCACACTAAATCTCGTTTCGCTCTGCAGGAGGACACAGCTTGGAAGCTTGTTGTTCCTTTTGAGGACCGTAACGCTGTTCTATCTAAAGAACATGAGTCTGTTATTTCTTGTCATCCAGGAGTTTTTAGAACATATAAGAAGGTTCAACTTCATTATTTTTGGCCAGGGATGTATAATGACGTCAAAAATTTTGTCAATAGATGTAAAACGTGTAAGGCACATAAAATTAACACTGCTGCGCCGGCAGGCATTTCTACGAACCCGAAAATAGTCACAAGACCTATGCAAATGCTGTCTATTGACCTTGTCGGTCCTCTTCCGCGTAGCTATGCAGGATTTATGTATATTCTAACAGTCGTTGATGTATTTTCTAAATATACCTGGATTTTTCCGCTTAGAAATGCAACTACTAAAAGCATTGTTAAAAACATTGAACAATACATATTCCTTGTACACGGGGTACCGCAAACGTGCGTCTGCGACAACGGAAAACAATTTATTTCAAAAGACTTTAAACAATTGTTAGCAGAGTATAACGTACCTCCGCCTTTTTATAATGCTTTTTATACTCCCCAAAATAACGTGGTCGAACGCTATAACCAAACCATTGGAACTGCTTTGTCTATTTTAACCGAATCTGACCAGCGTAATTGGTCCAGATTTCTGCCTCAAATTCAATCAGCTCTCAATAACACGGTTAATTTTGCAACCGGCTTCACCCCCTTCTTCCTCATGCATGGTAGGGAACAAATTATTGACGGAAACTTTCATAAAAATAACTTATCTTCTGGTGTCGTAGACATTACGTTGCAGCAATCTAGGGACGAATTTGCTAAGAAGTTGGAAGACTTAGTTCCAATTTATGAACAAGTTTCAAATGCTTTGTTACAAGCTTTTAAGAAAAATGCCCAACACTACAATTTACGCCGTAAGACGGTTAATTATGAAGTAGGCGATGTCGTTTGGAGGAAGAATTTCGTTCAATCCAGTGGACCGAATTATTTCTCTCACAAATTGGCCCCTAGATTCGTTCGCAATGTTATTAAAGGTAAAGTCTCTAATTTGGTCTATACTCTAGCTGATATGAACGGTAAAATTGTAGGAAATTTTCATGTAAAGGATATTGTTCGCATGGATTAAATATTTCTTACTCTTTATATATAGATGAAACCAACGTGATTGCATGCGGGACTACCAACCCTGCATGCTGTTCCATTTGTTTCGTCAGTGGTTTTTCTGGTCACTTGCTTTTGAGGTTTGGTACCCTCAAGAGGTTTTGTCTAGAATTTTCACGAAATTTCCTCAATCTTGCTTCCTCAATTTAATTTTTTTTTCTTTAAATTCTTCGGAATTTTTTCTATAGGAGACGTCGTTTACAATGAATGTCGTTTCCTCTGATCCGTGTGATCAGTGGCGCCCAATATTTTGTCTAAGTCATATTTTGTAATTGACTTAGTCTTTGACGAGATTTTTTTATTTAAACTCTAAATAATTTTTTTGTATGAAATGAGTTATTTCGCCTTCCTTATAGGCTACAATTATACTTACACACTGATGCGTTCGTAAAACAATAGGTTATGTTGTACTGTTTTAGCGTTTAAGTCTGAATCCTTCTTTTCAAGTTCGTTGGAATTTTCTCCCGAATAATGACTTTCCAAGCACTTGGAAAGAATGATTCAAAACTTCTGTTTATGAGAGATTTGAGCGACTTTCTTATGTACAGATTGTTAAAATTTCAACAATTAGTGATTAAGTAAAGTTTTTCTTAAATATACCATAGCTATGTTAAATAGATTAAGTCTGGTATAACTTTCCTTAAAGTCAGTTAGTTAAGTTTGTTAAGAATATTTGTTAAGAATTTTTTTTTCTTGTCACAAACAAAGGTGGTACTGCTCTGGCATACCTACCCATTAAAGTAACTCATATTTGAAGTTTATCACCTTACCTCTAATACAGGAAAGTGTTTTTTTGTCTTTTAGTTCTAAGTTAACATTAAGCATTTACATATATAGGTCTCTCACTGCTTAAACCAGTGTTGTACTGTTAATTTTGTCTACTAGTGTCGTTCATTTGGATATTGTTCGATCACACCTTATCTAGTGTCGATTATCTAATAAGTATATTCGATCACCAAAATATCATTGTTTGTTCAAGAAATTTATGACTTTTCACTTACTTGATGTATTAAGTGTTATTTTTTGAAGAAATGCCACCTGAGTTTATCTTCAGTCTTTTCTTGCACAAGCAACGTCCTCTGAGGATGGTTTATAATAGTTACATCTTGTATTTTTGTATAAAATCAAGAGTACTTTTTGAGGTTCACTTTTTTAATAGCTAGGTGTTTTGTTTAATTTTAATCCCTAAGCTCTAAGCCTAACATTCTAGATCCTGTTTTGCTTCTGTGTTCCTAATGAATTTTTTCATAATTTTGATGGATAGGTAATAGAAATATGTAAACCCTAATCTAACCTCTTTTATAGATAGGTAGTGCCTCGGTATTGTAAAACCTGATCTAAACTGTTTGACAGATAGGTATGTCTTTACATATAAACCCTACTCTGACCACTTTGTAATTGACAGTTTTTTATAAAACTTGTTATACGAT
Source organism: Limnephilus marmoratus (assembly GCA_917880885.1). Lineage (NCBI taxonomy): Eukaryota > Metazoa > Arthropoda > Insecta > Trichoptera > Limnephilidae > Limnephilus > Limnephilus marmoratus. Next base: position 3,045,694 of record OU862906.1, on the reverse strand, counting down.
GGACAAGTAATAATTGTATTATACTTGATCTGATTTTTTTTGACAGATAGGTATGTCTTTACATATAAACCCTACTCTGACCACTTTGTAATTGACAGTTTTTTATAAAAATTGAATGAGTTAATTCTGTATATTTGTTTATACCTTGGTCTAATTTTAGTTGATAATTTAAGACGCGTTGAGTATAATATCTGTGACGTAACTTTTTTCAAATATCACTTTTGATTAGAATATAAGGATAGAGAGAGAGAGTTATTTTTTTTTTATGTTAATAATAACTAAGTGTTGCTTTTTTCTATAAATGAAAGTGGGAGCTTGAATTCTCCATACTCACTAGTGTTTTCTTGAGAGATTGTCTCTCGTCATGTGAGTAACGTGTTGGTAATCTTACAAGCGAGCTTGTAAAAGTGGAGGTATTACCTCATTTTCTATATTTTTTTTTTTTTTTGTACACCATTCTGTGAATGGGTTTGCTACTTTAATATGTTTTACGTTTATGTTTTCTGATACTATGTTGTGTTATTTTTCTTTAACAGATGTGGAAAGAGAGAGTCGTGTTGGGCGGTGTCCTAATAATTTTACTTCACTTCGCGGCGTAAAATTTTCGGGGGTTGCGGGGAAATGTAACATATCTATTTCGCGAGTAGGTACTGCTTAAAGCAGGTACTGTTTATTGTCTATTAATTTTTTATTTTTTATTTAACTTTGTTGGTTGGCGAAACTGCAACGACACCGGAAACGGGCGTTCGGGGGAAAGATGGCGGAAGACATAACGTAGATTTTGTGTGCGGGAGGAGATTTTCGGGGCGATTGGGATTATGGTGGGTGTTACAAAGGCGATGTAGCCTAAAAAGTTCGTTTATACACGTCACGTGAGTGTGTGACAACTCTAATGGCCCTGTAGCCGATTTATTTTGTTGAATCCCTCGCCGGATGCCGCGAGATAATGTTGTCCGCGTGCTGATGTTTTTGACACCAAATTCAACGGGTGATCAATTGCCCGCTAGGATTCTTGCCTGGTGAATCCTTTGGCCGATGAGGTTCCTTCATGCCGCTTGATGGGTGAGGACCTTCCGTGCTCTTTTTGTTGGGTGAATTCCCTTTACTGATGAAGCGGCTCCTAGCCTTTGTTGTACCTTTGGGCCGGTGAGATTCCCCATGCCGCCTGATGGATGGAGGCTCAACCGAGCTTTTTGTGTTGGGAGGACTCCCTTTAACCAAACGCCCCATGACGTGTGGAACGGCGTTTTGGGGTTTGCTGTTGACGATCGCTGTTGAGGATTGCTCTACACGACTGGAAGAGAGTCACGACGACGAGACGTACGCGCTTCTGATAACCAACCGTAATTTTAACATAACTCTCTCTCTCCAATTCTGATAGATGCCAAAGGTATTTGTGTTTCTTTTTTTACATTTCTTTGATGTCATTTGCAAAGTGCAATAAAGCCGTTTTTTTTACATTTCACTAGAAAATACTTTCATTTATTTATATGCATGATCTCTGATCCCTATTTCCACCATCCTGAGATGGAAGTTCTTTATGCTCTGGGAGGCTGTCGGATGACAAAGGTGGGTAACCTACATTACTTGGTATTACAATCCATTGATTACTTTCCGAGGTTTGCGGGCACAAACATATGGAACCTAAATATGTATATACAGGGTGTCCGGTGGCAGAATTAGGATTTAAAACTTAAATAAAAAATAAACTGCTTAGGACAGGGTTTCCCAAACTGTGAACAGGGGTTCCGCGACGATTTGTCGGAAGAATTTCTTTTAATTAATATACTCATATTCGTATTTCAACACTACTGAAATTATTCACAAAAAATTCATTCTTAAGTTAAGCACTAGAACTAGACCCTTCCAGGTACAAAGACTAAGCTTTATGGAAGTTTACAGAGCCGTTTATGCTGTTATTGCAGTAAATCTTCATTTTACAAACAAAACAAAATCTCTGAAATTTATAACTGTGCTGTGTAATACTTTGATGAGAGTCAATAATAAGAACATCTGTGCGATGTGGAAACAATAACAACGGGATAACGGATCTGCATGTGTTTCACGAAATTTCAGTTCCCAAGAAACCCATCCATATTTTTTTCGAAATCGACTTTACCTGAAAGTACAGAAATGTAAAAATCAATCAGTCTTACTACATCCTCATTAACAATTTGTCCAAATATAAACGCGCATGTGCCGTAAATTTTGGTGAAAAAATGAAAAAAAAAAAACATTTTTGATTTCATCAGTTCATTCCAAACATTTTGTTTTGTCCTTTATATTTCGTATTTTTTATGTGAATATCCCAACTGTTACCGTTTAGAGCCAGTGAGACATCCTCATTGGGGTAAGTTAAGAGGCTGACGGTAGTGGGTAGTGAAAGGAGATGGAGAAGATGAAGATTGGGAAGTACCTGGCTATTCAGATCTGGTCACCAATCACGGCTAAAGCCATTTCAAGTAACGTTTCAATTCTGAATGGTGGTCTTGCGCCAGGGCGGTACTGAGAGTATCTTCCACCCCGGAACGTGCTGCAAATATACTAAATATTATTTTTATATGAATTAATTTTGAAATAACATAAATTAATCAAATCGGGATTCGATCTCGTGACCTTCGGATTGTGAGTCAAGGGCCTTACCCCTAGATCACGGCAGTCATACACGAATGTTTGAATGAATAAAATTTTAGGTAAATTTTGGGGATCGTTGGAAACGGTTAATACGCACTTTTTTTGAAAATATCTTTTGATTCACCTTAATTACATTAAAAAACAACTATTTGCATTGGGGGAAGTGGAAAATATTTCATTCTAAATTTCGATTACGTAAAATTAAAATTAGCTTTCATTCTGTGAAACGAGACCGTCCATTTTCAAACATTATTTTCAAATGTCATTTTTTTGTAATGTTGGTATTCTTGTTACTGTACGAAAAGATGCTAGAGCAAATCGTAGCAGACTTCATGGGAATTCGGCTCGTAAAACCAACGGCTAGAGACAAAATCGCGCGGGAGTTTTTTAATGTTATAAAACTGAAATTCCGCCTAATTAGTAGGTACTTACCTAATACACATGTATTGCGTGCGTTGATTAAAATTTATTAGCTTAAATTTTTTTTTACTTTAAAAATTTTATTTTTATAAATCAACTATTTCTGCGATGTTGAGCGGCTACGTACGCTAATTTTATGTGATATGGTTTGTGATACAAAAGAAAGTGCCCCCTTATAACGCCTACTCGCGTCACGGCAAAAAAACATCCCAGTTTTCAAGTAGTTTAGTGGCTACGCTAGGTTTGTGTAACATGGTTTGTGATAGAAAAGAAAGTGCCCCCTTCGTCTCGCCTACTCGCGTCACGGCAAAAAAACATCCCAGTTTTCAAGTAGTTTAGCGGCTACGCTAGGTTTGTGTAACATGGTTTGTGATAGAAAAGAAAGTGCCCCCTTCGTAGCGCCTACTCGCGTCACGGCAAAAAAACATCCCAGTTTTCAAGTAGTTTAGCGGCTACGCTAGGTTTGTGTAACATGGTTTGTGATACAAAAGAAAGTGCCCCTTTATAACGCCTACTCGCGTCAAGGCAAGAAAAACATCCCAGTTTTCAAGTAGTTTAACGGCTACGCTAGGTTTGTGTAACACGGTTTTTGATACAAAAGTGAATGTATTATTTATAAAAAATAATTACCGAAATTAAAAACATATTTTTTTCCGTCATTTTATTCCCAAAACTCCGATAATTTAGTACTTACCTTTCCAGATTTCGTGGTACCTTCAAAATCTTCTAGCCGTTCGTTATACATTCAAGTGTATCGGAATACCAACAAAGTGACAGCGAATGAGCTAATAACCATAATGGCGTACAATCTCACAAGACGAAAGCTAATTTTAATTTTACGTAATCGAAATTTAAAATGAAATATTTTCCACTTCCCCCAATGCAAATAGTTGTCTTTTAATGTAATTAAGGTGAATCAAAAGATATTTTTAAAAAAAAGTGCGTATTAACCGTTTCCAACGATCCCCAAAAATTAATAAATTTTAAAGTATTTGAAGAGGTTTCCAAAGAATTTTACGAAAACGTATATAACTTGAAAACGACTCTTTTGCCATATATTTTTCGAAAACTGGTAAGGACGATTCCTGTGTTTGGAATCCATTTTCTGTGACTGCTAAATCAGTAGGCCTTAGCGCAAGTGAGTACGAAAATCTAATTGATTTAATTAGTGACTCAAACTTGAAACAAAAATACTAAGATCTGCATTTCAATGATTTCTGGGTGAGTTTGTCAGAAGAGTTGGTATCCCAATTTATCAAAAAAAGCTATTATTGTTTTATTTCCGTTTTTACAACCTACTTATGAGAAGCGGGATTTTCTAATTATGCTGCAACCAAGCCAAAGTGCAGGAACATGCTCAACGCCACATTAGATATTAGAATCCAACTTACCAATATTTTGTTTGATATCAAAAAAATATGCAGTTCACGGACTCAAAATCGTCAAAGTCATTAGGTGCTTTATTTATTCCATTTTGTTTTGATTACATTCCATTTTTATACAGGGTGTTAAGGGACGTACTTGACTTACTTTAACCAGTGATTCCTGACATTATTTGGAGTAAAAAATGTAAATGAAATTTTGGTCTCCGGTGAAATTTTTGATGTTTTTTTATTTATTTTTTCTACAAAAACATAAAAAAATGATAGTTGTTGGACAGTTGGAGGTGGGGTGAGGGGTTGGTTTGTTACTCAGCTGAGTGACCAGTGATGACATGCGGAAGAAATTTTTTTTGTTTGAATTTGGAGAAAAAAAATTAAAAAAAAAAAAAAAGTCATCAAAAAAGTCACCGGAGACCAAAATTTCATTTACATTTTTTACTCCAAATAATGTCAGGAATCACTCGTTAAAGTAAGTCAAGTACGTCCCTTAACACCCTGTATACTAAATAAATAATATGTTTAATAACATTTTTTAAATTTTTACTTTAAGAAATTACACAACCTAAAAATAACTTAAGGGTTCCGTTAAAATTTACGGGTTTGCAAAGTGTTCCATTGCAGAAAAAGTTTGGGAAACCCTGGCTTAGGATATACATTTATTTCAATAACTGTTACAAAGAGGAGAAGTGCGGATTTTATTTCTTAAAAATTATTTCGTCTAAATGTAGACCATCACGTCGGACACACTCTTGGAATCTGGCCTCAGTATTTCGTGCCACTCGCTGGAGAAATGACATCGGGATACCATTAACTTCGCGAATGATATTTTTCTTTTAGTGCAGAGATAGTTGCGGGGTTGGTTTAATTTAATAGACTTTATTTTTGAGGTACCCCCACAGAAAAAAGTTCATAGGATTGAGATCTGGCGAACCCCTTGGCCAGGGGATGTCACCGAAACGGCTAATCATTTTTTTAGGGAACAAATCACAAAGTAGCGCCATTGTCTCTCTAGCAGTGTGAGGCGTGGCGTCATCTTGCTGGAACCATGTGTGTGAATTGGGAGCAGGATGTTGTCCTATTTTTGGCAAAAAATAATCGTTAAGCATGCCCCGATAAGAAACCCCGTTCACAGTAATGGCTTGCCTTCGACGATTTTCAAAAAAATAAGGTCCGATTATTCCACTGCTAGACAATGCACACCAAACCGTCACTTTGGGACTGTGAAGTGGCTGTTGTTGTTTTAAACGTGGGTTCTATCCTTTAGGTGACCAATAATGATAATTCTGCTTATTTACACTTCCATTAAAATGAAAATGGGCATCAACACTCCAAAAGATGGTGTTTACCATACGAAATCGCTCTAACATTGTCTCACAGGAAATTTTACGTAAATTGTAATTATTAGGTTTGTAGCAATCAGACGTGCTACGTAAACGCGTAAAGAAAACACTGGAATTAACTGTTGATCGTTTATTAATAAGAATTAATAATTCAAATAATACACAGAGCGTGAACGTAGTAAATAACGGTACAAGTTGTTTGGCTTGCTATTCTATCGACTGACTAGGTCAAACCATTACTCCGGCTTTTATAATGCCGCGGCGGAGGTAACGGTTTAATAATTCGGCTGATAATATCGAGAGAATACGATACGCTTCTCGATAGTTCTGACGCCTAATGAACAAGGAATGTAAATGCTCCGGTTCTTTCCATAAAGTGCGACGAGATTCCAGATAGGTAGGTAGGTATTACTCGTGTACCGTTCCGATGGTACCAGGCGGCGACGTCGCCATGCTACACAGGTATATACCTTAAGTAGGTACGTACCTGAGTGTTGGCTTCACCACACACTCCCCCCCCAGCGGCACAGATAAGGGCTGCGATAAAAAAAAGTAGTTTAGACATTAAGGTAATCGGGAAAACGAACACGCCTTCCTGAACGAGTAGTCGTATGAGTCCGATCCTGTTTGATGGCTGGTTTTGGAAGGGTTGGTGGTAGCTCTGTTGCGGCTTCTTTCGGTTCCTTGGCGATGTAAGCCGGTTTGAGGCGGTCAATGCTCACGGTTAATTCTTTTCCTCTGCATAGGATGACATAGGTCCTACCATTCCGGCGGACGACTTGGTGAGGGCCGCTGTATGGTTGCTGAAGCGGGCTCTTAATGGTGTCGTCCCTCAAGAAAACGTGAGTCGCTGTGGGTAAGTCTTTGAAGATGAAATGACGTCCTTCACTATGGCGGGTACCTTCAACCGGTCGAAGTTCATTGAAGTGCTGTCGAAGTTCCTTGAGGAAGTTGCTCGTATTGTCGCAGGTTGCTGGTCGTGCAACGAGGAATTCTCCTGGTAAACGGAGCGGCTCGCCGTACACCAGCTCGGCCGAGGTGGTAGCGAGGTCGTCTCTCCAGGCTGCTCTTATTCCCATTAAAACAGTGGGAAGCACTTCGGTCCAACGGTCCTTCTGGTGGCATTTGATCGCAGCCTTGAGCTGGCGGTGTAGCCTTTCCACCATGCCGTTTGCCGCAGGGTGGTATGCGGTGGTATGAATCTGCGTCGTACCTGCTAAGCAGTTCAATTGCCTGAACAGCCTAGACTCGAATTGTCTTCCTTGGTCAGTGGTGATTCGAAGCGGGGTTCCGAACCTGGTGATCCAACCCTGGTAGAATGCGCGCGCCACTGTTTCTGCTTCTTGGTCCTTGATAGGGAACGCTTCTGGCCATCGCGTGAACCGGTCTACGCATGTAAGGCAGTACCGGCATCCTTCTGACATGGGCATGATGATGATGTCGATATGGACATGTTCAAATCTGGATGAAGTTCTAGGAAAGGTTCCAAGGGGTGCTGACACGTGTCGTGACACCTTACTTAGTTGGCACTGGAGGCAGTTGCGTGCGAGTTTCCTTGTGTCAGCTTTGATGGCCGGCCAGACATAACGTTCAGTTATGAGTTTGACCGTTGCCTTGATGCCTGGGTGAGCCAGCTGATGAACCGCATTGAAAGCTGCAGAACGGAATTTCTTTGTGACGAAAGGTCTGGCTATATTTGTCGATAAATCGCAGTAGAGTTGCGTGTCGATGCCGGGAATGCGCACTTTTCTTAACTGGAGGTTAGAACCTCCCTGTAGGCACTTTTCCAGTTCCGTGTCGTTCACTTGGTCAGCTGCTAGCGCTACGTAATCCAAGGGAGCGTGAACTGTCTCGACCCTGGAGAGGGCATCTGCGACGATGTTGTCTTTACCTGCCACGTGGCGAATGTCGGTGGTGAACTGGCTGATATAGTCTAGGTGACGGAATTGTCTCGGTGAGCACTTGTCAGCCTTTTGCTGAAAGGCGAAGGTGATGGGCTTATGGTCGGTGAAGATGGTGAACATCCTGCCCTCTACCATATGTCTAAAGTGTTTTACAGCGAGGTAGATGGCCAGGAGCTCCCTGTCATAAGCGCCGTATTTTCGCTCCGCTGGACTGAATTTCTTGGAGAAGAACCCCAACGGCTCCCAGTGACCTTCGATGAGCTGCTGGAGCGCGGCACCAGCTGCGGTGTCAGATGCGTCGCTGACTATGGAGAGTGGAGCTTCGCACTTGGGGTGAGCGAGCAGGGTTGCCTGAGCAAGTGCTTCCTTGCACTTGTCAAAGGCTTCCCCGGTCTCTTTGGTCCAATGTATTGGTTGCTTGCCTTTCTGATTTCCTTGGAGGAAATCATTGAGTGGGGCTTGAGTATCTGCAGCTTTGGGCAGGAATCTCCTATAAAAGTTGAGGGCTCCGAGGAACCGGCGGAGATCCTTTACAGTTTCTGGTCGATTGTAACTTCTAATAGCATCGACTTTTTCTGGCAGGGGTGTAGTGCCTGCGCCAGACACCAGGTATCCCAGGAATTTAACCTCAGGCAAACCAAAGTGGCATTTTCCAGGGTTAATGACCACACCATAATCCTGAAGACGCTGGAACAAGATTTTGAGGTGGGTCATGTGCTCCTCTTCTGTTGACGAGGCGATGAGTATGTCATCGATGTAGGCGTAACAAAAATCCAGCCCTCTGGTGATCTCATCGATGAAGCGTTGGAAGGTCTGAGCTGCGTTACGGAGGCCGAAAGACATCACTGGAAATTCAAAGAGTCCGAACGGAGTAGATATGGCCGTCTTTGGAATGTCGTCAGGAGCCACCGGAATCTGATTATAAGCCCGTACAAGGTCTATGGTTGAGAAAATCTTGGCGCCTCTCAATGCCTGAGTGAAGTCCTGAATATGGCGTACAGGATATCGGTCAGGAATGGTTCTGGCGTTCAGCCCGCGATAATCACCGCATGGTCGCCATTGGTCATCCTTCTTGGGGACCATGTGTAGTGGCGATGCCCAGCAGCTCTCGGAAGGCCGGGCGATTCCTAAACGGACCATGGTCTCAAACTCCTTCTTGGCCCGTTTGAGTTTATCAGGAGCGAGGCGGCGGGGTCGTTCGGCAACTGGAGGGCCTGGAGTAGTTCGGATGTGATGAAGGGTAGCATGGCGAACTTCCTTCATGGCGCCATCAGGGCGCGTGATATCAGGGTACTGTTGTAAAATTTTGTGGAAAGGGGACGTTCCTGTGACAGTCTTGATAGAAGCAATATTGTTGCTGCTTCGCTTGCCTGTGGTTGTCAGGTTAGTCACTTGGTCCAGCAGTCGTCGGTTGCGGATATCTACCAGCAACTCAAATTTCGCCAGGAAGTCCGCTCCAATGATGGGCTTGGAGACGTCAGCAATGACGAAGCTCCAAGTGAAGTCGCGTCGTAGACCTAAGTCAAGGTTGAGCGTCAGGCTACCGTAAGTTGCGATGGTGCTGCCATTTGCGGCCGCCAGTTCGTAAGCTTGCTTGGCTGGACGACCTTGAACCAAACGCCGCGGAAAAACACAGAGGTCCGCCCCAGTATCCACGAGAAACTGAGTACGTGTTTTCCGGTCAGTGACGAACAGGCGACTTATTTGAGTAGGGCTCCCGGTGCTGGTCGCCATCAGTGTGAGCCCGGGGCGTTTCCCTGCACAAAGTTGCAAGGTTGATTGCATGCACGCGCCCTAGCCCCGAACCTGCTGTGATACCAGCACATGCCTTCGGATTGGCGATCCCTCGAACGGGAGCGGGAGGAATTTCTCCGCCAACGAGGACTGATACTCCGTGATTGACGGTCTTTTGAGCGCAGCGTTGCTATCTCTCGTCTTAGGGTGGTCAACTCCTCTTGGAGTGGCAGCATCATTCGTTCGAACCTGCTGATCAAGCTATTATCAAGAGTCGGCTCTGAAACTGCATTGATTGCTGGCCTGCCGGCGTAGTCGTCAATAGCGTCTGCAAGGTTCGCCAACTCGTCCAACGAGGTTTGTTGTTGTGTAGCCAAAACAACCTGCATACTCCGGGGAAGTCTGCCCATCCAGAGAGTTCTTAACACCTCATCAGGCACGGCGCTGCCCGCGAGGGTGCGCAGATGACGGAGGAACTGGGATGGTTTACGGTCTCCCCGTTCTTCGTGCTCCAAAAGTCTCCTTGTCTTTTGTTCCTGTGTGGAGCTGAGGCGTCTGGTCAGCTCACTTCTTAAGAGGGCGTAGGCTCCGGTATCAGGGGGCTTGACAATAATGTCCCGGACTTCTTGTGCATAAGTAGGGTCCAAGGCTCCAAGGACGAATCCGAATTTGGTTGCGTCAGCTGTGACTCCTGAAGCCTCAAAACTCCTTTCAACCATCGCAAACCATAATTCTGGATCGTTCGGACAAAAGGGCGGTATTCTTACCGCTACCCGGTTAACTTCTGGCGACGTCTTTGTCGATGTCGATGATCCGATTGGAAGAGACATTGGAAGATATATTATTATAATTAATTTAAATCGTAATTAAAAAAAAAACTTAATAAATTCGTGTGTCGGAGGTCACCACTGTAGCAATCAGACGTGCTACGTAAACGCGTAAAGAAAACACTGGAATTAACTGTTGATCGTTTATTAATAAGAATTAATAATTCAAATAATACACAGAGCGTGAACGTAGTAAATAACGGTACAAGTTGTTTGGCTTGCTATTCTATCGACTGACTAGGTCAAACCATTACTCCGGCTTTTATAATGCCGCGGCGGAGGTAACGGTTTAATAATTCGGCTGATAATATCGAGAGAATACGATACGCTTCTCGATAGTTCTGACGCCTAATGAACAAGGAATGTAAATGCTCCGGTTCTTTCCATAAAGTGCGACGAGATTCCAGATAGGTAGGTAGGTATTACTCGTGTACCGTTCCGATGGTACCAGGCGGCGACGTCGCCATGCTACACAGGTATATACCTTAAGTAGGTACGTACCTGAGTGTTGGCTTCACCACAGGTTTAAGCGCTTGCACAATTTGAATCTTAAAAGGATGAAATTTAAAGTCCTTCTTCAATATTTCGTGCACAATAGTTTTTGGAAGCCCTAGGATAGCCGCTCTCTTGCGCACGGACTGACGCAAATTATCGCGCAAACTGTTTGTGATGAGTTCGATGTTTTCATTTGTTCTCGACGTCCTCCTGGGCCCCAGCCGTGCGTCGTTTGCCGCCGAACATGTTGCCCGGAACCTCCGGACACATGATCGAATCAAATCTTCACTGGGGGCATCACGTAAACGTCGAATACTGTAACGCGTACTAAATCTTTGATGCGCAATTGCACACTAATCGTTAGCCTTGAAATAGGCTTCGATTACGAACGCACGTTGCTCTCCAGTCCATTACGACATCGTGAATGATCGTGGTTAAATAATCCGCACGAACGACAAAGCTAACGCCGTCCCCTCCCCGCTTGTCCGCTTAGCCGTTACAGAGAAATTCGAAATTTAAAACCTAATTCTGCCACCGGACACCCTGTATATTAAGGTGGTCCAGGCCTATATGGTAATTTTTTTTATTCAAATATGGATGTAGCCACCCATTTTATTTGTTACACCTATCATTCCTATTATGTGTAAAAAATTTCAGCTCCCTATCTTAAATACAAGGGGGTGCTCATCGAATTAGAAGTTTCTGACAAAAGTTCTGGATTTTAAGTAAAACACTTAATTTAAGGTTTATTAATATTACAAGTATTTTAGTCAAATAAGCATAAAACGTATTTAAATTTGAACAAAATTTGGTAACAAAGCAATAATTAACATAATATTAGTCACAATCTTTAAAAACTGTGTTTGTTAACTACATTTTGAATGTTTCAATAGAAACGATTTTTCTGTTCTGTTCAACGATGTGAAGTAAAAATTGCTTTTCTTAGTGAGTATCGTGTTGTAATCTTCAAATAGTTTAACACCTCTCTCCGCTGTATCATTAACAACACGCAAATTTTTGACTCAGCTTTTGCCTTGAAGGTAATCAACATTGTTATTCCAAGTCTCAGGAGGTAATTACAAGAAATAGTCCTTGATATCAAGAACTAAGAGCGTTTTCAACGTTCTTTGTATTGCAAAAACTTCTAATGTAACCTCTGAGGCAAGATTAGCAGAATCACCTCGTACTGAACGATTACCGCCATCAGAATTTATTTTTTGAACAATGGCCTGTTTCTCAGCATCAGACAGCTTCTCAGACAACAACAACAACAAGACAAGGTAAATGAGACTAGTTCATCTGACAAATACCATAAGTGACGCTCTAAGACACCCCTAGCTGCTATACTGATTTTGGAATCAATGGCTTCGTACAATTTTAAGCTATTCCAAATTATTAAGTCATTTACTGGTGTAACAAATCGAACAATTTGTTTTTCTTCTCTCTTGATTAGTTTAAATCTTATTACGATCAAGCGCACTGGTAACGTATTGTGTAAATACGTCACTTGTAGACAGCTCAACGCACTACAAACTCATCTTTGGACTTATCCTCTAACATGCTAGCATTACTAGAAATGCTACTGAAGCTGCACTCAAGTTCTAACTCTTGTCTCGACACCACCGAAGATGAAGCATTACTTTCAGCAGCCATTTCTTTCAATTCTTCAGATTTTTGTTTCCGTTTTAGAGAACTTTCTTTGACCTTTTCTAGTTTCTTGTCGATTGAGGTCATAATCATCTTACGTTCTCATCTTTGATCGATGAGAAACGCTCTGTCTTCCGCAATTTTTATCAAATTCAAAGCCCTTGCATGGGCAATATCGAAAAGTTTGTCTAGTTCTTTTTTAAACAAATACTCTCCTTTTTTTTGTGCTTCAGAATTTCTTCCTCTATTTTTATTCAATAGCAGCCAGTTTTCAAGAAACTTAATCAGTTTTTCAATGCAGTGATTTTGTTGTCTGGTCGGAATACTAGATTTACTCCATACTTTTATAAGTTCTTGAATAAGTACATGCGCCGAATCTTTCACATTTTTGGAATCATTTAATATGTAGTGATAACGGAGTATAACTTGCCGAAGAGTAGGATGTTGGTTAAGCCTCATCAATGGCTCAATATCTCGTACCCCAATTAGAAAAATTTCGTCTTTTTTTCGAGTAGATGAACACATTTTACTACACTGATTCACCTCACAGTCTGCTAAATAAGTATCAAATACTATTCAAATTTGTTTATAAAACTCTTCAGTAGTTTATTTTAATATTTATTTAATAGTTTAACACACGAAACTGGCCTGTAGCAAAAATTAAAAATTAAGCATTATACACAAAAAATTCAAAAACAACACTCGATTGAGCACCCCTTTCTACTTGAGCTATCTCGCTGAAATTTTACTATGTTATTTCTATGAATACGTGTAACAAATTCGCGGGGTGGCCAAATGAAAAATTATTTAAAAAAAATTTTGGACCACCTTAATAATATATATATATATATAATAAGTTGATAGGTTTAATTCCTTTTTATTAATTTCTAAATAGATTGCATTCTAATTGACATTATAGGATTCAAATTTAAAGGGAATATATTTCCTTTACATCTCCCCCCCCCCCCCCCCCCGGGAAAGAAAATTATTGCAAAAATTTTCATTCATCTTCGATATCCTCTTCATGGTTCATCAATGCAGGTGCTGGAATTAATTTCGAGATGTGGAAAAAATTTGATTCTAATTTTTTTCGACCAGTATTTATCTTGTAAATTGAGTTTGATAATTTTTCTATGATTTTGTAGGGTCCGATTCTCATTTCGTCGAGCTTCTTCCTGTTAAGTTTTTTTTCCATTCTCCACAAAAACAGTATCACCAACTTTGAAGTTAATATGTCTCCTGGTTTTATCGTAAATTATCGTGTTGTAATTATGTGACTATAGTATTTTCCAGAGCTTTTTTTCTGTCTTGAATCAAATCGATGTTGGTCTAAGAACTTTTAACTCATTTGGCAAAATCGTAACATCTGTGCTGTTAAGTAGGTACTGAGGCGCGTATCTAGTGACAGTGTGCTCCGTTTCATTATATTTTTTTACACATTTTTGTTGATTTTGCATCTAATTTTATTGACTAGCGTTTGATTTAATCTTTCATTTAATCCATTTGAGAAAGGCGAGTTTACTGCAGTAAAAATTATTGGAATATTTTTTTCATCCAAAAATTTTTTGAATTCTCTAGAATTAAGACCCGGGTATTGGTCTGAGAGTATCATGCCAATGTTATTAGTTTCTGTGGAGTTTAAGAGTTTGATGAAATCATTGGTATTTTGAGTTTTTGATGTCAAAATATATGCAAACCTCGTAAAATGATCTGAGAGCAGGTGCAAGTATCTCTTTGTTGACCGTGAACCCCCAAAACCGCCTATCGTATCAATGGAACATATTTCAAAAGGTTTTGTTGCGGGACCCAAGTAAATGTGCATTTTGTAAATTTTAATCTTAAACCTTCGGTTTTGATTGCGTTCAACAGCTTTGTTAGATGATCAATGTGTTCAGCAAAAGTTTTTGAAAAAATAATAATGTCATCTATGTAATTGACAGCAAATTCGTTTAGTTTATATTTCCTCAATATATTGCTTAATATCCTCTGAAAAATTGCCGGAGAAGTCTTCAAACCAAAAGGCAGGCAGGTCCATTGATAATGTCCCTCCTATGTTACAAATCCTGTTTTTTTTTTTTTGTCTTCAATCCGCAACGGAATAGACCAAAAAGCTGAGCTTATTATCCAGCATTGAAAAAAATTTGCAATTTCTGGTCTTTGTCATTAGGTCATCAATAAATGGAAATTGAGCTTGAGGTATTACTATTTTATTTAAGTCTATGCATAATCTGGATCTTTTGTTTTCTTCTTTTTTAAATGCTAGAGTAACCGGTGCAGCAAATGGACTGTACGACTCTTCTATCAGTTTATTGTCTAATAATTTTGCTATTTGCTCTTCTATTTCCTTTTTATCTTCTACACTGCATCTGTAAGGCCTCTTACTACAATATTTATCCACTAATATGTCTATCTTCGCTTCATATCCATTAACAGTGCCAACATCATATTTACTCTTCGCAAACACTGATGTGTATTTGTCTATTAGTTCATTTGTTTCGGTTTTTTGATCATTATTTAAATGATTTATTGTTATTTTAAAAATCTTCTTCTTTAACATGTTCGTTAAAATTAATTCTGTGTTTTTCTATATGTTTAAATTCAGTATTCGTTTTCATATCTGTAGAATCTTTTTCTTTTTTATTTGAATTATTCAGGCAGAGTTTCTGTGATATTTGTAAGTCTTCTCTTTGGATAAGTTTGAAGTCTTTTATCATGTCTAATCCAATCAAAAAATCATACTTGAAATTGTGTTCATCAATAATGTACACATCAACTTTTTTCTCCAATTCAAACATTTTTATTTTTAACGTTGTCAAACCACTCGTCTTTTTAACACCATTAATCGTTACTAAATTTGCTTCATTCAAATTGTTTCCTTTTCCTTTTAGTTTCAATAACTTAGAATTAATTAGAGAAACATTTGAACCCGAATCATAAATTCCGTATATTTTTAATTTATCATTTAGTAATAGTTTGACTTTTATTAATGGTGTTACTATTAGTTTTTTTGACCATTTTTATTTAATTCAGTTTCTATCACTGAATTGTTTACATGTTTAATGGCATTTCTCTTAAATTTTTCATCCTCTTTTGTTTTGAACCAGCATGTGGCTTCAGGGTGGTAACGAGTGCCCTTATTCAATTTTTCACAAATTTTCCATGGATTTTTACCCCCATTTTTATTATGTTCTGCATTTCCAAATGTTTTCTTATTCATAAATCTTTTTTTGTTGACCATTTGTTCATACTTGTTTACTTCATTAAACAAATCTACAGTATCTTGTAATCCTTCTCTAGTGATCTTGTTAAGTATGAATTCTGGTAGTCCGGAAGCAACAAGATCTATCAAAGTACCGGTGTCAATTGATCTTCTCATATCCAATAGAAGTTTTTCTTTTCTCATAGCATAATCCAACAGAGAACCATCTTTGTATCTAAATGATAGTACGTATGTGACAGGGTTCCATCCTTTGTTTGCAAATGATTCACAAAATTGGTTTTTCCATGTTGACCACTCTGAGTTCATTGTTAGTTTTATAATCATGAAACTGTACCAGTCTATACAAGATTTATCCATGAACAATCTGATTATTTCTATTTTTTTTCCATCCATGGTCACATCAAACCGCAAACATTCTTTTTCAAACACTTCTATCCACTGGCTTGCATTTGTATTTTTAGTGCAGAATTTTTCTATAACAAACTTCTCAGCAATGTTTTTTAAGCTCTGTTGCTTATCTTCCATTAACTCAATTAATTTTCCTAATGCATCTTCTTTTTGATGTTCTTGTAAACTTTTTTCGCCCAATTCTTCGAGGTATTGGTCTCCAAACTGTAGGTTTCCATCTTCGTCTACATATGTTTTTTTTAGTTCTTCTGTCATGGTTAACCAGACTCTTCTAACCTGGTATCTTTTTTCAAACTATTTTTTATTTTTCCAAAAGCACTAGTTTTCATTATCTCCTCGTGATGGCTGGCGGATTGTAGCATTTCTGGTATTGTAAACACTTTTTCATCACTTGTCACTATTTTTGTAATGCTAATAATATTTCCATTTTTTTTTAAAACGAAATGTCGTTTTATAATAAGTCGATAGGTTTAATTCCTTTTTATTAATTTCTAAATAAAACACTTGTGTTGCAAAGTTTTTTTTTAACTAAGAAACGACATTTATGTTTATTTATATCTGTTGGGTTTTGAATTGATATTGTGCTCAGTACCTACCTGAATGTCATTTTTGATCCTACCCCCACCAACCATGTCACCTTGCTGAAAAAAGGCTTGGAACAATAACAACCAGCAGTGTGCACCTACAACTGATCGACTTGTGACATTGGAAGGAACTGGTTTTTCTTTAAGTTTGTGCTCGTCTTCGAATTTGGTAAGTGACTTGGCTTTCCTTACTTCCTTCTAGTTCCAGAGATTTACCAGACACATATAAGCATTCAATTCATTTCGTAATTTTTGTTTATTTAGCAATTTACAGTCCACCATTCGCCTGTTGCATTTGAGGCTGTCATTTCGGACAGTTTCGGATGCAACATATTGGTCCTTCGAGCCGGATTTCGTGAGCATTTTGGAGTTGAATGCTTGTATGTGTTTTTCCAATAACCTTGATCCTGTGTTCCTAATATTCCTGGCATTTCGGCTTTCGAATTGGGCACATTGTCACCTTCAAAAGGGGTTAAAATTCGTGGTAAATTTCACATTTTTCGTTTGTTGAATTTCTATTTTCAAATATTATCAAAATGGCTGCTTCTGCTAGTGTTCGCAATAAATTGGCCATTCTAGGTCTCCGGGAGATTCATGATTCATCGATCAGAGCAGTTGTTTCTGGTAATTTATTAGATAGAAATAATTTACTGGTTAGAATTAAGGATATTGAAAAGCAAAGGGATGATTTTGTTGAATCTTATATTATTCTAGAAACGTCAAAAAGTGAGGAGTTAAAATTAACAGATTTGGAAAATAAATATAAATCTTTTATGAACATGTATTTTGAAATTCATACGAATTATCTAGCAGTTTTTCCACCAAAGGAAGATTCTATAAAAACATCAAATAGTCACGGTTTTTCACTTCCTAAAATTAGTTTGCCAACTTTTTCGGGTGGAATTACTGAATGGATAAACTTTATAAATACGTATGATGCAATTATTCATGATAATGAATCTCTAAGTGACATACATAAATTACATTATTTGTTAGGAGCACTATCGGGTGACGCGTTGAAAATTATAAAGCATCTTCCTGTTTCCGCAATCAATTATCCAATTGCTTACAATTTGTTGAGAGATCGTTTTCATAACAAACGGATAATTGCGGACAGACACATAGAGAACATTATCTCATGCCCCATAATTAAAAAGGATTCGCTTAGATCTGTCGTTAATGTTTTGAAGGAAAATATTCAGGCATTAGAAGCGTTACATTTTCCAACAGATCAGTGGTCATTTTTATTACTACATATCGTTTTGAAGAAAACTCCTGATGACTTAAGAACTAACTTCGAGTTAATAGGTCATAAGGAGGAAATTCCATCATTTTCGCAATTATTGTCATTTTTAGAATCACAATCTAAAATTTATGAATCGGTTCATGGGTACGGTGTGAAAAATGAAGCGCCAAAAGCAAAAACAAATCGCTTATTAAATTCTTTTGTCAGTACACAAAAGTCGGTGTGTTTAATATGCAAAGGTGGACATTTTCTTTCAAAGTGTGACCAATTTTTAAAGCTACAACCACCTGCTAGATTCGATGTTGTGAAGAAATATAAGTTGTGTCAGAATTGTCTTTCCGCTCAGCATTTGGTCAAGAACTGTTCGTCGCGTTTTAATTGTTTTCAGTGCCATAAAAATCATCATTCTTTGTTGCATTTTTCTCGTGACGTAAATAGGCAAGAACAGGCGTCAAATAGCAACAATTACGATAACACTTCTAGACAAGAAGTACTCGATTCGCCACCTGAGACAATCGACCCAATCGTATCGGCCATCGCGGCAACCACACCTCATTCGGAGAGGCTTAACAATCCCAACGTTTTATCGAGCTCTAGCCAATCATCAGTTTTGTTAGCTACGGCCATCGTAGAAGCTCGTGATAAAAAGGGTCATTTTCACAAGGTTCGTGTATTATTGGATTGTGCCAGTCAGGCAAATTTTATTTCAAATGATTGTGCAATTCGTTTGGGCCTCGACTGTTCTAATAAACAAATTCCTATTCGAGGAATTGGACAGTTGTCGGCCATCGCGCAGAAGGGACTGGTCAAGTGTCGGATCCGTCCTCTATGTTCGAATGAGCTTTTTGATGCGGATTTCGTCGTGTTATCAAGCATTTGTGCACAGTTGCCTAGTTCTCCCATTCGTCGGGGAGACTGGGATCATTTGAAAAATTTAACTTTGGCAGATCCAAATTTCGATAAACCCTCTGCAATCGATATTTTATTGGGTGCTGGGTTGTTTTCATCCGTTCTTCGTTCAGGACGGGTGGTAGGAAAATCTAATGAACCGATAGCTTTGAACACGGCTTTTGGTTGGATTTTAATGGGAAATGTCGATCACAGCGTGTCTCCTCCCATGAATTCGTTTTTGACGACGTCAGAATCGACAATTGAGACTGTTCTGAAAACGTTTTGGAAAATCGAAGACCTTCCAAATCATCCTTCACCGTTATCTACGGAAGAGTGGCTTTGTGAGGAAATATTTTCAACGCAGCATTATAGAAATGATGCGGGACGTTACGTTGTCCCACTTCCATTCAGGGAAGTTAAATCGGCTCTTGGTGATTCATATCATTCGGCAGTATCTCGTCTGCATCACCTCGAGCGCCGTTTCTCTCGGCATCCAGATATAAAATCTGATTACATTCAATTTATGAGAGAATATGAATCTTTGGGCCACATGATAGATGTGACAAGTTCATCAGTTTCTATTGGAAAATATTTCATTCCTCATCATTGTGTGATTAAGGATACTGGATCCATTAAAAAACTTAGAGTTGTTTTTGACGCAAGTTCAAAAACATCTTCTAACCAGTCGTTAAATGATATACTTTTAGTAGGACCTAAACTTCAACAAGATATTGTGAAGTTAATTTCCAATTTCAGAACGCATAAAATTGTCTTTACAACAGATATTTGCAAAATGTATAGACAAATATTGGTTCGACCAGAGGATAGATCCTATCAACATATTTTATGGCGTGAATCACCGGAACAAATGATTAAAGAATTTGAACTGCAAACTGTTACCTACGGAACGGCTTCCGCACCGTTTCTCGCTTTACGTACTTTACAGCAACTCGCATTGGATGCAGATACTATCGGTATCGCCCTGGTGTAAGACCACCATTCAGAATTGAAACGTTGCTTGAAAATGGCTTTAGCCGTGTTTGGTGACCAGATCTGAATAGCCAGGTACTTCCCAACCTTCCTCTTCCCCACCTCCTTCCCCTCCCCACTACCCTCAGCCTCACAACATACCCCAATTGGGGATGCCATAGTCTCACTGGCTCCAGACGGGAGCAGTTGAGATTCTTGTGCGGTATTCACTGTAAAAAAAAAAAAAAAAAAAAGATGCCAAATTTTCGACGGCATCAAAAGTTTTGTTAGAAAATACGTACGTTGATGATATTTTAGCTGGAGCATCCACACTTGAATCGGCACGTAAATTGCAGCGAGACTTGGTGGAACTACTTAATCTTGGCGGTTTTGAATTGAGCAAGTGGTCGAGTAATTGTCGTGAACTGCTTTATGATATTCCAATCTCACATCAGGAAGCACCTATAGAAATTGATTTAGATCATGCCAATAACATTAAGATTTTAGGTATTGTTTGGGATTCGCAAACTGATTCGTTCTCGTACCGAGTGAAAACATCACAAATAACATTTTCGAAAAGGTCAATCTTATCAACAATTCCAAAGATTTTTGATCCACTTGGATGGATTTCCCCCGTCACATTTTTGGCTAAATGTCTGTTACAACAGTTGTGGAAGCTTGGATTGAACTGGGACGATCCAGTTCCTGTCATGGTTCAATCTCATTGGACGGCAATAGTATCGTCATTGTCAACATTAGCCAATATTCAAATTCCGCGTTACTTAGGGGAGAGTAGTGATAATACATATCAATTAGTGGGATTTGCAGATGCATCCGAAAGGGGCTATGCTTGTGTTGTGTATATTCGGTCCCAACACTCAAAGCAAGAATTTAACATTAGACTTTTGGTTGCCAAGTCAAAGGTGGCTCCAGTGAAAACTCTTTCTATTCCACGTTTAGAATTATGTGGTGCTTTGTTACTTGCTCGACTTTTGGATTATGTTTTGAAATCATTCGGTACAACTTTACATATTGACAAAGTGTTCGCATTTACGGATTCTTCGATAGTTTTATCATGGATTCATACACCTACTTATAATTTGCAAACCTTTGTTGCCAATCGAATAGAACAATCAATGAAGTTAATTCGTTGATCAAATGGTTTCATATACGTTCTCATTTAAACCCAGCTGACGTATCCAGCAGAGGACTTTTGCCTGATCAGTTGGTCAATACAGAGTTATGGTGGAAGGGGCCTCCTTGGATGCTCTCACCCGTCGATGAGTGGCCATTGGTCCATTCTTTCAGTGTAAAACTTGATGTTGTTCCTGAGCTAAAGGCCAACAATATTCATGTATTGACTACAACTGATTCGTGGAATGATGAGACGTTAAATAGATTTTCTTCATTAACAAGATTGCAACGTGTTACAGCATGGATTTTGAGATTTGCTGTCAACATTCGAAAGAAGAAAGAGGATCGTATATTTGGAATGTTAACCGTCGAGGAGTTGCATTCATCTCTGAAATTATGGATTTTGAAAGTACAACGCGTGCATTTTCATATTGATGCAGGAAAAAATTGTCGTAACTCGTCTCATGTTCAAAAGTTAATGCCTTTTTTAGACCCAGTTGTCAAACTTTATCCATTACCACTTTGAAACATTTTACTCATAAGTTTATTTTAAGTTTTATATTTGTCGTCTTTATTTTCTCCTTACTTTTTGTTCGTTTTACCGCGGTGTCAGTTGCTATGAAAGATAGGTCTTCAATAACTTATCTTAGGAACATATTCCTTATGGATTAATTTTAGTTTTATTTTAGACTTATGTTTCTTACATTTTTTTTTTAATTTCGTTAAGTTGTTCGTTGCAAAATGATTGAATAATTGTTTGTCGTTTTGTTAATAATAGGTTGTTATTAAATTCATTTGTTTGTTGTCAGTATTCGGAAATGTGTGATTTACCATCGGTCGTAGATAAGAGATTTCAATCTCTTCTCGGGGGCGGGAATGTTGGGTTTTGAATTGATATTGTGCTCAGTACCTACCTGAATGTCATTTTTGATCCTACCCCCACCAACCATGTCACCTTGCTGAAAAAAGGCTTGGAACAATAACAACCAGCAGTGTGCACCTACAACTGATCGACTTGTGACATTGGAAGGAACTGGTTTTTCTTTAAGTTTGTGCTCGTCTTCGAATTTGGTAAGTGACTTGGCTTTCCTTACTTCCTTCTAGTTCCAGAGATTTACCAGACACATATAAGCATTCAATTCATTTCGTAATTTTTGTTTATTTAGCAATTTACAGTCCACCATTCGCCTGTTGCATTTGAGGCTGTCATTTCGGACAGTTTCGGATGCAACAATATCACTTTGAATGGTTTTTTCTAACAATCAAATAATAGAATATCAAAACAAACGACAATCGATGATTGCATTCTAATTGACATTATAGGATTCAAATTTAAAGGGAATATATTTCCTTTACATATACACGGTGTCTGGAAACTCGTAGTACAAGCGGGAAACTGGTAAATCTACATCACATTCTGAGTCGATTTGTGATATACCTTTTTTGATTTGAGCTTTCGTTTTCGAGTAAATCGCGTCCAAAGTTGGAATTTTTTTGGTTAAATTTGAAAAAAAATTTCACTAGGGGGTTGATTTCAGCTGTGTAATGTCTTATAAAATGCATCGAAGGGTAAACCGGGCTCAAAATTTTTTTTAACCCTTTAGTTGCCGAAAAAATGGAAAATAGAATAAAAATAATATTAAAATCGAAATGCTCAGATCGAAAAAAATAAGTTTTTTGGGTTCTCTACGTGATGTAGATTCACCAGTTTCCCGCTTGTACTACGAGTTTCCGGACACGTTGAGAGCTACCAAACTTGTCCAACTTATTATAAGCCCTTATTTAAATACATTTTTTTTTTCTATTTTTGTATTATCTTTTTATTATCGTACATTTCTTTTTTATAAATAAAAAAAATAATGTTTGAAAACACTATTCGTAAAATGTTGAGTGCCACTGGATTAGTCCACTTTTTATTTTTAGTGTTATCCCTACATTTCTTTTTATATAAATAAAATAAATAAAAATTTTGAAAACTTTATATTTGTAAAATGTTGAGAGCCACTGGATTAGTTCACTTTTTTTTATTTTTTACTATTATTCATTTATTATTGTAAATTTCTTTTTCTATGAATAAAATAATTTAAAATTAAAAAAAAAAATTATTTGTAAAATGTTGAGAACCACTGGATTAGTCCACTTTTTTATTTTACGTTACTTTTTATATAAATAAAAAAATCAAAATTTTTGAAAACTTTTAATTTGTAAAATGTTAAGAGCCACTGAATTACGTAATACATAACGTGAAATACGTAACAATTTTGGTAAGAACATATGTTTGACAAATATATTTGTATTATCTATAAATCATAATTTAATCGATATTACAGACACGGCATAGAAAACACTAAATAAAGTCGACAATACTCTATCTGGATCGTCCGAGTGCCGCCGCATACGTGCGGCAATACTCCTCAAAGGGTTAATGAAAAACTCAACCCAGTACAAAATTATCCAACCAATTAAAAACCCCTGAAAAACTACCAAGCAAGTTTTTCCAAAAAGCATTTCCCTCAATTTACAATTTTTATCTTTCATCAACAAGTGTCCATTTTTAGAAAAATGTTGACCCAAAATGGTTTCCTTATTGTGTGATTTTTAACGACTGCTACTAACTGTCACCGAGCAATAAATGTTTATCATAATAATCAAATGAAAATATCCAATCATATTTCTGTGCTCCTGGTGTTTTGTTCTTGTAGGCAGATTCACATATTGACGTTTATTATTTATATTGGATATTAAGTATGATTGTGACATTAGCTACTGCAGTAATTAGCACAAATTACTATACAACATTTCTGTGTTGCCGATATTTTGTTCCTTTCAACGTGTTCTATAATATATGCAAGATTACAAAATAATTCATGTTTTATTCTACTACTCCATAAGTTGAGCTCTAGGAGCTCGTGTTTATGGGAGGAGTATTTTACATGCAAAAAAAAATAATAATAATGTTCATTATGTAAACAATTTTCAAAAAACTAATGAAATAAATATCTTAGGTAGGTACACAATTTAGACAAAAATAGTTATATAAGGACAATATCAATACTTTTTTTTTTTAATATTAAGTATTGCTGTTTAAGTAAGGTTAAATTAATTAATTACATAAAGGGTAAACATTAAGGGTACAATATGTCATTATCCAATTTAAGGGACTTAATTTGTTTTTTGAATAATTCATAATTCCGTGTATCTGTTATATTAATTTTGTTATTGGATAATAATATATTGTACCATCTTACACCTAAATACAAATAGTGGTGCTGAGCCGTGGTCGTTCTAAGCATAGGGATGGCTATTAAGCCATTAGTTTTAAATCTATTGCTTATGCTATCTGAGGGGTGAATTTTTTTAATAAAATATTCTTTATAAATTTGGCATAAGGCGTTTCTCTTATACAATTCTATAATAGATGGTACATTAAATTCCCGAAATATCTGTATAGTAGGGAAGTCGTATGGTTTCCTAAGAATGGTTTTTATAATTATTCTTTGAATTATAATTATGGGCTGTAAGGAAGCCTTAAAGGCCCCTCCCCATCCAATAATGCCGTACTGTAATAAAGACTGAATTAATGCATAATAGACAATTTTGATAGTTTTCTTGTTTAAAATATTTCGTATGTTATAGAAAACATAGATATATTTATAGGTAAACTTGATCACTTGTCCGAATTCTCCAAACAAAATGCCATGTTCGCTCCTTCCTCTCCCCAAAAAGACCGTCCACACAGCATCTTCTAAGATGACAAGCCCTGAGGGAAATTGTTTTCCTCAGGGTGTTCTGTGTTGAGTTAGTGTTTAAAAAAAAACTATTTTTGTGACAATTTTAAAAATGACACTTGAATTCAAAGTTCTAGACTTCACTAAACCGGAGTTACAGACAGTCACAACCGAGGTTAATATTTTCAATGACATGTTTCCCTACATTTTTTTTTACATTAGCTCTACATAGGAGGCCCTCCAAAAAACCCCTCCATGCAGGAGGAAAATAATTTCCCCTGGGCCTATGTCATCTTAGGGTTTTTTTTAAAGGAAATAAGGAAGCAGAGGAAGATCTGGGAAGGGAAAAGATATGACGGGCGGTCAGGAATCTGGGGACGCGTGAATCCATCCCTCCAACTGCAGTGCAAGGCGACGGGTCGAGAGATTCTGGCTGGAGAAGATAAAAGACCTTCCTCAACCAGAGTCTCTCGATCCCGCCCACCATCAGGGCAGACGCATCGGCCACCAAGACCTGGACAAAGCTCACCCTGTGTACTCGGGCATCCCTGCTAAGTCACCTTACGTAGCGAACCACTTGGCGTGACCTATGGCAGAGGTGTTAATTATCCAATAAATATTTCCCAGGGCGGAGGGTACCATACCTGCCTCCCAAATTGTGTGTAAGAAATTGTATTAATCATGTGTTTGTTCCGTAGGTATTTGATATTTACGACAACGCCCAGTTCAACGCGATGGCTCAGTCTCCCCACGAGTACGTGGAGAAGGTGCTGCGGGATCGGAAGAGCGCCGTGGTAATCCTAGCCACCCCCTGCATCGACCTGCTGCAGAACTGCTCCCTGAACAACATGACCATGGGAGGCCACCAAGGTTAGCTTTTATTACCCATCTATTATACTAACAGGATACACACGGCTTTAGGATAAGATTAAATATAGTAATAATCAATGGACTTTTACACTTTTATACATTTTGTTCATTTATTGTTTATTCTATTCAGTGTCACCGAAGCTCCCGATTTATCGGGAGATCTCCCGATTTTTCACTTCATCTCCCGATCTACCGGAATGCATCAAAATCTCCCGATTTTTCGAAGTTCTCATCGATTGATCGTTTCTCGTCAATTCTTTGTCTATGGCAAAAAAAATATATTCCCCGGATTCGGGTATTGACCAGAATAATTACAAAATTCTGCAATCTAACCATATTTCTATTATAGACCCATACAAACCGATCATTCATGAATTATGAGCTGGAAATTATAATTAATTACCTAACGGAGGGGTGTCAAACTGGATTTTATTATGTGCCATTTATAAGATTTTGCGTGTGTAAGCGGGCCAGACTCAAAATTAAAACCCATGCTCAATTGTTTAAATCTTTATTTAGTTACATAATATGTAAGTACCTAGTTATTATAAATTTTCATTCAAGTTAAAAAGGAGGGTAAAATGGTAAATTATCTTGAGCCGGACACCTGACTTCTCTTATTTTTGATAAGCTCATTGAAGTCGGGTGTCATATTCGTGGTAAGTAGTTATTTTAAGAATCGATTGGAGATGTTCATCCGTAAACCTTGAGCAATGTTTGTTCTTATTTTTTTTTTAAACGGAAAACATCCGCTCGCTTAAATAGTTACTACCGGACACACACAGGATAAGTGCTGTATACTTACTTATATTTGGGTATGTATTAACAACATATTTAAAGCAATTTTTTTAGGTTAACATTTTGGCAAGGATTAAACTTCAAACTTTCATTAGAAAAGGTTTTTTTCCACTGTGAGACGTCTTGCAGACTTATAAATGTTCCATTTGAGAACATGAATAGTTGCAGTCGGAATATAAAAAAGCTTTATTTCCACTGTGAGAAGGCTTGTGGACTTTTAAATGTTCCCTTTGAGAAGATGAATAGTTGCAGTCGGAACATAAAAAAGGTTTTTCTCCACAGTGAGTCAGCATGTGGATTGTAAATTGTCACTTTCGAGAACATGAATAGTTGCAGTCGGAACATGTAAAAGGTTTTCTCCACTGTGAGACGTCTTGTGGACTTTTAAATATTCCTTTTGAGAACGTGAATAGTTGCAGTCGGAACATGAAAATGGTTTTTGTCCACTATGAGTTCACTTGTGAGTTTTTGAATTCTCCTTTTTAGCTTATAAATAATTGCAATCGGAACATACAAACGGTTTTTCTCCACTGCGAGACGGCTTGTTGATTTAAAATTGTCGCTTTAGAGGACATGAATAGTTGCAGTCGGAACATGTAAAAGGTTTTCTCTTCTGTGAGACGGCTTGTGGACTTTTAAATATTCCTTTAGAGAATGTGAATAGTTGCAGTCGGAACATGAAAATGGTTTTTCTCCACTATGAGTTCACTTGTGAGTTTTTAAATTCTCCTTTTAAGCACATAAATAATTGCAATCGGAACATACAAACGGTTTTTCTCCACTGCGAGACGGCTTGTTGATTTAAAATTGTCGCTTTCGAAAACATCGCTCCGTGCGACACTTTTAAGGGACGGCAAAATTTCACAATAAATAATAATAAAATATCTTGTTAAAATTTAAATCATTTCTTTAATATTTTTGTTGCATATATAATTCAGACCGATTGAAGTGGTCACGGAATTTTTCATTACTTATTCTGTGACAAACCTGGGGAATCCCCTTTCTTCAAATGAATGTATAATAATGTCATCTTGATAACTGCAGCGACTGGCAACACCGTCCGGGTCGAATTTTGTTTTGCGCTTGGATTTTTTATGACTAATATTCGGTGAGAATGATTGAGAGAGGTTCGTGGGCGATGCGCGACAATTCTAAGAAGTTTCATGGATCGTCAAATCCAATGGATCATCAAACCATCCATGTGTTCCAAGTACAAAAGTAAGAGGAAAACCATTTTCTTGTTCTGGTTGTAGTATCTGAGCTTAAGCTGAGGACTTAGCAGATTAAATCCTGGGTTAAAACCAGTTTCATGTTCCGAATGATCTGTCAAAATTCCAGTAGCGGATTAATCTGCTGACACATTTCGAAGAAAACCGTTCTAATATTTCGAGTGGAGTTAAAATTTTTATTTCAAACCATTCCACAAAATTCGTAATTCGTAGGAAAACCATACTACGCATTATATGAGAGTAATACTAATTAAATCTGTGGACACGCAAGCAGATTCACCCTTAATTTAAAACCAGTTTTGTGATCAGAATGTAAATTTCCAGTTTTGGATTCATCTGCTGACATATTTTGAAGGAAAACTTTCTTTATTCAAAGTGAATTGGAGGTTATCCACCACATACCCGCCCGGTGTAAGTAAGAGAAGGTTACTATTTAACAAGGACTCTTATTTTTTTATAGAATGACCCTTCAATTATAATACACTAAAACTAGACCCCTATTGTCCCTGCATACATTATTAGCGAGCAGTATGCAAGTGCTTGATCTTTTTTTTTTTTTTTACATTAACTCCACACAGGAGGCCTTGAGGAAAATAATTTCCCTCAGGGCCTATGTCATCTGGGATGCTGTGTGGAGGGTCTTTTTGAGGAGAGGAAGGAATGAACATTGGTCTCGAAGAGACCTATGTTGTAGGAAGGAGGAAACACAGAGGCCGGCAAATCATTCCACAGCCGAGCTGTTGAACATAAGAACGAGTCGAAGAAACGACCCATTCTCATGTGACAAATGTCAACCGTGTACAAATGTTGGGCACGCGTTTGGCGTGTTTCCCGACTATGCACCGGTGCCGAAGGGATCAATGATGCTAGTTCCTCGGAGCATCTTCCATTGTAATACCGGTAGAACAAGGATAGCATTCCCACCCGACGTCTGTGCTCTGAAGATTGCAATCCGTCTGTTAAGATGGGAGAATCTATCAAACGGACCGCCCGTTTCTGCACAGAGTCGAGGGTATTTTACAGGTATTTTTGGAGCTCCAGACCAGAGGTGGCTGCCAAATTCAACCGTGGGGCGCACTTGTGATTTGTACAGGGTTAGCAGTTGTGCACTATTAAAGTATCTGCGGGCCCTATACAGCACGCCCAGTTTCTGGGTGGCTAACTTTACTCTGGCTTCGATGGAGCCCCCATACCTAAGCTGGTCACTTAGGGTTACACCAAGCATATCAATGGAGGGCCTGTTCGGAAGATTGCTTCCGTTGAAAGAGACTAGATTTTCATTTCGATCCCTTTTAGACGTAATCAGACAAGATTGGGTCTTTGAAACATTAAATTCAACGAGATTATTTTTACCCCAAGAGAAAACACTCTCGAGGTAACCGTCCATCCTTTGCTTCAAAGCCCTACAAGCTGTTGGAGTTTGTGAGCCCTTTGGGGGCTTGTCAAACAAAAAGCTATCATGAACTGTACTGTCATCCGCATAACAGTGAATTGGTGCACATGACAAAAGGTCGTTGATGTGCAACAAAAACAAAGTCGGAGACAGAACCTATCCCTGCGGGACGCCAGCATTTATCGAGTGTGAGGAAGAGGTGAAACCATCGACTACCGTCTGAATCGACCTCTCCCTCAAGAAGTCGGCAATCCAAGTACACAAGGATGCGGGAAGTCCGTAAGAATGCAGTTTGTTGACAAGTCCTCGGTGCCAAACCCGGTCAAAGGTCTTGGAGATGTCCAGTGCAACCGTTTGGGTCTCACCGAAACGTTCCAGGCATCGCCCCCAAACATGCGTCACATACGCGAGAAGATCACCGCACGAGCGGTTCTGCCGGAATCCGTATTGACGGTCGTTAATAATTTTGTTCTTCTCGAGGTATGTGAGCAGTTTGTCGTTGATCACACGTTCCATCACCTTAGACAGAACTGATGTGATCGCTATGGGGCGGTAGTTGGCCGGGTTGGAGCGGTCACCCTTCTTTGGAATAGGATGGATAATCGCTTTTTTCCAACCAGAGGGCACAGAGCCAGTCTTCAGGGACATTTTAAAGAGTTTCATCAGAATTGGAGCTATTTCTGCAGCGCACCTCTGTAGTACCAGGGCAGGTATTCCGTCAGGCCCACTAGCTTTATTAACATCAAGCCCTCGTAAAACATGGAGTACTTCCCGATGCCTGATCCTCAGCTTTTTCATACGAAAACCGCAGTGAGGAACCGACGGCGGGAGAGTACCTTGGTCATCGAGGGTTGAGTTATCCGCAAACATTTTACCTAATAAGTTAGCCTTTTCGGTGGCGGTGTTTGCTAGTGAGCCGTCAGGTCTGGTGTCAAACCGTTTAGTATGGAGAAGGCCCGAAGATATCGATCTAGGGATTGGTTTATTTATGACTCAACCGTTGAATAACATCCCCAAACTGTTTGGGAATTCCCCCTAAGCAGTGATTGCAATACGCGCACAGCCTCTCACCACTTACTTCAATTCCATCTATGGGCAGAATAAAGAATTGATATAATTTGATTCTTTGGTTAATTCGAAGCTGTTTAGTTAGATATCGCTACGCTACCCTAATGGGAAGTATTTTTTTTCAATCATGTCAAACAATGAACAAACATTTACTAGTATATTATCATAGTCGATGGTATTTCTTAAGGTAGGGCACAGCTATTTTAAGGTAGGGCATTGCCCCCTAATGCCCCCCCCTAGCTACGGCCCTGATTTGTAGCATTGCAAAGTTGAAAGTATTTTTTTTAATATTTGCTCCAGAATAATTGCCCTTCAAAAACAATAATTGGCAATTTTAGAGACAATTATTAATTATTTATCCTTTTGAATGAACATTCGGAATAAACTTGAACAATTACAATATCGGCCAAAAATTTAAACAAAAAAATGCGTTTCAAATAGGGATGTGACTTTTACATAAATAATAATCGATTATTAAATAATCAGTTATTTTTCTTAGCATTAAAAATCGATTTATAAATTATCGATTTTTCTTGAAAATTTGTTATAATTAAAGACCGGATTATATGCAAATGCATATTTGCATATGCATTTGCATATTTTGACCCTTTTCAGCGGTAGTTGCATATTTAGCAAAAAAATTGAGATCTTGCATATTTACGCTCGATCTCGTTCATCGTTCATATAGTGACACTATAAACGTCAGATAGCTAAATGCGCAGCTAGTGAACTGATCGCTCCGTGGCTAGTGAAAACGTTTGAAACTCATGGATTGACGTTGAATGAATCTACTCAGAATATGAAGAAAATTCGCCTTACGAATTCCTCGTTACCAAAGCTATTCCCGAGAAATCACAAAGAAAAGTTTGAAAACTTACTGAACGATAACCCAGGGTTTGAACCCTTGTGCCAAATTGATAGCTTCATCAACGGGGCAGGTGAAATTTGGCCCGGCACAATAAGTTCAAAAATCACATCTTAATTTAAATTCTGTCCAGTCACATCAGTAGACGTAGAATGCTCCTTTTCCGCTTATAAAAATATATTAAGCTTAGACACAATTTGTCTACAGAACATTTAGAACAGTACATAGTGTTAGCGGACCTAAATGGGGGTCCCTACATTCTGCCGACAGACTAGCTCAGGTTTTAGTCAGCAGAGCGGGAGAGGCCCTCACCACCAGGGTGGTAGGATCTGTGAGGCGTGTGTGGGTCTTTCCTGAAATAAAGCTCAAATTTCTACGGGCTGGGAGAAGGCAGTGAAACCAGTAATCAGGGTAAACATCAGTTATATTGGGTAAAACACCTGCGTAAACACAATATCACAATAATGCATACATAGTAATTCAGGGTAGCAACAACAGTTATATCTAAAAAGGAGGAATCTATCTCTATAATCTCTCTGGTAGGGCTATTTATCTCCGCGGTGAATTTACTGCGAACACACGCAAATAAGGGGAGTTAAATTGGTTCAGGTACTCACAGCTGGGGGCTGAACTCTTGTAGATTCAGTGACGGGAAAGAATATAGCCATTCTTGGAGTTCCCGCAAGTCACTATGCAAAACACGCTGCATCGTGGCTTGCAGAATGTTCCGGAACTGTGCGGAACGGTTTACGACAACACGGGCGCTCAAGCCAGGCGCTGGAGAAGAATGCGGTTGGCGGCTCGCTGTCGACGGTGGCTTTGCTGGGTTCCGCCGCCCGTAGCGCGCCGGTAAGCTAGCGGCGAGGGAGTGAAACTGTAGTTTGCGCAGTGGCGTATTTGTGTATCGTAACAATAGTCAGATATGATTTTAGATTTTCACGACCAAAAGTATTTTTGTTATTTGTTTTTGGGGTGTTATGCCGTGTTGCGCTACCTCCTCCTTTAGCCAACGTTTCGGACAGCTTTACAGTGTCCATCATCAGGGCGGATGTGTAACAAAAAAGTACATAGTCATATACGTTTTAAAAGGTAAATTGTAAATTTCATTGTTAAATACATTTTGTTATTGATATTTTCGAAAATACGATTGTTATCCTTGAGAACTAAGCTTACTCAAATAAAATAAAATATTTAAAAATATGACTTCCTGTATCATTTCATGTTGCATATTTTGGCCCTTTTTATGGATTTTCGTGCATATTTTAGCTATTTTTATTGCATATTTGCATGCATATTTTGGGCTGTTTTTGTTGCATATAATCCGGTCTTTAGTTATAATAATCGATTTTTCCCCAAATTTTGTCAAATTAAAATAAACGTGTGAAATATCTTTAACCCGGCGATACTCGCTACTGGGTAAAAAATACCACAGAGTACAAAAAATTGGTTGTATTTTTTTTTTCAATGCGTTCTGGCAACCCAAGATTCTAAGTACCTTCAAACCGATAGATCATACGCCCTCATCCGCGGGGCGGTCAGGTCGTGCACAACACTTATTAACAACGGACGTGTAAAGTAAGTATGGGTAAAAAATACCCGGTAGCGACGATCCTTGTTGCATTATTTTTCTATATGTTTATGACTAGGTTTTTTGTTTTAGAGCTGTAATAAAATAAGTATTCCTCTAAGTGATAGTACATTAGAAGAGCTGCTTCAAGAAGAAGACAGCGGAGAAGAAAATGTGTCAGAAATAGAAGATTTTGAGGAGAATAGTGAACACGAAAGTGAAACTGAACAGGAATCTGATAGTTCAGGCTCGCCCTCAAATTCAGAAAATGTTTTTGACCATCTACCTTCAGATTCAGAAGTTGGTTTGCGAATTGTGCTTCAAAAAAATATACCGCGAGCATACAACCCCAATGTGTGAGGATTGCTATGATAGAGTGAAGTAGTTTCGTTTTTAGCAAAATATTTGAAACAGTTTGTTTAGTGTTGATTATCTCAATGTTCACTCAATATAAAGGTATCATTATTTTTTAGTAATTAGGAGTGTACCTAGTTTATTTTCGATAATGATCTCAATTTTGCCAAATTTGTAAGAATAAAAATATATTATTGTTGATTTTCGTAAGATTACTAAGAAAAAAACTGTTTTTTGATTATTTTTTAGGATAAACTCTCAAACAAATAAATAAACATTAAAACTTGCATTTGTAGTTTTATTTATGAACAATAGTAGCAATAACACAAATGCATTGTCAAACATTGAAACACAAACCTTTTTTGAAAACAACAGCAATTAAGCTCTGTGCTATTTATTACCCGGTAGCGAGTGTTCATGTTCGTAAATACCTAGCGAGTACCGCCGGGTTAATCACACTTTTATTAATTAAAAAATATTCAACAGAAATTATAAGTTTTCAAATAATCAGCCGAAATTATAAGTTTTTTTTAAATAATCAATACAAATTACAAAGTTTGATTAGAAACTTCAACTAAACTGCTTTCAAAGCACAAAAGAAATGTCATCGTAGACGCACAGACGCAGACGGCATTAATTTCATGTTTTGTTTATAAACATCATAGAGGTTCGGACTCCGGATTCCGGATAATGACTAAGCGTACAGGGCTGCGGATGAAAAAATCACCAGTTTAAAAAAAATTGAATACTAATTAATCGATTTTTTTCATAACTGATTATTTTTTCACACCTAGTTTCAAATATAGATATATTTTTTTAAGTTAGCTCCAACACAGAAGGCACTGAGGAAATAAAATTCCTCAAGGTCATCTTTGGGGATGCTGTGTGGATGGTCGTTTTAGGGAAAGGAAGGAGAGAAAGTTCTGGGAAGGAAAAAGATATGAGGAATCTGAGGGTCAATGTGTCCAGAAGTGACGGATGTATGAATTTACCCCTCACAACGAGGCGCAGAGCGATGGGTGGAGACAGTCTGACTGGAGAGGTGTAGGTTAGGCCTTCCTCAACCAATCTCTCCCGATCCGGCCCGCCATGCAGTAGGTGGGCAAACACATTCACCGCTAAGACCTAGACGAACCTCACTCCATGAATCCGGGCTCCCCTGCTAATTCACCAAACATCTGAGATTTTTTGCAATACTTATTATGTGTAATATTCTCTCAATGTAGGAAAATAAAATCATATATTTTCTTTTATTTGCTACAATAGTGGTTGTTATCAACTCATTCTCAAAAAGATACAGTACCTATTAAGATTTCAGGTACTGAAATATTAATATTTGTGATTGTCACCCTAATGGTTGTGACAACATTTTTTTGTGTTGGCAATTGCCAGGGCGATTTCGTATTGCCACGGATTTTTTAATTCCTTCTTCTCTTGTTACCATCCGTCTTGGGCGGGTCGTTTTTGGCAAAACGTCTGCTGCCAGGTTTTCACTTCATGTGGGTTATAAAACCGCGGAGAGAGAGATAGCATCATTGGGCTCACCGTACATGAGCTACCCTACGGGTCTTTTATTGTTTCAATAAAGACCAAATATTCAAGAGCTGGAGTTATTATTGAAGAGTTACTCCAGCCACACTTCCCTTTGGAATCTGGTATTACCACGCCGGATTGCTCTGTCAGGAGAGCGGAAGTTGAGATCCTGAACATTGGTCCTTCGAGCCGGGTGATCATTATTGGATTGATTCATTCAAGCTGGGTGATCATTATTTGGATTGATCCATTTGAGACGGAAGATCATTATTTGGAGTGGCCCAGTCAGGCCTCATCATCATCGGGAGTGGTCCAGTCGGCGTCCTCATCACCATCATTGGATTGATCAAGCGAGCCTCATCACGACGCTCGCATGCACAGCAAATCAGGTTGTAGCCTTCCTTTCATTGTCCTTTCAAATTCCATTTAAAAAGCTAAAAATCTGTGTAGATGCCACATTATTTCGTATTGATTATATCGAATTATATTCGGGTGTTCATAATCAGATGCTTTCAATATAGCATAAATTTTGTTGGTGATAATAATTTTTATTGTTGTATTCAGTCTGCTGAATAACTTCGCTTCTGCCTACCTACATTTCTAGCCACGCGTTTTCAAGCTTCGTCTTTGTATGCCATAGTATTGTGATTGGTTTCTCTATGATCTATAGTATATTGGGGTTAGTATATTTATGGTATTATTCATTATTGTTTACGTCAAACTGCCGCGTTGTGTATTGTGTATTCAGTTTTTAAATCAAGTTAGTGTTATTTCGTTTGTAAAAAATGGAACTCGACAAGTTGATTAAACGGCGCGGGGTTTTGAAAGGTTCATTAACGAGATTCGAAACCTATTTAAGCAACGAAAATGATATTACACCTGGCGTATTGTCATCGAGGTTGGACGCCATCAAACCTTCTCTGATAGAATTCTCCAAAATTCAGCTGGAGATTGATTTATTGAACAAATCAGAAGATAATGACGCGAGGGATAATTTTGAAGGTACATATTTTAATGTAATTGCATTAGGACAGGAAATGTTATCAAAATTTAAGAAGATTGAAAATGTCCCAAATATATCAGTAAATTTACCACCAATCTCTATACCAGTGTTTTCAGGTGACAACCATAAATGGTTGACTTTTAAAAATTCGTTCTTTGCCTTAATTCATGATAACAGTAAATTAAATAATGTTCAGAAATTTCATTACCTTATTAGTTATGTGTCCAGAGAGGCACTTGATTTGATTAGTTCTCTAGAAATAACCGGGGATAATTATAGTGCAGCTTGGACAATGCTTATTTCGAGATACGAAAATGTCCGACTTATAGCAAATAGACATTTGAATTTCTTATTTAGTTTTACACCGTTAAAACGACAGAATCATCATGAATTACGGAATTTAATTGATCAAGCAAACATTCATTTGAGAGCTTTACGCAACTTAAAGCTACCAACCGAACATTGGGATACGTTAATCATTCATATTCTAACCTCAAAGTTAGATAATCACACACGTAGCCTTTGGGAATCATTAGAATGCGACGAAGTTTATCCTACGTTCGTGCAGTTTAGCAATTTTATTTCACAAAGGTCTCAGATCCTGGAAACTATCCAAGGTGATATTGGTGGAATGCAACAGAAATCGGAACCAGTTGCAACAAAAGCAAAGTTTTTTAATTTTAAGGAAAGGAATTCTACAAACAAGGTTACGTAAGCGTCGAGCAACGTTAATTGTATGCTGTGTAATGACAGTCATTTCATTTATTCTTGCAAAATATTTGTTAACAAAGAACCAGCGGCACGAAGAAAGCTCGTTTCAGAGAACAATTTATGTTATAACTGCCTAAAACCGGGGCACCTTTCAAAGTTGTGCAGGTGGAAGGAAAAATGCAGTGTTTGTGATCGAAAACATCACACTCTGTTACATATCAATACTGATAATGTACAAGCGGGTACTTCAACTGGCAAGGGTCAGTCGGAGGCACCAGTAAATTTAGCATGTCATAGTGACATGAACGGGCGGGAAATTTTACTATCTACCGTAATAGTAAAAATAGAAGACGCGTATGCACGGACGTATATAAGGGGGGGGTTTTGGGGGTCCGGACCCCCCCCATTCATATCCATCTTACTTGTCCAACAGAAAAAAATTACGTGAACCGCGCCTAAAATAGACGCTCTAAAAACTTTTATCCTGCTTTTATTTTTATTCCCAGAAACTTTTGTAAACATTTGTATTGCAGTGAGTATAAAATATTTGACAAATGGTAATTTCAGTGTATATGCGGGGGTTTAGGATCACAGGGACCTATCTACAAAAACATAGTTTTGAGATAAACGCATTTAAAGTTTTGAATGCTTTGAAACTCAGAAAATAAAAGGCATTTCAGCAAACAAAAAATATTTGTCAACAAATATATTATCCCACTCTTTGAAAAACATATTTTTAAGTAGTTATTAAAGACTTGTGGTGATTAAAAAAATATATTTGTGAAAAACGACTGAGATATGCCCTTGTGTTCCTAACTATACAGCAATACTTGACATGAGAGTTAGGATCACAGGGGCATATCTACAGTTTTGATACTTTGAAACTCAGAAATTAAAACACATTTAAGTGTAATACTTTTTTTTATCAATAAACATATCGTCCCATTTCATAAATTACATATTTTACCCCAAAAAAAAAAGATTTTGACAACTAAAAATTTAAAAATTGATGGATTGCCTTTGCGTTCCTTAATATTTAGCAATACTTTAACAAGGGGTGATTTAGTTCACAGGGGCCATTCTACAAAAACATAGTTTTGAGATGAAGATTTTAGATGCTATCAAACGCAGAAAATATAGCATCTCTCAGTCCAGCACATTGCATAAAAAACACTTTTTAAAATAATTATCTTAGGCCCGGTACAATTGAATAAATTTATTGAGATATGCCAATGTGTCCCTACCTTTATATTTAGCCATTGTTATTATTTACAAACATGTAAACTCCTCTTGATTCCTATTTATGAATAGAGAAATAATATAAATATCATAATTTTAACAAAATCTATGAACATATATTTAAATCAGTATTTTCTAGGGCAGAGCTATTTTATTTTCCTCTAACGTTATCTTCACACACGAGGCCCTGAGGCAAATATTTTCCCTCAGGACCTATGTCATTTTTGGGGATGAAACCCAGAAGTCGGCAAATTATTCCACAGTTAGGAACTCAAGAGTCGTAGAAACGACCCGCTCTCAAGTGATAAAGGTCAACTGTGTAAACATATTTTGGCGTGTTTCCCAACTGCGCACCGATGCTGACGTGAACTGTGACGATAGTTTCTTGGAACATCTTCCATTAAAATATCGGTATACCAAGGAAAGAATTCCCACCCGACACCTTTGCTCTAAAGATTGCAATCCGTTTGTAAAGACAGGGGATTCTATCAAATGCACCGCCCTTTTCTGCAGTCAAGATTTTTTTCAGGTATTTTATGGCTCCAGACCAAAAGTGGCTGTCAAATTCAACCGTGGGGCTATTCGTACATAGTTAGAATTTGTGTATTATCTGCAGTATTTGCTGGCCCTGTACAGTACGCCCTGTTTCTGAGAGGCTAACTTGACTCTGGCTTCGATGTAGCCGCCGTTCCTGAGCTGGTCATTTAGAGTAACACCAAGCATATCTATGGAAAGCTTATTGGAAAGATAGCTTCATTTGGAAGAATGATATCCACTGTTCAAAAATCCTTCAAATTTTTAATATTTTCCATTGTAAATGGTATTGGAGCATTATATTGACCAGTCAGTGGCTGAGTTGGCATTACGTCTGGATCCCACCCATGAGTAGTAAGTTCAATTCCTCGGCGAAGTCCTCCATCACGACACAGGCAATACTTTCCCATTACTGTGATGGTAGTGGGAGTCTTTAAAATATTGTCAGTTTATTCGTAAACCAGAAATGTTTGTCTTTCTTTTTAAAAAGAAATAAAAAATGTAAAGTTCTTCAAATTCATAGAAGGGTTCAAAATTACATGAAAAATCGATCATGTGTGGATTATCCTTTCGATACCTATTGAAACTATTTGATAATCAGCCAATTACCATTTTGTTCTTCCCTGAATAACAAGTGTTAGGTCAGTGTGTCGCTAGTAATAAGATTTTTGTTTAATGTCACAAAGGCATAACAGGCGATATGCCCTTGTGCTTCTAATTTTATGTCTAAATTTCTCGATTTGCTCATCATTATCTCTTAAACGGCTGTATATTCGAGATAGAACTTCGTGTCACTAATAGATATGATTATGACATTACCGAAACCAAGCTTAACTCAAAACACCAATTTTTGTAGTTAGGCCCCTGTGATCCTAAACCCCCGTATGCGAAATGTATGTTTGTGTCATAAAATAATTTCGCCTTTTAACATAAAGAAATACAATTATATTTAACAACTAGCTGGTGCCCGCGATTTTGTTCGCGTAGACTTAATTTTGAGTTGAAAATTCTTATTCTTAACATAACTTTTTAGTTTATGAACCGATTGGAATGAAACATAAACTAAAATGTTACGGGAAGCTTGTCACAACACATCACTGAAAACCGTATATAAAAAAGATCTGGCGGTGCAACTTGATTCCGAAGAATTTTTTAATTAGTTAGCAATAAAACGTAAAAGACTAAATTTATTATTTTAAAGTTTCAACTTTGTTACTTTTGAATAAATATTGCAATACTTACATACATTTAACTTTTTATTTAAAGGCGCCTACTTAGAGTAACCTAAGTTATATATTATAGATTACCTGCGACTATACTTGCGTGTTATAGTCTCAGCAGTGGTTTTCGGGTGGGTTTCGGCCGCCCGGGCAGAGGAAAATTTTGCCTCCCCCCCCCCCCCTCGCTAACTTCTACAGGTACTTCTTCCTATTAGGTATCCTATTTTTTATGCCGATTTTTATAATCCCATGTGCCGTAATAATATCATGCTTATGAATTCTACTACAAATTTATATATTTATATATAAATGCTCTCAGGAACCAAGAATGGTATGCTTGTGATAGAATTTCGCATCTTCATCACGCATACGCATGAAATGCAACTCAATTGCAAAGCTTCACTCGGTACACGATGAATCGGCGACTTATTGTTGTATTGAAAACACAAAACTGGTTTAAAAACTAAATTTGCGGTGTACCAAAACTACACTCAGAACATGAAAATGGTTTTTCTGTGATTCTAGCAGCACTTATTTTGTGAACACAAAACTGGTTAATTAAATCTGTATGCGGTGAATTAAAACTCAACTCAGAACATGAAAAGGGTTTTTCTTTGATTCCGCCGGCACTTACATTCTGAACACAAAACTGATTTTAATTAAATCTGTATGTGGTGAATTAAAACTACAATCAGAACATGAAAATGTTTTTTACTTTAATTCCGCCGGCACTTACATTCTGAACACAAAAATGGTTTTAATTAAATCTGTATGTGGTTAATTAAAACTACACTCAGAACATCGGGACGGAGGAAAATTTCGCCGCCGCCTTATTTGGGTACTTAAAGCGGAGGGGGGGAGGGGGGGTGTATGTGGAAATTCATTTACGACCTACTTATATGCGAGCCGGATTTTTTTTAATAATCACATTTTAAGAGTATTCTTTCAAGGAAAATCACGTTTTTAAATTCTACTCCAAAATTGATGGATTGATACTGCGTTAGAGTTTCCAAATAATAGTTACAAACGCAACAATCAATTTCTCAGAATTTTACAGCATTATGTGTATCTCAAATGTAAAACTTCACTCGATGCACGATGAATATGCAACAATTTTTTTTAAATTTATCGTTGTATTCTGAACACAAAACCAGTTTGTGTGCGGTGAATTAAAACTACACTCAGAACATTCTAATGTAAAATCCTTGTTAATTTGTACAGCGCTCTTGAGGCGATTTTTCGCAAAAACAGCGCTATATAAGTTGTCCAAATTTATTATTTTATTATTATTATTATAAAAATGGTTTTTCTTTGATTCTGGCATTAAATAAATAGTCTGCAACTAGAATTTTATAACTGCACATCAAATAACAGAATGTTATTTGATGTGCAAATGTGTTAGCAAATGAATTCACCTGGAATTTTACATTTTGTACTGGTTTAAATTAAATCTGTACCTGGCGAATTAAAACTACATTCAAACATGAAAATGGTTTTGCTTTGATTCTGGCAGCACATACATAGTCTGCAAATAGAATAATATAACTGAACTTCAAATAGGAGGATGTTTTTGTTCGAAATATGTCAACAGATGAATCCACAACTGGAAATTACATTCTCAACACAAAATTGGTTTGAATTAAGTCTGTATGCGGCGAATTGAAAGTACACTCAGAACATGAAAATGGTTTTTCTTTAATTCTGGCAGCACATATAGAGTCTGCAACTAGAATTTTATAACTGAATTTCATTCATTTATTATTTATAACTGAATTTTATAACTGAGATTCATCTGCTGACACAATTCAAAGGAAAACTGATTTAACCCTTCAAATAATAAGAAAAAAATATCATTTAACTTTTGCCTGTCAATGTTTGCGCACAAAATTTCCAGAATAAACTTAAAATTTGGAATACAGATTACTTTTCTTAAAAGAAATGTAATAAAACTGTATCTTAACTTTTTCTCGCAATCACAATTTTATTTTAAAATTAAATGTGTGGGACAATTTGCGTCTCCTGTGATTAGACGGGTTAAATAAAGTCTGTATTTTGCGAATTAAAACTACACTCAGAATATGAAAATGGTTTCTTTTTGATTCTGGCAGCATATACATGGTCTGCAACTAGAATTTTATAACTGCACATCGAATAAAATAACGGTCTCTTTCGAAATGTATCAGCAGATGAATACACAACTGAAATTCATTCGTAAATACATTCTGAACACAATTATGTTTTTAATTAAGAGTGAATCTGTTTGTGAGTTATCAGTTTCGATTAGTATTACTCTCACAATATGCGTACGGTTTTCCTACGAATTGTGAAATTCACAGTTTAAAAAAATATAATTATTGATATTTTTAATAAATAATAAAAAAAAGAGTTGGATTCGTAAACGAAAGTATCGTAGAACATTTTCAAATCATGATTTGAAATGGTATAATTTTTTCTAAGATAATAATATAATTTTTTGTGAAAATTTGCCTCCCCCCTTAAAAG
This sequence comes from Limnephilus marmoratus, assembly GCA_917880885.1. Lineage (NCBI taxonomy): Eukaryota > Metazoa > Arthropoda > Insecta > Trichoptera > Limnephilidae > Limnephilus > Limnephilus marmoratus. Next base: position 3,004,245 of record OU862906.1, on the reverse strand, counting down.
TGCCGCCCTCCCCCCCCCCCCCCACGCTTCACCACTGAGTCGCAGGCAATGTTTAATTTGTAAATGATAGATTTAATTGGCGTTAAAGCTCTGTTTTTTTTTTTTACTTTAGGGACCCCTCCCTTGTCAAAGCTATAGCTACGTCCGTGCGCGTATGGTGGAACACACAAAATATGCGCACTTTTGGATTCGGGTTCAATGTCTAATTTTATTACAAAGGATACTTGTAAAAGATTAAATTTGCATTGTACAAAGTTGAATATACCTGTTTCAGGTTTGCATAATAATTTAATTCATGTAAAGGAAACAGTTGACATTAAATTTAAATCATCATGTTCTCAATACCGGGATGAAATATCTTGTTTGGTATTAGATGAGATTTCTTGCAATCTTCCACAGACCTTGATTAATCCAAAAATGTTGAACATTCCAGACGGTATCCAGTTAGCTGATCCGCAGTTTTACCAGCCAGCTTCTATTGATATGCTGATCGGAGCAGAGATATTCTGGCAGGTGGTTCGTACGGATCAGATACAGTTAGGAAAGGATAAACCTACATTGCATCGAACGGAGCTAGGCTGGATAATATCAGGAGCTGTACAGAGGCGTCAAAATATGAGGCCAGTTAAAGTTTGTCATATTTCATTAAATTCTTTGCAGAATCAAATAGAAAGGTTTTGGAAGGTTGAAGAAATTGAAAATAGTAAGCATCACTCTCTGGAAGATAGTGAATGTGAAAAGATTTTCGAAGGCACGCATAAACGCGATGCAAATGGTAGATTTGTAGTGAACTTACCATTTAAATCTAACCTATCTCAATTAGGAGATTCATTTAGTATTGCTAAAAGTAGATTAGTGTCAATGGAAAGGAAATTCTTAAGACAACCTAGTTTAAAGGAACAATACTCGGAATTTATTGATGAGTATCTTGCGTTAGGTCACATGACTGAATGTGAACCGCCAATACGTGATGAAACTACTTATTATTTACCACATCATGCTGTATTTAAAAAATCAAGCACAACTACTAAAATTCGTGTTGTTTTTGACGGGTCGGCTAAACCCGCTCGAGGGATTTCTTTGAATCGCGCTCTAATGATTGGGCCCACCATTCAAAATGATATATTTTGCCACTTGGTATTTTTCAGAAAACATCAATATGCAGTCACCGCTGATATTGCAAAAATGTACCGCCAAATTAATATCAACCCGGAACACAGAAATTACCAACGTATGTTATGGAGAAGGGATGCGGAGGATTGTTCGAAACACTATACGCTAAACACGGTGACATATGGTTTGGCTCCTTCGCCTTATTTAGCAATACGTTGTCTGCATCAGCTAGGTAATGACGTTTCATTTACTCATCCATTAGCTAGTAAATCCCTTAAGGAAAATTTTTATGTAGATGATTTTCTTTCTGGTAGTGACTCCATTGATACTTGTCACTTGCTTAAATCACAAATCATTAATGCGCTTGCTACAGCAGGCATGGAGATTAGAAAATGGAGGTCTAATGCGCCCTCGATTAATGATTCTAAAGATAATTTAGAATTATTGCCAAATGAATCCAATGAAGCTAAGATTCTCGGATTAATATGGGACACCAAACTTGATGAGTTTATCTATCAGGTAGAAAGCATAGACTCAAAGTTAGAAGTAACAAAACGTCAAGTTTTATCATTAATTTCAAAAGTGTTTGACCCTTTAGGACTGGTAGGCCCAGTAATCATTGTCGGTAAGATAATTATGCAAAGATTGTGGAAGCTAAAAACATCCTGGGATGACAAGCTACCCAATGACCTTTTATTGGCCTGGCAGATTTACACGCTGAGTCTCAGTAAAGCAAATCATATTCGGGTACCGAGGAAAATTTTCTGCTTTAATAAAAAATCTTTTAGAAATAGGGAAATATTTAATAATTATTCTTCATTAAGACGACTGAGGCGCGTAGTTGCTTATATGTTACGTTTCATACATAACTGTTCTAAACGAAGACCGATGCGGGTCGACGAGCTTTCTGTAATCGAACTGGAACATGCCATGCATGTATTGATTTTGAACGCTCAGCGATTCGCATTTCATGATGAAATAGCGTCTGTGAGTAATGGAAGATTTGTATCTAGGCGGAGCAAAGTAAAGGCACTAAATCCTTTTATGCAGGATGGGTTGTTGTGTGTTGGAGGTCGACTATCACAATCCGATATTACCTCAGTCTCTCAAAGACATCCAATTTTGTTACCACAAAATCATAAGTTGACTGACTTAATAATAACCCATCTGCATTATGAGAATTTACATTTAGGATGTAATGCTCTGCTCGCATTACTGCGTTTACGTTTTTGGCCAATATATGGTAAAAACGCAGTGAAGCGAGCACTGCATAAATGTGTTGTATGTTTCCGAGTCCGTCCGCGCGAATGTCGCCAGCTCATGGGTGACCTTCCTGCTGACCGATTCCGAATCCAAAGACCATTTTATGTAACCAGCATAGATTTTGCAGGTTCAATTTTAATTAAGTCTGGTTTAACCAGAAATGCTAAGAGTGTAAAATCTTACATATGTTTATTTATTTGTTTTTCAACGAAGGCAATTCACCTAGAATTAGTGACTAATGGCATTTATGAATGCATTGAAAAGATTTATAGCTAGGAGGGGTAAACCCTCACGACTCTTTACTGATAACTTTACAGGTAGTTATAGGGAACTTACTGAACTATTTGATTTTTTGAAGGCATCTGATAAAGAAATCCATAATTTTTTGGCCCAGCAGAATATTAGCTGGAGTTTCTTACCTCCCCGCTCACCGCATCACGGGGGACTTTGGGAAAGTGCAGTTAAAATGACCAAGTTGCATTTAAAAAAAGCAATGCGGTCAACTGTTTTGACATACGAAGGCATGAATACCATACTAATACAGATTGAGGCTTGTTTAAATTCCCGTCCTCTGACTCCATTAACATCAGATCCAAATGACTTAAACGCACTCACTCCGTCACACTTCCTTATTGGCGACAACCTGTTAGCATTGCCTGAGCTTGATATCCATCATCTGCCTACAAACAGGCTTAATATTTACCAAAAGATGTCTACCGTTGTTCAATCTTTTTGGCACAGATGGAGCCGCGAATACCTAGCAGAATTGCAGAACCGAGTCAAATGGCATGAAGGACGTCAACGCAGTTTACAGCCTGGTGACATGGTCATCATCAAGGACAACCAACTACCTCCGCAGTACTGGAGGATGGCGCGAGTGACGGAGATCCACCCTGGCCAAGACGGACGCGTCCGCGTCGTCTCCTTGAGGACGGCCAGAGGTGTCACCAAAAGAGCCATGACACAGCTCTGTCTACTTCCCATGGAGGATCCTTCCTCCAACCTGGATTAAGAACCAATTACAACGCTAAAGGTGATGTGATGTGTAAATCAAAGTGCCGTCAGGCTCATCAGTGCCAAGTGTTAAACTATTTTCACATAAGTGGGTGCAGCGCACCAGAAGGTTCTACATTATTAAACTTTTATTTTTTAATGTCAAGTCTGACATAGCGTTATATACTTAGTTATAAGTTTTTTGTTATTATTTTGATATCCATATATTGAATATTGTTTATTTTTGTATGTGTGAACTCGTTGGGTAAATTCTGAGTACCAATGTTGCAATCTCTTCTTATATTATTTTATGAAAAACGACTATTCCTTAATACTCGTTTTTGGGCGGGAATATGTTAAGATTTCAGGTACTGAAATATTAATATTTGTGATTGTCACCCTAATGGTTGTGGCAACATTTTTTTGTGTTGGCAATTGCCAGGGCGATTTCGTATTGCCACGGATTTTTTAATTCCTTCTTCTCTTGTTACCATCCGTCTTGGGCGGGTCGTTTTTGGCAAAACGTCTGCTGCCAGGTTTTCACTTCATGTGGGTTATAAAACCGCGGAGAGAGAGATAGCATCATTGGGCTCACCGTACATGAGCTACCCTACGGGTCTTTTATTGTTTCAATAAAGACCAAATATTCAAGAGCTGGAGTTATTATTGAAGAGTTACTCCAGCCACACTTCCCTTTGGAATCTGGTATTACCACACCAGATTGCTCTGTCAGGAGAGCGGAAGTTGAGATCCTGAACAGTACCGGTATGGACCTTGTTGTTTTCTGATTTTTCTGTTTTTTGATTGAGTTTCGCTAATATTGTCTTCATTTAATTAAATATTGCAATTTGAGGTTTTACTCATAAACTTAAAAAGAAAAATATAAATATTACCTTTGCCAAAGAATTTTAAAAGTGGCCGTTTTTTTCTTTGCTTTGCTTTTCCTGTTTTGAATGAAGTGATTCTCTTTATTTCAGGAGCCGAAATTCCATATCGCAGTCCAAGGTCACCGGATTTCCACATGATTCAAGCCTTGAAGTCTATACCTAACGATGTGACAAACACTGCATATAGAAAATTCTTCGTTGTGAGGTAAGATTGATAAATGATCCGGCTTAAGTTTAAGAAATTCCATATCGCAGTCCAAGGTCACCGGATTTCCACATGATTCAAGCCTTGAAGTCTATACCTAACGATGTGACAAACACTGCATATAGAAAATTCTTCGTTGTGAGGTAAGATTGATAAATGATCCGGCTTAAGTTTAAGAAATTCCATATCGCAGTCCAAGGTCACCGGATTTCCACATGATTCAAGCCTTGAAGTCTATACCTAACGATGTGACAAACACTGCATATAGAAAATTCTTCGTTGTGAGGTAAGATTGATAAATGATCCGGCTTAAGTTTAAGAAATTCCATATCGCAGTCCAAGGTCACCGGATTTCCACATGATTCAAGCCTTGAAGTCTATACCTAACGATGTGACAAACTCTGCATATAGAAAATTCTTCGTTGTGAGGTAAGATTGATAAATGATCCGGCTTAAGTTTAAGGGTTTTTTGTCAGCTTCCTCTCAACTGCGGGAACTGAAAAACTTAACAACTTAATAGCTTAATAACTTACATCCATGTATAATGAGAGTGAACAATTGAGCCCTGTTGTGGAAAAACACTTCGGGATCTCCTTTCTCGCTTGTCTTTTTCAATGTGTTAATAATAATAAATCTCCAAAGCACTTGTAATATCTGGTCTTTATTTATCAATAAGACCCTTAGGGCAGCTCACGCCCAGAAGGATGATCAGGGGAGAAGAGAAAAAGCAATCAGTGGCAATTTCAAAATTGGCCCGGCCAATCATTTACAAAATCAAAAAATGTTGCCGTACGTCGTTGGTGTGGCCAGTATCAATATTTAATAATAATATCTGTCACGGCCGATACCGCGACACGAGAATGTGACTGTAAATCCTTTTTTTCTTTTGATGAGTAAAAACCAATAATTGTGTTTTGAAATTTGATCGTAGGAAAATAGGAAATGAGAGGAAGTCTCTTACCTTTGACGGCTTCTTATGGCGCTTCAGGATCGATCTGGGTTCCCAATATATCTGCACAACACCAGGTTTTAAGCAACGATAGTTTGATTTCATAAAAAATGAAATCTTGCGATAATTTGCCATATTTCAACGAGCAAGTTGTGACCCATGTCACCACGAAATTTCAACTGCCCAAGTAGGTAATGTAAACTTGGGTGGCAATATTGTTCAATTTTTCCACATGTAGGTATTCCTGTATTCTTTTCCTGGTAGAGACTTTAAGGAAAGGAGGAAAAGAAAGGAATACATGATTGATGAAGGACTTGGGGAATATGGATTAAGTTTTTTTTTAAAAAACTGTTTCAGAACCAAACATTCCGCCGACCTTGAGGAAATATGATATTTTCTCAACAACTATATACGAAAGAAAAGCAACGAAAAAACGAAAGCAGAATAACTAATTAACCTAAGGATTGAACAAGACAAAACTATAATAAAAATTAAAATTAATTTATCGATGGGTAGCTTACACAATTTGACCACGGGCCGCTTAAAAATGCCCTGAGGGGTTCTTACAGTAGCGACACCAACCATTCCATCGGCACCGGGGAATAATTCAACCACCCTCCCGACAGGCCATCGCATTGGGGTTGCTTGTGAATCATCTATCATGACTAGATCGTCAACTTTCAAATTAGGAGTTGACGTTGCCCACTTGTTTCATTGTTGAAAAGTTTGTAGATATTCTTTCCGCCAACGATTCCAAAAATGTTGGGACATCTGTTTCAATAGTTGCCAATGCGATAAATGATTCATGGGTACATCCACAAAATTTTCTTCAAGAACAGAAACAAGAGGAGCCCCAATTAAAAAATGTGCAGGAGTTAACGGGTCCAATTCGGATGGATCCGACGACAGGGCTCCAATTGGTCGCGAATTCAAAATGGCTTCGATGCGAGTCAGAACAGTACTTAATTCTTCGAAGGTAAGGATTTGATCTCCCACAACCCTCTTCAAATGGTGTTTGGTTGACTTAATACCAGCCTCCGACACTCCATTGAAATGGGGTGCGGAGGGCGGAGAAAAATCCCAAGTAATTGAACGAGCGACAGTTGCGTCAACAAGTTTGTCAGTGTTTCTCAACGCCATTTTCTTCAATTAACTTCAATTACATCCACAAAATTTTCTTCAAGAACAGAAACAAGAGGAGCCCCAATTAAAAAATGTGCAGGAGTTAACGGGTCCAATTCGGATGGATCCGACGACAGGGCTCCAATTGGTCGCGAATTCAAAATGGCTTCGATGCGAGTCAGAACAGTACTTAATTCTTCGAAGGTAAGGATTTGATCTCCCACAACCCTCTTCAAATGGTGTTTGGTTGACTTAATACCAGCCTCCGACACTCCATTGAAATGGGGTGCGGAGGGCGGAGAAAAATCCCAAGTAATTGAACGAGCGACAGTTGCGTCAACAAGTTTGTCAGTGTTTTCAGATGGATGTATGAATTTAGAAAGGCCAGTATGATATCTATTAGTTCCAATAAAATTGGTGGCACAATCGCTATAAATATTTTGGCATATACCGCGTCTAGAGATGAATCTATCTAATGCTGCCACAAACGCTTCAGTAGATAGATCTGAAACTAATTCAAGATGAACGGCTTTGGTCGATAAACAAACGTAAAGACATAAATAGGCCTTATAAGTTTTTGCGCCCCAACGTCTACTTTCGCGTACCAAAAAAGGACCTCCATAATCTGTTCCGACATTTAAAAATGGACAACCTTCTCGAAAACGGGAAGCGGGTAAGTTACCCATCAACGGGAAACTACCACGCGGGTTATTTTTAAAACAAGAAATGCATTTACTCATGTCGAATCGATGTCGAATTACGTTCCTAGCCGAAATTATCCAATATTTTAATGATATTATGGATTGGAGGGCACGAGGACCTGGATGAAGGTACATGCTATGGGAATAATCAATTATTAAAAGTTGTCAAATGACATTGCTTCGGTAAAATAAAAGGATGTCGAGCATTTTCTGAAATCTGTGCAAGGCGAATTCGACCACCGACTCTCATAACACCATTTGCATCAATAAATGGAGCCAGTTTTTGAAGCTGCATTGAACACATACGATGGGAAGAGATATTGTTCATATCTTGTTGAAAATAAATTGCTTGAACAAGCTTAATGCAACATTGCAAGGCTAAATTATTTTCTTTTAACGAAAGTGGGGATAAACCATTGAAATTGATAATCGATTTCGAACGTAATCCATTGATAAATCGACGGCACCAACATATAACACGCAGTAATTTCGATAATGATGAAAATTTCAAAAAAACTCTTCATCACACGGTGACACATTATCGATAGAGAAATTATTTTTTTTGACTTATACTCTGGTAACTGGTCCACGGAGATATTTGGAGGCCTAACAAATAACCATTCCTCCAAAGGTGTTGATATAAAGTTAGGTCCTTTCCACCATAACGAAGCGTCAGCGATTTCACTGGGAAAAGCTCCTCGTGAACCCAAGTCTGCAGGATTTTCTTGCGATGAAATGTGATACCAATGTTCATAAGGTATATTTTGTATTATTGTTTCAACACGATTTGCTACAAAAGTTTGCAAGAGAAAAGAAGGTGTCTTCAACCATGCCAATACAATAGTTGAATCGGTGAACGCGACAGTCTTTTCTATTTGAAGTCTATCCTTGTATACTTCTTGACAATAAGTCAACAAATTTGCTAATAAAACTGCTCCCAACAATTCCAGTCGCGGGATCGATGTTATCTTTATGGGGGCAACACGGGATTTTGCTAATAAAATATGGCTGGATATTTCTGTGTTATTAATCACTACCAGATAAACAATTCCACAATATCCTCTTCAGAGGCGTCCGCAAACCCAACAAGTATGCATCGACTGGTTGGAGAAGTCGTGACATATCGATCAATTTTTAAATTGGCAAGTGATGGAAGCTCTTTTATATATTTCTTCCATTTCAAATTCATGTCCGAAGTGATTTCTTCGTCCCATCCAATTTGAATTTTCCATAAGTTTTGCATATAGCATTTAGCAATAAAAACGACAGTATTAATAAAACCTAATGGATCATATAGACGTGCAATTGTCGATAAAATTATGCGTTTGGTACAGTGGTCACTAAAAAAATTATGAATTTTATATGTAAATTGATCAAGCGACGGTATCCATTGAATACCTAAAATATTAAGGTTTTTCTTGTCAGTATCCGACTCAAAACTTAAGGGTACTTCCCGACAGCTGACAGGAATGTCTTCCAGTATTTCAGGATGGTTACTAGACCATTTTCTCAATTCAAAACAACCTTTTTGAAGTAATGCAATTAATTCCACTATACAATGTCAAGCGCTTTCCAAAGTTTGCGTACCACTAATACGTAAGTATCTTCAATTAATGTACTAGCAGCCTTTGGAAAATTCAATTTTTCATCGTTTGCTAATTTATGAAGTGAACGAATGGATAGGTATGGGGCACTTGACGTGCCATATGTTACTGTTTGTAATTCAAATTCCTTTACAGGATGATCAGATGATTCTCTCCACAAAATATGTCGATAACGGCAAGATTTCTCATCCACAAGTATTTGCCTATACATTTGACGGATGTCAGCTGTAAAAACGATTTTGTGTATTCGAAAATTACACATCAATTCGGCAATGTCCCTTTGTAATTTGGGACCGACCAAAAGTACCCGAAGACGATTTGGTACTGGCATCAAAAACGACCCTTAAACGAGTTGTAGAACTGGTTTCTTTGATTATTCCATGGTGGTTGGTCAGGTAGGTACCTACTAATATTAACAGCATTTCTTGCTGTCGTATAAAGTATTGTTTTGTTATAATTTAAATACGCATATTGAGGTGATTTTTCGCAAAAATAGCGCTCTACAAATTATTCAATTAATATTATTATTATTATTAATGGCGGGAGTGTCTTTAAAATGCAATTGAAAAATGTCCGACGAAAAGAGAGTGCTTCATGACTGGGAAGAAGAATATTTCTTTGTTGGTTGGGGTTGGATTAATACTAAAAAAGTCACTCCGATAATTATCGATCCATTTCAAATTTACCTTTGGTATCAAAAATCCTGGTGAAAATTAACAGCCAGTCACTTGAATTCAAATAAATTATTTAGTGCCATTCCTTAACCAGAATATCCAATGATAAGATAGCATCTCAACGCCATTTTCTTCAATTAACTGTTTGTCAAATTTCTATCGCGAACGGTTGTTTAGTTGCAATAAAAACTAAAAGCTAAATTTTGTTTCTTCTCCAAAAGAGTTTTACGCAATGTCGGATAATGTTGTGTCTCTCGAAGCGGTTGAGATTCCTGCATCCGCCAGTGTAAATCGTGACGAAAAAGGAAATGAAAGAATTTGAATTCCGACTGTTCCTCAGATGAATCCGTTAACCTTTTTACGACGATGTCGTTAAAAAATTTGCAATACCTGTGGACGCGCAGATTTTTCACGATTTAGAAATCTCATTTTAATTGAATATTGTATCACTTTTCAAGCAGAGGCTCATGCTCCAAAAGGTGAAAGAAAGGAATGGCCCGTTCTATTAAAAAAAAATTAGCTGAACTAGTAGGCAGACTACAAGATTTTATTTTGCAAGCACAGAGATCATATATCTGGATGATTTCCTTCTGGCCCACCAGGACAGGGAAATTCTGAAGGTCCTACTAAGAGACCTCGGTTGAAACGTCAATTTGAAAAAATGCATCAACCAGCCGATACAAACAGTAATGAAAGATATATCATGGTGGGCACAGAAAGTCAAGGTCTTTATGCCACTGAAAGTCCTCGCTGTCTCTCGTTTCCTCTCGACCAATGTTACAAGTCAGTGCTCCGATTGCGAGGAATTGGACCAGGGAACATCAGTATTGGTACAGCAACTTGAAAGAGAGGTTTGCTGTACTAAATGCCTTGAAATACTAATAATAATGAAATATTGAAAATAAAAAAATTTTAATATTAAAAAATTTTCAGATGATATTAAAATGACTTTTGGTTTAGATAAATGTAGAACGATCCATATAGAGAAAGGCAAAATTGTATATGGAGACGAGGGTATATTTAATAATTTCTAAATTAAAAATTTGAAAGGAGATGAGGTTTATAAATATTTAGGATACCCGCAATCGAATAGATTAGATCATACTAGTATTAAAAATGGTATTAGGATTAAATTTCAAAGTAGGATCAGAAATTTTTTAAAATGCGATCTATCTGCTAAATATTTAGTAAAAGCAATAAATACTTGGGCATTACCTCTATTAACGTACTCATTTGGCATAATTAATGATCCAATACAGATTTAGATGCTTAGAACGATTAATTAGAACTATGTTAAAAAAGTGCCAAGATCGAGTTGTTTGGCGGTCCGTCCTCTCTGCCTACCCCTGCGGGGGAACGGCGTGATGGTTAGTTAGTTAACGAAGTTTAATTGCCATCATCCAAATTCAGCTATGGAACTAATTAATTTACCTAGAAATTTAGGAGGTAGAGGTGTATTCAAAATAACACCCTTGAAACGAAATCAGGTGGAAATGCTTAGAATTTTTTCCGTAGGAAAGCTAATAGTTCAGAAATGCACAAAACAATTTGCAAGGCAGATAGAAACATTATACCTTTAAATTTATATAATGAGAATGCCAACATTCTTATAAATACTAACTAGGAATTATTAGATTCCTGGTCAAATAAAATTATTCACGCAAAACACTTCAATTATCTCAACCAAACGTATGTTGGCAAACTTTCGTCAAACAAATGGTTGAGTATTGGAGAGTTGAGCGCAGAAATAGAAAGATTTATGCTAGCCATTCAATATAGAGCTAAAAATTATAGGAAGCATATAACCAAAGATATAAATCAAATTGATGATTTATGTAGAAAATGTTGGACTTTTCAGGAAACTACAGAACATATTATATCGGGATGTTCTGTAATAGCGCTTTAAAAATAAATTAGGTTTTAAAAATAATCCACCAAAGTTTGGTAATTAAACATAATTTGATTGACTGCCGTAATATAGTACCATATTATGAATAAATTATACTAACAGACATTATGATAAAACTATACTAACAGATAGAACAATTAGTTATAATAGACCTGATATAGTTTTACATCACAAAATTTAAAAAAATTACTTATATCATTGATGTAGTTATTCCAAATTCCTGTAATATTCAAAAATCTGTTTCTGAAAAAATAAGAAAATATGGAGATAGGAAATGAGATTAAAAGAATTTGGCATTCTCAGACTATAAAAATATTACCATTTGTAATTTCGGCTACTGGCATTATACCTAGCTCTCTCATTCAAAATTTAGGTATATTAGATTTATCAAAGAATTTATATATAAAAATGCAAAAATCAGTCATTTTCAAAGACATCCAAATTTAATAGACGAGAACATACAGATGAGGGGTAAAACCAACTATGGCGGGACGAAAAGGAAGAAGATGACTGTGATTCGTCAATAAATCAATATCACCATTTAGTTCTTAAAGGTAAAATCTGCTTTTGAATGAATAGACCTTTTTACGTGGGAGCGCGAATTGCTCGCCATGTTATTAACAAATTAGCAAAGTCCAAATACGGCAAAGTAAAGTTCGCCTCTTTTCAGAGTGCAATATATTTTGGCCGTGTTTAGTTAAGACTCTTTTACAAATGTTTCATAATTTACTTACCCCAGTAACCAGCGACGAGCACACTGGAGAACCGCCCACATTCGTTATGTTATGATTGACATATTTTAGGGTTATCACAACTGCTCTGTTGCTATTTTTTTTTTTTTTTTTTTATTCTTCATTTTAAGCACCCGCTAAACTACCAAAGCAGTTTGTCAGCAGGTCAATTAAACAATATTAATATAACATTAAATCACAAATATAACAAGAAACCACAATATCGTCGCTTAAGTTCTAACACCGCGGAAGTCAAAAATAACAACTTTTCAGGAGAGCAAAAAAACCGTGCCTTTTTATATATCGTGAACAAAGTACATATATTTTTTAATGAAAATTTATAAAAGAAAGTTTTTTTTAAGATTTTTATAACGGTTTTTATAAAAAATTATTATTTGGATTATTTTTTTGACATTCGCGGTGTTACCACAGTATAATAAAGAAAATGGGGAGACTTACGCTGAGTTATCATAAATACTCTGTAACTAACTTTTAATATTTATTTCAAATAAAATTAAAATAACGAGTAGACTTATACCTCATAAAAAATTACAAAACATAAAACATACTTCTACAACTTTCTTAATAGATCTTCTTAACTTTTCGTTATAAATAATTAACAAATTAACTTTATTACCTTGATACTTATTTGGTATAAAATCACATCAAAAAGGAACATCAGTATTACTTAACCTTTTCCACGCGATCGTAACAACAGTTGATACGGCAAAAGCCATGCCTCACACGCGCCCGTATCAGCCCTTGTTACGCTAACTTCGACTGCCGATATAAAAGCGCTACTATGTCACAGTATTTTTTCCCGCTCGCTAGGATATTCGTGTAACTATCACGATGCTGACATATTCAGGCATATTTCGAAAGTAAAAAATTTTTTCGTAAAAAACATCTATAATCAAGTGAATGTGTCCTCGTGCCTCGTGGTACTTGAAATATGACATATACATACCGCGTATGGGTATTGAAAAAACGGAGTAGATCAACGCGGGTAAAAAGTTAAATGCGAAATCAGTCCTACCTTATGAACATAATCAAAAATAACAAAAATACAATATAAATTAGTTATTATGAAGTCAAATCTTAGTGAAGTAAAGTGTCGTAAAAATTGTGACAGTCAGGAGGTATAACTGACTTTTCGATTCATTTATTTTTTGATGATTATATAAAGCTTCGACCTTGGGCCTGGTCTTGTTCTTTTATTTTTGGCTCTTCTTGGCAAATTCTTATAGTCATCCTGAAAGGTTAACTTATAGTTAATAAGGCCATTAGGGTTATACTCCAAAGCCCTCAAATCTGTGACTGTAGGATCGTTTGCGACTCGGCCAGGCCGGATTGACTCATACAAAAAATCTTTTTTTTTTGAGTAGTCATAAAAAAAGTCATAAGATAAAAACTGAACGATAAAAGGTTGTTTTCGTCGAGCTTCCTTAGAAATCGAGGCATACTGGGAGGGTAAGAATATCTCCTTATTTTTAAGCCTACATTCAATTGCACTGTGGCTGGAGTCACACTCCATTTGAGTATGACCCTTTTCAAGGAATTTTTGCGTTATTACGACGTTATATTCCATGGCTAAATCTAAAAGAGCATTAGATAAAACAACGCTTCTGTTTTGGGCTGTATATCCATCAGAAAATAGGATAATTGGCATAGGTTTTTCAGAAAGAGATTTTCTCAGGCAATGATGACACATGATGTAAAAACAGAAGCCACTAATCCTGCATTGTGCTCGTCAAATCAGTAACAATGGACATCTTTTGTAGCTAGATTAAACATTGTGAAATTGTGAACACAGAGCTTTGTTTTGTAATACAGAGCACTAGCCTGCAACATTGGACATAATTTTACTGATTGGAGATTGCTCGGTCCTTGTCTGTCTTTTTCTCCTCTCCGGCTGCTTCTTTTCGAATGATGTGATTGCGATAGATATCTTCACTAATATTACCTGCTTTGAACGCACAGCATGTTCACATTGATCTTTTTTTGGCTGGAATAAGTTTAAATTCTTTTCCTTAAAAATTTTGTCAAAGGACCATCGGCTGACGGGGTCTTTATTTACTGAATTACACTTATCACAATAAATTTTGAAAAGATGATTCTTGTTTTCGATGGTAGGCTCTAAATATTCTCTAGAGGAGGTATAAAATATTCACCTCGCCGCTCATATTGGTATTATCTGGAATTATAACAACAGGCAAGTTGTTAATGTCGAAGTTTTTCAAGTTTTCCTTGGTGGTGATATTGTCATTTTTCTTTTTCGGTGGTATTTTTATTCCTAGTTGTTTACATAGGTCATCGATCTCTTCATCATCACTGCTTTCATAATCCATGGTGCATTGATATCTGTAAATTTAAAACCTTTTATTAAAAAAAAAGTTATATAAAACACCGCATTAAACTCAAGACCGCATAAGTAAAATAACATTTTCATCTTATTTTTTTACAATAACATAATTGACATTTAGACTTAACTTTACTTATAAACCAAATATCAAGATTTTACCCATTATATGAACACATAATATTATTAATATGAATTAAACTTACCTTGATATACAATGTTTTTCTTCGGAGCACAAATTGCGACCTGCCACAATACGAAAGTAAACTGACTTACGCGCTGTTTGCATAACGATTCCAACGGCACGGAGATACGCTGTGTATTTGTTTTCTAAATAAAACGCTTTCATTGGTTGAAATCCTTGTTTCTGATTGCTTTAGAGGTGCGCCTTTCAATTCTCTATAGAATGACATGCAAAAGTTAAAATGGCATTTTTTGGACTTCCGCGGTGTTAGAACTTAGGCGACGATATACAAAATAGATACAGAAGAATAACTTTTAAATAGCTACAATACAAAGGCATAAAATATACAGATAGACAGATATAACACTGGCAAATTACTCTTAGTCATATTTATACATAAGATTACAAACAATATCAGTATAAAAAGTTTTGATCCATTAACCATTTTTAATTTTTTTTTTTGAAATCGGTGGTGCAATTTGATTCGATTTTTATGTTCACTGGTATCTTATTAAATATGGTAGGGACAAGATAAGTGAATGTCCGTTGTCCGTATTTATTTATAATTTTCGGAACGGATAAACCCTCATTTTTACTAAATCTAGTGCCATGTGCATGGTCAACTTTTTCTTTATATATTGAATCCGACAAAAGGTTTTGGCATACAATTTTAAACCATAGTATCCCTCGAACAGGTAATATATTAACTGACTCATATAATAATTTTATGTCTCTTCTTTGTGCATAAATACTTTTGTTTACCAAGAGCTTAGTCAAAGAGTTTTGAATTGTTTGAATGTAACCTATATTTGTCTTGCACGAGTTTCCCCAAGACGTTATTCCATATCTGATAGTAGATTCCGCTAATGACAAATAAATTATTTTTAACGTACTTATGGGCATGAAATATTTAATTTTGTAAATTCTAGGCGTTTGCAGACGTTGCTTATGTGAGTATCCCATTTCATATGCGTATCTACAGTTATCCCCAAATATATGTACGTTTGTACAATTTCAATGGTTCCGCATTTGCAGGATTGTGACGAATTGTGTATACACTCAAATGTATGCGATTTTATTACAGGCATGATGGTATATTTGTCATGTGGAGATCGTATGTGCATTAATTTAGTTTTTTTGGAATTTATTATAAGACCCGCATCATATGACCATTTCTGTAAGGAAAGAAAATCGTGCTGCATGAGTTTTATTGCAATCCATAATTCTTCATGCGAAATGACTAGTGCCGTATCATCTGCATAAATGTAATGTTTGACAAATGTGAAAATTTTATTCATGAGTGAAACGAATATTATGTATAATGTTGGGCCGAGAATTGAGCCCTGTGGGACGCCTGTTGACATATATTTAGCTTTGCTGTAAGTTTGTTTTTCACTTTTATTTTTTGATTGTTTAAATAGTTTTTGAGTAGTTCTAGTAATTTTCCCCTAATTCCTATCGCCTCCAATATCTGTAATAGTTTTGTCGGATCAATGGTATCAAACGCTTTAGAGTTGTCTGTGAATAAAACCAGAATATGTTTTTTATTATTGAGTTCTTGATTTACGTAATTCGAAAAGTCTTGTAGTAACATTTCTGTGCTTTTATTTTTTTGAAATCCGTATTGGTTAGGATCAATAATAGAGAAACTTTCTAGGTATTTTATTAAATTTACGGAAATGTATTTTTCTAGAATTTTTTCAATAGCTGGCAGTATACTGATTGGTCTGTAATTTTCTATCTCAGTATGTTTTCCCCCTTTGTATATTGGCCTAATAATACTACATTTAAGCTCATCAGGTATAACTGCTTGAGACAAGATTTTATTAATTAAATGGGTAATTACCGGACATAGAATAGTTATATGTTTTTTAATGTCGAACATTCGAATATTGTCAATCCCCGGCGATTTGGAATTATTCAGTTGACTGATAATCCTGCGTATGTCTTCACAGGTAGCTCTGGGCAGGTACATGCTATGCGACAAATCAACGGGAGATATGTTAGACGCTTTGTAGTCGCATTTATGTAACATCGAGCTGATGCTGTTTGAAAAGTACTCAGCGAATCTATTTACAACGATTTCCTCTGTTTGCCCATTTTTATTTAGCATATACTTTGAAATAATTTCATCGCAGTTTGTTTTTGTTTTACGTCCTAATAATTTGTTGATTTGATCCCACGTTTTTTTGGAATTGCTGAAGTAGTTTTTAAACGTTTCATTAAATTGTGTAGTTTTACTTTTTATGATTAATTTGGAAACAGTATTTCGGAATGATTTGTAATTTTTTTCGTAGTTTTTATTGGTTGGGGAATTTTTCCATCTTTTGAACAGGGAATCTCGGATTTTAATTTTTTCTAAGATGTCATCCGTTATCCACAATTTTGTTGCAAATGGTCTTTTTTTGGGGTTTGGGCAGAAAGAGATTTTACTTTTTTCATATAAGTCAGTAAAAACGTTTTTGAGTTTACTATATATGTCAACGCAATCTTCCGCAAGCAGGGCATTCCAGTTATAACTACGTATGTATTTATCAATTCGTTTTTGAGATAGTATTGAAATACTTTCCCCGCATTGTTTGGTTTTTGTAATTGCACTACTGTATGTGATGTTGAGAGCTGTCGCGAAGTGATCCGCTATAGTAAAATCACAAATACAAGATGAAAGTGAGTCAGCTTGTTGCTGCCTGCTATTAAACCTAATAAAAATGTGATCAATGCACGTACGTGTAATATTGCCGGCTACTAATGCTTCCCTTGTCACATCGTCGATACACTTTATTAAATAATGGCTCGATAATATGTTTTCGTATGACATAATGATGGGGTTTTGAGGGTTTAATAAATCTAAATTAACGTCTCCAAAAAATAAAATATTTTCCAAGGGGTTGATAACATTTGATAATATGGATGAGATTTCATTCAGAAACAATGATTTACTATGATTTGGAGGACGGTATATTGCTAAAATGTTAATTGATATATTATTAGGTAAAGTTATGATGCCAAATACATTTTCAAAATATTTTGTTTCTAGTGATTTTTGCAGAAAAGTGATTTCATCTCTAACATATAATAATATCCCGCCTCCTGTTTTTTTTGTTCGACAATAGCTATAAGATTTGAAACCAGGAATTTCGTAGAAACAAGTAAGGTCATTTGTAATTGCTATCTCACATAACATCAGAATATGTATATGCTTCCAGCAGGTATTGAGGTAAATGTTAAGAATGTCCCAGTATTTGGAAATGGACCTTAAGTTTAGTTGCACAATATTTATTTGTTCCCTGTTGCTTATGTGTTGAAACATTGTGTGTTTTGTCCTCAAACCATTTTTGAAGATCACTGGTTTTGTGAAAATCAACCTCATTGTCTTCCTCAAAATAATAATTATTGGACGCCGTAATCGATCGTAGCAAGGTCCTTTTTTTAGTGCAGCTTTGTAGGCAGTGCAGTTGTCCTTGTCTCCAGTCGAATGCGCAGCGGCTTTCCAAATCTAGCGCACGTAGCGCAGACTGGTTTGGCCGCAGTATTAGGACAGGATTCGGTAGCATGGTTCTCTTCAGCACAGTGTCCACATCTAAGAGTGTCCAATCATTTGGCACTTAGTACATACGGTGAGTCCAGTGAAGTCTCTGACACGGCACACGGTCCAGTTGACTAATACCTTCTCCTGTTCCACCAGCAGTTTACGTAATGTAGCGGGCATCTCATATACGCGATGACAGGTGGTTCCGTTTCGAGCGCTGGCCAGGTGACTCAGCTTACAGGTTGTTATTGCTCCCTCGATGTCCTGTATATTGGGAACGCTCGTGAGGGCGATCCTCAAGAATTCAGCGTCGTTAAGGTCCCGCGGTACGTTAAATATTAACCTTGGGAGTCTCTTTGTATGAAGTCGAGCCTTAAGTTTTTTTTTTTTTTTTTTACAGTGAATAACCGCACAAGAATCTCAACTGCTCCCGTCTGGAGCCAGTGAGACTATGGCATCCCCGATTGGGGTATGTTGTGAGGCTGAAGGTAGTGGGGAGGGGAAGGAGATGGGGAAGAGGAAGGGAAGTACCTGGCTATTCAGATCTGGTCACCAAACACGGCCAAAGCCATTTTCAAGCAACGTTTCTATTCTGAATGGTGGTCTTACACCAGGGCGATACTGATAGTATCTTCCACTCTGGAACATGCCGCAAATATACTATATATTATTTTAAATGAATTAATTGTGAAATAACACAAACTAATCAAATAAAATTTATTTCCGCATGCCGGGTTCGAACCCGCGACCTCCGGACTGTGAGTCAAGAGTCTTACCCACTGGACTACGGAGTGTGCTTGAGTTGAGTGCAAAGCATGGTGCCTTTAATAACTTTTCTTGCTCACCTGTGGTTGCCGTTTTTAAGAGGACACCTTTGTTCCTAATTTTGCGAATCCCGGTTATCCGAACGCCTAGCTCGGATGGCCGAATTATATCTTGAATATTTTTTTTGTTCCATCGCTGTCCTTGGTGGCATCTGCATCTGTTGGGAAGATGCAGATGGCTGGCCTTGGCGCTCCGACGCGATGTCCAGATTGGGTAATAGGTGGGAGTTGGTGATCGGCATTTGACACATTTTGTTTTCGCACAATATCCGCAAATGACAAGCTAGCCTCCGTTGCCACGGCTACTCTTCTCATCACGGGTCCTAGGTCAGACTCTAGCTGGATGATTTTTTGCTCCAGGTGCATTTTGTCCTCTTTTTCATGGCGTATTTTGATTTCCGTCATTTTTAATTGAGCAGTTACTGACGCCAAATCAGCACGCATTGTCTCACGCTCCAACAACAATTGAGAAACGGCTCTGAAAACTTCAGAGACATTTCTGGATATCTTCAGTTACTGATCCTTGGAGACCTTCGATTGTTTCTCGGCCAAGACTTCTTGAAGGGCTGTCAGATGAGCTTGCGCTTCATTAAGCACGTCAACTCCAGAAACGCTTGGAAATTTTGTTTCTTTGCTGTCCGAGCAATGAGAAGACGTATCGTGGTCATCCTCTTCTAAGTCCTCAACAAGAACGCACCTTCCTCCATCTTCCATATTAGGAGACATCGTTATGTCCAGCGGGCGTTTTTTCTGGCGATGCATTACGTACGAATTTTTATTTTATTTTTTTTAAAACACATACACTTTTTTCCAATTATTATTTTAAAATGGGATGATTCATTTAAATATAATTAAAAAATTACTGCGACAAAAATATCTTTTTAATTAAAAAACATTTAAAAACAAATATATATATATATATGTAAAAAATATAATATAATATTGTTTGTCTGGGGATCGATTAATAAAATAATACGATTGTCTCTTTTAATTAAAATTAATTTATGTGAATTATTTCACACGTTATTTAATTACAATAATACGTAGCAGTTACATTATTATTTGCTCCTATTTGTAGATAGATGTTTTTCTATCACACATCGCCACTCGGTATAACCTAGCGCATTACGTGATATCCACTCCTTGTTACAGCAGTACCGTGTACGAAACAACGCTCGTACCTAACGTGTGACAGTATGATCCAAAGATAAGTAGACGATATGGTTTCTTTATTTTACACTCATTTGTATCGTATAATTGAGAAATGCGTAACCAAATTTGTAAATCGCAACAGGCAGCATCCCCTCTGGTACTCACCAGACTTAGTTAAATTACTAAAAGAAAAAAATAAATTTCGACTTCTCTATAAAAAATATAAGAATCCACGTGATAGAAATTCTTATGAACTCTTACGCACCCGTTGTTCCAAACTCATTAGTAATTGCTACTTTAAACACATTGAACAAATAGAATCATGTCTAGTTAATCATAATAACGTTAAAGCTTTTTGGAGATTCGTCAAACACAAAAAACAAAACATAAGTACTATCCCCCAAAACAAGACGTTTGGAGGAAAAAAATCATCAAACGGCGAGGAAAGCAGCGAACTATTTGCCCAACACTTTTCATCAGTGTATGAGAAAGATGACATTAGAAGCAATGAAGAGACTCAACCTCAATCTGAATCAATAGACTATTCGAACAGCTCTCTGCACACAGTAAACATTAGTGTACACGATGTAAAAATAGAAATGCTTAACCTCGACCAAAGCAAAGGCCCTGGCCCCGACAAAATTCCACCACTCCTAATAAAAAAATGTGCACACAGTCTCGCACTCCCTCTGACTATCATTTACAGGAAATCATTATCTTCATCCATTTTTCCAACAAGATGGAAACAGGCTAATATTGTACCAATACCTAAAAGCGGAGACCTTCACGAAGTCACAAACTATAGACCCATCTCTATTCTCTGTTCATTTGCGAAAATTTTTGAAAAATTAATTTGTCCATATCTGAATTATCATCTCAAAAATCTTATAACTCCAAAACAGCATGGTTTTCTCTCCCAAAAATCAACATCCTCTAATTTACTTTGCTATGTCAATACCTTAACCGAAGCTGTCGATAGAGGTCAACAGATAGACACAATCTACACAGATTTTAGCAAGGCCTTCGATAAAGTAAATCATAGATTACTAATTCATAAACTAAAACAAATGGGTGTTCATGGTACCTTGCTAAATTGGTTTTACTCCTATCTAACTGACCGCATACAAAGAGTAGTATTTGATGGCTATGAGTCAAGAGGATTAGATGTGCCATCTGAAGTGCCGCAAGGGTCCCATTTGGGGCCAATCTTGTTTCTTGTTTTTATAAATGACTTGTGCAATGTTATTTTGGATTCTGAAATTTTGTTGTTTGCTGATGATTGTAAGATATTCAAAATTATTCGTACATTACTAGACTCAATACTTCTCCAAAACGATATAAACAGAGTTTCAAAGTGGTGCAACGACAATAGAATGTTTCTGAATTCTTTAAAATGTGTTCACATAACCTTTACGCGTAAACACAATTCTATTCCGACTCAATATTTTATCGACGGTACTAAACTCCAGGAAGTCGCAACCATTTGGGACCTAGGCGTATTATTTGACAAAAAACTTACTTTCACATCTCATATCGACAATATCATTTCTAGATCTATGAAAATGCTAGGATTTATCAAACGAAACAGTAAACATTTTAAAAATCCCACATCAAAAATAACGCTGTACAATTCCTTTACCCGCAACGTGTTGGAGTACGCAAGTGCTGTATGGAGTCCAACCTACAAAGTTCATATTCAGCGAATAGAGCAGGTTCAAAAACATTTTATGTACCACCTGGCGTATTCCGATAGGCGAGCTCGATCACTTCCTCACTACACTGATAGACTAAAATTCTACAATGTACGCACCCTTGAACGAGAAGACTAAATACAGATCTAAACTTTCTATTCAAAATTGTAAATGGTTTAATAAACTGTCCTTTTCTACTTCATCAAATCAGGTTCAATGTTCCTAGAATTGGTTCACGACTGGTAAATTATGTTCCGTTAAATATTAAAAAATATCAAACTAAGCTGGGGTATGACTCAGCTTTATCGAGAATGTGCCGTAATTTCAATGAGGCTTATAAAAAACATTCGATTAATTTGACAATGTCAACATTGGCCAACTTCAAATCAAATCTTAACAAGCTTTAAAGCTCCCTATTACGTTGTTCTATAAACTTATGAACCTATAAACTCATTGTTCTAAAAACTTGTTAATTATTATTTTGTTATGTATAGTATGTGTTTGTGTGAATGAATGTAATGTATATGTAAGTATTATATTATCAATGCTGTGTTTGTCTTTAATTAGTGATAACATCAACCATGTTCAGTGTAATTGTATCTGTGAAAGCTTTGATGTAAATCACTGTTGACAAACCTAATAAAAAAAATAAAAAAAAAGTAATATGATCGGTGGCGACAGAAAAATATTTAATATTTAATTTTATTGATTAAAAAAATATCAGACAGCAAAATGACACCTACATTTTTCATTCCAAACGTGCTCACTGTATCTACATTTTACTTCAAAACGTACCACGAAGGAGTACATAATTAAGAAAGCAAAATATACAATAACGCCTAATAAATAAAACCATACTTTTTTCCACTTATAACCCCTTACTAATAACGTGTTTTAAATTTTACACAACTATTTACCCTATATTAACGGTTGTTTATGAGTAGTGTAAAATTCAAAACTTTAGTAATGACGCCCTTAACCTCTTAAAGGCCAGGCCCTTTCACGAAAATTCCCCACTTTGAAAAGCACCACTTTGAATTTTGAATTGAATTTTTTGTGGATTAATTTTGAGCTATCGTATATTTTATTTACACATTCCTAGAACAATAAACTATGTACCAAAACAACATTACTTGCGTTAATTACGTAATTTGATAGGTTTTACGATGTTTTTGTCAAGTAACACGCATCAGATTTTGACAGAAAGAATTGCGGCAATTTTGACATTCCGATGCCACAGATAAAATCATTTACAAATATTCGGGAGTTGCCAGGTGAATGAAATTTTTGCCTAGATCCTGGGCAAATGTTGGCGCAAGTGATTCTGACCTTGTCCTTCATACAAATTCTGTACATAGAAGGATCAAAATAGCAGACAAAATTTTTTTTTTTTAATTTTTCCGCACGCATGCGCACAAACCGCGCGTATCCGTGCGTCTCCGGCCAATAAGAGGAAAGTGGAATAAATTTAAAAATGATTGGTTTATTATCCTTTATTAATACGACGGAGTTCAGCAAGAAATAACAGATGAAAAAATAGAAGTTCCAAATGATACGATTATGTATTTTATCAAAGCGCAAAGGGCGAAGGCACATCCCTGATTCTTTTGCAAACAGCTGCGTGTTTCACGTCGTCATGTATCTCAATGTGATAGTATATGTTACAAAAATGAATGATTTGAATAAGCTTAAAATAAAGTAAAATAATGCTTACCTATGGAATGTAATACAACAATTGGGTTTATTCTCCTTTTCACTTCTATTTTTACACTTTTTCGTAGCACAAGCTACCATTTTTGCCGTGTTATTTCGTAAAATGCACAATGAAAGCTCGACACTGTTCCGGACAAGAATGATGACGTCATATTTTTTAGATTCACGTGAAGCTCTCGCAAGCCCAGCCGGTTCCAATGGAACCGGTATGGGGAGGGGGAAATAATATGCATTTATCACTTAGGACAGGTCTAGATATATTCATATGTCTATAGTCATTTTGAATACATGTAGGATTACAAAAGATTTTTTAAATATTTATATTGAGGAATCAGTAGGATTTATAGGTCCAATTAGGAGTTCCACCGAGCCAAATCCTCTGACATGAAAATATCTGGAGTCGGTGAATGATTTTCCCATTTGGTCTCTTTGACGTCTTGTTCTTGTATTATTTTGTATTTATTATTCTTATATAGTACAAGTGCATAATGTGGATTGGTTAGGTGATCATTTGTGGAAAAGTGCGTGAAAGGGTTAAGTTTTTCCTGCGGGAATGATTTAACCCGGACATAAAATACCTTTGTTAGGAAATCAAATATACAAAGTGATGCAAAAATCATCACCCTATCGGAAGATGCCATAATTTTTTCAAATGGTAGCAAATGTCAGTTCTGCTTTGACATTGTGAAGTAAACAGATACATAATACACCTCAACAAGACGTGAATTGCTATACTCCTCAAGAATGCGTAGAAAATTTAAAAAATGCATTTCCTGGTCGCCTAATCTCTGGTTTTGGTGATTTGCACTGGCCGGCAAGATCGTCCGATTTAACCATTCCAGACTTCTTTTTTGGGGGTTTCTTTAGATCATGAGCCTAACAAACCTTAGACTCTTGAAGCCTCTCTTTCCAACGTTTGTCAAGATGCGAGAACCTATCACCGGAAGTTCTGGAAATGGTGATGGAAAATGCCATAAATCGGGCCCATGGTCATCAATTGGCGGTGGTCACTTGGCCGATATCATTTTCTCGCCTTAATGGTAAAAAATTAAGACATCAAATAAACACAATCAAAAGCAGAACCAAAATTTTTCATTTATAAAAAAATTACAGCCAAAGAACATCGGGTGACAACTTTTGCGCCACCTTGTATTAGTCCTGGGTCGATCGATCGTTTTACACGACCCGGGTCGCTCACGACACACTGACGTCACGAGCGGGTCGCGAAGACCGCGACCCGCTCTTTTCGCGACACAAAATACGAAACTCGATTATTCATCACCCAGTTACTTTCTACGGGCACGCCGCGCGGTAGATGGTCGCCGCCCAGACCGGTCTAGTCATACGCGACACGATACCCTTGTTATAATTGTGTGAACGTTCTCTCACAGCTCACACCTGTAACTAGTAATATCACGTCCCAGAAATTAATTTTAAAAAAGAGCTTCAGGGGTAAAAAAACAATGTTTTGAAGGATATAAAAACCTTGTAAAAAACGTGTTGTTCTGAAGCTTTTATTGAGAATTTAAATAAGTAAATTAGCTGTAAGCTGTAATGCTTTATTATAATTTTTTTTTATTAAGGTCAGACATTTTACACTTTTACCAGTTTATGGTTTCTGTTACAATGCACATTTACTTTCACACTCACATGAAAAATGAAAAGTTTTTAAGAAATGCACTTCACCCGTTGATTAACAATACCAAGATACGCTCTAAATAAAAACAAATCCGTGTCTAGTTGAATATTCAAAAATCGAATCTACTAAACAATCCTGCGATGACATGACACACGGGCGGGAAGCAGGATACTGTTACGTCACGCACGTGTGTGTGTGTGTTGATCGGCAATCGGTGACCGAATGTGTCACAGTTCGCGAGTTCCGGGAGCTGACTTGTCTCGCCACTCGCCACATGAGCACCCGGCGATCCGTCCGTGAGTCTCGGGGTGCAGGAATATGTCGTAGTTCGCGGGTCGCGGGAGTGTGTCGCAGTTCACGGGTCGCGGGAGTGCGTTGCGTTGTTCTTGACTCGCGAACAAGGGTTGTTCGCGAGTCGCGGATCGTGAGACCCTGGTGCTGACGAATAAATAACCCACTCTCTCTTTGGTGGGTAGGTTTACAGCGTAGGGTAAATATTTACATAGGGAAATTTTGATGCCAAAAAAAAAAAATGGCGGTACAGCGAATTTTATTTCCGATTTTCATCGAAAATTTTCATCTTTTCAACTTATTAATAATTTTACTTTGTACAAATTTTACTTTGTAATTTTTTTGTTATTATGTGTTTTAATATTATATGGCTTTGAATTATGTAGTTAGTCAGAAAGCAAGATAATTATATTTCTCTAACTACGAGGGCGGGTCAATAAGTCCGCGACTTTTTGAATGTAACACAGGTTTTAGGAAAAAAATTTTTTTTTTTCAACATAGTCTCCTTTGAGCTCTATAAACTTTGTACAACGTTTCTCCAATTTTTTTATCCCTTCCAAAAAATGAGATTTGTTGAGATCAATAAAATAGGTATTTGTTTGTGAGATGACTTCATCCTTGGAGTCAAATCTCTTTCCGCCGAGCCATTTCTTCTGGTTTGGAAATACGAAATAGTCACTCAGGGCTAAATCCGAAGAAGAGGGCGGATGAGGGAGCAATTCGTAGACTAATTCATGGATTTTTGTCATGGAAACTGCACATGTGTGCACTAGGGTGGAGCGGTCTAGTATGGAGAATTTTTTTTTTCGTAATATAGAATTCGGCATACGCGGTATTGGTGCTCCGTTGTGTACTTATCTTAAATAAAAAATATGAAAAATAAATATTTATAATTAGGACATCGCCACCACTCAATTTTTCATAAAAATATTGAAAACACAAAAATGTTCTCCAGATTCTTGTATTTAAAAATATTTATTTTTTCTCCTTTGATATAAACCTCCCACCCCAAACGTGTTTCAAACACAGTGATTTGATGTAGATGAATTTTTCATCATATCTAGCGGATTGGGCTTCCCTCTAAACCAGTGGTTCCCGACCATTTTTTGACCAGGGACCACCATGATATTTATTTGTTCTCATAGGGACCACATGGTACAAAAATGAGCTCTTCTTGGACTTCTTCAGCTACCTTTCCAATATTAATACCAAAAGGGTTATGAATCGTCTTTAGGACACCTTCCGATTCTTTTTTGTAGTCAAATGAACAAATGTTTCGCTGACCACATTTTAGATCTCACGGACCACCTCTGGTCCATGAACCACCCACCGGTTAGGAACCAATTCTCTAAACCAGGGGTGGGGAACCTTTTTGGCACCGGGGGCCATTTGGAAGTTTGTGGTATCACCCGCGGCCCGCACATAGATTTCAAGCGCCGGGGGGGGGGGGGGGGTATAAATCCAATTTTTTTATTATCGTATGTGACGAGTATATTTATAACTACTCTTGGAAATCAAGAATGTATCCCTTCGCGTCTCGAATTTTTACATTGTGTTTAGAAGGTGAGGTAGGTTTTACCTCTTAACGTTTGTTCTTCGTAAGAGTCCACAAGCTTAAATAATAGTTCTTCCCAGAATTTTGCGGCATATGGTTTTAAACAAAAAATTTTACATTGTGTTTAGAAGGTGAGGTAGGTTTTACCTCTTAACGTTTGTTCTTCGTAAGAGTCCACAAGCTTAAATAATAGTTCTTCCCAGAATTTTGCGGCATATGGTTTTAAACAAGAATTTTTACATTGTGTTTAGAAGGTGAGGTAGGTTTTACCTCTTAACGTTTGTTCTTCGTAAGAGTCCACAAGCTTAAATAATAGTTCTTCCCAGAATTTTGCGGCATATGGTTTTAAACAAGAATTTTTACATTGTGTTTAGAAGGTGAGGTAGGTTTTACCTCTTAACGTTTGTTCTTCGTAAGAGTCCACAAGCTTAAATAATAGTTCTTCCCAGAATTTTGCGGCATATGGTTTTAAACAAAAATTTTAACTCCACTCGAAATGCGTACTCTAATTTTGACAGATCATTCGGAACACTTTTAACTTTTAACTAGTTTTAACTTTAGAAACTGGTTTTAACTTTAGAGTGAATCTGCATGGGAGTCCCCAACTTTAATTGATATTACACTCAGAACACAAAATGGTATTCCTTCAATTTTTACACCAGTAACACATGGATGTTTTCCTTCGAATTGCATCAGCAGATGAATCCGCAACAGGAAATTGCATTATGAACACAATAGTGGTTTTGACATAGGAATGTATCTGCGTAGGGGTCCACTTTTCTACCAGCTTAAATTATGTTATACTCAGAACACGTGCAAGGTTTTCCTCGAACTTTTGCACTAGAAACACATGGATGGTTTCCTTCGAATTGCCTGAGCAGATGAATTCGCAACAGGAATTTGTATTATGAACACAAGAGTGGTTTTAACTCAGAAATGGATTTGCGTAGGGATCCACCAGTCCACCAGCTTAAATTATATTGTACTCGGAACACGTGTATAGTTTTCCTGCATTTTACAGCAGATTTGTTGACTGCAATAATTTTATATATATTTAACTAGTATATACAATAATTTGAATGGAATGATATTTTTTATTTAACTATTTTTTATTGCAGAAGTGTAGCAATATATTAAAAAAGCACATCACATTTTTTCCTTCCTTAATAAAATTGTCATAAATACTGAAATATTTTTTCAATATTAATTTCCCTATCGTGCAATAATAAGTAATTAAAATAAAACTAAAAAAGGATGTATTTGTTTCTGACCTGATTTCTGGAAACATAGGTGCATATGTAAGCACATACCTGTCAGCTTTGTTGGAACTTTCTCCGGATTTAGTAATAATAACTTTAAAATGTAGCTGAAACACTGTAAAAGAAAAACGTTATCGCTCTCTGTGTAACATTGTAGTGCTTTTTTAGTGTAATTCTTTTTCAGCCGGCCGCACCAAAAGTGCTCGCGGGCCGCACCAAAAAGCTTCCCCACCCCTACTCTAAACGGACTAGGACCGTCCCTTCTGAAGGAACTCAGAGAATTGTTGTATTTATTAGGAGTATGTGTTAGGCCTTGATCTCTTCGACCGACGCGCACTTTGTTTATCAAAGTGCGCGTCGGTCGAGTTACAGTTTACGTAGTATTTTTTTATTGTGTGCTACATTGGAATATTCAACTATTTTTCATAGGCTATTTAAGGGTTTGTATTAACTGTTCTTTGAACTTTAAACATTAAGGCAATGTGACATCTGGATGAGAATTACCTTTGAATGTTTTGCCTACTTGTGAAGATGTATTACAAAGTTTTTTGTGAATGAAGCATAACGACCAAATATTCCGCATCATGCTGACCATGCTGCAGTGAAAGCCTTCCCTGTTGTAGTCAGAGCGTTAGGCAGATATTTTTTCTGCTGTATTACAAGATGTTGGCTCAATTTCACAGAACGATACATGTTGTGTATAGGAGTAATATTCGTCAATATAGTTTGTTGCAATTGGATGCGATAGAACTGCAGTCAATACGGGCTACAAAAGAGTTGTGATTTGGTGTCTTGAATCACTTCTCAAACGGCCTTTACAGTGGATTGTCTGTCAGTTACACGCAAACGAGCTCATTTTGCGACTACTTTTTAACTTTAGCATCGACTGGACTGCAAAATTTCACTGGAATTATTTGAAAATCCTTAAATAAGTGTGAACGACTTCCTGTCCTGAAATTTAAAGTCATTAAATGTTCTTTGGCAACCGTGAGAAATGAACAGGATTTAAGTATGGATCAGCGTATATATGGAAAATATATCAAAACATTAACTGATTGATGAGATTGATGATTCCAGATTCCGCAATGAAAACTTGTCAAAAAAAAACTGGTAAAATTGTACATTCCAGGTGGCTCACTAAAACAAAGCGGATTCTTCGACTTTACATTTATACCCTAAAACCATCCGAAAATTTGTTAACTTTAACAACAGTTTTCGCACCTATGTGATTCAACGTTAAGACCAAACCAATATGTATTTCCGGTGTTAGACATTTGCGTGAAACAATATTCCTTTCACGATATTTGTCCAGTGATTTTAAATATATTATTAACCCATATACGTCAATCGCCCCATTTTTAAAACGGTTAGTAATTTCCGATTAAAAAAAATATCACGTGCTTTTGTTTTTTTTATGGCTAATAATTTATTTATTATGATTCCTTGCAACACTATTAAATACTTTTTACGCGCGAGACGCCATTTTGTTTTTCATTATTCACGTCTAAAGTGTCATAATGGTTCTTGAAGTAATGTCGCGGATAAAAAAGTAAGTAAATATAATTTATTACCATAGTTTTGCTGCAAATTCGACATTATGTTACAGTATAATATGTATACTATAAAATAATAATATAAATAGTTTGATTAGGCTATATTCCGATATCAATCTAGACAGTTTTGTTGTGCGCCCCATCTTAGGGGCGGTGAGCGCGGCAGTGCACACATCTTAGAAGTGTTTCTTTCGATATAAACTTTCGATATTCCACAGTTGTACATAAAGATTATCAAATATTGTTAAAAATAATATCATAACAGCAAACTGTTATTGTCCCTGAATTGTTTTTTCAGCTTGACGGTGGCCGATATATGCGATATACTGGAGCAGGATGACGACATCATAGAAGGGACGATATGTAAGTGAGTGTCGACGAATCAATGATTCCTTATTATGGACACCACACCACCAAACAACATATACACGGCAAATCAATACGGTTTGGGTTCAAGAGTTGGTGCATGGCTTCACGGCTAAGTTTCCTTGTACAAGCTGAACCTTACCAAGGCGCGAGTACAGGAAACACTAATCCCGAGTTAGGCGTTGGAGGTTCTGTGGTAACTAACCTTATTGCAAAGTTACCGGCGCGGCAGGACAAAAAGTCCATGTTTATATGGACAATTTTTTTACGTCTCTCCGACTGCTTACCCACCTCAAAGAAGCAGGCAACCAAGCTACAGGTACCATTCGTATGAATCGTGCCGAAAAGGCGCCTCTGAAAGATACTGCACAAATGAAAAAGCAAGCGCGTGGCAGTTACTATCAACTGACTGATCAAATATCAGGTATCTCCTTGGTCCAATACAACGACAACAATGTGGTAACTGTAGCATTCCCCTCGAAGGAGTCAGCCCGTTGGGCTCGGCTCAGCGATGGTCTAGCAGGGAAAATAGAAGAGTTGCAATCGAACAGCCGTCGTGCTTTCTACAATATAACAAGTATATGGGCGGAGTGGATCGACTCGACCAAAACATCGGTTACTATAAGATAAGTATCAATCGCAAAAAATGGTACTGACAACTTTTGATGTGGCCTTTGAATGCATCCATGAACAATGCATACCAGCTCTACAAATTGTCTCCAGCCGGTCAAGCAAAGGAATATTTAGATTACCTGGCATACGAGAAGTTACCCGAACTTACCTTGGTCGATATTCAGCAGCACGTTCTATCGGTAGACCACTGAAGCAAACGACAAAAAGACGAAGAGTCCTAGATGGAGTCAGGATGGATGGTGTAGGGCATTTGATAGTAACAAGTCTTACACAAATTTGTTGTGCCGAGTGCCACAAAAATACGACTAAGAAGTGCAGGAAGTGTGATGTTGGTTGTCACACAAACTGTTTTGTCAATTTTCATACTTGGAGATTATAGAATGTTGTGCTTAGTTAGATTTTGTCATTATTATACTTTTGGATACATTCATTTTATACTCTAATCCCATTTTTATTCTCAATTTCCTAATATTTTTTATGCTCGGTAATGCGCCCAGCGCCCCATTTTTGGGGCGGTCAATATCTCTATAAAAAAAATTTATACTACATCATTATTAAAGTCTAATCGAATACTAAAATGGACATAAAATAAGAAAATTTAAAAAAAAATAAAGTTGAGCACATACAGGTTAATACAGTAATCCAGCGCAATGGTTTTTTGGGTATCACAAAAACATATTGTTAGCCATCTTACCCGACAACCGAAAATGGTTAAGAGAGTTGGCGAAGAAGAATATTGGAAGCCCGACAAATGAAAACGCAATCAGGCGTTATTCGTTCCTTCAAAGTGCTTTTTTTGATTTTTCGGTAAATAATTGTATTGGTGTTATGAATTGGGATAATGTAACAAAGTCACCGCTCATCAAATTTATTAGGGACGAGACAATTTGACAAGCCGTTACCGATCACACGATAATAATAATATAATAATAAAGTAGTATTTATATAGCGCAGTTTTGTAATATTTCACTTCAAGTGCGCTTAAATTTACGATGTCATGGTAAAGAATTTTCCTTGCCCACTCAAGCACAGAGGGATGTGTGAAAATTGTAACAGAAGCCTCAGCTGCTGTCAGTGAACCCTTGAGACGAGATGACTTAATAAAAACAAGGTTATAGTCACGAGACCTTATGCCACTTTTTGACACCAAAATGCAGAACCGTTCATAGAAACTTTTGCAATTTTCAAGTTTTTCAATGCGGTTAATAATATGTGTAAATTTTTTATTTCCACTATGTGTTCCATTCTACCAATCTATGAATGTAATATCTGTAAAATAAATGGTAAAATACAAATTTTATGTGTTTTATTTCGCGTACATGAGCTATAAATACCTAAGTAAAATCTTGAAAATGATAAAATATAAATCTTTGGCGATGTCCAGGTTTTGTGAATATATATTTTTTATTATTTTAGTGGTAATTGTTAATATATGGAGCATTTTTCCCAACTATGCCCATTTCAAAATTCTCAAATAAAAAAAATTTCGCTCCATGCTAGTGTGAACCCTTACATTGTCCTGGTGGAAAAGAACTTTTTTCTTGGCCAAATGCGGTAGTTTTTTTTCAAATCCTCATTAAATCGACCCAATAAGTTTGCATAATATTCGCCATTGATTGTTTTACCCATTTGAAGGTAGTCAAATGTGGATTGTACCGCGTGCATCCCAAAAAACGGTCGCCATGACTTTATTGGCTGACAAACCCACCTTGGCTTTCTTTGGCACCGATTCATCCCGAGAAACCCACTGTTTTGACTGCTGTTTGGTCTCTGGTGTGTCGTGGTGGATCCATGTTTCGTCCACAGTTACGAAACGGCACAAAAACTCATCCATATTGCGGTTAAACAACGCCAAACACTCCTGCGAAGTTGTCGCATGATTGCATTTGTGGTCGATTGTGTGGAAAACTTTAAAACACCCATCTTGTGGAAAGCTTTCTCATACAAAATTGAAACCACTGAGCCATGTGATATGCCTATGGCTTCCACAATCTCTCGCACTAATCTTCGATCGGCCAACATCTTCCGTGCTTGTATGGCCACAACAAAATTCAGTAAACTACTTTTTTACCATTGAAATTGATGATGCAGAGTTCCCATTGTATTTATCAAGCTTAGCCTTGGTTTGAGTCATGGTTTTTTTCCGCATAAAAAATAATGCTTGATGAGTACACGAAATTCACAGACTTTTTAAATATTAACAGGTTACTCGTAATAAGAGGAGTTTTTGTCTTTCTTCCGTGCAATTTCTAACCTTCCCCTTTCTCGTCTACTAGGCTTCCCACCCCCTTCAGCCTCATAACATACCTCATTTGGGATGCCATAGTCCCACTCGCTTCTGGCAGTTGTAACCCTTGTGAGGTATTAAGTTAAAAGTATCATGTAAAGTTAAAATTAACTAAGAACAAGTTACAAGTACAGTCGCTCATTGTAACCAGTGTAATGTAACAAAATATCTATTTTTACTGGAAAATAAATTTATTTTATAAATGTTCAAAGAGACAATATTATAATTGGAAACAAAACTTGGTCGAAGCTTTGTACCAAGGCGAGCTGTTATTTATAAAAACAGAATTCTGAGATATTTGTACAGGCTACTTATTTATAAATATAGAATTAAGCAATATTCTTCATTAATTAATGATTATAAATCGTTCTAAAAGTGTACCTTTTGTTTTATAAAAAGATCACCTTCTCTTGTAGAACGGCGTCACCCTTATCGTAAGAGGTAGGTGTTTTTAAAAATATTCAGAATATTAATTTGTTGGAAACATAAATAGTTCATTGGCTTGGAAGCCCTGAAAGAATAGAGTTTAAGATCTGCCTAATGACTTTCCAAGCGTTGCAAAGAGTTTATATATCGGAATTATTTATCCGACAAAACTTAAGCAGGCAAACTTCAGTGTGTCCAGGAGTGACAGATGTTTGAATCCATCCCTTCGACTTTAGTGCAAGGCAAAGAGTCGAGCGATTCCGGCTGAAGAGGTCAAAAGATCTCCTCAACCAGTCTCTCTCCATTCGGCCCTCCATGCAGCAGGTGGGCAGACACATCGACCGCCAAGACCTTGACAAACCTTATCCCATGAACCCGGGTACCCTTGCTAGGTCACCAAACGTAGCGACCACTTGGGGTGACCTATGGCAGAAGTGTTGGTTATCCAATAACCGGGGCAGCGGTACCGTTACTCGCCTACCAAAATGAAAATGATCTAGATGTTACTAATCGTTTTTTCTAACTTTCTAGGTCTTCTTATCATTGATCTTTTCGTGAAACTGGCCCGCTCATTTGGATTAAACTTCCCTCAGCTCTAAATAATAACCAGAATTTGGCTGAATTTAAACCGGCTTTAAAAACAAATTTATTTTTAAAAAATTATACCATTCACAAATCTTAACATCTCCATTGATTTGCTTTGTGTAACTCTAAGTGATCAGCTGAGATATGGGGCATTTGTATTTGGCAGCTATCTTATGTGTTGAATTTGGCAGCTACCTTGATTCTGTGCAGAAAAAACCCTTGATTCTGTGCAAAAATGGGCGATCCGTTTGATAGATTCTCCTACCTTAACAAACGAATTGCAATCTTTATAGCACAGGCGTTGGGTGGGATTGCTATCCTTATTCTACCGGTATTTCAATGGAAGATGCTCCGAGGAATTAGCGACATTGTCCCTTCGGCACCGGTGCATAGTCGGGAAATAGCCGAATGCGTGCCCAACATATGTACACTGTTGTCTTGTCATTAGGAAACGGATCGCTTCTTCCATTCGTTCTTGTGTTCAACAGCTTGGTTGTGGAACGATTTGCCGACCTCTGTATTTCCTCCTTCCTACAACATGGGTCTCTTCGAAACCAATGTTCATTCTTTCCTCTCCTCAAAAAGACCCTCCATAGAATTTACTTTTCTGCCGCGAATTCTGAATTTTATACCCGGTTTTCTGATATTTGGAAGTGTTCACTGACTCTGATTCCACGGTAACCGATTTAACGTCGCGAATGACTTGCTTTCTGAAAATTTTCAATGTATTGGTTTGGGACAACGGCGAAATAGGTCAGATAACCAAAAATTAGTAGGTACTGGTAAAACTAGTACGAATGGTTACTGTTACCTTAATTTTATACAAATCAATGATTTATTTTTAGCTTTAATAAGTCTATTTTAGAGAAAAGAAAAGGCACCGAAAATAGATATTTTAATATAATGCCTGTAGGTACATCATTTAATGTAATTTAACACATGTTTCATCGAACATACACTGCAA
The DNA here is from genome assembly GCA_917880885.1 of Limnephilus marmoratus. NCBI lineage: Eukaryota > Metazoa > Arthropoda > Insecta > Trichoptera > Limnephilidae > Limnephilus > Limnephilus marmoratus. The sequence goes on along the minus strand of OU862906.1, from coordinate 2,969,084 downwards.
CATAATATTTGTTTAGTTTACTGTTTCAGCCCACGGAAAATAGATATTTCAATATAATGTCTGTAGGTACATCATTTAATGTAATTTAACACATGTTTCGTCGAACATACGCTGCAACATAATATTTGTTTAGTTTACTGTTTCAGCCCACAGAAAATAGATTTTTCAATATAATGCCTGTAGGTACATCATTTAATGTAATTTAACACATGTTTCGTCGAACATACACTGCAACATAATATTTGTTTAGTTTACTGTTTCAGCCCACAGAAAATAGATTTTTCAATATAATGCCTGTAGGTACATCATTTAATGTAATTTAACACATGTTTCGTCGAACATACACTGCAACATAATATTTGTTTAGTTTACTGTTTCAGCCCACGGAAAATAGATATTTCAATATAATGCCTGTAGGTACATCATTTAATGTAATTTAACACATGTTTCGTCGAACATACACTGCAACATAATATTTGTTTAGTTTACTGTTTCAGCCCACAGAAAATAGATATTTCAATATAATGCCTGTAGGTACATCATTTAATGTAATTTAACACATGTTTCGTTGAACATACACTGCAACATAATATTTGTTTAGTTTACTGTTTCAGCCCACAGAAAATAGATTTTTCAATATAATGCCTGTAGGTACATCATTTAATGTAATTTAACACATGTTTCGTCGAACATACACTGCAACATAATATTTTTTTAGTTTACTGCTTCAGCCCACAGAAAATCTTGGCGACCCCATTTGGGATCGCGATCTATAGGTTGGCCACTTGGTTTTAACCACTCGGACCCATAAGCTTGTTTTCATGATAATATAACATTATCAGACACATGTATGACGTATGAGGCGTACGTAACTTATTAAATACTAATGTACTAATGGTCGAGAAAATACAAAAGAAATTTTTACGATACATATATGAGAGTTAGGTTTTACCCATGGCTGTTTCCAACAGCATTTATCTCTGGAATACTGGGTATCTGCAGCCTTAGTTCCAGAAGAGATGTCACATTACTGCTGATGGCTTGTAAGCTTCTAAATGGTTTTATATCGGTACCGGATATTCTGGCTGAAATAGGGTTCTATGCCCCGGATAATTTCTCGCGAGATCGCCAACACAGGTTTTTGATTCTTCCCAGGTGCAGAACTTACTTTCCGATGGTGATGCACCTGGGAAGAATCACAGGAGATGTGGATATTTTCCGCCTATCCTAAAACGAGTTTAAGCGTGAAATATCACTCATGTTTTAATTTGTACCTTAAATGTAAATGTATATATTATGTGTATAATAAGTTGATAGGTTTAATTCCTTTTTATTAATTTATAAATAAAACACTTGTGTTGCAAAGTTTTTTTTAACTAAGAAACGACATTTATGTTTATTTATATCACTTTGAATGGTTTTTTCTAACAATCAAATAATAGAATAACAAAACAAATGACCATCGATGATTGCATTCCAATTGACATTATAGGATTCAAATTTAAAGGGAATAAATTTCCTTTACATCTTCCCCCCCCCGGGAAAGAAAATTATTGCAAAAATTTTCATTCATCTTCGATATCCTCTTCATAGTTCATCAATGCAGGTGCTGGAATTAATTTCGAGATGTGGAAAAAATTTGATTCTAATTTTTTTCGACCAGTGTTTATCTTGTAAATTGAGTTTGATAATTTTTCTATGATTTTGTAGGGTCCGATTCTCAATTCGTCGAGCTTCTTCCTGTTAAGTTTGTTTCCATTCTCCACAAAAACAGTATCACCGACTTTGAAGTTAATATGTCTCCTGGTTTTATCGTAAATTATCTTGTTGTAATTATGTAACTTTATAGTATTTTCCAGAGCTTTTTTTCTGTCTTGAATCAAATCGATGTCAGTCTTCTTAAGTTTTAACTCATTTGACAAAATCGTAACATCTGTGCCGTTAAGTAGGTACTGAGGCGCATATCCAGTGACAGTGTGCTCCGTTTCATTATAGTTTTTTACACAATTACGGGCTATAGTTGTCCAGGCCACATTTAAGTCATTTTCGTTGATTTTGCATGTAATTTTATTGACTAGCGTTTGATTTAACCCTTTGATTAGTGAGTTATTTTTTTGTCATCTACATCGTGGGAGTGAGTTATTTTTCAAGTTTTTCTTAATTTTTTAATTGATTTAATTAATTATCTTCTTACCTTGTTTTACTACACAAGTTAATTTCGGAGCTTCTTTATTACTATATACAACCTTTTGTTATTGAATAAGTAAGAATTACGTAAATTTAGTTGGACAAATTCAGTGGTTCTCAACATTTTACAAATAGTGTTGCGAAAAAATTTTTTTTTTTTTAATTTTAATGTGCAGTACCTAATAAAAAGTCATAAAACATGTTACTAAAAATAAAAATAAATTATAAATTCAGTGGTTCTCAACATTTTACAAATAAAAAGTTTTCAAATTTTTATTTTTTTTTATTTGCTTACGTATAAAGAAATATACAATGTTATAACAAAAAATAAATAAATCTTTGTTATGTCGAAACAATAACAAAGATTTACTACAAATTCCCATAACTCATACTACTTTTGGTCAACGAAGCTTCAGATACCTTGCAACAAGGCTTTACAACATTCTTCCAATTAGTATAAAAAAATGTGATTCACAAAAAAATTTCAAAAAAAACATAAAAATTTGGATAAAAAATAATGATAGAGCATTTACCGGTGCACTCACCCAAATTCGAAATTAGTATTGAACCAATGCTGTTATTATTGTACCAATGTTTTTGTTATTATTGATGCAACCATTGTATTGCGTGATTTTATTCTAATATAAGTGTAGGTATGTTCACAATATAATAAATTGACGTAAAATTACTGCCTCAACACAGGCTAGCCTAGTGAGGCAGGTTACGAGAAACCTAAATTTATAATTATAAATCTCTATTGTTTAAGTACCTACTGGATACATGTATTTTGTTTTCTGTTATTAACTTTTGTACTCATCCAACTTTTTAACTGTACTTTTACTGTACTTTTCTGTACTTTTTGTTTTTGTAATTATAAATCTTAATTTTTTTGTTCAATAAAGATATATATTATTATTATAAAGAGATAATACTAAAAATAAAAAGTGGATCTATTCAGTGGTTCTCAACATTTTACAAATAGTTTTTTCAAGAAAAAATAATAAAAATATGTATAAGAACAGAAATGTACAGTAATAAAAACATAATACTAAAAATAAAAATAAAGTATCAATTCAGTGGTTCTCAACATTTTACAAATAGTTTCTTTTTTTTCATTAAAAATATCTATAAAAACAGAAATGTACAGTAATAAAAAAACATAATACTAAAAATAAAAATAAGGTATAAATAATGTTAGATTTAAATTACTAGCTAAAATGTTCTTTTCGTGTGGTATTCCTCAAAACACGGATACATACATAATGGAACATTGCATCCAACACACATAAATTCTGTGTCCTTCCTTTGCACTGAAAGAATTTTGGAATTACTGCACACAAAACATCTCCTACGTGTCCTACCAACGGTAGCAACGGTAGCGCCCTACCGTTGCTACGCCAAATTCCCCTGGCATGATGGATTTCTGGAAGCGAACTGGAATTGATTCCTGGAACTGAACAAAAGTGCTTGACGACTGCGCTTTATTTTATTTTCTTTTTTATAAATAAAAAAAAAATTTAAACACTTTTTATAAAATGTTTGAGAGCCACTGGATTAGTTCACTTTTTTATTTTTGTTTTTATCCCTTTATTATTGTATATTTCTTTTTATACAAATTAAAAAATCAAAATTTTTGAAAACTTTTTATTTGTAAAATGTTAAGAGCCTCTGGATTAGTCCACTTTTTTTATTTTTAGTATTATCCCTTTATTATTTATTGTACATTTCTTTCTATATAAATAAATTAATTAAAAATTTTGAAACGTTTTATTTGTAAAATGTTGAGAGCCACTGGATTAGTCCACTTTTTTATTTTTAGTATTAGTATTATCCCTATATTATTGTCATTATTGTACATTTCTTTCTATATAAATAAATTAATTAAAATTTTTGAAAACTTTTTATTTGTAAAATGTTGAGAGCCACTGGATTACGTAATCTGTAACGTGAAATACGTAACAATTTTGGTAAAAACATGTAAAAATGTTTGACAAATATATTTATATTATCTATAAATCATAATTTAATCGAAATTACAAACACGGCATAGAAAAAACTAAATAAAGTCGTGCTGCCGCACGTATGCGACAATACTCTATCTGGATCGTCCGAGTGCTGCCGCATACGTGCGGCAATACTCCTCAAAGGGTTAATCTTTCATTAAATCCATTTGAGAAAGGCGAGTTTACTGCTGTAAAAATGATTGGAATATTTTTGTCATCCAAAATTTTTTTGAATTCTCTAGAATTAAGACCCGGATATTGGTCTGATAGTATCATGCCAATGTCATTAGTTTCTGTGGAGTTTAAGAGTTTGATGAAATCGTTGGTATTTTGAGTTTTTGACGTCAAAATATATGCAAACTTCGTGAAATGATCTGATAGCAGGTGCAAGTATCTATTTGTTGACCGTGAACCCCCAAAACCACCTATCGTATCAATAGAACATATTTCAAAAGGTTTTGTTGCGGGACCCAAGTAGGACATCAATCCATATTTATTTTGACCTCATGATTTGTTCTTTAAACATACTGCAAAACTTTCGCAAGTTCTCTTTAAATTGTTTGTCATGTTTTCTGATGTGTACCATGAGCTTATCATTTTTTGCATTTGATTAATTCCTATGTGACCTAGGTCTGTGTGAACATTTTTGATAAAATCTATGCTGAATTTTTCTGATAGAATTATTTTTTTCTTTTTTTTTACTTTCTTGTAATAAATATTATTCTTCGAAATCAATTTATCTTTTCTGCACTGTATCTTCTCATTTTTGACCTGATCTTTTAAGATATCTTCTAATTTTATTAATTTGACAACTTTTAATTGCTCATCTTGGTTCTCGTCTGGTTCTAAGACTGGGTTTCTGCTTAGACAATCAGCTTCAATATTGTACTTTCCTGGAGAATATTTAATTTGAAAATCATATTGGGATAAGTAATATGTTAAGTCACCCAACTCTTCATCGGTTCTAGATTTGAGATTCATATTTTCCAGCGGTTTGTGATCTGAATAAACTGTAAATGGTTTACCTATCAACCAGTATTGCCAGTATCTCACTGCCTCTTTTATAGCTAAGCATTCTAAGTAAATTGCTTTTTTCTTTTTCTGGGCGCTGTTTATTTTTAAAGTAAGCAACAGGTTTTTCTTTTCCATCAGATTGTGTCTGTTTTAAAATAGCTCCAACACCCTCTAGAGAAGCATCTGTATATATATTAATTGGTAAATCTTGATCAAAAATTTCCAAGATCGGTTGTGAGCATGTTAGGTTTTTCATCGTTTCAAAAGCATTTTGGCATTTATCAGTCCAAATAAACTTTTAATTTTTTTTTAATAAATTATGCAAAGGATCTAGTATTATTGCACTCTTCGGAATGTACTCATGATAAAAGTTGATTTTTCCTCGAAATTGTCTCACATTCTTTTGTGTTTTTGGAATAGGAAAATTCTTTATTGAAATCAAATAATCCTTTGATTTTGACTGAATTATTCTGAATTATATGACCCGGATATTTTACCATATTTGATGCAAATGTGCAATTTGTAAATTTTAATCTAAAACCTTCTGTTTTGATTGCATTCAGCAGCTTTGTCAGATGATCAATGTGTTCAGCAAAAGTTTTTGAAAAAATAAGAATGTCATCTATGTAATTGACAGCAAATTCGTTTAGTTTATATTTTCTCAATATATTGCTTAATATCCTCTGAAAAATTGCCGGAGAAGTCTTCAATCCAAAAGGCAGGCAGGTCCATTGATAATGTCCCTCCTGTGTTACAAATCCTGTTTTTTTTTGTCTTCAATCTGCAACGGAATAGACCAAAAGGCTGAGTTTATATCCAGCGTTGAAAAAATTTGCAATTTCTGGTCTTTGTCATTAGGTCTTCAATCAATGGAAATGGTTGAGCTTGAGGTATTACTATTTTATTTAAGTCTCTGAAGTCTATGCGTAATCTGGATCTTTTGTTTTCTTCTTTTTTAAATGCTAGACTAACCGGTGCACAAATGGACTGTACGACTCTCCTATCAGTTTATTGTCTAATAATTTTGCTATTTGCTCTTCTATTTCCTTTTTATCTTCTACACTGCATCTGTAAGGCCTCTTACTACAATATTTATCCAGTAATAAGTCTATCTTCGCTTCATATCCATTGACAGTGCCAACATCATATTTACTCTTCGCGAACACTGATGTGTATTTGTCTATTAGTTCATTTATTTCTGTTTTTTTATCATTATTTAAATATTCATTGTTATTTTAAAATCTTCTTCTTTAACATGTTCGTTAAAATTAATTCTGTGTTTTTCTATGAGATTAAATTCAGTATTCGTTTTCATATGTGTAGAATATTTTTCTTTTTTATTTGTATTATTTAGGCAGAGTTTCTGTGATATTTGTAAGTCTTCACTTTGGATAAGTTTGAAGTCTTTTATCATGTCTAATCCAATCAAAAAATCATACTTGAAATTGTGTTCATCAATAATGTACACATTAACTTTTTTCTCCAATTCAAACATTTTTATTTTTAACGTTGTCAAACCACTCGTCTTTTTAACACCATTAATCATTACTAAATTTGCTTCATTTAAATTGTTTCCTTTTCCTTTTAGTTTCAATAACTTGGAATTAATTAGAGAAACATTTGAACCCGAATCATAAATTCCGTATATTTTTAATTTATCATTTCGTAATAGTTTGACTTTTATTAATGGTGTTACTATTAGTTTTTTTGATCATTTTCATTTAATTCAGTTTCTATCACTGAATTGTTTACATGTTTAATGGCATTTCTCTTAAATTTTTCATCCTCTTTTGTTTTGAACCAGCATGTAGCTTCAGGGTGGTAACGAATGCCCTTATTCAATTTTTCACAAATTTTACATGGATTTTTACCCCCATTTTTATTATGTTCTGCATTTCCAAATGTTTTCTTATTCATAAATCTTTTTTTGTTGACCATTTGTTCATACTTGTTTACTTCATTAAACAAAATCTACAGTATCTTGTAATCCTTCTCTATCGATCTTGTTAAGTATGAATTCTGGTAGTCCGGAAGCAACAAGATCTATCAAAGTACCGGTGTCAATTGATCTTCTCATATCCAATAGAAGTTTTTCTTTTCTCATAGCATAATCCAACAGAGAACCATCTTTGTATCTAAATAAAATGATAGTGCGTATGTGACAGGGTTCCATCCTTTGTTTGCAAATGATTCACAGAATTTGTTTTTCCATGTTGACCACTCTGAGTTCATTGTTAGTTTTATAATCATGGAACTGTACCAGTCTATACAAGATTTATCCATGAACAATCTGAGTATTTCTATTTTTTTTCCATCCATGGTCACATCAAACCGCAAACATTCTTTTTCAAACACTTCTATCCACTGACTTGCATTTGTATTTTTAGTGCAGAATTTTTCTATAACAAACTTCTCAGCAATGTTTTTTAAGAGGACATAACCAGAGAAAACCAGAAATATGTCATTTTCAAATCAGGTTTTAGACGTATTGACTCTTTTCCACAAAAATTTTAAATGGATTTCGAAAGATTGTTCTTTTATCTAGCATTCGTATGTAATAAATTTTGAGATTTTTTTAAAATTTTTAGTATAATCAGGTTATTCCATAGGTCGTTGGCAGATTTGTTAAATTTTCAAAAAAGTTTTTGTATTATACCACACCCATTTCAAATAATATAATCATGCAGTAAAATAAATCAATACATTATCTAGCAAACGCATGTTTTAGAATTTTAATTTTAGTTTCAATAAAATCATTAAAAAATATGTACGAACATGTGTTTCTTGACGAAAATTGGTCCATTTGTGTATTTATTTGCGCACTTACAAACTAATATATCTCAAATTTTTTTACATACTTATTTTGCTAAGACGTTATTGACAAATAATAAATAATTTTGATCGAAAAATAATTTTAGTGAGTATTTAATATTAATTAATTTACAGCTTCGCATTCCAACATTTTTCTGATCGAAAGAAACACAAAATTCAGAGCTTGGTCGACCCGCAATCTGCCTGGACAAGTCGTGTCCGCGACGGTCTTGGTCGTCACATTTTAAAATGACAAATTGAAAACGAAACTTTAAAAATAAATATACTATTTCTTGTTTCACATTTATAAAGATCTAAACAGGGTTGCCCGAAAGCAAAATTTCATATTCATTGAATATTTTTGTGCTAAAATTTTTATAATTTTGAAATTTTTTTATTGTAAATTATTGTTATGTGAATACCGCACAAGAGTCCCAACTGCTCAAAAAAAATGTTTTTTTCTAAATAATATAATATTTTAAATTATGTATTGTTAAGTGAATACTGCACAAGACTACCAACTGCACCAAAAAAATAAATATAATATTTTTTATTGTAAATTACCGCACAAGCGTCCCAACTGCTCCGAAAAAAAGATTTTTTTATATTTAAATTATTGTTATGTGAATACCGCACAAGAGTCCCAACTGCTCAAAAAATTGTTTTTTTTTGCGTGAGTGAGCCATTCATATATTGTGAATACCGCACAAGCGTCCCAACTGCTGTAAAATTTTTTTTTGAAGTAAAACTTCTTTACGCACGCTCGACTTGGGGGGGTAAGCTGGTGAATGCGTTACAAAAAATGGTTATTGTTATAAAAAGTGGTGATTGTTAGGAAAAGTGTGATATGAACGGTAATTGATGCGAACGGTGATCGTGAAATATCACCGGGGGGGGGGGGGTATTTTTTTTTTTTTTACAGTGAATACCGCACAAGAATCTCAACTGATCCCGTCTGGAGCCAGTGAGACTATGGCATCCCCGATTGGGGTATGTTGTGAGGCTGAAGGTAGTGGCGGGTGGAAGGAGGTGGGGAAGAGGAAGGTTGGGAAGCACCTGGCTATTCAGATCTGGTCACCAAACACGGCTAAAGCCATTTTCAAGCAACGTTTCAATTCTGAATGGTGGTCTTACACCAGGGCGATACTAATAGTATCTTCCACTCTGGAACATGCCGCAAATATACTATATATTATTTTAAATGAATTAATTGTGAAATAACACAAATTAATCAAATAAAATTTATTTGCGCATGCCGGGTTCGAACCCGTGACCTCCGGATTGTGAGTCAAGAGTCTTACCCACTGGACTACGGAGGTCGTCTGTATAATGAGATATCACGTGTATTTATTTTTCGTGATAATATTCTGAAAATTTCTAAATACTTTGTACTAGAATGGGGATGGGGATGGGGATGGGGATGGGGATGGTGATGGGGATGGGGATGGATGGGGAGATCCTGACAAATCTCGCCCCATGAACCCGGGCTCCCCTGCTAAGTCGCTTGGGGTGACCTGTGGCAGAGGTGTTGGTAATCCAATACATGGTTCTCGGGGCGGCGGTACCATACCCGCCTTCCAAATTACTGATACTAACTATTGACGGCCGGCGTGGTCAAGGGGTAAGGCTCTTGACTCGCAATCCGAAGGTCGTGAGATTGAATCCCGGCGTGGGCAAATACATTTTATTTGACTAATTTGGGTTATTTCACAATTAATTCATTTAAAAATAATATATTTGCGTCACGTTCCAGAGTGGAAGATACTTTCAGTATCGCCCTGGTGTAAGACCACCATTCAGAATTGAAACGTTGCTAGAAATGGCTTTAGCCGTGTTTAGTGACCAGATCTCAATAGCCAGGTAATTCCTCGCCTTCCTCTTCCCCGTCTCCTTCCCCTCCCCACCACCTTCAGTCTCTCAAAATACCCAATAGTCATGCCATAATCTCACTGGCTCTAGACGGGAGCACTTGGGTCTCTTGTGCTTTTCTTACAAACCAACTGAATATTACTCGGTTAAAATATAATTAAAACAAGCAAAAACATATGTAAAAATAGTTTTTCATGTTAGTATCTACTTTATACCTAAGTACTGTGTTTACGCATTTAACTTGCATCTATTTATGTTTACAAGCTTCGATAAAAATAGTTTTTCATGTTAGTATCTACTTTATACCTAAGTACTGTGTTTACGCATTTAACTTGCATCTATTTATGTTTACACGCTTCGATAAAAATAGTTTTTCATGTTAGTATCTACTTTATACCTAAGTACTGTGTTTACGCATTTCACTTGCATCTATTTATGTTTACACACTTCGATAAACAAATTACAAATAACAACTTTTTCGGAAAAAAATCAGGAAGTGAGAATCCGACATCTTTATCTGAACCATACCATATCTGAACCGAAACAAACTCCGCGTGACCTAGTAGGTACGTGAAACACGGCTACCGGCGAGACGACATTTAGTTTCAAAAGCGTCCGCTCGCGATCGCTGATGTTTTATGAGCGCTGCAGTCGAAATCGGAATCCTGATTTGCTGGTATGACAGCCTTAAGCTCTGTTGCTTATCTTTCATTAACTTTTCAATTAATTTTCCTAATGCATCTTCTTTTTGATGTACTTGTAAACTTTTTTCATCCAATTCTTCGAGGTATTGGTCTCCAAACTGTAGGTTTCCATATTCGTCTAAATATGTTTTTTTTAGTTCTTCTGTCATGGTTAACCAGACTCTTCTAACCTGGTATCTTTTTTTCAAACTATTTTTTATTTTTCCAAAAGCACTAGTTTTCATTACCTCCTCGTGATGGCTGGCAGATTGTAGCATTTCTGGTATTGTAAACACTTTTTCATCACTTGTGACTATTTTTGTAATGCTAATAATATTTGACCTGCCATCGCCTCCAGGTAATAGCGTAAATTCGAACTGAATTTTCTCCATTTTTGGTTTAAAACGAAATGTCGTTTTATAATAAGTTGATAGGTTTAATTCCTTTTTGTTAATTTCTAAATAAAACACTTGTGTTGCAAAGTTTTTTTTTACTAATGGGCATATTATACGTTTCAATTCTGCCTCGCAATTAGGTTGCAGATACCAAATTGCACCGTGTAAACAAGACAATGAATGTTTCGATGTCATTGCGCGTCATCTTTCAACCGTATTGAAAATATTCAACTTGTTTAATATTTTCAATGCGATTGGTTCTGTTGTCCATTCGTGCGAATGCGGCGCATGCGCACGCAGCACTGTGCGGCGCGCGTATGGAAGTGTCATGTTTATTTTGTAGTGAGTTGTCAACATAGAAAATGGTTTTTAAATGGAGGGAAGAGCATACGCCTCTGTTCTTAGAGCACTTTAAGAACTATCCAAGCCTGTGGAACATTAAATCAGAGGGATATAATTCCCGCGCGCACGACCTGTTTCGAAGACATTCTAAACTCTATGACAGCAATATGATTCAATGGTCCACTTCTGTCAAGTACGTGTAAACAGCACACCCTTTCAATTAGCTAGCCTCCCAAAAACTGGGCGTACTGTACAGGGCCCGCAGATACTTTAATAGTACACAACTGCTAACCTTGTACAAATCACAAGTACGCCCCACGGTTGAATTTGGCAGCCATCTCTGGTCTGGAGCTCCAAAATACCAGAAAAATACCCTCGACTCTGTGCAGAAACGGGCGGTCCGTTTGATAGATTCTCCCATCTTAACAGACGGATTGCAATCTTTAGAGCACAGGCGTCGGGTGGGAATGCTATCCTTGTTCTACCGGTATTACAATGGAAGATGCTCCGAGGAACTAGCATCATTGATCTCTACGGCACCGGTGCATAGTCGGGAAACACGCCTAACGCGTGCCCAACATTTGTACACGGTTGACATTTGTCACATGAGAACGGGTCGTTTCTTTGACTCGTTCTTGTGTTCAACAGCTCGGCTGTGGAATGATTTGCCGGCCTCTGTGTTTCCTCCTTCCTACAACATGGGTCTCTTCAAGACCAATGTTCATTCCTTCCTCTCCTCAAAACGACCCTCCACACAGCATCCCAGATGACATAGGCCCTGAGGGAAATTATTTTCCTCAGGGCCTCCTGTGTGGAGTTAATGTAAAAAAAAAAAAATATTATACGCCGTTCAACCAAATCTCATCAATGTGGTTGAAGTGTGTAATATCGCCATAAGAAACGACATTTATGTTTATTTATATCACTTTGAATGGTTTTTTCTAACAATCAAATAATAGAATAACAAAACAAATGACAATCGATGATTGCATTCTAATTGACATTATAGGATTCAAATTTAAAGGGAATATATTTCCTTTACATGTGTATACATACCGCTTTTGCAATGTATTGGTTTTTACACTGTTTTTGCTAATAAATAAACAAATGTATGTTTTTATTGTGATTAGTTTATTATATGTACAAAAAAATATTTATAATAATAATTATACTCATGATTGATCACACAAAAAATTATGTTACATATTCGATCTTAAAAAATCAACTAAATATCGAATAAGTAAGTCCATAGATATTTATTTATTTATTCTTAGTACATTTACATTACAAAGGTATAATATATTGTCCTCCACACTAGGAGTTCACCTGTGTTGTAGAGGACATTTTAAGTATATACAGGATGTCCGGGGGTAAAGTGCATTAACTTCGGGAGGTGATTCTGCATGATAGTGTAAGTAAAAAAGATAAATAACTTTTTTCTAAATTCCATCTTTTAGGGGTAGTTTTGTGGTAAAAACGTAAAATTTGACCGGCGTGCGCGGCCAGCTTTATTATTTTCCGCTGTTACGATACGGGCCAATCACCAACATTTATTGTTGCCACGATCGTGCCCGGCAGGCTTCCGGCAAGTAAGATCGTACCTCACACTAAGGATTTTTAGTAGGTAGATCTTTTTGTATGGGAAAAAAAATGTCGGAATTTCGAAAAAAGTTATTAATCTTTTTTACTCCTACCATCATGTAGAATCACCTCCCGAAGTTAATGCACTTTACCCCCGGACACCCTGTATAATATCATTTTATAATTTCGCCTGAGATTGAATGGTTCTTAAAACATAATTAATGAATGAATGAGTTAAGTAATTAAAAAGATGATTGTGTATGAAGATAAAGATACATTTTTAGAATAAGAATTACATGCTCATAAATTGTAATAAAAGTTTAATGAACAGATGAGTGTAAGAAGTTTTAAAGTAAATTATATTACGCCAAGAATTTAGTAAATTAGTTTTGTATGTTTGCGATGAATCGTGAAAAATGTCTAGTAATTTTTCATAGTTTGTATAAGTTGTGATTGCGCGAGAGTGATTGGTGAGTTTTTTGTTGCATCAGTATTGTTGGCTTCTATATGAAAAAGTGAAGTGTGCCTGGTACACCTCAACGGAACATTTAAATCAATGACGGATAGTAATTTGGGACCATCTATTTTATTATAAAGCAGGTTATGTAGAAATATCAGATTTGACAATGTGCGTCTTTTTTGTAAAGTTAACATATTATTTGTAGTTTTGTTGTATTTCTTATGTAAATGTTTCGAAAATTTATTCTGTATACTTTCTACTAAATATATGTACACCTTATATTGAGGATTCCATATTGTGGAAGCATACTCCATTGGACTTCCGACCAATGAACAAAACATTTCTAGAGTTTTGGCACTTTTGAAAACTTTATGTATTCTTAATGAGAAACCTAGGATCTTGATAGATTTTGATGTGTATTTTTTTTTATCTTTCATTAGTGATACATTAAATTGTAATATTTAATTAAATGAAGACAATATTAGCTAAACTCAATCAAAAATCTCAAAACAGAAAAATCAGAAAAAGATACAGTCACATCTAGGACTCGAACCCAGGACCTTTGCCTTGCCGGAGCACAGCTGGTTGACAGGCGGAATCCTTTGCCCTTTGCCATGGATCAGGAACCTACAAGAGTTCCTGATGTCCAGACTCACCGCTCCAATCTGTTAGACCTATTTTAACCACTGTGCCGCACGGTTAAAAGATAAAGTTTGCATCACCGTTATGATCTTCAGACCACAGCCTGGTGACGACCTCAATCCCCGTCAACTTTACTAATCATACCAATACTATTTCTGATTTATCAACCGATTTCCCCAATGACAAATTTTTAATCATCGGCGACTATAACATGCCCAGTATTGAGTGGAATAATCAACAAATGTCAACTAATAGAGACCAATGTTCATTTGTGTTAATTAACTGCTTTTCTTTCCAAACTTAACCCAATTTAACCATTTACCAAACAAATACGGACGAATTTTGAACCTTGTTTTCTGTAATACTCCAGCTAATGTGTCGTTCGCCGATTACCCACTAGTTAAAAGGGATGCTCATCATGAATCATTGATTGTAAAACTAGAATTTCCATACACTAATGCAATAAAACAATAAAATTATCGAACAATAAAATTATTCCATTAAGCAAATAATGCCGAGATTAATGAGAGACTGAAAGAGACCGACTGGTCAATCGTAATAAAAGCACCAGATGTAAATACTGCATTAAATTCGTTTTACATTATAAGGGAACGTACCCATACTACGTGACCAACTTTTTGCAATTTTTAACCCCCCCCCCCACCCCCGGTGACCAAAATCCTAAGCAACCCACCGCTCATTTGTATGGAGCGTGACATTTTGAAGACCCCCCCCCCCCCCTAAACGTGTCACGTAGTATGGGTGTACGTTCCCTAATTGAACTGATTGAGTTTCGCTAATATTGTCTTAATTTTTTTTTTTTTTTTTTTTAGTTACAGATATTTGTTTTTTTTTTTGGCTACCATACTAGGCTAATGCCGTGTTGTGTTAGTCGTACATTTAATATTTTAACATTCCAAAAAATATTAAGAAATATTAAAACTAAAGAAAAAAAAGAGTATATTTTAAAGAAAAGTAGAAATAAAAATGAAAATTCAAATTAAAATTTTGAAATACAAAAATTAATAATAAAGATTATATGTTAAGTACTCATAAGTAAAACATATAAGTATATAAATCTAAATTAAAAACATAATTAAAATTTAGTGAAAAACTAAGAGAAAAAAAATAACAACATTTTAAAGCTAAATAGAAATAAAAATGGAAATTAAAATTTTGAAATGCCAAAATTAATAGTTAAAATGTAGTGTTAGAACTCATGAATTCTTTAAAGTACTTTTATTAAATATATAATTTTTATATTTATGTGAGAAAGTATTACAAAGTTTGTGTTATTGAATTAATCCGGGGGGTCAAAGGGTTAAAGTTATGATGATTGTGTATGCACCTAAAGATTTTTTAACAACATTGTTATTTATCTTTTCCAGGGTACGCGCTTTAGATTCTCAAAACGACCATCTGGTGAGAATAAACCCCGGAACACGGTTTGACTTCCCACAGGGCCTGGACAGTTTACTTTCAAGTATGCAGATTCCCCTGCCGCAAACGGACCAAGAAATTCAGGCCTCCCAACTGCAGATGCGCAGGATTAATGAAGTGGAAAGGGAACTTACGGAATACGTCCAGAATAATCCCAAATACTTGAGGGATATCTTAAAAGAACACTTATTTAATCAAAGTAATAACTTTTGAATCTCCCGACTGTCAGTGAATACCTTTTTTTTTATTTTGCAGCCCCTCAGGCCTCTGGCATATTCTGTCGTGAGGTTTCTGCTTTGCGATAAAATTCAAATATATGAAATATTTCTGAACATATCCATAAACTAAAAACGGTTTTTGAAAGGTGATGAAAAAAGCTTCCCAATTTTATTATTAGAAATAAACCTATAATTTTTTGATATTTTAATATTTTGAATGCAAACATAAAAATATCAAAATGGCTTTCTAAAATTACTGATAATGAAAAAAATAAAGATACCCATTTTATTAGACAAATGTATTATAAACGTTATTGTCATCTCACTTTTTTGTCATTACATGTAAAAATAATGAATACAAAATTTACAAAGTTTCATTAATTTTTTTTCAAATTGCGGTCAGAAACTTTGGTTTCATATATTTGTATATTTTAATTCTTCTTTCTTCGTTTAGACTGTTTAGTCCAAATTTCTCACCATGACAGTAAGGCAGACACAAGGAATTCTATGAGACCTATATTAGATGTTCTAAAAAGCGAACAAATTAACCTGAGGGGTTAAAATGCAAAACGTTAAAACAAAAGTTTTTCAATGATTTCAAATTCATACATTGGTTAGTTATATTAACATATTTGTAAGAGACTCTTTCTTGTGTGTTGTATTCTAGGACTAGTGCGTGGTAAGGGAGGGGTACTTTTAAACTAGTTTTGTCGAGGACAAATATTCTTTAAAATGCTTTGCCTGTACCTTTTTTTTACATTAGCTCTACACAGGAGGCCCTGAGGAAAATAATTCCCTCAGGGCCTATGTCATCTTTGGGGATTCTGTGTGGAGGGTCTTTTTAGGAAAGGAAGGAGAGGAAGTTCTGTGAAATTATTAGGGGTGGGTAGGAATCTGGGGGTCAGTGTGTCCAGGAGTGACAGACGTATGAATCCACTGCGGTGCAATGCAATGTTCCGAAAGAGTACGGCTGGAGAAGTCAAAGGGACTCCCTCAACCATTCTCTCTCGATCCGGCCTTGCTGGTGGGCAGAAGCATCCACCGCCATATCCCGGACAAACCTCACCCCATGAACCCGGGCACCTCTGCCAAGTCACCAAACGCAGCGAACCGCTTGTGTCTATGTCTATGGCAGAGGTGTTGGTTATCCAATAAATGGTTCCCGGGACGGTGGTACCCATACCCGACTCGCAAATTAAATACCTAACCGTGATCTTGTAAAAGCTGCCGTGCTACATTATTGCAATATTTAAATATTAATTTTGTAACGTGATTATTTTTAACAGTTTATTTTAGAATTAAAATTGCTAACACAAACAGTGAAATCATAGTTTTACTTTTAAAATGTAAGAACTTGTGAAATCTTCATAATCTAATAGTATAATGTCCGTGTAAGTTCAACCAAATATATACGCATATGAACCAACACGTAATTTCAATCCAACAGCAAAAGTTGTCTTTATTGGTTCTTTAAAATTTTGAAATTGACCAATTGCTTCTACTCGGTTGCAATTCAATATCGTGAATGAACCATCCCCAGGGTATATCCCCGTGTATATACTCGTAGTGTTTTGCAACTCCTGAACATTTTGACGAATGGTTCTTTCACAGTATTGGACTTACACTGACGATATGCATTAAAGCATTATAGGTTTAATATTTATGGTGCTGAATTAGATTTTGGTTTCTTCTAAACAAAGATCTCAATTTCTGTTATAACAATATGTTTTGTTATTTTCTCTAGTCTTAATCTAGAGACCAAAATTTTGCTTATATTTTCAGTTATAGGCCATTTAAAATAAAGTACATAATTCTTAACTCAATTCACTGCTAAAGCGCGGGTCACATTATGCTGGTTGCCAGCTGCTGCCTACCAGCGGCACTCGCACTCTCCAGTTAGTCATTCACTATATGTCGTCTGTCGTTTCACGTAAAAAGCTAATTAAGCACTTGTTGAGAGAGGGTGTCAGGGAACTTAGTTTAGAAATCTTTTGCAATTCCTTGCGGTAGGTATTAGTGTTGAGTACCTCATACAAGAGGCACCTCAAATGTCCCATACAAATACGTAAAATGTCCCCCCACCTCACAAAATGTATTTGTACCAACTCTTTTTCCATGTCACGTTGTCGCGTATGGGACAAATGTGAAGGGGGGACAAATATGAGGTGTGAGGTTGGTTTATTGGACTTCATTCATGTCATGTCACGTACGGGACAAATATGAGGTGAGGTGTGAGGTGGTTGGTGTATTGGACTACATGTCATGTCACGTTGCCACGTATGGGACAAATATGAGGTGAGGTGTGAGGTGGTTGGTGTATTCGACTACATGTCATGTCACGTTGCCACGTATGGGACAAATTTGAGGTGAGGTGTGAGGTGGTTGGTGTATTGGACTACATGTCATGTCACGTATCGTATGGGACAAATGTATGAGGTGGTGAGGCGTGAGGTGTTTGTATATTGTATGACATTTTTGTATTAGAAAAGTGAGGTGGTGTTGGGGTGAGCCATTCATATATTGAGAATACCGCACAAGCGTCCCAACTGCTCCGAATTTTTTTTTAAATATTTTTTTAACCTAAATTTTTGTTAAGTGAATACCGCACAAGATTCCCAACTGCTCAAAAAAATGTTTTTTTTTGCGTGAGTGAGTCGTTCATATATTGTGAATACCGAACAAGCGTCCCAACTGCTCCGATTTTTTTTTTTTGATTTTTTTTATTTTAAATTATTATTATGTGTTATGAGAATACCGCACATAAGTCCCAACAGCTCCCAAGCGAAGGAAGTTGAGGGAGTGTTGAGATGAGTTGGCGAGGGTTGCTGAGGGGGGGGGGATCAGAGGGTGGGTGCAGGGGGAATCAGAGGTGATGGAGGGGGGAGGGGGTGGAAGGGTGATAGAGAGGGGGGGGGGGGTGGGACGGTAGGAGGGTAGGCCTTTTTTTATATCCATTTTTCGTATTACAAAAATAACAAACACGGGAGGCGGGTATGGGTACCGCCGCCCCGGGAACCATTTATTATAGACTGGGAGGCGAGACAGGTAAACCCTACGTCATCGAGTACACGGATGAAACTACTTTGAAGTGATTGGACATCTAGAAAACCTTAAAAAAGCTGGTCTGCCGGTGCGACTCTTGGCAGGAGCCGCGCAGTCATGGAAATAGTCACCGATTTTTTTCGAAAAAATTACGTCATCGAGTACACGAACGGGAATGGTCTCATATGATAAAGGTCGATTAGAAAATGAGAAAAAAGCAGGTCTGCCAACCGGCAGCCTGGCACGTTCGCAGGCAGCCGGCGTCAAAGTGGGGTAAAAAATAGTAAATTTTACATCATCGAGTACACGAATGAAACCAACGAATAACTATAGTCCAGATCATTCCATTTAAGAATTTCTTGGTCTGCCGACCAGCAGCCTGGCAGCTTTTTGTGTACGATGTTTTAAAGTTTTTTTTTTTTTTTTCTTAATTTTTCGTTTATCTTTATTATTATTTTTATTTTACTATATTTTTAAAAACTTTGAACGCCATATTTTAAAAAAATAAGCAAAAAATATTTTAAAAAATTTTTTGAGAGTTCCGAGTGTACCCATCCGTCAAGCGAGCCTTTCGACGCCAAACCACTTACGAAACCTGCCGCGGTGCCCCTCACCGCTGTCGCGTGTTAATATTTTTGTACAAATTTATAATAACAATAGTCCTTTTAAGATTGCCTAATAGTCCATAGTAGTTGGAAGTTCGAACAACCGACCCACCGTCGCCGTAAGAGCTGCGTTCGTCCGAAAAACGAAGGAAATTTCCGAACCCCGTCCGTTTCATATCGGTTTCGCTTGCCCTGCTGCATCGATTACATCGAATACAAGATCGAAACTACCAAAAACCTGTAGTCCAGATCATCCTATTTATGACTTTCTTGGTTTGCCGACCAGCAACCTGGCAGTTTTTAGTTTATGATCTTTTAAATTTTTAAATTTTTTTAAATTTAAAAATGATATTTTTAATATCTTTATTTTTATTTCAGTATGGTTTTTAAAACTTCGAATGCCAGATTTTAAATAAAATTAGTTATAATCACAAAAAAAAAAATTTGAGTGTTCAAGTGTCCCCATCGGACGGGAGAGCCTTTCGACGCGAATCAACTTACTGGAAATTGGCTGCGGAGCCCTTCGCCGCCATTGCGTGCCTATACTATTATACAAATTTATAATAATAATAATTTTTAAAGATAACCTAACAGCCCATAATGGTTTAAATTTCGAACAACTACCGCACCGTCGCCATAAGAGCTGCGTTCGTCCGAAAAACGACGGAAATTTCCGAACCCCGTCCGTTTCATATCGGTTTCGCTTGCTCTGCTACATCGATTACATCGAATACAAGATCGAATCTAACAAAAACCTGTAGTCCAGATCATCCCATTTATGACTTTCTTGGTCTGCTGACCAGCAACCAGTCAGTTTTTTGTGCATGATCTTTTAAATTTTTTTTTTTTTTAAATTTAAAAAATGAATTTTTTAATATATTTATTTTATTTCAATGTGGTTTTTAAAACGTACAATGCCAAATTTTAAATAAAATAAGTTGTGAATATAAAAAAATTAATTTTGAGTGTTCCGATTGTACCCATCGGACGGGAGAGCCTTTCGACGCGAAACAACTTACTGGAAATTGGCCGCGGAGCCCTTCGCCGCCATCGCGTGCCCATATTATAGTCTGGTTGGTACACTCGGAACACTTAAATTAATTTTTTTTACCATTGCCACTTATTTTTTATAATCTGGTATACCAATTTTTTAAAACCATATTGAAATAAAAATAATAATAAAGATAATGAAAATAATAAAAAAAAACTTAAAAACTTTGAAAATCGTACGTAAAAAAACTGCCAGGCTGCTGGTCGGCAGACCAAAGAAGTCATGAATGGATTTGTCTAGTTTCCAGTAAGTTGTTTCGCGTCGAAAGGCTCTCCCGTCCGATGGGGACAGTTTTTAAAACCATATTGAAATAAAAATAATAATAAAGATATTAAAAATATCATTTTTAAATTTAAAAAAAATTTAAAATTTAAAAGATCATAAACAAAAAACTGCCAGGTTGCTGGTCAGCAAACCAAGAAAGTCATAAATGGTACGATCTGGACTACAGGTTTTCGTTAGTTTCGATCTTGTATTCGATGTAATCGATCCAGCAGGGCAAGCGAAACCGATATGAAACGGACGGGGTTCGGAAATTTCCATCGTTTTTTGGACGAACATGGCTACGGTGCGGTGGTTGTTCGACCTTCCAACCACTATAGACTATTAGGTTATCTTAAAAAGACTATTATTATGATAAATTTGTTTAATAATATGGGCACACGTTGGCGGCGAAGGGCTCAGTTTCCAGTAAGTTGTTTCGCGTCGAAAGGCTCTCCCGTCCGATGGGGACACTCGGAACACTCAAAAATTTTTTTTATGATTACAACTTATTTTATTTAAAATTTTGCATTCTAAGTTTTTAAAACCATATTCAAATAAAAATAATAATAAAGATATTGAAAATAGTTTTTTTTTCATTAAAAAAAAATTTGAAACTTTAAAAGATCGTACACAAAAAACTGCCAGGCTGCTGATCGGCAGACCAAGGAAGTCATAAATGGGATGATCTAGACTACAGGTTTTCGTTAGTTTCGATCTTGTATTCGATGTAATCGATGCAGCAGGGCAAGCGAAACCGATATGAAACGGACGGGGTTCGGAAATTTCCTTCGTTTTTCGGACGAACGCAGCTCTTACGGCGACGGTGGGTTGGTTGTTCGAACTTCCAACTACTATGGACTATTAGGCAATCTTAAAAGGACTATTATTATTATAAATTTGTACAAAAATATTAACACGCGACAGCGGTGAGGGGCACCGCGGCAGGTTTCGTAAGTGGTTTGGCGTCGAAAGGCTCGCCTGACGGATGGGTACACTCGGAACTCACAAATTATTTTTTAAAATATTTTTTGCTAATTTTTTTAAAATATGGCGTTCAAAGTTTTTAAAATATGGTGAAATAAAAATAATAATAAAGATAAACGAAAAATAAAAAAAAAATTTAAAACATCGTACACAAAAAGCTGCCAGGCTGCTGGTCGGAAGACCAAGAAATTCTTAAATGAAATGATCTGGACTATAGTTATTCGTTAGTTTCATTCGTGTACTCGATAACGTAAAATTTACTATTTTTTACCCCACTTTGACGCCGGCTGCCTGCGAACGTGCCAGGCTGCCGGTTGGCAGACCTGCTTTTTTCTCATTTTCTAATCGACCTTTATCATATGGGACCATTCCCGTTCGTGTACTCGATGACGTAATTTTTTCGAAAAAAATCACTGACTATTTCCATGACTGCGCGGCTCCTGCCAAGAGGCGCACCGACAGACCAGCTTTTTTAAGGTTTTCTAGATGTCCATTATCACTTCAAAGTAGTTTCATCCGTGTACTCGATGACGTAGGGTTTACCTATCTCGCCTCCCAGTCTATTAGATAACCAATACCTCTGCCATAAGTCACCCCAAGTGGTTCGCTACGTTTGGTGACTTAGCAAGGGTTGCTTGGGTTCATGGGGTGAGATTTGTCCAGGTCTAGGCGCCGGATTAACACCTCACCTCAACACCTCATTTCGATATTTGAGTACCTCATACAAACTCATCCTGATGTCGTGTCCTACCCAACACTAGTAAATGTTATTATTTGTTTCGCAGTCCACTTTAACTCAAACATTATAAATTATAAATAACTTTAATTATATCAATTAAAAATTACAAATTATAAAATAGTCACAACTAAACAACTTCCCAAAAAAAAACATGTGCTTTCTCGTTGCTGATAGACGCAATAGTGGTCAGACTGCGCTGCCGGCTGGTGCCAGCGGTCACGTGATTGATTATTCGCCGCTGCCTGCTACCAAAAGTTAAACATGTCCAACTTCGTCAGCCGCTGACAAATACTCGCCAGCTGGCGACGCCAGCGCCGAATTTTGTTGTCACACAAAGCTGATCGACGGCTGGCAGAAGCGGCTTCTTCAACTCGCGGCTGGCAACCAGCATAATGTGACCCGCGCTTAAGTATTATGCATATGGCCAATCTTTTTTTATACTTTTCCATTCATTCGAAAATACAGTGAAACCTTCTTAAGAAGTTTCCTCTTAAGAAGTTTGGTTTTTCGGTCCCTCGGCCCTAAATTGGCCCAATTTTTCCCACATATAAGGTTTTCCTGTGTAAGAAATTTGTTTTTTCCGGTCCCTTGGAAAACTTCTTAATAGGGTTTCACTGTAAACGTAATAATTTTATTGACAAATAAATTTATAATATCAATGTGAACAAAAGACTTGCTAGTTTTATTTTATTTAAATGAATCTATTCAAATATAAATTTGCTGGTAAACGAGCAAGATTAATTAACTATTATTGCCTATTGCCGAACAATTGTCTTGCCTGTCAATAGTGCAGGGCAAGGTGTTACCCGTCAATATTGTCTTGTCAAGATTGCCGTAATGTATAAAACTAGCTACAAACTATAATCGCATTCGAAATTATGAGAGTGTTGGTAGCGGCTAAGTGACGAGCAGAGACGCACATATGTCAGATAGTGAGAAGGAAATAAATTTGTTCCAGCAATATTGTCATAGTATCGATAGTCGAGCAAACTCACCGTCAAGACAGGACAATACGTCGACAAGAATAGGTAATACATGACAATCTTGCACAATCTTGACCAATGGAAATACCCTGCCAGCAAAAAATTGTTGTAAAAGGTTGCTCGTTACCAGACCCTTAAGACAATAATGTCAAATGTTGCCGCACATTACACTTGCATTACCTCTATTAGTTTCCTAAGTTCTCATCTTAGTACCTAATTGGCAAGAATGTTATATATTAAGCCCTATTAACTAAAGATCGTTTGTTTTATTTTTTATATATATTTGTAAATACGATGAAACCTTAAGAAGTTTCGTGGCTTAAGAAGTTTGGTTTTTTCGGTCCCTCGGCCCAAAATTGGGCCAATTTTTCCCACATACAAGGTTTTCCTGCTTAAGAAGTTTGTTTTTTCCAGTCGCTTGGAAAACTTGTTGAAGGTTTCACTGTATTAAATTTTGGTGCCTTTTGGATTTTACGATTCTTTGGCGATTAGGTGAGATTAGCTCATCGTGTTTACCATGTATTGTCTTGATGTGTTAATGTAGTTGGTAGGTATTAAATTTATGCTTTAAAGAAGCCAAAAATTATTTTCACAAATTTATGATGTTATTTTTAGTTTTTACCCACTGACTCTAAAGTAAGAGAGCATAATAATATATTTTTAGTTTTTACCCACTGACTTTAAAGTAAGAGAGCATAATAATATATTTTTCTCAAGAGAACTTCAATGCAATTTATTATTGCATAAAATGTACTTTTTGTACCTACTCATCTTAAAATAATATTTTTCTGAATCTCTGTATATTTGATGTTATATTTGAATTTTCTATTTAAATGACAAAAAATGTATTCCATGACTTAATATTACAATAATGATGTGCCTAGTTTTTATATAATTACACATGGTGTCCTGAAACTAATGGCACAAGAGATAAACTGGTGAATCAACATTACAAGGAGAATCGCACTAATCTTCTTTTTTTTGATTTTAACCTAAAATTAAAATTAATTCAACTTTGGACCAGATTCACTCGAAAACGAAAGCTCAAATAAAAAAAGTTATCACACAAAATCGACTCCAAATGTGAAGTAGGTTCATTACCAGTACCTCTAGTTTCCAGGCACCATGTATGTTTAGATAGTTTATAAAGAAATCTCAATGTAATTTTTTAATTACATTATTATAAAATGCTTTGACATAGTATGCGTAATATATTTTTTGTAAATTTTTTTATCATTTCCCATTATCCAATTTTTATAAAACATTATCTTATGGAATTGAGGCAAATACAGTGCTCATTAAACATGTTCAAACTTGTGATATGGCTTCAAAGAAGAAAATTGATGAAAAGTTAAATTTTAATATACCTACCTAATTAAAAGAACTTTGTAAAAACTTTTACAATATTCAAATTCGATAATCATACACACTTGTTTTCTCTCACTAATATAATAACAATAGGGCTTAACCAAGACTGAAAACTGTTTCTCAGTAATGCTTCCAAAGGATATTGCTGCCGAAAGCGTATAGAGATACATCAATTCCGCATGTATATGTTGTTTCTGACCATCTCTAATAAGGAAGTTGAGTCCATTTTTTTTATTAATGTTCACATTCAAACTATTACTATTTTTTTTTAAGTTTGTTTTCATAATTAAATTAATTCTCCAAGTTTAAATTTTATTAAGCCCGCCAAAACGAGCGGAATCGGAGCGGTAAGAGGCGGGGTGTGTGTGTGACGTCATTTGGGCTCTGAAAAAAACGTCGCTTGAGAATTTTGTATGGAGATTTTTTAATTCTTCAATAAAGAATTCCAGTAACTTTTTTTATCAATGTTGACCGTCTATCAAAATTAATGGTATTTGAAAAAATTGTTATGGTAAAAGAATGTTCATAGTTAAATTAATTTTTAAAGTTAGAATTTTTGAATAACGACTGCCGCTTGAATCAATTCTGATGACATTTTGTAGAAAACTTGAGCTCGCAACTTGCGCCACACGCTAGCCAGTAACAAGAATTACGACTCCCGTGTGAACTAATTCTAACAGTTATGAAATCAGCTGTTGGTGGGCCGCCATCTTCAAGCAAACGCTAGCGGGTAGCGAGCAAAGTTGATCACCTTTCAACTTTT
Source organism: Limnephilus marmoratus (assembly GCA_917880885.1). NCBI lineage: Eukaryota > Metazoa > Arthropoda > Insecta > Trichoptera > Limnephilidae > Limnephilus > Limnephilus marmoratus. The sequence goes on along the minus strand of OU862906.1, from coordinate 2,943,640 downwards.
TTCGTAGATTGTCCACAATTTGCTAGTTAGCTAGTAATATGATTATACTGAACGAGTTTACTAACAGATAGTGAATTTCCCAGCTAATTTCATCGAGGCTTTTCTTAACTAAAAAGACTCCTAACAAGATAGCTAGCAAAACTGTTTGGTCTATACCTCTCTCCTCATAAACAAACCATCTCTCATGTAATAGAAAGAGATGCACAGTCATGATTCCAATGATCGTACAGATGACGTCAGAATTCTTTTGACCAATCATGAAGCGTTTTTATTGGCTTTTTAATCTTTTTTTAAGAGTGTTTAATTAATTCTAAGAATAATAATAAGTATAGAAATATATTTTTTGATCTACATGAACATATTTTTTATAAGTCAAAATATTTTTCACTCAACTTCCTTATTGTGCGACCTATACAATGTACATTGACTGCAATAAAGTTGTCCTGAAAACGGTTTTCATGATATGATTTTTTAAATGATGTATTGAATAATATTTTGTAACTAATTTATAATATTACAGTCAAAACAAGGCAAGGTGTTACATTTATATTATTACAGTCAAAACAAGGCAAGGTGTTACATTTATATTATTACAGTCGAAACAAGGCAAGGTGTTACTTTTATATTATTACAGTCAAAACAAGGCAAGGTGTTACATTTAAAAACAGATGAGGCAAAAAAATTACAACATTATGTGAGTCAGAAGCCTCGATAATATACATGATATAAAAAAAATACTTTTATCTGTTTCTTACTTAAATATACATGGTGTCTAGAAAATAGTGGTATAAACGGGAAGCTGGTCAATCTAAATCACATGGAGAACCCAAAAAAATAAAATAAATTCCTTCCAAGCATTTCAATAATTTTTTTTTTAAATCTTTTCCCTTTTTCAATAATTTTAGGGAGAAACTAAGAAGCCGGGTAAACATTTCGACGCATTTTAAAAGACCATTCACAGCTGACAGTACTCCGTAGTGATCAAATATTTTGAATTTTAGAAAAAACAATTCATACATGGAGCTCAAATGACTTGATAACGAAAGCCCGAAACAAAAAAGTTATATATTATTATGGAAAGCAGTTATACCACAAAATCGACCCCAAATGTGATCAGACTTACCAGTTTCTCGCTAGTACAGTGTTCGAACACCATTTATAATAAATGTTGGATAATAAAATAAAATAAACAAAAGGTAATTGCTATATTTGAATGTTGAAATTTATAGCAGATTTAAAAAGTGTTTGCCTTACTAGGTGCTAAGTTTGTTTATGATGATGTTATTTTAATAAATATATTTTTAAAACAGTTTTTTATACTTTTTTAATAAATATATATATATATTATACTAATTACTTGACTTTACTTTTGTATAATTTCCTTTTTCGTTTCCGTATTAAAGCTGTGGATTTTCGTTTGTACTAATAACCACTAGAGCGCTTTTTGCCACAATATGGCACTATTTAAAATACCTGGGATTGCTTTGCTGTCAATTTTCCCTTATTTGTAAGTAATTAAGTTGAAGTTTATATTTTAGATTTTATATGTGATGGATAATGGACAAAAGATGGTGAATTCATTGGCTATATAAAACTATAATTAGTTTGTATGTCTCCATATTAAAATTCAGAGATGTGATTTTTTTTTAATGTGAGAGAAAAATATTCAAAATTTACACCAAAAAATCTCGAGCAATCGGAGAAAAAAGTTGTAAATTGCGCTGTTGCTCGAGTGGTTAAACAGTATTGTGCTTTTCTTTTTAAATTTTAACTATTACCCTCCCAAATTGAAGGAATGGCTTTCTGTTATTCCTCCAAGTCTTATTTTTCATTCTACGCTGTCTTGGCTAAGTTTTGATATCTTATTTCGGTGGTCCCTAGATTTACCTATAGTACATGCCAAACTTTAATGCCAACCTGAACTTGATGCAATCAGTTCTCGCGCAGGTATATGACTTTACAATGACCCTAAGCGAAAGAGAAAGATGCGTAAAACATAGGTGCGACTGAGAAAGGTATCTGCGGGAAAATATGCTGACCTGAAGAGGAAACCCAGTCACCGAGATATTTAAACAATAGGTATTTTACCAAAGTGTTGCTGTCAATGTCGCTCTCACTGGAAAGAGACCACCACACCTCCGGCTGATAATGCCTAAATAAATTCATCAAATCTAGCTTTTGTGTCTTCCCCATTTTTCTCCTCCAAACTGGACCGATTTTTAAGATTTTTTTACTAACTGTTTTAGAAGAAAATATTCTAAGTACCTATATCAGTACCTTTTGCTTTTTTTTAAATATATTTGAGGAGCCCAGTATCAAAGTGGGACATACGCCACTTTTTCTAAAATGCATATTTTGATTGATTATGGTAGTACGTCTGATTCTCTAACTGAATAACTGAGAGAATCTATCGAAAACGGACAATTAATACAAGAAATCGCATGTTAAAGTTTGCACTTTGTTTCAAAAGCGGACACTTACAACTCATGTTTGCAACAAACTCGGACATTCAATACAAAAACCAACAAAAACGTTACAAAAAGTGTCATGGCGGCTGTTATTTTGACAGTCAAGCACCAACCGCCGAATGTGATCGTGGGTTAACAGTTTTAGACTGAAATTTGAGGTTTATTGAAGTTTTACAACACCAAATTCACCAAAATATGATAAAATGGAGATCACTAATACTTATAAGCGCGTAACCAACTCCAAAAATTGGAAACAAGCAAAAGAAAAGCCGTTAAAGTAATTCAATTCACCCACAATACTAATTCAAATCTGTGCTCATTTCAATGAAGTTTTCTTATATAAATACGATGATTAGAACCTTGAATCCTACGTTTATGAGACTAATAAACCCATTTTGATGAATATAATTAAAATTGGAATTGAAAAAATGGCAATATATTGAATAATTAAATATTGAGTTTACGGCGCTTATTTTGCGTTTATACCGGAGTTGGCTTATTATTATCACAAAGTGAGTAATTTTATTTGTAACAAATTATTATTACGTTATTAATAAAAAATAAACTTCATAAAAATGAACTTGAATAGCCTTTTCTTTCATACTATGGACCTTGGATCTTTGTAAGACTTTGTTTCAAAAACGGACACTTGCAGGCCCATGTGTTTCAAAACCGGACAATTGCTCGTTTTAGTATCAAAAGCGGACATAGTCATTTTTAAATTTAAAAATAAAATAGTTAGAGTATTAAATTATAGAATGTTATGTATGGCTTGTGATTCTTTATGCGCAAGGATTATGCAGGTAGAAAAAAAATTCAGATATTTCATACCAGCATATCCGAAACAAGAAACTCACTCTACTGAAAAATAATCCAAATGGCTTATGTACCACTTTGATACTGAGCTCCTCATTTTATAGTTTGTATATTGAACGTCTGTCAATGGCATTCAAACCAGGCAATTTTATAAATATATTTTTTTAACTTCAGCAGAAGCTGTTTACAATTTGATCAAAAACTGTCTACTCTCCCCTCTTCCTCGCAGTCAGAATATTTTTTAACTTCAGCAGAAAGCTGTTTACCTACACTCCCCTCTTCCTCGCAGTCAGAATATTTTTTAACTTCAGCAGAAAGCTGTTTACCTACACTCCCCTCTTCCTCGCAGTCAGAATATTTTTTAAACGATTCTGCTGTAGGTACCTGTGGTAACGAAATATTTAAAAAAAATATTTTTGTAATTTTTTTTTCAATGCAAGCCAATACCTTTTTATTTAGTTTGTGATAATAACACACCATGTGCTGTTTTTATTGGTTCGTATCGGAATATAATAAACAAATATTTATTAACCCTTTAGTTGCAGTGTGTCAACATAACCCGACATGACACTTTATGCCACTTGAGTATGGCATACCAATTTATTTTTTATTTTTGGGAAAACTAACAGCAAACAATATAAAGCATTCGCAAACTTGGTCAAAACACGTGTCACCTCCCCATTTGTCTTTGGAAATATTGGCAATTACGTTTTTTACATAGCATATAATAAAAGAAGTAAGTGATAAATAAATAACCAAATGTCATAAAAAATAAAATATTATAACCTTTTTCCGTGGATTATCGACAAAAAAGGTTGGGGAAGTCCACTTTTGCAATATAGGTAAGTACTGAAATAATGTTTTTTGTTTTTGCTGAGAACTGTGAAAATTCCTAAATTATTTATTATGAAAATTCGTGTAATGAGAATGAGATGAGTGTTGCGACGGTCGCACATCCTGTGGTAAGCAGCGGTAAGTGGCATTTTCCCCGCGGCCGCGGCGCGCAAACTCCACGCACGTTACCTCGGTGCCGAAGGAAAATTGTTTCATTTTCATTCTGAGATAACTACAAATGCGAATTACATAACTTGAAGCGTGGACTAGTTTCATCCCTTTCTAGCGTACGCGAACACATCGTAAAGCTGTTGGAACGTACGTTCAAACTTCACTTTTCGCATGAATCCACGTTTCGCCGGGAACGATCTTCGGGTTTCCGCTAAGACGTACGTACCGAAAAGGAAAAGGGAGAACGTCTAAGAAAATGTGTAAGGAAGAAGAGGCAAAAGCTAATTCAATTCTCAGTACTACAGCTTTCAGCCAATCACGTTCAATCTTGTGTGTATTCGGGTCCTTTGTCATCAATGGGTTACGGGGCGGTCCATTATTTACTGACATAATAAAATGTTCCAGAACGTACACTTTACAAAATTATATTAAATCTTCCCAATACCTTTTATTAAATATCTCAACTAACTAAAATGATCTTCACGGAGTGTCGAAGTAAGCGCCACACCGATAAGATAATTTGTTGAGAAAAGCCTGCTCGGTGCACACCCGTATAGTAATAATGGACTGAACCCACTTCAGCTGACTGCGTTGTACGCAAGGCTACTATTTAGTAGTAGCCGGTCGTCTGCGGGAGTCGGTTGTCTGTGTCGCTTACTTCGGAATATTAGAAATGTCATAATTAGACATAAAATGGATTATCACCTATTCCCGTAGTTGAATTTAAACCGATAAATTCTACAACAAATCGCGCGACTCCTCATTTTGAATGGACATTGAGATATTTGTCTGTATTTGACGTTTATGCTATTAGCGTAGCGTTGTGTCAAGTGTCATCGCTAGTCGGGAGTGACAGCCGGTTTCAATCTCGAAAATATGCTTAAATTTCTGACACACAAACTTCGTACGCATTCCTTGAATGAAGAAAATATCCCTGAAAAGGTTTGTATTTGACTTAAAACCACTTTTTCCTTCAATTTACTGTCAGGTCAAATGTTTTATGAAGGTCATAGCTTCGAAGAAAATGGCTGCCCCAGAGCTCGAAGAGAACAAAGGATTTGATTATTTACCACTACAATCTGGTTATTTTGACTTCAGTCAAATCTTCGGGAAGTGATAAAACCTTAAACAGGCTATCGGCGCTACCTTCAGGGTCCCCTGCCTCCTCAGAAATTGAATTTTCCTCGGCGTTTTGGAGCTTTCGGCGTCAAATATGGCTGACGTCGAGTTGATTTTTCAGCAGTTTGTTTATTGTAAAGTATCTGGTGCGATGGTAATGGGGCCTTGTGTTGCAGGTTGACGGACACGATTCGGGGACGGAGTCTGATGATGAGATAGAGCTGGCCGATGCAAGTGAGTACAACCCGGAAGCCTTTTTCATATCCTCTAAAATTAGTCTTGACTTTCACTCTCCATTCGATTTTCCTGCTCTATTTTTGTGGAGATTTTCGCAATTTTCTAAATATTTACATTGGGTGGAGAAAGTTTCTCGCAGTTAGGAAAAGATGTTGTGTTACAAGTTTTATTATTTTATAATAGGATTCCTTGAGATTTAAGGTTTTCCCTTTGGGCGAGTGATTTCCGTATTATTTTATTGTATTGTTTATGATTAGACTGAGACGTTTTACTGTTTACTTAGTACCTACCTATTCTGCTTAGATTCTAACTTGATACCGATTATCTACTTATTCGTCGACATTCGTGGCATATAATATATGAAGAATGTATGTAGGTAGTACCTACCTAGCTACCTACTAGGTACACGAGAAATTGGAATCTTCTAAACGTAATAACTAATAACTTTTATTGTTTGTGAGCTCGTTTTATTTCTGTCGACATAGCTCACTGAAAATCTACAACCTACGTGTACCTAGTCCATCCAGGAATTTTATTAATTTCCCAAATTTTCCTCTCCTTCCATTTTTACATCACCTATATATTATTAGGTGTTTATAAGAATATGAAAGTGCCTAACGCAGGCGAAGGTTTGTAGGTACCTAGCTATAGGTACAACCTATTTGAAAACTTCACAATCGAGAAGAGTGAATGTACCTACCTACCTACACATTCGATATTATTTTATTCAATGTGTAGGTACCTACCTAGGTAGGTAGTTACGCGTAGACTGTTTGAAGGTAGACGAGTAAGTTATGGAAGATTATGAACTTAGGTACCTATACTATCTACTGGGCCTGTGGCCTGTCTCTGTTAGAAATTCTCTCGTGCCGAGGCAAATACCTATGTGGCTTTATTAACTACGAAAACACATCTTAATCATACCTAGTTTAATGTAGGTACTTATTACTGTTTAAAACCTTAAAAATAGCCTTTAACTCTGTGCATTATGTTTATTGATAGAAATAGGTAGGTGTGTTATGCTCAAAGTAAAATATACCTAATATCTATTGATTCGCACTGCAGGCCAGAACAATGAGTAATTTCTGTAAATGTATAATATTATCAAACGGGTAGGTAGGTACTTACCTTTTAACTGATCCATTGGAGTTTTTTATGTGTGTTGATTTTATTGTTTTCAATAACTTTCTCAACAGTATAATCGGCCATTCGCCATTCATGTTGTACCTATAGGTACATACCTATTTGATTTTTATCCCGCGGCTGATAATATTGCATGAAGAAATCATGCAATATTATCAACCGCGGTTTTAAATATTTTATTTCGGCGCTCGTTTTCATAGATGTACCTAGGTAGGTACGTAGCAATGAGTATTATAATATTTTACATTAGCAGAGAGTTTCAAATTAGGCACCTGTCTACCCTTCTCTGTTATAGGTACATAACCTGTGTTTTATTTTCATTATAGTTCATTTTATAATGTTATTTTTTTAATGTGAATAACTCACAAGAGTCTCAGCTGCTTCCGTCTGGAGCCAGTGAGACTATGACATCCCCAATTGGGGTATGTTGTGAGGCAGAAGGCAGTGGGGAAGGAAAGAGATGGGGAAGAGGAAGGTGGGGAAGTACCTGGCTATTCAGATCTGGTCATCAAACACGGCTAAAGCCATTTCAAGCAAGGTTTCAATTCTGAATGGTAGTCTTACACCAGGGCGATACTGAGAGTATCTTCCACTCTGGAACGTGCCGCAAATATACTAAGTAGGTACATATTATTTTAATTGAATTAATTGTGAACTAACACAAATTATTCATCATTCATCTTCTTCCCCTCATCCTATTCGGGTCGGGGACCCACTGCATCGACAAGGCTCCTCCATACGTCCCTGTCTTGTGCTGATTGTTCGGCCTCTGTCCATGGTAGCCCCATCCTCTCCTCACACACTTTCTGGACTTGCCTCGCCCAACTGTGTCTGGGGCGGCCGCCCACTGGACGTAACACAAATTAATCAAATAAAATTTATTTGCCCACGCCGGGATTCGATCCCGAATCAAGAGTTCGGATTGCGAGTCAAGATCCTTACCCCTAGACCACGCCGCGCCGGTCGTTAGAACTGTAAGGAATGGAAATGAAAAATAAAATAAAAAGTGAGGAATGGACTAAGTCCATGTTTGTTACTTTGTAACAAGTTTTGTAGGCATTGAAGGGAAATATTTAGTTCATAGATAAAGTCCATTCAAAATATTTAGTCCGTAGATAGAGCTACAAACAGTGTATACTAATATTACCCCTTTCCTGAAAATAGAATAGCAGAATGTTTTAATCTATAGATTTAAGTTTATTTCCTAGCCTTACAAAGCACCCTTTCAAATTGTGTAATTCATTAGGCTCTTCGCTCATGGGTAAACCGAAACCAATCTAAAACTGGATACCGACTGCAGGTTGCAAACTGGTTGGCTGCCAAGCTTCTCTCACGGCGCAATTCAAGATTACGATTTCACTAATTATCTAAGCTTGTTTAGATATTGAATAAACACTTCAGCTGTCATCTGTCGCTGTCATGTTATTCAAAAATGTCTACAGAATCGAGTGATGATGAAGACGCCATTCTTTATTATTATTATCAACGAAGGCGGTTTAAAAATAAGATCGTGGGTTATCCACTATAATCCACGATCATTTCAATACGATACCTGCAAATTGTATTATAGACCCAGACACAATACCACCTTCACGAAATCTTCAAATAACTACGCATTCTTCAGAGATTAACCTAAGAAATTATTTAACCATTTTCTTTATACAATCACAAGCAGCAGTTTAAAATAGTTTCTTGCTTGGACACATCGCAAATTTTTCGAAAACAGATAGATAGCTCGTGTGGCGCAACTGGAAACTGAATCGCGCCGGCGACTAGGATGGCGAGTTGCGAGAGACTGGTTTCTTCGTCGGCGTTGAAAACTGGTCTCTGATAAGTTTGATAAATTGCACAGTGTGAGAACCGTCGTTGCCAAGTGACTTGAGTTGCCAACTGTTTTTTTTTCAGTCGCCACATGAGCGGATGGCCTAATTTTAATTACATAAAATATTTCAGATTTATAATTAAGTTGGTAGATATTAAATTTATGTACCTATTTACTAATCTTATGATTTTGGAGAAAATTCTACTTTTTATTGATTAAACAAGAAAAAATTAAAACACTTTTTTTGGACGCGTGGATATATTTAAGAGGAAACCGGGTGACATTTTTTCCATACAAACGTATTCCCCATTTTCCTCTCTGGGTTTTGACACTACTACAAATGTTTTTTTTTTCGTAACATTTGTAGATATCGACTACTAGCTAGGTAGTGTCAGTACGTTTTGCTTTTTTGATAATTTACCTCTTAGGAGTTGGGACACTCCAAAATAAATTAAAATTGCCTGATTTGAACGCCATCAACAGACATTAAATATGCAACTAGACAATGTATTTTTTTTAAAAGCCAAACGTACTGACAGAGTATTTTCTTCTTTTAGAGTTAGTAAAAAAAATCTTAAAAATCAGTCCATTTTTGGGTGAGAAAAATGGGTAATACAAAATCTCGATTTAGATGTTTTTATTTACGTATTATCAGCCTCGGGTGCAGTTGTTTCTTCCGCTCAGTATTCGGGATGTAAGAGCAAAAGTGACACAACAGTTTTGTAAAATACCTATTGTTTAAATTTCTCGGCGATCGCGTTTAGTCTTTTTTTATGTCAATACCTCACAGGAGTCCCAGCTGCTCCCGTCTGGAGCCAGTGAGACTTTGGCATCCCCAATTGGGATATGTTGTGAGACTGCAGGTAGTGGGGAAGGGAAGGAAATGGGGACGGTAGGGCGAGGAAGGTAGGGAAATACCTGGCTTATCAGATCTGGTCACCAAATACGGATAAAATTATTTCAAGCAACGTTTCAATTCTGAACGGTGGTCTTACACCCTTACTTTCTATTATTTAAATGTTAAATATATATAATCAATCGAATAAAATTCATTTGCCCACGCCGGGATTCGATCCCGCGACTTTCAGTTTTTGAGTCAAGAGACTTACCCCTCAACTACGCTCACAGAGCTACTAGTTTAGAACGGTTTATAGGTAGGTAGTTGGTTTATTGGAGCAATTCTGATAATAACTACCTGCATAATACGAGTACATCATTTTGAGTAAGTATTTTTTATTTATTTTTTTTATAATTGTACAACAGATTTTTAATCCAATTACTGTAAAATTTTCTCATTTTGACAGTCTTAAACCTAGGAAGATGATTATTATACAAACAAATCTTAAGGCTATCTAAAGAAGAGTTATATATATCTAGTGTTTCCGATATTTCGTTCAACAGCACCATTCCTCTTGTCATGCTATGCTGTGCTAGAACATCTGTTCTGCCATATGGTATTTTGAACAAGTCGTGTCGACGACTACAATCGTATAAGCCATAACATTCCAAGAGGAATGGGCTGTCAATACGATTATGGATTATGTTAAAACTAAGAATTGCAAGATTTGCATAACGTCTAGTTTCCAAGCTAAATCTATTTGTTGCCTCAAGTAAATTCCATATGGTGCATGAATCTCGGGTACGTTCCATTCATCCGCATATAGACATACCTAAGGAACTTTTTCTGAATTTGTTCTAGCATATTAATATATTTAGCTTGGTGCGGAGTCCACACACCACTAGCATACTCCAGCTTACTTCTTATGACTCCATCGAACATGGCTATCATTGCATCTGGGTCATCAAATTGCTTACATATTCTGATGATGAAACCCAGGAGTTTGTAGCACGCTGGAGTGAGCCGTGATATACGATCCGAGAATGTCAGTTTGGGATCAAAGACGATACCGAGATCTTTAAAACTATTGACTCGGCATAATGTTTTCCCTTTAATGTTGTATTCAAAAACTATGGGCTTCTGGGAGCGGGTATATGTCATAGTTACACATTTTTTTTATATTAAATTCTAATTTGTTTTTTACTGACCATTCTGCAATAGCATCAAGGTCAGATTGCATTTTTAAGCAGTCATAGTAACAGATTATTTCCATCAAAAGTTTGAGGTCATCTGCAAAAAGAAGACATTTGCAATATTTTACACAAACCTGGATGTCATCTATAAGTATAAGGAACAGCAAAGGACCAAGGTTTGAACCTTGGGGAATACCTGATAACGCCGGTATTGTTTAGATTCATGTCCATTTATTATTACATATTGACTTCTGGCTTTTAAATAGGACGCGAAGAATATAAGTGTTTTTTGATCGAAACCAAGTTTGTACATTTTAAGTAATAAAATATCATGATCAACTCGATCAAAAGCCTTGGCAAAATCCATATACACTACATCTGTTTGGTGTCTCGAGTCCAGTCCGACGGCCACCAATCGCGAAAATGTTAACAAATTTGAAACCGTGGATTTTCTTGGCATGAAACCGTGTTGGTTTTCTCCTAGAAATGGCATAATTTGGTGATGTAATTTCTTGTAAATAATCATTTCAAATATTTTTGGGATAGTTGACAGTACAGCTATGTTGTTATTGTTGTTATAGTGCTAATAATAGGTTTAAATTGGCAAATGTGTGGAAGTGTGTGTTGCAGTAAAATGGGCCGGCCGACCTTGAACTTGGTTGGTTTGAGGGGCGCGGGGCGCGGGCGGGGCCAGTGGCTCACCTTGTTCGGTAAGCAGCTTCCCACAGGCAACATTGACTTTCTATTGCTCAATATCCTGCAGCAATAAGTGCCACAATCGTTAGCCAATACTATATTCCACTTATTGCTTTATTTAAATTAACCCAACGATGATAATAACTATTGTAATCGGTAAATTGAATAATATTTGGTTACCAAAATCGATTAATTAATAAATGTGAGGATTATCGTTTTCTGGTATTAATACCAGAAAGCGATAATCCTCACATTTATGTTAGTTTGAGTGAGTTTAGTTCTCCTTTACACAGAATAATGGGAAAAAAGTTCTTCTAAGTGAGTAGATTATCACTTTTTGTTACCTTTTAGTAACTTGGTTAGTTAAACGTCAGACCGTTTCTCCGGAGGGGTAGGCAGAGTGAATAAATCGTCACACAAGCCTGTATTGATTGACGCATGCTCCTTGCTTCATTCACGTTCATGACGATGATCGTCTCATACATAATCTTGTTTGATTATTAAAAAATGGTTATTACTTCATTGATATGGCACAAATTAAAATGACTACCCAGTATTGATTTGTTAGTAAGTTCGGGTACCTAACCTTTTAACAAGTTTGTATTTATAATGTACCTGCTGTCTTGTTGTTATTGGACAGGATTCGTTAATGGCAGGACGACCAAGGCAACTTTGTCTCAAACCAGTATTGTAATAAACAAATAATAAAACTACATTTATTACCAAGTTATACGTTTTGGAGAAGCATGAGATAAGAGGTCATTTTAAATAGTTATTAAGTGGGTCATTTTTGAAATTGTACATTATTTTCTATGTCATCTTTGGGGATGATGTGCGGAGGGTATTTTTGAGGAAAGGAGGGGACCTTTGATGAGAGGGAGGAAACACAGGAGCCGGCAAATCGTTCCACAGCCGAGCTGTGCTTAGCGGCCAGACATTCAGCGAATCAAAGGTCGAATCCTACGAAATCCAAAAAAAAAATTAAGTATTTTTGTAAAATCATTATCCAATCTTCAAACCACTCCAGCACAAATACTAATAAGATGACCAAATGTATAGGAAAAGGTGCACTGGAATTCGGCGACAAAAATATTTAAAAAATCGTCCTTCACATTGATAAAAGAAGTGCTTCCTAGTCTCTCCACTCTTGTCTACTTTGGTTTTCTGAAGGTCTCACTTCTATGTCGTGGGAATCGCATACTTTCATTTTGTTTGTTTGTTTGGGAGACCAACAGTTTACATTAAAAACAGAGCATAATAGTTTCTGAGTCACATTAATTGTACCATTTACAGGTTTCCACACGGGAATTATATAGGTACTATAAGTAAAGTGATTTGAGAGATGATAATAAAAACAGAGCATAATAGTATCTGAGTCACATTAATTGTACCATTTACAGGTTTCCACGCGGGAATTATATAGGTACTAGGTATAAGTAAAGTGATTTGAGAGATGATAATAAAAACAGAGCATAATAGTATATTGTACCATTTACAGGTTTCCACGCGGGAATTATATGTATAGGTACTAGGTATAAGTAAAGTTATGTAATACCAAGTAATGTAGGTTACCCACCTTTGTCATCCGACAGCCTCCCAGAGCATAAAGAACTTCCATCTCAGGATGGTGGAAATAGGGATCAGAGATCATGCATATAAATAAATGAAAGTATTTTCTAGTGAAATGTAAAAAAAACGGCTTTATTGCACTTTGCAAATGACATCAAGAAATGTAAAAAAAAGAAACACAAATACCTTTGGCATCTATCAGATTTGGAGAGAGAGAGTTATGTTAAAATTACGGTTGGTTATCAGAAGCGCGTACGTCTCGTCGTCGTGACTCTCTTCCAGTCGTGTAGAGCAATCCTCAACAGCGATCGTCAACAGCAAACCCCAAAACGCCGTTCCACACGTCATGGGGCGTTTGGTTAAAGGGAGTCCTCCCAACACAAAAAGCTCGGTTGAGCCTCCATCCATCAGGCGGCATGGGGAATCTCACCGGCCCAAAGGTACAACAAAGGCTAGGAGCCGCTTCATCAGTAAAGGGAATTCACCCAACAAAAAGAGCACGGAAGGTCCTCACCCATCAAGCGGCATGAAGGAACCTCATCGGCCAAAGGATTCACCAGGCAAGAATCCTAGCGGGCAGTTGATCACCCGTTGAATTTGGTGTCAAAAACATCAGCACGCGGACAACATTATCTCGCGGCATCCGGCGAGGGATTCAACAAAATAAATCGGCTACAGGGCCATTAGAGTTGTCACACACTCACGTGACGTGTATAAACGAACTTTTTAGGCTACATCGCCTTTGTAACACCCACCATAATCCCAATCGCCCCGAAAATCTCCTCCCGCACACAAAATCTACGTTATGTCCCCCGCCATCTTTCCCCCGAACGCCCGTTTCCGGTGTCGTTGCAGTTTCGCCAACCAACAAAGTTAAATAAAAAATAAAAAATTAATAGACAATAAACAGTACCTGCTTTAAGCAGTACCTACTCGCGAAATAGATATGTTACATTTCCCCGCAACCCCCGAAAATTTTACGCCGCGAAGTGAAGTAAAATTATTAGGACACCGCCCAATACGACTCTCTCTTTCCACATCTGTTAAAGAAAAATAACACAACATAGTATCAGAAAACATAAACGTAAAACATATTAAAGTAGCAAACCCATTCACAGAATGGTGTACAAAAAAAAAACATAGAAAATGAGGTAATACCTCCACTTTTACAAGCTCGCTTGTAAGATTACCAACACGTTACTCACATGACGAGAGACAATCTCTCAAGAAAACACTAGTGAGTATGGAGAATTCAAGCTCCCACTTTCATTTATAGAAAAAAGCAACACTTAGTTATTATTAACATAAAAAAATAACTCTCTCTCTCTATCCTTATATTCTAATCAAAAGTGATATTTGAAAAAAGTTACGTCACAGATATTATACTCAACGCGTCTTAAATTATCAACTAAAACTAGACCAAGGTATAAACAAATATACAGAATTAACTCATTCAATTTTTATAAAAAACTGTCAATTACAAAGTGGTCAGAGTAGGGTTTATATGTAAAGACATACCTATCTGTCAAAAAAAATCAGATCAAGTATAATACAATTATTACTTGTCCATCGTATAACAAGTTTTATAAAAAACTGTCAATTACAAAGTGGTCAGAGTAGGGTTTATATGTAAAGACATACCTATCTGTCAAACAGTTTAGATCAGGTTTTACAATACCGAGGCACTACCTATCTATAAAAGAGGTTAGATTAGGGTTTACATATTTCTATTACCTATCCATCAAAATTATGAAAAAATTCATTAGGAACACAGAAGCAAAACAGGATCTAGAATGTTAGGCTTAGAGCTTAGGGATTAAAATTAAACAAAACACCTAGCTATTAAAAAAGTGAACCTCAAAAGGTACTCTTGATTTTATACAAAAATACAAGATGTAACTATTATAAACCATCCTCAGAGGACGTTGCTTGTGCAAGAAAAGACTGAAGATAAACTCAGGTGGCATTTCTTCAAAAAATAACACTTAATACATCAAGTAAGTGAAAAGTCATAAATTTCTTGAACAAACAATGATATTTTGGTGATCGAATATACTTATTAGATAATCGACACTAGATAAGGTGTGATCGAACAATATCCAAATGAACGACACTAGTGGACAAAATTAGCAGTACAACACTGGTTTAAGCAGTGAGAGACCTATATATGTAAATGCTTAATGTTAACTTAGAACTAAAAGACAAAACACACTTTCCTGTATTAGAGGTAAGGTGATAAACTTCAAATATGAGTTACTTTAATGGGTAGGTATGCCAGAGCAGTACCACCTTTGTTTGTGACAAGAAAAAAAAAATTCTTAACAAATATTCTTAACAAACTTAACTAACTGACTTTAAGGAAAGTTATACCAGATTTAATCTATTTAACATAGCTATGGTATATTTAAGAAAAACTTTACTTAATCACTAATTGTTGAAATTTTAACAATCTGTACATAAGAAAGTCGCTCAAATCTCTCATAAACAGAAGTTTTGAATCATTCTTTCCAAGTGCTTGGAAAGTCATTATTCGGGAGAAAATTCCAACGAACTTGAAAAGAAGGATTCAGACTTAAACGCTAAAACAGTACAACATAACCTATTGTTTTACGAACGCATCAGTGTGTAAGTATAATTGTAGCCTATAAGGAAGGCGAAACAACTCATTTCATACAAAAAAATTATTTAGAGTTTAAATAAAAAAATCTCGTCAAAGACTAAGTCAATTACAAAATATGACTTAGACAAAATATTGGGCGCCACTGATCACACGGATCAGAGGAAACGACATTCATTGTAAACGACGTCTCCTATAGAAAAAATTCCGAAGAATTTAAAGAAAAAAAATTAAATTGAGGAAGCAAGATTGAGGAAATTTCGTGAAAATTCTAGACAAAACCTCTTGAGGGTACCAAACCTCAAAAGCAAGTGACCAGAAAAACCACTGACGAAACAAATGGAACAGCATGTAGGGTTGGTAGTCCCGCATGCAATCACGTTGGTTTCATCTATATATAAAGAGTAAGAAATATTTAATCCATGCGAACAATATCCTTTACATGAAAATTTCCTACAATTTTACCGTTCATATCAGCTAGAGTATAGACCAAATTAGAGACTTTACCTTTAATAACATTGCGAACGAATCTAGGGGCCAATTTGTGAGAGAAATAATTCGGTCCACTGGATTGAACGAAATTCTTCCTCCAAACGACATCGCCTACTTCATAATTAACCGTCTTACGGCGTAAATTGTAGTGTTGGGCATTTTTCTTAAAAGCTTGTAACAAAGCATTTGAAACTTGTTCATAAATTGGAACTAAGTCTTCCAACTTCTTAGCAAATTCGTCCCTAGATTGCTGCAACGTAATGTCTACGACACCAGAAGATAAGTTATTTTTATGAAAGTTTCCGTCAATAATTTGTTCCCTACCATGCATGAGGAAGAAGGGGGTGAAGCCGGTTGCAAAATTAACCGTGTTATTGAGAGCTGATTGAATTTGAGGCAGAAATCTGGACCAATTACGCTGGTCAGATTCGGTTAAAATAGACAAAGCAGTTCCAATGGTTTGGTTATAGCGTTCGACCACGTTATTTTGGGGAGTATAAAAAGCATTATAAAAAGGCGGAGGTACGTTATACTCTGCTAACAATTGTTTAAAGTCTTTTGAAATAAATTGTTTTCCGTTGTCGCAGACGCACGTTTGCGGTACCCCGTGTACAAGGAATATGTATTGTTCAATGTTTTTAACAATGCTTTTAGTAGTTGCATTTCTAAGCGGAAAAATCCAGGTATATTTAGAAAATACATCAACGACTGTTAGAATATACATAAATCCTGCATAGCTACGCGGAAGAGGACCGACAAGGTCAATAGACAGCATTTGCATAGGTCTTGTGACTATTTTCGGGTTCGTAGAAATGCCTGCCGGCGCAGCAGTGTTAATTTTATGTGCCTTACACGTTTTACATCTATTGACAAAATTTTTGACGTCATTATACATCCCTGGCCAAAAATAATGAAGTTGAACCTTCTTATATGTTCTAAAAACTCCTGGATGACAAGAAATAACAGACTCATGTTCTTTAGATAGAACAGCGTTACGGTCCTCAAAAGGAACAACAAGCTTCCAAGCTGTGTCCTCCTGCAGAGCGAAACGAGATTTAGTGTGACGAAATAATTTATTTTCCTTAATTTGAAAATTATTAAAACGTTGTGGATTTGATTTACAATTAGAAAATAAGGTATTATACCAAGTATCTGTACTCGTGGGAACGGAATCAATGGCCGAAATTAAAGAAACGTCTTTACGTGAGAGAACGTCCGGAACCGTATTTAATTTACCTTTCCTATGTATAACATCAAAAGAGTACTGTGACAGCCGAGTAGACCAGCGAGCAAGCCGACCTGTTGGATTAGATAATGAGACTAACCATTGTAGACTAGAATGGTCCGTTACCACAGTGAAGTGAGCACCTTCTATGTAGGGCCTAAAATGGTTGACTGAATCTAACACCGCTAGGAGTTCGCGCTCCGTCACGCCGTAGTTTCGTTCATGCACATTAAGACACCTAGAGAAATAAGATACAGGGTGCTCCTCTCCTTCAAAAATTTGTGTAAGTACACCTCCGATCCCAACGTTGCTCGCGTCACAGTGAATCGTGAAAGGAAGCGAAAAATCCGGACAATTAATAACAGGGGCAGAAGTCAACGCCTTCTTTAATTTCTTAAAAGACAACTCCGCTTCAGGAGACCAAGAGAAATTACTAATTCCCTTCCTTGAACCAGTGAGTTTTGTTAAGGGAGCAGCAATGGTTGAAAAATCCTTTATAAAACGCCTATAATACCCGCACAGGCCAATGAAAGCTTTTACCTGTTTAGAATTCTTTGGAATGGGGTAAGTACGAATGCATTCCAACTTAACTGGGTCTGTGCGAAGTCCTTTTGCATCCACAACGTAACCGAGATACTTCAATTCATCCTTGCAAAACTCGCACTTTTTCAAATTGACAGTTAAGCCTGCTTCTTTCAGACGCAAGAAAACCCTATTTAATTGCTCTAAATGTGAATCGATATCTTCTGAAATTATAATTAGGTCATCCAAATAGCAAAAAACGTTTTCGTCGAACTCTGGACCAAAAAGTGCATCAACCAGACGCTGAAGTTCACTAGGAGCGTTTTTTAACCCAAACGGCATCCTAACGAATTCAAACAAGCCATGTCCAGGTACTACAAAAGCCGTTTTGCAGCAGGAATCCTTATGTAAAGGGATTTGCCAGAAACTTTTCGATAAGTCAATAGAAGATATGAAGCGTGCACCACGTAGCTTGTCTAAAATACGCGAAATATACGGCAAGGGGTAGGAATCTCTTGTCGTGACGCTGTTAAGCTTCCTGGAGTCTAAGCAGAACCTTGCAGAACCATCCTTTTTAGGCACAATCAAAACCGGGTTCGACCAAGCCGAACGCGAACGTCGAACAACACCTAAGTCAAGCATTTCTTTAAGTTGAGCTTCAAGTTGTTTTTGACGTGTTTGAGACAACGGGTAATATCGTTGCTTAATGGGATCTCCCGTCGTATTAATTTTGTGCTGAACTAAATGAGTACGACCCAATCCACATTTTTCAAAAGAAATTGACTTAAATTTATCTATTACCTTATTAAGCCTACGATTGTCTTGGGGGGACAGTAAGGAAGCTGACGTGATCTTGCGAATTTCACCTATAGTATTCTCAACATCACATCTACTGTTGGCCTCTGGAAACAATTGAGGAGCGATGTCAAATTGTTTCCAAAAGTCGACTCCCAAAACAATCACAGGTGAAAGAGACGGAATAATAAAAAAGGTAATATATTTCTTAATATTATTATAAGTAACTAGTACTCGCATAGTACCAATTACATCCTGACGTACCCCATCAGCGGTGGTAACGTAAGATTCTAATTTATCTAAACTAAAGCCTAGACTAATAAAGAAGTTATAAAGAGAACCGCCAAAACAACTGACCGTCGCACCACTGTCCAAGAGACCCGAAAAGACAAGATTTTGAATAGAAATATTCGCATGGGGTCTGATGTCTTGTCCAGAACTAGCCATCGGCATGCATGCGTCCATGTCACGCCTGAAGAACCGGTTACTGGAGCTATCAACTACGGGTGATGATGATCTCCCGGCATCCTTGCTAGCAGGACGCAGAGGATCACACTCTAGTTTTTTGGATTTGTGCGAGCGGGGTCATCTCGGCGTTTGTCAGAATTCTTCTGAGAATCAAACTTCCATTTTCTACAAAAAGGTTTTGTATGACCTTGCGCCTTACAATAAAAACAATTTAAAGTTTTTCTACTATTCGAAGAAGAAGAATGTGTAGGAGAAGAGGATGATGCTTGAGGAGAAGTAAAATGCGGTAAGGGTTTATCTACGGAGTGCTTTTCAAATCTCCTACACACATTTACCAAAGAAGATAATTCCTTTTCTGCAAAATATGCGATGGCCAATGCGTATTTAGGTAACAGACTATCAGAAACTAGGTCTACTAACTGTTCCTCCGTAAGTTGAACGTCTAATCTGAGATTAGCTAATTTAACTTCATCAACGTAATCCACAACACTTTGGTTAAATTTCTGTTTCATCGCGAATAAAGCTTTTAGGGCCTCTGTTTGATTAATACAACGTTCAAAACGTGCAATGAGGAGATTTCTCAACTCAGGCCAAGATAATGAATCTTTATAAATAGTCCTATACCAAGAGAGAGCTTTCCCCTCCAAAAGATCTGCAAAGGACGTCACAACCGATGACAGTTCTATATGACGGCATCTAGATAATTCCTCCACACGTTGTATAAAATCCCTAACATCAGAAGAACCAGAAAATTTAATACCCCAAGAATGTACGGACGTATTTGTATTTATCGATTGATAATAATTATTGACTATGTTTGTAGTCTGACTCGCATTATCACTATTGCCTTCATTTTGTTGTGGAGAATCACTACTTGATTGTTTTAAACTTTTATTATATATGCGAGCCTGTTCCCGCATAGCTGATAACGTAGGCTCTGGAGTGATATTTAATTCAGATAACATCTGTATCATCTCCTCCTTAGTTGCACCGTTAATATTAGTAATCGCCATTTTGTTTTGTTTTTTTTTTTTGTTTAATTTTAAATTTGGGAAAAAATAATTAAATAATTATTGAATTTAAAAAAAAAAAAAAATATAATGTACTTTATAGTTTGAAATACCGGACACCCTGTAAAGCAAATTATCTTTCATTATAAAAAAATTATTAGAAAAAAAAAATCAAAATTATTTTCCAAAAAAAAAAAAATTTTTTATGTATGTAGCTCACCGGACATTTTATAATGTATGTAGCTCACCGGACACCGTGTAAAGCCAATGGATCACCGGAACTAAAATTCCCTCAAAACAAAGCAAGTTTTTCCGCGAAAAATTATAAAAAGAATCCACATCGTCTTCCCTTGTAAATTCTTAATAGTATATCCAATTAATGTACAAAACCCTTTCACAATATAACGTATCTTCTTATTTGCGAAAACAAAACACAACAATTGTTATGATGTTTTGACAACTGACACTTAAATCCAGTATTGCCAGAAAAGAGAATATTTTTCGCTGAAAATTATTCAAGCTGTCACTGGTACCAATGTACATTAAATTGCGAGAAACAATATATTAACACGCACATTTTTTTATATATGGCAATAGATATAACTAAACGTCAAACTTTGGTAATCAACAAGTTCAAATGCATAATTGCAAATAACTAACTTACTACCCACACACTGATGAGTTGTAAAATGACATCGTAAAAAGCAGACAAATTATATAACATTAAATAAGACTATTCTTATAGATATATGCATGATCTATAAATACCCTTCCGAACACCTGTTTAATATATTTAAAAAACTCTTTCGTTGGGCGCAAATGTAATAACAAATAATGTAGGTTACCCACCTTTGTCATCCGACAGCCTCCCAGAGCATAAAGAACTTCCATCTCAGGATGGTGGAAATAGGGATCAGAGATCATGCATATAAATAAATGAAAGTATTTTCTAGTGAAATGTAAAAAAAACGGCTTTATTGCACTTTGCAAATGACATCAAGAAATGTAAAAAAAAGAAACACAAATACCTTTGGCATCTATCAGATTTGGAGAGAGAGAGTTATGTTAAAATTACGGTTGGTTATCAGAAGCGCGTACGTCTCGTCGTCGTGACTCTCTTCCAGTCGTGTAGAGCAATCCTCAACAGCGATCGTCAACAGCAAACCCCAAAACGCCGTTCCACACGTCATGGGGCGTTTGGTTAAAGGGAGTCCTCCCAACACAAAAAGCTCGGTTGAGCCTCCATCCATCAGGCGGCATGGGGAATCTCACCGGCCCAAAGGTACAACAAAGGCTAGGAGCCGCTTCATCAGTAAAGGGAATTCACCCAACAAAAAGAGCACGGAAGGTCCTCACCCATCAAGCGGCATGAAGGAACCTCATCGGCCAAAGGATTCACCAGGCAAGAATCCTAGCGGGCAGTTGATCACCCGTTGAATTTGGTGTCAAAAACATCAGCACGCGGACAACATTATCTCGCGGCATCCGGCGAGGGATTCAACAAAATAAATCGGCTACAGGGCCATTAGAGTTGTCACACACTCACGTGACGTGTATAAACGAACTTTTTAGGCTACATCGCCTTTGTAACACCCACCATAATCCCAATCGCCCCGAAAATCTCCTCCCGCACACAAAATCTACGTTATGTCCCCCGCCATCTTTCCCCCGAACGCCCGTTTCCGGTGTCGTTGCAGTTTCGCCAACCAACAAAGTTAAATAAAAAATAAAAAATTAATAGACAATAAACAGTACCTGCTTTAAGCAGTACGAGATGATAATTAAAAATGACATTACAAGAAAGTAGTTTTTTAGGTGGCTGTAAGGAAGGGGTAGGATGGAGGAGGTCGGTTTAGTTGAGGTTCATTCATAAGGTGTTGTTGCATTAGATGAGTATCTATAGTTATAGACGTTATAGTTAAGAATCGAGAGATCGCCTTTATGAGGTGGTTGTTGCATTAGATGAGTATCTATAGTTATTGTTAAGTATCGAGAGATCGCCTTTATGAGGTGGTTGTTGCATTAGATGAGTATCTATAGTTATTGTTAAGTATCGAGAGATCGCCTTTATGAGGTGATTGTTGCATTAGATGAGTATCTATAGTTATAGACGTTATAGTTAAGAATCGAGAGATCGCCTTTATGAGGTGGTTGTTGCATTAGATGAGTATCTATAGTTATTGTTAAGTATCGAGAGATCGCCTTTATGAGGTGGTTGTTGCATTAGATGAGTATCTATAGTTATAGTTAAGTATCGAGAGATCGCCTTTATGAGGTGATTGTTGCATTAGATGAGTATCTATAGTTATAGTTAAGTATCGAGAGATCGCCTTTATGAGGTGATTGTTGCATTAGATGAGTATCTGTAGTTATTGTTAAGTATCGAGAGGTCGCCATATTCAATTCAATTTATTCGTTTTTAAAAAAAAACAGATTAAGTAATAAGATTCTAACAGATTTAAGCAATTTATACATCTGTGAAGCACAATCATACTAACAGCAACAAAGCTTGTCGTCTGAATTGTGCTTCATTGTTAAACATATCGATATTCGAAGTGATTCTATTTAACAACAAGACAGCTCTCCCGACTGGCATAACCATTGGCAAGTTAGTTCTGCAAGTCGGGATATAAAACAGTCTATGCTGTCGGTGACGGAGATAACCATTGGGAACATAGAAACTAATGCTCTCCATGATAGCCGAGTTTTTTTAACCTTCCACGAATCAGTCTGAAGAAATGTGTTACAATGAGCACATCCCTTCTGACCCGTAGAAGGTTCACACCAAGCATGCACAAGAGAAAGTGGGTAGGATAGAGCCACGGGTAGTAGTCATACTCCCTCAGGTAAAGAAATTTCTTCTGAACCCTCTCCAACATGAAGGAATACTTCACTTGGTGTGCGCTCCAAACCACCGACCCACTCTCAAGCCTACTCCTAACCAAAGCATTGTTTATGATTTTAAGTAGTGTGGTGCGTAGTTGTATTGAAAGTGTGTGATGCACGATAAATGAAGGAGTTCTGCTTAGAATTAGTGTTGCACCTAGGGCTGCCACCTCTCCGGGTTCGACCCGGAGTCTCCGGGTTTGCATGGTGCATGTCCGGGCTCCGGGTTTAACATCGATATCTCCGGGTCAAAAGGTCCGGGTGAAGGTGTATGCGGAATTTTCGAAAAGTGCAAAACGCACGAGAGAATTACAAACATTTTTTGAGGAGTTCGAAATTGAATACACAAAAGTTTTACGACATGGGCCAACTAGATGATTAAGTTTGGGGAGAGCTGTTGACCGATTGATATTGTCGTGGCCTGCTGTAACAGCATATTTTAAAAGTCGTGGTGAAGCAGCATGGAAGTGAAGCGGCGAATGCGAATCCAATGACGCTAGAAGTTTATCTACAAGGATCACACTACAGGAATGTTATTTATATTTCATTCATCATTACATGAATATGCTGAAAGAAGCCATACTATTGCTAGAAAAAAAATCCGTGACAGCTGCTGAGTTGCATCCAATTATGAGAAACATAAAAGATAAGGTTGAAAGCCGACTGCATGATGAATTTTACGGTGCCAAAATAATGAGAAACATAAAGTTTTTGAGGCCTCCTGATCAGGATCAATTAAAAAAAGAAGCCAATGAGGTTTACAGGAGAACTCTTGAATACATACAGAAATATTACGATTTCGAGGATTCTGTATTCAAAATATTTTCCAAATTCGATCAACAAGTTTTCCAAATTCGACAAGTGAAGTAAGTTACGAAGATACTGTGGAAGCTGTCGAATCACTTGGTTTGAAAAATGTCGACGTATTATTTGACGTCGAAGTATTTCCTCAGTTCGTACAATCTAGTGATTCAACATTACCTGTTGATTTACGATGGGTTCAGTTATTCAAACTCACCTCAACCTTCACCGAACTGCCAAAAATAATTGGAAATTTTTTTTAAATCCCTATAAGCAACGCGTTGAACGCGTCTTTTCTTTAATGGGAAATTTGTGTACAGACGAGCGAAACTGCTTGTCAGTGGACATGGTGAAGGCAGAGTTAATTGTGAAGATTAATTACCATTTGAATTGGCAAGAATTTTTGAAGTTTTTGAAGAAACCTGAGCAAGAAAAAATGCTTAAACAATCCCTTCAAAATGAAAAATATAGTTTTAAGTGTCAAGCTGGTCTAGCAGACTAGCACTAGCTAGGTCATTTATATTTTAAAAAAAACATTACAAATGTTAATTTACCATGACATTTTGCCTTAATTAAATAATTCATACTAGTTAAATTAAAGTATCATAGTTTTTTCTTCTAACACAGCAAACTTATATTGTGGCACCATTTTAATCAAATTAAAATACTTAGTTTTTACCACTTTTATTGTTTATAAAAACATTGTCTATATCTATTATTTTTCCATTGATACCATTGTCTGTCTATTTTCAAAATTAGTAGGTATTAATAAAACCCTGAAGAAGTGAGCGTAGCTTACGAAACTTGTCGGTTTTTATAAACAATAAAAGTGGTAGGTAAAAACTAAGTATTTTATTTTATTAATTTGAAAATAAGTTTTATTTTAATAAAAAAAACTATATTTCTAAAATCTCCGGGTCTACTGTTTTTGAAAGGTGGCAGCCCTAGTTGCACCGATGGCGATGGAGGCTAAGAATTATGCCTGATCTGGTTCGTCTGTTGTGAACTCGTAGCTGGATTCGTTGTAAGAGTTCTGGGAAATCTGCGATGGAGCTGGACATTTTTTATAGAAAGAGAGCAGCAAAACATCAACAGAGCTTCTTCGATCTTCCAATGATAGTATATTGAAGAACACGGGTGAATAATGGTAATATAAGTGGGAACGATTTTACAAGTACAAGAAAATAGCAGGTCACGGTGTTGACCCTGAACTAGACGTATTGGATTGATGCGAACTACATACTGTGACAACACAAAGACAATAAAATTCATATTTACGTAGCAGTGGCGGTCCGTGAGTCTTCAGTGAGCTAGAGCGCTAAGGTTTAAAAATATGACGTTGTTGTAGCTGAATTTATTTTTTTTTTCAAAATTTCAACTTTTTGTATGAAGATCTTCAAGATTCTTTCAGTCAAGGGATGTGCCGCATCCACATTTCAGTACAGCTTCATACAAAAGTTGAAATTTTGAAAAAAATACGGGTGTGGAATTGGAAACCCGGATTTGAAAAACTCGGCTCGACTTTCCAAATCCGGGCGGCTACTTACAGCCGCCGCACGTGCTCATACTCGCATTGGCCGTCACGAGCCGCGTGCGAGTGGCAGTATTTAAAACCTGTGGCGCAGTTCCAAACTCCGCATTTGCTCTCACGTGTAGACGCAGACACGTACATGCACGTGTACGCGCGTGTCGGCTAAATGACTGAGACATTGTTTTTGAGTGGCAGTGGCGCGAGTGTTTACAAAATGAAGGAACTCAGTGAAGTTGTTCGAAACGAAAAATGTTTATACGACGTAAAACACCCAGATTATATGAATACTTTTTTAATTTTTCTTTAGTACTAATTCGTTCATGGATCTTTGATCTTGTAAATCTGAAGCAATCTTCGAAGGTACTTCTTTAAACCCCCCATACACAAGCCCTGCTTATTTATGGGGGTACATCAAATACATATATTGTGTAATTAATTATTGTATAAAATTTATTGTAATTTATGTATCTTTTTGTTAATAAAAATAAAAATAAATGGTTCCTAGTCATTCTTAAAAAAATTTTAAATTTTTGGTCTGAAAACTCAAAAGTTAATTTGAATTCTCCATGTGTTTTCCTTTTGGACATGTAAGAGCTCTTCCATATTTTTTTCCGGTCGTTTTCCTCATTAACAATAATCTATTTAAAAACTGACTGATGTACGACTCGTGAAAGCAAATGCGGACACACACGTGTCATGTCTACCAATGTCAATGCGACATTGGCGCAGTGTCGTGAACGAGTGCGAGTGTGGGCAGTGGGCATGTGCGGCGGCCGTTACTGGGCTAATATTATGACGCGCTTTCGTTCCTTCTGCGGGTTGAAGAATTATAAAAACTGACTGATGTACGACTCGTGAAAGCAAATGCGGACACACACGTGTCATGTCTACCAATGTCAATGCGACATTGGCGCAGTGTCGTGAACGAGTGCGAGTGTGGGCAGTGGGCATGTGCGGCGGCCGTTACTGGGCTAATATTATGACGCGCTTTCGTTCCTTCTGCGGGTTGAAGAATTATAAAAACTGACTGATGTACGACTCGTGAAAGCAAATGCGGACACACACGTGTCATGTCTACCAATGTCAATGCGACATTAGCGCAGTGTCGTGAACGAGTGCGAGTGTGGGCAGTGGGCATGTGCGGCGGCCGTTACTGGGCTAATATTATGACGCGCTTTCGTTCCTTCTGCGGGTTGAAGAATTATAAAAACTGACTGATGTACGACTCGTGAAAGCAAATGCGGACACACACGTGTCATGTCTACCAATGTCAATGCGACATTGGCGCAGTGTCGTGAACGAGTGCGAGTGTGGGCAGTGGGCATGTGCGGCGGCCGTTACTGGGCTAATATTATGACGCGCTTTCGTTCCTTCTGCGGGTTGAAGAATTATAAAAACTGACTGATGTACGACTCGTGAAAGCAAATGCGGACACACACGTGTCATGTCTACCAATGTCAATGCGACATTGGCGCAGTGTCGTGAACGAGTGCGAGTGTGGGCAGTGGGCATGTGCGGCGGCCGTTACTGGGCTAATATTATGACGCGCTTTCGTTCCTTCTGCGGGTTGAAGAATTATAAAAACTGACTGATGTACGACTCGTGAAAGCAAATGCGGACACACACGTGTCATGTCTACCAATGTCAATGCGACATTGGCGCAGTGTCGTGAACGAGTGCGAGTGTGGGCAGTGGGCATGTGCGGCGGCCGTTACTGGGCTAATATTATGACGCGCTTTCGTTCCTTCTGCGGGTTGAAGAATTATAAAAACTGACTGATGTACGACTCGTGAAAGCAAATGCGGACACACACGTGTCATGTCTACCAATGTCAATGCGACATTGGCGCAGTGTCGTGAACGAGTGCGAGTGTGGGCAGTGGGCATGTGCGGCGGCCGTTACTGGGCTAATATTATGACGCGCTTTCGTTCCTTCTGCGGGTTGAAGAATTATAAAAACTGACTGATGTACGACTCGTGAAAGCAAATGCGGACACACACGTGTCATGTCTACCAATGTCAATGCGACATTGGCGCAGTGTCGTGAACGAGTGCGAGTGTGGGCAGTGGGCATGTGCGGCGGCCGTTACTGGGCTAATATTATGACGCGCTTTCGTTCCTTCTGCGGGTTGAAGAATTATAAAAACTGACTGATGTACGACTCGTGAAAGCAAATGCGGACACACACGTGTCATGTCTACCAATGTCAATGCGACATTGGCGCAGTGTCGTGAACGAGTGCGAGTGTGGGCAGTGGGCATGTGCGGCGGCCGTTACTGGGCTAATATTATGACGCGCTTTCGTTCCTTCTGCGGGTTGAAGAATTATAAAAACTGACTGATGTACGACTCGTGAAAGCAAATGCGGACACACACGTGTCATGTCTACCAATGTCAATGCGACATTGGCGCAGTGTCGTGAACGAGTGCGAGTGTGGGCAGTGGGCATGTGCGGCGGCCGTTACTGGGCTAATATTATGACGCGCTTTCGTTCCTTCTGCGGGTTGAAGAATTATAAAAACTGACTGATGTACGACTCGTGAAAGCAAATGCGGACACACACGTGTCATGTCTACCAATGTCAATGCGACATTGGCGCAGTGTCGTGAACGAGTGCGAGTGTGGGCAGTGGGCATGTGCGGCGGCCGTTACTGGGCTAATATTATGACGCGCTTTCGTTCCTTCTGCGGGTTGAAGAATTATAAAAACTGACTGATGTACGACTCGTGAAAGCAAATGCGGACACACACGTGTCATGTCTACCAATGTCAATGCGACATTGGCGCAGTGTCGTGAACGAGTGCGAGTGTGGGCAGTGGGCATGTGCGGCGGCCGTTACTGGGCTAATATTATGACGCGCTTTCGTTCCTTCTGCGGGTTGAAGAATTATAAAAACTGACTGATGTACGACTCGTGAAAGCAAATGCGGACACACACGTGTCATGTCTACCAATGTCAATGCGACATTGGCGCAGTGTCGTGAACGAGTGCGAGTGTGGGCAGTGGGCATGTGCGGCGGCCGTTACTGGGCTAATATTATGACGCGCTTTCGTTCCTTCTGCGGGTTGAAGAATTATAAAAACTGACTGATGTACGACTCGTGAAAGCAAATGCGGACACACACGTGTCATGTCTACCAATGTCAATGCGACATTGGCGCAGTGTCGTGAACGAGTGCGAGTGTGGGCAGTGGGCATGTGCGGCGGCCGTTACTGGGCTAATATTATGACGCGCTTTCGTTCCTTCTGCGGGTTGAAGAATTATAAAAACTGACTGATGTACGACTCGTGAAAGCAAATGCGGACACACACGTGTCATGTCTACCAATGTCAATGCGACATTGGCGCAGTGTCGTGAACGAGTGCGAGTGTGGGCAGTGGGCATGTGCGGCGGCCGTTACTGGGCTAATATTATGACGCGCTTTCGTTCCTTCTGCGGGTTGAAGAATTATAAAAACTGACTGATGTACGACTCGTGAAAGCAAATGCGGACACACACGTGTCATGTCTACCAATGTCAATGCGACATTGGCGCAGTGTCGTGAACGAGTGCGAGTGTGGGCAGTGGGCATGTGCGGCGGCCGTTACTGGGCTAATATTATGACGCGCTTTCGTTCCTTCTGCGGGTTGAAGAATTATAAAAACTGACTGATGTACGACTCGTGAAAGCAAATGCGGACACACACGTGTCATGTCTACCAATGTCAATGCGACATTGGCGCAGTGTCGTGAACGAGTGCGAGTGTGGGCAGTGGGCATGTGCGGCGGCCGTTACTGGGCTAATATTATGACGCGCTTTCGTTCCTTCTGCGGGTTGAAGAATTATAAAAACTGACTGATGTACGACTCGTGAAAGCAAATGCGGACACACACGTGTCATGTCTACCAATGTCAATGCGACATTGGCGCAGTGTCGTGAACGAGTGCGAGTGTGGGCAGTGGGCATGTGCGGCGGCCGTTACTGGGCTAATATTATGACGCGCTTTCGTTCCTTCTGCGGGTTGAAGAATTATAAAAACTGACTGATGTACGACTCGTGAAAGCAAATGCGGACACACACGTGTCATGTCTACCAATGTCAATGCGACATTGGCGCAGTGTCGTGAACGAGTGCGAGTGTGGGCAGTGGGCATGTGCGGCGGCCGTTACTGGGCTAATATTATGACGCGCTTTCGTTCCTTCTGCGGGTTGAAGAATTATAAAAACTGACTGATGTACGACTCGTGAAAGCAAATGCGGACACACACGTGTCATGTCTACCAATGTCAATGCGACATTGGCGCAGTGTCGTGAACGAGTGCGAGTGTGGGCAGTGGGCATGTGCGGCGGCCGTTACTGGGCTAATATTATGACGCGCTTTCGTTCCTTCTGCGGATTGAAGAATTATTAAATTTGCAGTTGGTTAACGCCTCTTTTAATTTCCTGAAATAGAACATCGCCAAAATTCACGTTTTTTTGCGAAGTTCTGGCATAAATATAATTTTTGCGAAGTTCTGGCATAAATATAATTTTTGCGAAGTTCTGGCATAAATATAATTTTTGCGAAGTTCTGGCATAAATATAATTTTTGCGAAGTTCTGGCATAAATATAATTTTTGCGAAGTTCTGGCATAAATATAATTTTTTGCGATTATTATAAAAAAAACAGATTTTGCCACATTATGCAATAAACCATATGTACAAAGGGGGTTTATAATAAGTAGGAAAATTTTGCGCTTGCAAGTGTTTTTTTTATAGACCTAATACTTAACTTTTTTCTAGACTTATTAAATGATCCACATTTTCTAAGGCCAAGATGTGTTCTGCTCGCAGTATTTAATTGAAGAATCTAGTATTTAAGATTTATTTATTTATTTATTCTTTTTTATATAAGCGATCAAATTCTTAAAACAAAAATTCATGATTTTGTATGATTATGCGTTACTTGTAGTGACCGACCGAAGGTTCGGTTTCGGCAAGTTTCGGCAAAAAATCTGCTTTCGGCATCAGTTTCGGCAGCAAATCTGCCGAAACCGAAACTTTTTTAGACATGTTAAAAATCTATTGTTTACTGTTATTTGGCTTATTTTTTATACTTATCCAGACAGTTAACGTGTGTTAAATTAAATAAATTAAAAACAATAATTGAAGTATGTGAAAAAATAATATATTTTTTATATTGCTTCTGTAAAACAATCAAAATTTAAAAAATAACTAAACATGTCAAGTACTTGTTAGAACTTCTCGTTCGGCTGACTTCGGGTGAGTTCGGGTGAGTTCGTGGCTCGTATGTCACCCACCATCATCAGGAAAATACTTAATTAATGAGGTCCTTCCTTTAAGTGTTGATTATTGACAAATGTTTGTTCCAACAAGTAGTTAACATGTTTGCTTTACAGAAGTAATATAAAAAGATATCTTTTTTTCACATACGTCAATTATTATTTTTTTATTTATTTAATTTAACACTTGTTACCTTACCTTTCTAAATAAATGTAAAAAATAAGACAAATAAGGGAACGTACCCATACTACGTGACCAACTTTTTGCAATTTTTAACCCCCCCCCCCCCGGTGACCAAAATCCTAAGCAACCCGCCGCTCATTTGTATGGAGCGTGACATTTTGAAGACCCCCCCCCCTAAACGTGTCACGTAGTATGGGTACGTTCCCTAACAGTAAACAATCGGTTTTTAATATGTCTAAAAAAATTCGGTTTCAATTTCGGTGGAAACTCCTGTTTCGGTCGGACCTTATATTTCAATATCTTTGGGTCGGACACTAATTTTTTCGCATGGCTGCATCTTAATATTGAGCCGTTTAGACCATACCCATTGGTAATGTCACTATTCAAGAGAACAGTGTTTACGTGCGATCTTACTCTTAGGTAGCTACTAGTCTAGTTTCAGTAGTAGGTATGTACCTACCAACACACATTATTACAATCGCCCTTTAGCGCAAGTTTTCATTCACTCGTTACTAGGAAGTTTATGGCCGTAAACCTGTTTCCTGCTCGACTTTTCTGCGCTAGACCAATGATACTCTCCGCAGTACCTAGGTATTATTTGCTTGCGACTGCAGAGTGTACCTACGGAACAGCGTTACACAGTAATAGTAAGGAGACGGTCACCGGTTACGCGCGCGTCATTTCGTAAACCTGTTTCCTGCTCGACTTTTCTGCGCTAGACCAATGATACTCTCCGCAGTACCTAGGTATTATTTGCTTGCGACTGCAGAGTGTACCTACGGAATAGCGTTACACAGTAATAGTAAGGAGACGGTCACCGGTTACGCGCGCGTCATCTCGTAAACCTGTTTCCTGCTCGACTTTTCTGCGCTAGACCAATGATACTCTCCGCAGTACCTAGGTATTATTTGCTTGCGACTACAGAGTGTACCTACGGAACAGCGTTACACAGTAATAGTAAGGAGACGGTCACCGGTTACGCGCCCGTCATTTCGTAAACCTGTTTCCTGCTCGACTTTTCTGCGCTAGACCAATGATACTCTCCGCAGTACCTAGGTATTATTTGCTTGCGACTATAGAGTGTACCTACGGAACAGCGTTACATAGTAATAGTAAGGAGACGGTCACCGGTTACGCGCGCGTCATTTCGAGTATTTTTGCTATCGGTCGCGTCGAGCGGTGGGTGACATTTGGGCGGAATAGTTGGCAATTAGCCTGCTGCGTTTGTTTGTTGCGACAGTGTGCAGGTAGTGTGCAGAGTTGCGGGTGCACAGCGCGCCCATAAACAAGACAAAACCCCATCAATATTCCCGGCGCGCCGTGATGCTCAAACGAAATGGAAATCGTACGTGTCAGCGGCTACAGCCGGCTCCGGCTCCGGGCTTCCATCGACACCATCACGGCGCGGCGCGGGCGAGGAGGCTGGGAGGCTTAGCGGAGCCACCCGCTTCACCCCTTCTGCCCCCATACCATACATGGCTACACCACTTTCTGCGTGTTCCTTATTCCTGAATCCTCCTTCTACGTTGCCATTTTCATACAAAACTTCATTTTGAATATGAGACCAAAATATCCAACCAGATTTTATCCGTCCCCTTCCCCTCATGCGTTCACACTCCGCCTTCCCTCTCAGGCTTCCCCCGTCCTGCGAACCTCCTCTCCCCCTAGTTCCCCTCCCCCCTCCCAGATTCCATACATTTATCACGGTTCATTCTGTTTTCAAACAGCTCGCGTGCCACCTATTTCAATTTTTTTTATAAAAATTTCATAACACCAGAGCTCACCAGTATATATAGAAACTTTCGCAGTTTCATCGCAATCGGATGAACGCTTTAACAACGCATAATTTCATGACGCCAGAGCTCACTATTTATAGATAGAAACCATCGCGAACATGCGCACATCAAATCATAAGTCGCGGGACGTAGCTGATCTCAGGAGCTGAAGACACGGTGGGCCTTGTAGCTGAGACGTGGTGGTGGACCTCGGGAAGCTGCCCTGGATGTGAGTAGATGCCTGTAGGAGCACTTGCGCGGAGGTCGTTACATGCTGAGACGTTAGCCGACTGTAAGTGTGAGACTGACTGAACTAGCGCCGAGTTTAGTTGCTTTATATATGCCAGCGCGACCGGTGGGAGTAATGTTCCATTCGCCGGCAATGTGCGCACTGGAAGGTACTCGATCATACCCGGTGCCGAATATTCAGGCGGCTTATAAACTCCAGACCTTTCTAGGCGGTGGCGATATTATTATCGTCCAGCCGGCACGGCAGGCGAGAAAGTACATCGCGAGCGGCATATGTAGGTAGGTACCTAGTAGCAAGTAGGTTTGCCGGCGCCACGCGAATATTAGGAGATGTTCTCGAATCTTCTTTTGATGGCGAAGTTTATGATGTGCCGCCACATGTCTTTATAGAGGGAGATTTTGTGCGAATTCTTTGGCTGTTCGAGTGAGTTGTCGTTGTCACCCCTCGGTGCTTGGTACCCGGGGCGGGCCGCCCCCTCCGCCCCCCCCTTACGCCGCCACTGTACTTAATAACTATCTCTAAAAATGAATCACCGAAAAATATTTATATATATGTACAAATATGATTTTTTCTTATTTTCTGTTAATTATCTATTTTTTGTTTTATACATTTAAAAAAATATTATTTTTCGTTTGCTAAATTGTTGCGTTTATCCGCCTTTTTAACTCGAGCTCTGCTCTTCAAAAGGGTGTAAAGCGTATTTATTAAATGTATTTTAATAGAAAACTTTATTTAATGTATGTAAACATGTAATTGATACTATTTTATTAAATAAAAAATAAAAAAAAAATACGTATGTATGCGAAATGTATAAACCCGACGACTGAACCAAATTGGATAATTCTTTTTTTTGTTCGTTTTTTTTGTATAAAACTGCCGTTGAGTTCTGGCATTATGAAATTTGTATAAGAAATTATAATAGGTGGCATGCGAGCATTTAGAAAACTGAATGTTAGTATGGGTAGTAATCGGGTGAATGGTTTAGCAACACATATTTTGATTTTTGTTTACATATATATTATTTCGGGGGGCCAACTGTCGGGGGATCAACTATCTGGTCACCTTTTGAGATACCTACTCCTTTATACGAAACCCACCTTCCAAGGACAGTTCGTCAATGATCGTGTCATGTTAGATAACATTTTAACGCAATAATTTTTCCGTTTTATAATCCACCCTTCGTCAAATCTAACCTGCAATTATTTAAAAATTATTGTGCGTGTTTCTCGGCTATATTTTCCGTAATACGATTTTTTCATGATTAATAAATTTGTAGCAAGTACTTACCCACCGCCCTTTCCTCCCTCCTGGCAACTTCTCATGTGGTGACTCTAATCGGGAAGTGGAATGTTATTTTCACTATTTTAATGATGTGATTGGCCCAATAGGAATATGGTTTGGTAAATTAGTCGATGGCATAAGGTTCACTTTAAAAATCCAAATTCGTCGAGTGCCGGCCGTCTTGATTGATGTCAAAAATAACAACGCGAAAATGCATATTTTATTTTGTTTTGTGACGTTCAGGCGTAAATATATATTTTTTTGCAATTATTATAAAAAACTGAATTTGCTACATTATACAATAAAACCACATCCGAAAAAGGGTTTATAAATAGGAGAATTTGCACTTAAAAGTGTCTTTTTATAGACCTAATACTTAATTTTTTTCTGGGCTAATAAAAAGGCTTGTTTTCTAAGGCCAAGGTGTGTTCTATTAGCAGTATTTAATTGAAGCATCTGTAATACCAAATTTTCAAAACAAAAACACATGATTTTGTATGATTTTGCATTATTTCGCATGGCTTCTGGCTGGACTCTTCCTAAAACTTTTCTTCTGTCCCTCTCACTCACTCTCATACTGCTGAACGAATCACCACCTCCGTCTAATTGTTTAGGTTGGGGGTCGCTTATTCTCATCACGCCAAAGGAGCGCCCAATATTTGTCCACGGTTGACATTAGTCACGCGAGAACGGGTCGTTTCTACGACTCGTTCAACAGCTCGGCTGTGGAACGATTTGCCGGCCTCTTTGTTTCCTTCCTCCTACATCATGGGTCTTTTCAAGACCTATGTTCACTCGTTCCTCCCCTCACATATCGACGTTAGAAAGGAAGAGTGGCTGAAGCGCCATACAGTTGTATTTTCCTCGAGAGCCTTCTGTATGGAGTTATTGTAGAAAATTGTGTTTTTTTATTTCACCCATTACAACAATACTTTTTTCAATGTCTTCTCTTTCGTCTACGCATATATTTATGTAAAGAAGAGTTGTAGCGGCGAGGATTTGATTTTTAGTCTAAGATTGATAAACTTGTGCTTACTTGTCCTTCAAAACGAGAGGAAAGTATGGTTACTGTCTACATTTCGGAAAAATACTCCCATCCCCTTTTCCCACCCCTTAAAGCTGAATTTTGACACTTCATGATGAAATTTTGCACACTTAAGATAATAAATACAAGGGAAATTTCATTCAACATAATATATTGTAAAGTTATAAAAAACAATAAAGAAAAAGTTCAAAATAAAGAGAAAATAAATTTCTTTTCATCTGATTTCGAAAAAGTCTGTTTGAAGCCTCGGCAATGGAGATGGCAACAATTTGGGAGGCGGACACGGCGGGCGGTCCCGGGAACCATTTACTGGATAACCAACACCCCTGCCATAGGTCACCCTAAGTGATTCGCTAGGTTTGGTGACTTAATAGGGGTGCTCGAGTTCATGGGGGTGAGGTTTGTCAAGGTATTGACGGCGAATTCAATTGCCCACCTAATGCCTGGCGGGCCGGATCGGGAAAGACTGGTTGCACCGCAGTGGGAGGATTATTGCACGATGTCGATTCATACATTCGGTCACTCCTGGACAGACTGACCCCCAGATTCCTACCCACCCCTGATAACTTTTTCCTTCCCAGAGTTCCTCTCATTCCTTTCCCTAAAAAGAGACCCTCTATATAGCGTACCCAAAGATACCATAGGCCCTGAGGATTGGAGCTAATATAAAAAATCAATAATAAATTGGAATTTTATACCCTGAAGATGCTTTTGAGTAAAGCGAAACCGGTCGGTATTATAAAAATTTAAAAAATCGTGGTTAAAAAACGTTATTGTTTTATTTCATTCAATAAATTGAAAATTTGGATAAACAATAACATCTTTTAGTACAGACGTTTCAAAGTAGCATGAGGGAGCATGACATAAATTTCTAATTTAAGTTTTTAGTGACACAAACGAACAGATTTTCAGATGGTTATTGGGGTTTCCCGTCTTTTGGATCTATTTTCTGTCTATGACTTTGACCTAAAATGAAATGCATTCAATTCGTTGCGATGGTCTGTCTCTTCGCCTGTAATTTTTAAATAGGGAGATGAATGCGCCTTCAAACACGAGGGATGTTTAATTATTTATGGCGTATTATATTTGTGTCCCCTTTCGTAGAAAGATGGGTTTGATGGGCTTGCGTTGCATTATTGGAGCGTGTTGATTCAATAAGAGGAAGGCCGCAATATTGCCATTTTTGGATTGTAGAATTAGACTATGGTATTTACTTCTTAAGTCGGTTCCTCTTTGTTGAGGATCGTAATCCCTACTCCAATTTCCATGGTGGACAAGACTCCTCCACTCCTCACGGCTCTGCATTGCGTGGAGAGCCTAGGACACCCTAGTACCGGATGCCAGTAATACAGGGTTTTCCAATAAGAGGTGTTATTTTGATATTCAAAGAAAAATGCCATTTTTTAATATGAATGATCGGATGTTTATTTCATTATAAAGAGAAAGGTATGCCGTTAGTAGTGGAAAATAACATCAGGCAAATGACCACCACGACCACGCTTACAGGACCATATCCTTTTCATGAAATTTTCCATAACCAAATCGCAAAGTGGCTGCCCTATGTCCTCGATAGCGTCACGAATTCTATCTTTGAGGTCTTGAATTGACTCTAGGCTGTTGGCGTAGACCTTCTCTTTTACGTGGCCCCAAAGGAAGAAGTCGCAAGGTGTTAAATCACAAGATCTCGGTGGCCAATTGTGATCGCCTCTTCGAGAGATAACACGGTCCGGAAACTTTTCCCATAAAAGATCAATGGTTTCGTTGCTTGTGTGGCACGTAGCGCCGTCTTGTTGGAAGTAAACGTTGTCCAGATCAATACCATCCAATTCCGGTCATAAAAATCATTAATCATCTCTCGATAACGCAATCTATTCACCGTAACTGTTGCTCTAATAATTTACTTTAATAATTTCAATGCGTTGTTGAAGCGTGTATCGTTCCATTTTTATTAATGGCGTAGTTTCTACTTGTCAAATGTCAAAAAATGACAGCTTCAAAAGTAACATCTACCGAAATAGCGGGCTATTCAAAATAACACCTCTTATTGGAAAACCCTTTACTTGGTCACTCCATCGTTGCGGTGACCTTCCTCGGCTTTTACTGCCTTCAACGTTGTGAATATAAGACGCCAAACTGAGGATTTCAAGTTGGAATCCTCAGTTGGCTAAGTTTCTAAAGTATATTTAAATACGTTGTACGTAGATAGTTAAAAGCCTATTGGGGATGCCTAGCTCTTCCAGAATGGACACATTTATGCGTCTGGCATGGAATCCTGAGTATTTTTCTCCAGCTTCATCTATCCGTTTTCTTTTGCTAGCTCTAAGCGTCCAGATTTCCACACTGGAAATATGGGGGAAACCCTGGGGAAGGACTTTTTTATTATTAGGAATACTATGTTGTCA
The DNA here is from genome assembly GCA_917880885.1 of Limnephilus marmoratus. Taxonomy (NCBI): domain Eukaryota; kingdom Metazoa; phylum Arthropoda; class Insecta; order Trichoptera; family Limnephilidae; genus Limnephilus; species Limnephilus marmoratus. The sequence continues at coordinate 2,906,192 of OU862906.1, read as the reverse complement.
ATGCTACTTTATCATCATTTTAAATATAATAATTAATCCAAATTTTTGATTTTTTTTTTAAAATTATTTTGAGAATAATTGATAGGTTTTGATTCGATTTTACGATGTCCGACTAAAAATTGTGCGTTTCGTGTACTCGAAGCTGCTAGTGCGGTACAAACTGTTGACTCGAGTATTGAGTATGATCGTGTCCACGCGAGTATAGGGGCACTATTCCGCGGACACGAGGCGGGGGTAGGCGGTGTGGCGGCCGGCGACGCGAAGGGAGCGGCTCCCTAACCGGTTACGATTCTTTTTCTTTCTTTGTCTTGTAGTCCCAAAAGCAAAAATGTTTGTTGTTCGTTTTTTGGGACCTTGAACATAGGGTCCCGTTAGGCGAATTTTGTCGAATCGATTACGAGCCTCCCTGGCGTCTGTCGCGGGGTCTAATTGATATACTCGTATATACATTTACATTACAGGGACGGCTAATGCGTTCCTAAGGCGTTGCTCCTTTGTTGGAATCGTGATGCTAAATTCACAGTGGGATTTCCTCATTATTTTGTGGAAGCTCCTTTGAATTCGGGTCCCATCCACTAGGAGAGATTAGCTCAGACTGTGGTCTAGAGCAAAACCTCCTGATCTATGTAGGAGGTTTTGTCTAGAGTCGGGGATATTCGATTTGTCTAATTGTAGCTTATCACTGCGTACAAATAACTATGCTTAATACTCATTAGTCATTACATTTAGCATTGCAATCTTGCGTATTTTACTTATTTATAGTATAATGTCATATTTACCTGCTAATGCAGTGTGAGAAGGGCACGTGGTTGGGTGAATTCTAAATTGTGGGTCTTTAATACCATAATCATAAGCTAAAACGTTTCCTGCTCCTACGTCAATTTAATTTCAGTTGTAACTTCTGTTTGAATACGTTGGTATTTACATGTTGTGTTAATTTAATAAATATATGAATTGTTATAGAAACTAAATATAATCACATAGTTTCTTCCCCGTGCACATTAACCGCATTTTGTGACGGTTTAAATATTATGTAAATTATTATAATAATGTAATACCTATGTATGTATGTTAAGCTCCTTTTCGTAGAATCAAAATGCTTCTGAAACTCTAAAATCTGTTGAGAAATTGAACGTCAGAAATTATTGAGAAGCGTTAGAAATTGGACATCAACAAATTTGCGTTGCTTTTTCTGTCTAGAACTTCTATGAAGATCGTAGGTCTTTTGAGATGTCCAAATGGTTTACTTCGTGCATTTATTTTTCAGTACCATTCAATGCACTTTCACTTAAAATATGGAATAATAGGATTGGGCTCAGCAGTATCAAATCACGTAAACTTACTGAAGATAACTCAGAATTGCATCATATTAAAGATCCCCGTGGACTTCAACAACAGATATTTTTAAACAGTTTGATTTTCCAAGTATACAAAAAATCTATGCCAAAAAACATTCCGGTACATCACCTCAAAAGAGACCCAGAGGCAAACACCTCACTTAATCATAATACCAGAGTCAAACAAACAGAGATTCTAAATGCACCAAAGTGTAATTCTACCTTTAGGCATAGAAGCTCTGAATTTGTAATAGTAAAGTTAAATAACAAATTCCCACACAGTATCAAACAGATTAAAACAAAAAATAGCTACATTAAGAACATCAAATCTTGGCTTAGGGAACTATCGGCAAAATAACTTATTAGTATATTAAAAACATCGTCATAGAAGTTTCTGAGAAAACCTTAACTGAACCAAGAAGTTGTACCACAGAAGTCGCTGAAAATTTATCCAAAACATAGTCCCACTCAATACAGGATCACCTAGTGAGGAGGACGAAAATAATCTACATATGGTTTATATTATGTACCTATATTCAACATGTATCTTTTCAAAATTAAAAAAAACGGGGTCCGTAACTACTAGTATAATACTGATTTCTCGCATAAGGTAATTAATGAGTTTCAACATACGTAGCTTTTATCGTTTTTCCTTTCCCCTGTCAGAAGAATGGTTTCGCCTTTTCCTTGTAGGGGTTTGGGTAATGACGGTTGGTTCCAGTCTCAGTCTGGTGTTGCTCTGTTTCATTCATACGGAATCTGCCGCGTATTGTCGCCAGCCGTATATATTATGATATGTACGAGTATCTATTCTTATGAAACCAGTAGTCAGTTGTGCGGAGATTTCAGTGGCAGGAAGAAACAAAGACGCCGAAAGAGCGACAGAGGAAGCGTTGTTAAAAAGGACACAATTTTTTAAACCAGTCTCATTTTACGATATTATCTTCAACATTCATAAAATAGTAGGTATAATAAGTCTCTTTATACTCGTCACCATGATTTAAAACTTTTGCGGACTCAAAGTGTAGTGATTTTTGAAAAACACCTGCTTCATGTGTGAGTTTTTCTTCTATCGCATGATGGGTGGGGAGTTCTATTTTAATACTTAACTGCCTGGTAAAAAACACCTGCTTCATGTGTGAGTTTTTCTTCTATCGCATGATGGGTGGGGAGTTCTATTTTAATACTTAACTGCCTGGTAAAAAACACCTGCTTCATGTGTGAGTTTTTCTTCTATCGCATGATGGGTGGGGAGTTCTATTTTAATACTTAACTGCCTGGTAAAAAACACCTGCTTCATGTGTGAGTTTTTCTTCTATCGCATGATGGGTGGGGAGTTCTATTTTAATACTTAACTGCCTGGTAAAAAACACCTGCTTCATGTGTGAGTTTTTCTTCTATCGCATGATGGGTGGGGAGTTCTATTTTAATACTTAACTGCCTGGTAAAAAACACCTGCTTCATGTGTGAGTTTTTCTTCTATCGCATGATGGGTGGGGAGTTCTATTTTAATACTTAACTGCCTGGTAAAAAACACCTGCTTCATGTGTGAGTTTTTCTTCTATCGCATGATGGGTGGGGAGTTCTATTTTAATACTTAACTGCCTGGTAAAAAACACCTGCTTCATGTGTGAGTTTTTCTTCTATCGCATGATGGGTGGGGAGTTCTATTTTAATACTTAACTGCCTGGTAAAAAACACCTGCTTCATGTGTGAGTTTTTCTTCTATCGCATGATGGGTGGGGAGTTCTATTTTAATACTTAACTGCCTGGTAAAAAACACCTGCTTCATGTGTGAGTTTTTCTTCTATCGCATGATGGGTGGGGAGTTCTATTTTAATACTTAACTGCCTGGTAAAAAACACCTGCTTCATGTGTGAGTTTTTCTTCTATCGCATGATGGGTGGGGAGTTCTATTTTAATACTTAACTGCCTGGTAAAAAACACCTGCTTCATGTGTGAGTTTTTCTTCTATCGCATGATGGGTGGGGAGTTCTATTTTAATACTTAACTGCCTGGTAAAAAACACCTGCTTCATGTGTGAGTTTTTCTTCTATCGCATGATGGGTGGGGAGTTCTATTTTAATACTTAACTGCCTGGTAAAAAACACCTGCTTCATGTGTGAGTTTTTCTTCTATCGCATGATGGGTGGGGAGTTCTATTTTAATACTTAACTGCCTGGTAAAAAAAGTTATACCTGCTCTCTTAGTTGGTGAACAAGTTTTTAAAAATATATTAACAATTTGAGGAGCCGTGCCGGTTCTACTTAAGGAAGAGGAAATGTCCTTTACCTTGAAATGAATGACTTCTTCGTTAATTCCCTTCGATTCCCTTTCTGCCGGATGACGGGAAAAAGTCGGTAATTCTATTCCTTAAGTAGAGTCGGAATCGCACCCAGTTTATCTTTAGGACAATTCCTTACCCTTGCAGAATTGGAATTGCCCCTCCGATCTTGCCGGGCATATTGGGCCTTGTTTTTTTTTTTACTTGAGCTCCACACAGGAGGCCCTGAGAAAAATAGTTTCCTTCAGGGCCTATGTCATCTTTGGGGATGCTGTGTGGAGGGGTTTGTTTAAGGAAAGGAAGGAGAAGAGAGTTCTGGGAAGGAAAATGGTTTAAGGGGTGGGTAAGATCTGGCGTTCAATGTGTCCTGGTCATCCGCTTCCAAGACCTAGACAAACCTCACCCCATGAACCCGGGCACCCCTGCTAAATCACCAAACGTAGGGAACCAGTTGGAGTGACCTATGGCAGAGGTGTTGGTTATCCAATAAAGGTTCCCGGGGCGGCGGTACCCATTCCCGCCTCCCAAATTGAAATATGTTTCCACATATTAGTGAATATTTTTTAATGTTATAAGGTTATAAGTTATAAGATAAATCGTCTGTGTTTGCACTTTTGCAATTATTCCAATATTGACTTTTTAGGTTGCCATGTATACCGGTCGATTAAACTCCAATCTTCTTCCCATCCTAAGAACACATGTTCCAAGATCTAACAAATCAGTGCCCCTCGGTGTACCGGTCTCACCGGGACAGGAGTGATCCTGGCTGGGGGGTACAATCGCGTCGTATCCTAGGTATGTGTCTGCACTTTTGCGTTTGGAATTTAAAGTTTTGTACGATGTTATCCTAATGGACGTTAGAAAATAATATCTGATGGTACGGAATTGATGTTATTTGAAGTACTAGATTCCGAATAAGACCCAATTACCCAACTTTGTTTACGTTGTCACTCTTGGCGGGCTTTAAACATGTGACAATGTTAGTGTAAAACTGGAAGATTTGCTCGTCGTGCTGCATCCAGTTGTGCGTTGTGCAGTGTATAATATAGCCTGCAGTTTTACAATAGCAGTGCAGCGTGCAATGGCGGTGCACTGTGCGCTGTGCGCAGCGTGCTGTGTTCTGTGGTGTGCGGGTCCGTGCCGAGCCCGCGGTCTGCGGACTGCGGACTGCGGACGTGTCGGGAATGAGATGAACTGGGAATGGGAGCCGAGAATGGGAGAGAAAGGGAAAGAGAAAGAAAAACACGATTGTGTGTTTTAACCGTCTCGTCCGTCTGCCCCTGGCCAATACCAGGCATTCCGCTATTAAATTAGTCTATGAATGGCCTGCAGCCTGCAGCCTGCTCCTGCAGCCCGTCGCCGTACGGCACAACTGAATGTCAATGTGTTTGTGGAATGTTTCCAACATACGAGTACAACATACATGCATCGCATTTATAGTACGGTGCCTGCAGTGCCTACTGCCTACCTCCAGTCTCCACAGCTTGTAAGTACGCCAAATAATGGGTAAATTAGTGTTTTTCTCCAGTAATTAAAGATTTATGATCCGCAGGTTAGTATATTACAGGGATACGATGCGTCGTCACTACCGGTCATAAGAATCTCTAAGATTATCGCAATAGTCGATTGTATTATGTATTCTCCCTCCATTTCCTTATGCCCAAAGAAAGCTTGGGAGCCACCTAAACCCTCAGAGTTACAATTTAACACTGACTGGTCTGAAGGATGATTGTTTATCTTTTGCGACCGCCTAACTAACGCATGTTAAATCGGTCATATTATACGACACATTTTATCTGTTTTCTTACATGCGGTATTCCGTATTGCGCTAATGAGCTAAATACTGTGCTTGTATTAAGACACCAACACTTAAAAGTATTTAAGCCATCGCCAGAGATTTTGAGATTGGCGCGTTTACCGCATAATCCTTGTTAAGGGGGTATTACCAGAGAAAACAAGAAATATGTCATTTCTAAATTATATTTTTGACGTATTGACTCTTTTCCACAAAAAATTATAAATTGATTTCGAAAGATAGTTCTTTTATCTTGCATTCGCATGTTTTAAATTTTGAGAAAAATGTTTATTTTTTGTATAATAAGGTTATACCATAGGTCAGGGATGGCAAACCTTTACGTATTAACGTGCCATTTTTCTATAGAAATTGTTTAATGAGGTCATAGACGTGCCATCAAATAATTTAGACTTTGTGATTATTGGGAAAAAAATAATAATAAATACTTAGTATCAATTAAAAACTCTTTATTTACTACAACTAAATAGGAACATTTAGTATTTTACGCGAAATTTAAATTAAATTAAAATTAGAGTATTGTTGCAGGTTAATATATGTTAGGGTTGTAAGATGTTATATTTAGCAGAATGCATGCTGAACTGGAGTCTTCTGTCAAACGGTAAATAACCAACTCTTGTGTTATTCATCTCTGAAAATAATGGCTCGCAGGCATAGGTTGATGAAAATATTGTTAAAATAGCATGAGCCAGCGCACTTCAAACAATTAAATTTGTCTGGTAACGCATTCCATGTTTCCAAAATTTAGTTATTAGCATTTTCACTTATATTACCTGTCAATCTTTCTGTTTCAATTAATTCTAACTCTCACCTTGTTTCAACAAATTTTTGAATCCATATTCAACTAATCTGGAAATCAATCAGCTGCATTTAAAATTCATCAATTTCCGACCAATCAAATGGGGACAAATTCAGTTTATCAAATGAGGTCACATCACTTTTTTCGTAGTGCATAATAAGTTTTGTGGTCACTGACGTGCCCAAAATATTGTGTCGCTTGCCAATGGTTCGCCATCCCTGCCATATGTCGTTGGCAGATTTGTTAAATTTTCAAAAAAGATTTTGTATTATACCACACCCATTTCAAATCGTATAATCATGCAGTAAAAAAAATCAATACATTATCTGGGTACCGCATGTTTTAGAATTTTAATTTTGGTTTAAATAAAATCATTAAAAAATATACACGTATATGTGTTTCTTGACGAAAAATGGTCCGTTTGTGTATTTATTTGCGCACTTACAAACTATTGCGCACTTACAAACTTAACTATTTCAGATTTTTTTAACATTCTTATTTAACCTCGACATTATTGAAAAATAATAAATACTTATATATAATCAAAAAATAATTACAAAAAGTACATTATTTTAATAGTTTTATCATCACGCCATTCAGCATTTTTGAATGTAGGTATAAATTAAAGCAAATTTGGAATGAAATAAAATCAATATTGAGTTATAATTTTAAAAAGCTGGTACGGAGAATAATTAATCTTTCTCATTGTAACCGCTCTGCACGATCGTAAGAACAAGTTTCGACGAAATGTGCTGGCTGGTTAAACGCTCTTGGGATGATGTTGTTAGTTGTAGGAAAATTAGCGAATCGAATGTCATCGCGTACAAACATCCAAATAATGCAACAAACGGATAGTCATGTAATGAACACCTACTAAGCTTTAAATAGGCACTTAATCCACACCAACTGACATCAACACACGTCAGGCATTGAAAGTCGTAGAAAATCACAGAAACTTGACAGCCGATAACGCACGACGGACGTCTTCCGACGGTTTTAGCATTTTTGTCTTAATTATCTCGTAACGCTGACTTAGGCGCGGTATACACGCTCAAAAAAAGAAGATGGATGGTTATGTAAATACGAATGTTAGACAGAGCGCGCTAATGTTAAAATTTATAATATTTTAGCGAAAATTGTGGAAATGTTTAAAACACGACTCGTTTAAAATAGAGCCAAAATCTCACGGGGATTATCTAAAACAGCATTTAAAGAAAACTGTGAATTTGTTCGTACGTATAACCTGTAAAATAACTGAATCATACGTTTATATAATATTTTTTCGGAGCACAAGAGTACTTTGCGATTTTTTTCTGTCGAGGGAATTTAATATAATTTGCGTGGAGAATATATGGATATTATCTTCAAGAATAACATGTATATTTTTAAGAGCTTTAAAAATTATAGTGTTTAAAGAATATAAATAGAATATAAATGTTATAAATCGGTAGAAATGGGGTATGCCGCGGCTTAACACAAAAGATATAAAATCACCCTTTTGATGAAAGTGTTTTAAAGATATTGGTATTTGATCCTTCTCGGTATGGTCTACATACATTTGAAGATCGTAATCTGTGTAAAATTTTAAGTTTCATGTTCGCAATCGTAAGATTATTGATTCAATAGTCGATTATGAAGTAAGATGTGTTGCATCACTAGTTCTAACCTATTCTACAAAGTTGAATGCGCATTACTAGTCCGGAGCCCGATCAGCCCAGTATTTCATATTAATTTATTTTATATAAGGTTTTATGCTTTTTTATTATGAAAAGCAATCAAAAGATTCTGTTAGATAAAAGTTATTTGTCTAACAAAATCTTATTTGTTAAAATTAAACGTTCTAAATCTAAGTTATTATATGCAACTAGTGGTCTACCGCAAGGGAGTCATCTCGGCCCCATACTTTTCTTAATATTCATAAATGATATCATAAGTTGTTTCAACGATGTAGAAGTTCTGCTTTTTGCCGATGACATCAAATTATACAAAGAAATATCCAATATAGGTGACTGCCTAATCCTACAGTCAAACATCGTCAAATTACAAAATTGGTGTGTCGCAAACAACTTAAATGTAAGACACTAACATTTTGTCGAACTACCCCACTATCTTTCAAATACACAATAGATAATAAAATCTTAGAAAAAGTCAAAGAAATTAGGGATCTTGGAGTTGTGTTTGATTCGCAATTAAATTTTATAAATCACATACAACAAATAACTAACAAAGGCATGAAAACACTAGGATTTATAATCAGAACAATCAAAGACTTCGATTCGTTGGAAGTTATAAAAATCGTATATTTGTCACTCGTACGCAGCTTGCTGGAATACAATTCCATAGTTTGGTCCCCATATTATCAAATTCATATAAGAAATATCGAAAGAGTGCAGCACAAATTTTTAAGATTTATTAACTTCAAGTTACACATACCTATTCAACACATTAACTACACATCTTTACTAAATACACTTAAATTGCATTCCTTAGAAAACAGAAGAAAAATAAACGACCTAACTTTTTTGTTTAAAATTATTCACTCCGAATTAGATTGTTGCGAACTCCTGCATCTCATCAACTTTAAGGTACAGTTTGGCAAGAAAGTGTAGAAAATAAATGATGGCGCTGCGATCGTTTTCTAGTTTTAAATGGCAACACCAAGATGGCTCATAAGACAAAGAACGTATGTTTTAAAAAAACACTTCTGGCAAAATGCATATTTCATAGCGTATTTGTATTTTCAAAAAATTTGCACAAAAAACTGTAATTTAATAGAAGCAAAATAAAACAAAACAAGTTTTAAGTGGGCGTTTATTTCGATATAAAAACGTAGGTACTTAAAAATTTATGTCTATTAATTCAACACCCGACATGTAATTATTGTCTTTGTCCTCGTGTGATTCTTCTTCTTCCGTATCTTCATCTTCATCTAAACGCAGTTCATCGATATCATCATATATAGTACTGCCTCGTGCATAATATTCTGCCTCAATTTTCATCACGTGTTTGCAACAATTTTTCCAATCATCAGCACTTATACACCAGATTTAAATGTCCGGGTTAAATTTTCCCCCCAAAAAAAAAAAAAAAAAGAAGGAAAAACTAAACCCTTTCATACACTTCCCCAAATGATCATCTAGTGAATCCACGTTATGCAATTGCACTATATAAGTATTATAAATACAAAACAATACAAGAACAACAAGTCAACCTACTAGAGACCAAATGGGAATATAATTCATATTAGTATTACATATTAGACATGGGCAGATTCATTCCCAGGAGAGAATCGATTCAGTCTGATTCCCTCGGCTTTTTGAATTGATTCCTTTTATTCAATCCTTTAATTCAATTAATTCCAAAAAAAAAAAAAAAAAAAAAAAAAAAAAAAAAAAAAAAAAAAAAAAAAAAAAAAAAAAAAAAAAAAAAAAAACCTTTGTTTATATGTATGGATACATAGATATATTATCTAATGCGCAGTTTTCACTTCAGAAAACTAAAGTAGACGTGAGTAGGGAGGCTACGAAGCACCGCACAAAGAGGAGACCGAAAGGCTACGAAGGACCGCAAAAAGAGGAGACCGAAATACTATCTCATTCTCTCGCAGACTACATCCTTTTGATGCATCTGTTTGCCTATTTTTAGTGTCGTTATTTTTCGTTTCATCGAGTTTCAATTCACAACGGTGCTAAGGAAGTTTTCGCTTCGCAAAGCACTCTTCTTAGGGTGAATTATGTTGTTCTGAAAAATTGTAGGTACTAAAAACGACTCGCGACGGGGTTAACGAAATATTTCAATGCGTACTTAGATATTATTTTGCCAAAAAGGCAAAATAATATCTAGGCTAGCAATTAAATCTTAAAATTGAACAGTTTTTGTGGTTAACTCCTAAAGTTTTACTATTTTTTATTTATTTATTAAACTTAAAATCGTTCCACTTCACGTGATCTAAACTTCCCATACCCTCAACCTCGCAAAATATCCCAATTGTGGTTGCCATAGTTTCATTAGCTCCAGACGGGAGCAGTTGGGACTTGTGCGGTATTCACAAAAAAAACATACTATTATACACCTGGATCACTCAAATATATATTTTTAAATGCACCTACCTCAATGGTGAAGTTAAAACCAAGCGCCGAATAAAAACTAATTAAAAGTCTGGGCGACACGCGTCATATAATTTATTACAAAAATAAAATCGATTATCATTTATCAGTATCACGGTTCGACAGCGACTGATGCATAAATATAATATATAATATACTAACCCCGACTGATGTTTTGTTTACGGCTAGGTAAACAGATACCATAAAAAAACAATAATATAAATAAACATCGTTTTGTTTCTACACGCATTGCATAATTTACGCACGTGTGAGGGAGAAAAAATGTAGCATTAACTTTCGCTTTTTAGTCTTTTTATTAACATTCAGGGTCCGAAGTGGGAAGTTTCGCCGTAAGATGACGGCTTGGCCGCGCGGGGACCAACGACGAACCGATTTTCTGCGGGCATCAAGAAATGAATTAGGAACTTCTGACTAATAAAGTGTCTTTTTTGTCTTGCTGTGACTTGAATAACTTGCATTCCGCGGACCGGCTGGATAGACTCGACACGTGTGACCCGGGGGGACCCGTGGGACTACAACGTCACAAATGAATAAGAAATAAATGTTTTGATTCCTTGAATAAGTGAAACAGAGATTGGGGTTGCGGATTGAGCGTTACAGTCCGCGCAGACTTGTAGGAACGATTCCTCATTCCTCCGTGACTATGACAATAGCGGGATTGGCGGGACGACTGAAACAGACGCGGCACTCGGAGCTCAGAATTATTTGACTCGCTTGGCGGTTTTGTCACTTGGATTGGGACGGGGACTCTGGCCTACGGGGTTTTTTGTAGGTATAAGATTTACTGCGCGGGATACTACACAGTACACGTGATAGGCAATTTCGCGGCGCGCATCGCCTGTAGTAGGTGTACCTATCCGCGCAACAAATATCCAGAATAATATTTAATTTAATTCCTACGAAACACTACAATATTTAGTAGAGTACATTATTATTTTCTTACCTCAATATAACATGAAATATTTAACAGTAAAATAAATTAATCGAAATAAAAATAAATATGGTGCTGTTAAAAAATCGTAAGATGCAAGGCCAAGGGTAAGGAATATTGATTTAATTCCTTTTGAAAATGAGAATCAGATCGAGTGTGTTACAAAATTGAATTTATTCATTTAATTCATTCATTCAATTTTGCCCACGTCTATTACATATTATTATTATGCCCATTTTCCGTTTTCCCGGTGTTTCAAATTTTCCATCTGCCTTTTCCCCTTCCTTGACGATTCGTCTTACCGTTGTTTCAGATTTACCTGTGTGTGAAAAACATCATTAAAATTATTATTATAGAAGGTAGTTTTAAAAACACACACTAGATAATATTCACTTAGAAAGAAAAAAAGAGAAAACGAGAAAAAAGTAACTTTTCTACGAGTTTAAAGAAGTTGCATATTGTTATTTTTTATTGAGTTATTCCCTTTTTCCTGTGGCCGCATATTAACTGTCAAACCGAAATGTCAAATTCGAATTTTTTAACATAACCTAAAATCAGATTGTAATGGTTATTATCGCTCGAAAATTGGCATAAATCGTGTAATACTAATGAAATTTATTAAACAAACTATACTACGTACCATTCATTTCTGCAGTTCGTTTGTAAACATCTTCTAAATCGGAGAGAAGCTTCTTCGCGTGACACTCGGCTAGGCAGCGTTGAAAAATGCAGACTATAACCCCTCTTATATCACTATGTAATAATGTATTCATTTTAATTAAATTCAGGCAAACAATGAATAAAAATATTATCAAATCAGCGATATTCTACTCAGATTTAAGACAATAAATCAACCGTAACACGCTATAACATGAGAGCCATAGGAAACGTCATATAATTCGGTGTTGCCATAGTAATGAACACGTTTAGTTCCAATAGATTTAATTTCTACACTTTCTTGCCAAACTATACCAACTCGAGCGACAAGGCAAAACATATTATTCTGCAACAATAATTCTCTAACCAACTATCACACACATGCATCAATTTCTCGACTTCACACACTAGGGAACAAATACACCTCAAATATCGATGTATTTAATACATGTTTACCGTTATTCAAGAAATATCTGAACAATATTTTTATGTAGAATATTTTGAAATCTAAGGAGCATCGCCTAGGGTCTATTGCATATATTTGTGTATTTCTATATTAATCTACAATGTAAAAACTTGTTAACGTTTTCTTTTTATGTATCTTGCATTTTGTCATGTATTATTCATGACATTTAATCAGTCACCTCTAAATTTTGTAATTACTAACATACCTACTAGTTTATTTCTATGTCATTTACAACTTAGAAACTTTCTCTTTTATTGTAAGGCACTATCATTCCTAAATTTATCTGTATGATGTTTACCTACTAGTTATATTTTTATAGTTTATCTTTTTTATTCAAAAAAACTGTCTCTGTATTATAAACTTGTCATGTAAAAGCCCATCAGGGCGTTGAAAATTAATAAATAAATAAAATAATTAAATAAAAGTTTTTTCTTGTTATATCGCCTCTGGCTTTCTTTCTCACAAACGCAAACCTTCCGAGAATCTGATGCGACAGGATATTTTATGGTGGAAAATGCGTCATACTTCTGAAGGCTCTGTTTTCTCAGAGAACATGAACGACGCTTTCCGCTTTCTAGAAATCCTTTCTGTAATATAATGTTTCGAAGGGATTCTAATGCTTTGTTCTGTGGATCACAAGGACAGAAAAGTCGTTATATTATTCCATTGGATGGTTCGCTTGTTACTTTATAATATAAATGTTTATAATATAATTACGTAAATCCCATCTTATGGCTACCAATAAATGATATCCGTGACCACAGGGAACAAACACTTCTGTTTTATTATCATTAGTGAGTTTTTGTTTTTATTGTTTTATATAATTCTAGTATTAGTATTGAACTTGGATAAAGTTATCATCTCCGATTATATGATATCTTGTCTTAATATGACACTTTTATTACACCAGAATAAACTCCATAAAATATATGTTCTTTCGCTCCCGAACAATTTTTTGTTTTATATAATTTTCTTATGATTTTCATTATTCCTTATTTTTTGTTATGTTATCTAATTGGAGATATAGTCACAAAGAGGAAATCCATAATATTGATTTTATTTTGATGAAAAGCCAACTACTGTCGATTTCCCAAAAATGAATAAAGTATTTTAGCTTTCGTAGCTGATTTCTTCATGTTTTATTCCCAGTTGTATTGTTTCATTTCAAATATTTATTTTCATAAATATGTTTAATCAACTTTATTAATATTTCCATTCATTGTGTGGGAGTACAGAAGCATACGAATGCAAGTCCAAAAAAGTAAATGTTCAGGAGAGCTAAGTCTATAACTATGGTCTCATAAGGAGGCATACATTAATTACGTGAGCAGTTTTTCTTCCAATCTAGGCCCCCCCCCTTGGTGAGATAAATTTGGGCCACTTCGTATATTCTTTTCAAGTAACGTGAGATTTCGCTGGACCCACTCTCCCTTTTGAGCTCACGTAATTGATGTATGCCCCCTAACTTCTTCGGATATCCATGCAGGGATGGATAGCAAAAAAGTAATTATTAAATCAATTAGTTTTAAATGAAACAATTTAACTTTGTTAAATATAATCAATATATATTATAAAAGAAAGTCCAAAAAAACGTGCGGAACGCAAAAACTCAGAAACGAGTGCCGGTACGATCAAGAGAGTTACGGTATAGTAGATCTCTATCCCCCCTAGGGAATAAGGGTATTAGTTTTTTCCTAAAGGGCTTGCTTTTGAAGATATAAGGGCTGAAAGTTCTAAGAAGACTCTAGAAACTTCATGAAGAGTTTGGAAGATTCCGGAAACTTCTAGAAAATTCGATAAGACTCTGGAATGTTCTGGAAGAAATGGAGGAGTATGTCAGCGAGTCTAGAAGGTTCCGGAAAGTTCAAGAAGGTTCGATAAAGCTGTGGAAAGTTCTGAGAGGAGTGGAGGAGTTTGTCGGTGTGTCTAGAAGGTTCCGGAAAATTCTAGAAGGTTCCATAAAGCTGTCGAAAGTCCTAGAAGGTTCGATAGGGCTGTACAAAGTTCTGGAAGGAGTGGCGGAGGATGTCGGTAAGTCTAGATGGTTCCGGAAAGTTCTAGAAGGTTCGATAAAGCTGTACAAAGTTCTGAAAGGAGTTACGGAATATGTCGGTGTGTCTAGAAGGTTCCGGAAAGTTCTAGAAGGTTCGATAAAGCTGAAGAAAGTTTTAGAAGGTTCCATAAGGCTGTAGAAAGTTCTGAAAGGAGTGGTGGAGTGTGTCGGTGTGTCTAGAAGGTTCTGGAAAATTCTAGAAGATTCCACAGAGCTGTAGGAAGTTCTAGAAGGTTCGATAAAGCCGTGCAAAGTTCTGGAAGGAGTGGCGGAGTAAGTCGGTGAGTCTAGAAGGATCTGATGTTTCACAAATGCTTAGAAAATTGTGGATGGAGAAAGTTCTAGAAGCTTTCGAAGATTCCGAAATTTCTAGAAGGTTCGATAGAGCTATACAAAGTTCTGAAAGTAAAGTAGAAGTGTGTCGGTGTGTCTAGAAGGTTCCAGAAAATTTTAGAAGGTTCCCTAAAGCTGTGGAAGTTCTAGAAGGTTCGATAGGGCTGTACAAAATTCTGGAAGGAGTGGCGGAGTATGTCAGTGAGTCTAGAAGGTTTGATAAAGCTGTAGAAAGTTCTGGAAGATGTGGCGGAGTATGTCGGTGAGTCTAGAAGGTTCCGGAAAGTTCAAGAAGGTTCGATAAAGCTGTACAAAGTTCTGTAAGGAATGATGGAATACGTCGGTGGGTTTAGAAGTTTCTGGAAAGTTCTAGAAGGTTCCGTAAAGCTGTAGAAAGTCCTGATAGGAGTGGAGGAGTGTGTCAGTGTGTCTAGAAGGTCCCGAAAAATTCTAGAAGGTTCCATAAAGCTGTCGGAAGTTCTAGACGATTCGATTGGCATGTACAAAGTTCTGGAAGGAGGCGGAGTATGTCGGTGAGTCTAGAAGGTTTGATAAAGCTGTAGAAAGTTCTGGAAGGTGTGGCGGAGTAAGTCGGTGAGTATAGAAGGTCTGGAAAGCTCTAGAAGGTTTGATAAAGTTGTACAAAGTTTTGAAAGAAATGGTGGAATATGTCGGTGGGTTTGGAAGTTTCCGGAATGTTCTAGGAGATTCGATAAAACTGAAGAAGTTCTAAAAGGTTCCGTAAAGATGTAGAAAGTTCTGATAGGAGTAGAGGAGTGTGTCGGTGTGTCTAGAAGGTCCTAAAAATTCTAGAAGGTTCCATAAAGCTGTAGGAAGTCTTAGAAGGTTCGATAGGGCTGTACAAAGTTCTGAAAGGAGTGGCGGAGTATGTCGGTGAACATAGAAGGTTCCGAAAAGATCTAAGGGAACGTACCCATACTACGTGATACGTTTAGGGGGGGGGGGTTTCAAAATGTCATGCTTGGTACAAATGAGCGGCGGCGGGCTGAGGTTTTTGGTCACCGGGGGGGGGGGGTTAAAAATTGCAAAAAGTTGGTCACGTAGTATGAGTGGCGGAGTATGTATAGGAGCCTAGAAGGTTCCGAAAATTTCTACAAGGTTCGATAAAGCTCCTGAAAGTTCTAGAAGGAGTGGCGGAGTATGTCGGTGTGTCTAGAAGGTTCCGATAAGTTCTACAAGGTTCGATAATGCTGTGGAAAGTTCTGAATGGAGTGGAGGAGTGTGTAGGTGTGTCCAGAAGGTTCCGAAAAGTTCTAGAAGGCTCGATAAAGCTCTAGAAAGTTCTGAAAGGAGCGATGGAGTGTGTTGATGAGTCTAGAAGGTTCTAGATAGTTCTGGAAGCCTCCCTAATGCTCTAGGATGTTATGGAAGGAGAAAGTTCTAAAGGCTTTCAGAAATGAGTGGCGGAGAGTTTCATCGAGTCTAGAAGGTTCTGGAAAGTTCTGGAAGTTTGGATAATTTTTATCATCAATATACATTGTTAAAAAAGTGTTCAATGTGCATGCCGCTAAAACTCAAAGACGAGTCCTGGTATGATAACGGGAGTTATATTGTGTGATAGCCTTCCATCCCACATCCATGAAGAAAGTTATCGGTTTTACCTGAAAGGCGTTCTTTTAAAGATATAAGGGCTGGAAGTCTCGCCCTTTTGAAATTTCTAACAGTTCAAAACATTCCAGAGTATTCTTGAGCATTCCAACACACTCCGGAACATTCTGGAATATATTTAGGAATATACCGGAATATCCCAGATCATTGTGGAACATTCCAGAACACTCCTGAATGTTGTGGAATGATCTGGAACATTATTCTCGAACATTTGAAGTTATTTTATGGGGCTACCCACAGGGGCTACCCATATGGGGTATATAAAGCAAGATCCGTCGTGAATTTGAACGTCAATTCAATCATACATCAACTCCCTGAGCGAAGCCGGACACCCAGTCAGAGTATTTGAGAGCATTCCACAACGAACCAGAACATCCCGGAACATTCTGGAAAAATGTAGAAAGTTCGGGAATAGGGAATCGGGAACATCAATGTGAAACATTTCAGAACACTCTCGAATGTTGTCCTGAGCGAAGCCGGGTAACCCAGCTAGTATTTTATATTTAAAACCTTTAAAAATATTGTTTGAAAAACATTGAAAATAGTTTACTTCCATAGAAAGCATAAAGTAATGTTGGAGGCAGATGGATGCAAACTGCAAACGGATTCGAGTCATCATACTCAAAAGCAACTAAAGCATAAAGATGCAAGTCTATGTACATCTTTCTGCTTTTAAGGTAGCAGTTGCATCCGTGTGCTTTTTTGAAAATCCTATTTTTCTTCTTGATAGGACCTGTACATTTCTGCCACTGATAAAAATGGTAATTTACTTCAAGTCTTTTGCACCAAAAATTATTTTTTCAAATTTTAGACTTGCATCCGTATGCTTCTCGGGTACAGAATTAGTCTATCAGAATTCTGCAGCCGTTATTATTTTTGTGAAAATGTATTAATTCCCTCTCTATAATAAATTCACACAATCAACAATAATCTTGGAAAAGTTTACAATTCAATTGTATTTATTGAAAACATGACTACAATAATTTTTCAGCAATAACCAATGGTTGGCAATACAACGAGAGATTGCAACACTGGGGGAATACAAGAAAGCGCTGCAAAAATCGAAATACCTTTGCACGATGTTGTCGTTTCTCACCCGGCATGCCGTTTAAAGTCTCGAAAATCTTTATGGACGGAAGGAGAAAGACTCCTTCGAACACCTCTCCCCCCGGAAGATAGGTGGAAGCTTGAGTGGCAATCAGCCAACGTCAAAAACGCCCATCTCATTCAAGACCCCACTGAGAGACAGCCTGGGTTCTCATTGCCTCGCAAACTCTGGACTGCCATCAATAAGATAAGGTGCTTCCATAGCCGTTGTGCTCACATGATGCATAGATGGGGCCTTAGAGTAGAAGTCGGCGACGTGTGAATGCGGTGCGGTGCAGACCACCGAACATGTGGTCAACGAATGCCTGCTCCATTCATTCCCCGGCGGGATTGATGAGGTCCACAGGGCAACGCTTGAGGCCCTAGACTGGCTCGCAGACCTAAATGTCCCCCTCTGACCCCCCACCATACGAAAGAAGAAGAAGGCAATACACGCTTTTCATTCTTTTATAACCAACTATCTGGTTTCTCAAAGTTTTTGAAATAAAAAGTTGATTGTGACCTACCTCTTGGTTTGACATTTTTATCAACTAGGAATAAAACTCTAGATTAGTACAAAAACCAAATCAAACACGCTGCAGACACTCCTTTTTTAGATTTTAAATAGAATTTACTTTTGTTTTCTTTTTATACATTAGGCCCTGAGGAAAATTATTTTCTTCAGGACCTAAACAAACCGCACCCCATGAACCCGAGCTACCTTGCTAAGTCACCAACTTTAGTGAATTTCTTCAGGTGACCTACGGTAGAGATGTTGGTTTTCCAATAAATAGCTCCTAATAATAAATAACATAGTTGCCTCACAAATTGCCTGGATCGCCTAGAGCTAGAATGAAAGTGAAATAATTATTGCCCCATCATTGATGTTTCCGCTAAGAAGTTTATAACTCAATATTCGGCAATCCACTTCTGTATAAATACAATAGCAACAAATATATAGGTAGGTAACACTCACGGAAGAGGAGCAGGTTCATCTGTGATGTAGTTCACTTTTTTACTTGATGAATTATTGCGAATTTGAATAGTTTCAAAGAATGCGATGCGATAAAGCGATTGTTTTAAGCGACTTATATTAATGAGCACTTCGTACTGGCGGACCTGCGTGAACACACTGGATTTTTGAGGGGCAAGAGGGGAGACGGGAAAGGATGCATTTGTTGCCACAAATAGAATAAATAATCCATTTCAAGAACACAAAAGTATCTCACCGAGTTATCGCTAAAAGCGGCGCGAACATACCCCCGGCCTTGACAGGATGGTCAAAACAAAGCAGAATGCGAATAGGAACGAAAAACATATAAATATATATATATATATAAAAAAAACATTTACCACATAGTGTTTCAATGCTTATCACTATTGCGAGTGTGATGAAAAAAAAATAATAAAGAAAGGAAACGATTAAAAGATAGCAATTATGTGTATATGCCTACTTGAACTAAACTAATTAATTATTATGTATTATAAAAATCGCAGGAAGCATGAGATTAATAATGAGCGTGTAAACTTGGTTTACGAGAAACCTTGTTTTGGTTGCGAGTTACGTTGCTTTGCTTGAGAGTTACGTTGCTTTGCTTGAGAGTAGGTGCGTTTCCGACTAGTACGTACCCTAAACTGGTTTCGATTGCACTCGGTAATGATTGAGTGCCCTTTACCTTACCAGGTAAGAGGATTTGGCCAAAAACATTGGCACCAATGATTGCATCGATGACCCCTGGGATGTGAAATTTGTCGTCGGCGAGTGGCAATTCATTTAGGTAAGATAACGCATTCATATCTATAGAAGATGCCGGCAATTGGGTTGTAATGCGATCCACTACCAAAGGTCGAATGGAGAAAGATGTTTTATTAGTATTGCGAGACTCAAACTTTAAATTAGTCATTCCTTTAATGCGTTGAGAAATATCTCCAATGCCTCTAATGGTTGTATGATTGAGATCTGTAAATAAGGGTAATCCAAGGCGTTTGCAACAGCTCGTTGTAATAAATTCGTTTTGTGATGCTCTATCAATTAAAACGCGTATTTTCTGATAATTATTCCTGGAATCAAGAACACTAATAGATGCGGTACCTAATAAAACGGTTTGATTTGGGAAAAAAACGTTTGCATCTCCATTATTGAGACTACATAATGTTACATTATCAGATTTACTTTCAGGTTTGCTTTTGAGATTTAAATTTCGCTCAATATTACAAGAAAAAATGGATGAAGTGTCATCAAATTGCATTAAAGAGTTATGCTTTTGATTACAATATCTGCACCGATTTTCGTATTGGTAGAGTGCATTGTACTTAGACAATTTCGACATAAGTTTTGTTTTTGAGTTATCTTAAACCTACTCTTAGGTGATGCGTTTAAAAATTTTGGGCATTTAAAAATGAATGTATGGTCTGACAAATTACATAACGTGCACTTATAGTGTTTTGCTTTGTTATGCGTTAAACTAAGAAATGCGTGGCTATATTGTGCTTCACGTAATTTTTTTTTCTCGAACTGTTGTGATTTCCATTCTGGTAATATTGACCTTCTATGTAGTATTTTGGCTTGTTCACGTAAAAATGATACGAACTCATCGTACGACGGTGCCTCTGATTTTCTGATTGAAGATTCGAATGCCATGGCCGTTTCCCTATCTAATTTTTGTGTGCCTATACGAACGAAGAACCATTGTAATAAATTCGGAATTTTTAACTGTTGTAATGCTGAAATTGATGAATGAAATTGGTCAATAAAAGTTTCTAAATTCGATGCATTTGATACTGTGATTGACTTTAAATTTAAAATTTTATTGAAGAAATGTGTCGCGATTACCCGGCTATCCTCATATTTTCCGATTAAAGAATTCCATATCTAATATATAAAATTCTCGTGTCACGGTGTTTGTTGCCATACTCCTCCGAAACGGCTGGACCAATTTTGATGAAATTTTGTGTGCTTATCTGGTAGGTCTGAGAATCGACCAACATCTATTTTTCATACCCCTAAAAGTAAAGGGTGTTCCACTCCGAAGAAAATTATTTTCCCCATACATTTTGTATGGAACGAATTCTCCTATTTTGAAAGAACTGCAGCAATATTATAAGGGGTATAATATTGAACTGTGAACCGGGGGAGGGGGGGAGGGGGGAGGGGGAAAGGAACTCAGGAAGGGGGGTTAGCGGGACGGGGGAAGGGGAGAAGTGGAGTGGGGAGAGGGAGAGGGAACGCGAGAGGGAAAAGGATACGCAGGGAGAAACAATTTAGATCAAGGTATTGTATACGCAGGGAGAAACAATTTAGATCAATTCAGCTAATAAGTTGACAACAGTTTTTGATTCTGAGGCGGTACGAAGTTCGCCGGATCAGCTAGTAATATTATAATTTTCTGCCGTAGCTGGAATTTCTTCGCATATATTTAAAGCCTTTCCCGACAAAGCACTAATTAAATATTGAATTTTTTCCGTATTGGAGAGATCAATATTCTCATGAATGAGTGTTTTAATAGTTTGATAAAAAATCTTCCATTCCAATAAATTTCCATCAAATGGAGGTAAAGATAGCTTTGGCAGCTTAATGTTATTCATTTTATCGGATTTTTGTTGCGTGGTAGGCTCATTTATATTATTGTTACTTATTTGTTTAGCTGTTAACTGAATAATTGCGTACAGTTCGTCAAATGATTGTTCGATTTGAAAATTTGGAATAAATTGTGAATTAATCTGTAGTTTTAAATCATTAATTTTTCCAACAACTTCCATAAATTCTTTTCTAATCTCAACTAACAGAGCGGCTTGCGCGCAAAACGTATTTCTTGAAACA
Organism: Limnephilus marmoratus; assembly: GCA_917880885.1. Classification (NCBI taxonomy): domain Eukaryota; kingdom Metazoa; phylum Arthropoda; class Insecta; order Trichoptera; family Limnephilidae; genus Limnephilus; species Limnephilus marmoratus. The sequence goes on along the minus strand of OU862906.1, from coordinate 2,884,857 downwards.
GTCGATTTTAAATGTTGCATACTTTCATGACTTTCATAAATTATCTGCGTCCTTTAAGAGGGCATTACCAGAGAAAGCCGGAAATACGTCATTTTCAAAAAAGTTTTTGTATTATACCACACCCATTTCAAATAATGTAATCATGCAATAAAATAAATCAATACATTATCTAGCAGAGTTATGTATTAGAATTTTAATTTTAGTTTCAATAAAATCATTAAAAAATATGTACGTACATGTGTTTCTTGACGAAAATTGGTCCATTTGTGTATTTATTTGCGCACTTACAAACTAATATATTTCAGATTTTTTTAACATTCTTATTAAATTTAGACATTATTGAAAAATGATAAATACTTATAATCAAAAAATAACTACAAAAAGTACACTATTTTAATAGTTTTATCATCACGCCTTTCAGCATTTTTGGATGAAGGTATAAATTAAAGCTAATTTGGATTGAAATAAATTCGATATTGAGTTATAATTTTAAAAAGCTGGTACGGAGAATAATTAATCTTTCTCATTGTAACCGCCCTGCACGATCGGAAGAACAACTTTCGACGAAATGTGGATTTTCGTCCGCTGGCTGGTTGAACGCTCTTAAAGATACGAATTTTGTCTTGCATCTAAAAGTTTAATTTCACGATTAGTTTTGTGACAGAGGATTCCTCGGGCATTTTTAACGGGATGTTAATTATTCTACTGATGAAAATTTATTGCGAGACCGAAGTCTAGTATAGTTCTACTGAAATAATACTATTGCGATAATAATGTGAACTCAAACACTAACTACCTACCTACCGTAATTTATAATACACTGAAACACCATTATATAAATATTACACCGTAAAATAGCGCGCTGGTTCTTTTTTTACATTAAATTATCAGGCTCGTTTGGATCAAAATGTTTCCGCTAAGAAGTTTATAACTCAATATTCGGCAATCCACTTCTGTATAAATACAATAGCAACAAATATATAGGTAGGTAACACTCACGGAAGAGGAGCAGGTTCACCTGTGATGTGGTTCACTTTTTTACTTGATGAATTATTGCGAATTTGAATAGTTTCAAAGAATGCGATGCGATAAAGCGATTGTTTTAAGCGACTTATATTAATAAGCACTTCGTACTGGCGGACCTGCGTGAACACACTGGATTTTTGAGGGGGCAAGAGGGGAGACGGGAAAGGATGCATTTGTTGCCATAAATAGAATAAATAATCCATTTCAAGAACACAAAAGTATCTCACCGAGTTATCACTAAAAGCGGCGCGAACAATTGAAAATGATATTAAGAGCTACCAGCTACTACCTAACTATTAGGGAACGTACCCATACTACGTGACCAACTTTTTGCAATTTTTAACCCCCCCCTCCCCTCCCGGTGACCAAAATCCTAAGCAACCCGCCGCTCATTTGTATGGAGCGTGACATTTTGAAGACTCCCCCCCCCCCCCCTAAACGTGTCACGTAGTATGGGTACGTTCCCTTATGAGCTACCCGAGCTACCAACCTTAGTGAATCTCTTCAGGTGACCTACGGTAGAGATGTTGGTTATCCAATAAATAGCTCCTAATAATAAATAGCATACTTGCCTCACAAATTGCCTGGATCGCCTAGAATGAAAGTGAAATAATTATTGCCCCATCATTGAAAATGATATTAACAACTCCCGTCGATAATTGCGAGTGTTGGTCATGATAAGACTAGAGGATCTGGGTTCGACTACCACTTGCAACTGTAATCTTTTTATTTTCGGTGTCATATTCTAATATTTTGTTTATTTTCTTTTTTAATATTTTCGTTGAAGAGTTATTAATATCTTTTAATGATTACATATTGCAATTAGATTTAATGTTAAATAAACCTAAAACACACACGAATTTCTCTGTCCCATACGGCCGTATAATATTCAACATGTTAGAATATTTCAAACGGTTCTCCTAGATAGAAGGCTATTCTTAAATTCTCCCATGACTTTCGTTTATTCCTTTTTTCACCAGTTAAAGGGCTCCCGCAAAGGTCTGAGTGAAGCTAAAAAATAATCTATCAAATATTATGAAAGGATTTCTCCAAAATAAACATTTACCACACACCTTGTTTACTCTACAGTAGGGGCTAAAAGCTATTATGTTTTGAAGACCGAAACATTATTTCCCTTTTGCCGAATGTTTGCCGTGACTGTACACACCACATTACGCTGTGGAGTAGGTCGATCGATCATTTTACACGACCCACTGGCAAAGTGATCGGATCGAGAGTACCCGCTCTTTGATCAGGTACTTTTACACATGCAAAGAATTGCCACAGAATAGAGAAAAGAGATCGACTATGATCGCGCCGCTCTATAAATCGAAAATATTCGACGTACTCGATACCCGTGTACCAGTCATCCGATCTTAATTTATATTTTTGAGAAAGTTGACAGCAAATCTACCTTTAGAATAAATAACAAGGTTCCATCTGTCTCTATAACGTCACGCGATAATTAAATGAATACCAAGCTATTTTAGAGTTCATTATGGCATGACATTACCGCAAAGATGGAATCTTGTTGTTCCAAAGGGTCGAAATCTTAAAATGAACATATCTAAATATATAAAAAATTAACTGTGCCAATTATAACTTTCCACTGCTGATTGATTATGATAGAAGTTTGATAATATAAGTGATTATTAAACTAGCTGGTTCCCGGCATGCGTTGCCATGCCATTTAATAAACTTTCCCTCCCAGGTTCCCCTCCCCCCTCCCGGGTTCCCCTCACCCCCTCCCGCGAACCCTCTACCCGAGTTCCCCTTCCTCCTCCCTTCTGTCCTCTCCCGCATTCCATACATTCAGTCTTGGTACATTCAGTTTTCAAACAGCTTGCTTGTCACCTATTTTTTTTAAACAAATTTCAGTAACCAGTAGTTTTATCCAAACCTTGTCCTGACAATAACGAATACAAAAAACAAAGAATTATCCAATTTGGTGCAGTCGTTCGGAAGTTATGCGCTTACATACATTTCGGCGATTCATTTTTATTTATATAGATAGATAGATAGATAGAATAGATAGATTACAATATATGTTGAGGGGGGTGGGATAGGCGAGGTTGGGGAACAAGGGACGGAAGAAGATTGAGTGTTAATTTTGAAAAGGGTTTGTTATTTGACGTGGGTAGTAGGTATATGAGAGCCTATTTTAGATTTCAGTTATCTACCATCTTTATTCGAGATGCTGGTCTACACATAGATCTATGATGGTCACTCGTCACACCGGCACCCATCACGGATAAAAAAATAACCCGATCGCTCATTGGTAGTTTTTGAGCGAGTTACAATGATCGGGTAGTATATAGTTCATGATCGACCCAGAACTAGCACACTGTACAGTTAGTACATGTAGAACTGAGTGGTCAAGGATTCGTTGTTTCGTTTCTTCTTGTTTCCTATATTTCTGAGGTGTTTCCTATGAAGATGGCCGCTGGTCGCAGATAGTGTGGGCGTTAGTGTGTTTATTATTGTATAAAATTTTATTATTGTCGGGCCCGTATCTGGTTGCGGCGCGCTCACCTGTTGACACGGGAGTCCAATCATGTTAATGGATGCTTTATTTAGGGCTGCAATTATTTATTGAAGCCCTTTATCCAAAATACTACCTGCCTGGAAACCTGTTGCTTGCGACTGGATTGTTCTTCTTTTCGTTTCATTCTCGTTTCAGTTTCACGTGTAGTTTCATACAATCCTTGAGGTTAGTGCCCGGCGTTGCAAGGATTCAGATGTTTAGTGCTAATATTTAAATATGCTGATTTTTAAAGAAAAAAATATTGCACTCTAATAATGTATTGTCTTAGATTTCATAACCCATTCAATGTTATCAGGTGGATATTTTCGGATTATTCGGAAATTCTAAAGGTTTTTTTGAAAAGTTCTCTGATAGGTACCTTTTTAATTTCCCACTTTTTTCCCATTTCTGAAATTCATTTTGAACCTAGAAATGATATCCAAAATAACATAGAATGCTGTAACATTATACTCGTATAGTATATGAATGTATATTTTTTTTAAACTGTGAAGTAATTTCTCGTCTGAATGTCCCAAAACTTGAACAATTCATCTAATTTCATTTGAAAGTTAATATTACATTCAAATTCTGTGCAAGTTACATTCAATTATTATTATTTCATTGCAGGTCAGTTGTTTCATACGACTTATAGAACTTTAATAAAAATTTGATTGATTTTTAAAGTTCTGTGAAACATCTGAACCTTACATTTTCTAGCCTTTGATTTTGCGAGTCCTCTTGAGCTGATTTTCTCACGAAAATGTCGCTATTAAAATTATCCAATAATAATCTCTACATCTCTACATTTTATAAATTAAAGTCCTCCTCGTCGTCTGTCTGTCTGTCTGTCTGTTGCAATAAACTCAAAAACTACTGAACGGATTTTCATGCGGTTTTCACCAATAGATTCGTGGGGAAGGTTTAGGTATGTAATTTGTTAAGGTTATGTGTAAATTGGTTGAAAAATAACGGTAATTGTTAGAATCGTCGGAAAAGGTCAAGCCGCCTGGTAACTTTCATCGAAAACACTGCCTAATCCTAATCCCTTTGAGATAAAACAAAACAATGCATGGTGGGATATTCCTCTTTTATAGATCTGCAAAAAAGTTCGCGATGGCATATATCTATCTTTTACGGATAGCTTACTATCTCTACATCTTCTCTACATTTTATAAATTATAGTCCTCCGCGGCGTCTGTCTGTCTGTCTCTTCGCGATGAACTCAAAGATGGTGGTGGTTATAAAGTTTGGATAACCATCCAGTAGAGGCGTTGTGTTTAATTAGCCAGAGCAACGCGTGGCCGGGTCAGCTAGTAATTATTATTATTAATTTCCCTTGAGTGTTTCGGGGTGGCAATTGCTTTCATCTCCTAACGACTAACAGATTGGTTAAGATAGGTCATGGTGTATTCTATGTGTAGAGTACGTAGATGACAGACTGATTATGTTCAATTCAATCATAGAATAAAGTAGAACACTCTATATTATGGGCCTTACTAATAAACGCGTTTTAAATTTCTCACAACTGATAATCGGGTAGTAATGTTTATTAAGATTGTTTGTGAATTAATATTATTTTTTTTAAATCTGAGTTATGGTATTTTTTACCTCTTGGTATTTTTTACCTCTTAATAAATTCTTTTGCGCTTTCATAGTTGATTTATTTATTTTTCTCTGAACAGAGTTTTGTACTGTTGAATTCCACTATGCATCCCAAATCGTTAAAGTGAATAATTACGGTTTCTCCGGGAACTGTCGCCACATGTAGTTTTTGTAAACTTCCAAAAGATTCCCATGTGTCGCCTATAATTTTTTTTATAATTAAAACAAACGTTGTTCTATACACGAGACTCTGCCTATAATACTGTATCGATAGTTCAAAGTGAATATTAAATAATGGTTCGTTAAGCCACGTGGTTCTATTCCAACTCAGAATGAAACCAACTTAGAACCCCCTCAGAGAGGTCATTAAAAGCTATGAAAAAATAATTTTAAAATAGCCGGTAACCCTAACCTTATTTAACCATTTTTTTATCATCATTCTTAATGACATTTCTGAGGTAGTTCTGAGTTGGTTTTATTCCGAGTTGGCCGGTCACCAGCCAAGTATCAAACAGTATTAATAGACTAGCATCTTCATGGTTGAATTTCAGAACCCGACTTCGATTGTACGTCCGACTTCACGCCTTACCCGTCGCACCATGTAAACATCCGTGTAAGTGGATTTTCAGACAAAGCTACCATTGTAATTCGGTTTCTAATTCAAGAATTCGTCACAAGATGACGCAACTTTCGTCGGCAAGGCGCAAAGGGACGTTCCCTTCCTAGGTATAAGTTCCACGAATTTGTGAACCTGGAGTATCTGCATACAGTCGCAGTATAGTTTTAATCTCACTTTCAAACCAACCATAATAATAAAATAACAGTAAAGTATCTATAGATAATCCATTATATAATTATGTTAGAGTCAGTAAACTCATGTTTAGGAACTCTGTAAAATAAGTCAATCAAAAGTCAAAAAAACCTGGAGTATCTCTCGGATTTCGGAAGATTGACGGTAATTCTCAGTTGTATCAAGCGGCTGTATATTACATGTTACTTTTTAGCGGCTGTATATTAATTTTTTTTTTACATTTTACCCGGTTACTTTTTCACGGTGACTTGCCGTCACTGGTTGGCACGTTGACGCTGTTGACAGTGGATACGAGGAACGGGCTAATTTTGGAACCAGTTCCTATTTCCTATTGGATTTACAAAGTGATTACCAACACTAACTTGGCGAAGCCGAACCAAAACCCGCCCGCAGGGGCTGACTTGGGCTGACTGCTAGTATCTCTATGGATAATCCTCACGCGCATGGTACATTTTCGCTTTACCTGGCGTTCACTCAGTTTTGAATTAACGAAAGCCGCATAAAAATAACATGTAATTATTTACACGCAGTGTTATTTTACTATGAACTTTGCACATTCTGTAATCACACAATAGTGTAATCACCAGGTGATATAAGTAATACAGGTAGCAATGGCAAGCAGTTCGGAAGACGGGCGCTATGTGCGCTGTTGCGGCTTGCGGCTGTTGAGCTTCGGCTTCGGCTTCATCGAGCTTCTGGGGTTACGAATCGGACTTCTACCCTCTGTGATATTTCAATTGTGGCTTCGCTTCATCCCGTCTCTAATGTTACGATACGTGGACTGCATTACTCCTAATATTACATCATTCCGTGTCCAATGTTACGATGTGTGGACTACATTATTCCTGATATTACGATTGAGATTTCATTCCGTGTCTAATGTTACGATGTGTGGACTACATTATTCCTAATATTACTATTGAGATTTCATTTTGAATTTTGATATACTGTCTTTCAGAGCACCGGGCCAATTGAGGCCCCTTTCTCTTTCATCATGAGTTTAGTAAGGTTGTAGAATGTAGAATGTAGATATTAGTGTTTGTTAATTTTTATTTGCAAATGACATGGCTGCAATATGGGGGAGGATTTTTTTTCGGAGGAGTTTTTTGAAATTGGATTTCTTTTTTACTGCAGGGCGGGGGAACAACAGGGTGGTTACCACTATTTGGGGGACGGGGGGAGGGGCAAGGGGGCTTTTGGGGGTGGGTGAATTTTGTGGGGTAGTGGCAGATCGGGGGTTGGTACGTTGGGGGGTGGGGATTGCGTTGGTTTGGGCGAGGGTGTTAGGAAGAATTAGGGGGAACAGTTTGGGTATTAGAGAAGAGATTTGGGGGGGGGGTTGGGGGGGGGGCGATGGGTTGGGGGGTGTTTGGCTGACGAGACGTGAGGGAGTGGTTGGTTAGGGAAGCTGTGAAGATTTTTTTAAGAGTTCATTGTACAAACGTACTTTAGGAAAAATCGCCACTTGTATTAACTTCAAAGTATTTCAAATATTTGAGTTTTTTTTTCAATGTTTCCAAGTGCCCACCGGAAATCTATCTTCTGATTGCCCCTTAAAATGTTTAGTCAATTAGTGTCAAATTGTGAATTACTTTTTTATTATCAAATCGTGTTTAATGCTAAAAGCATTTGAAACAAACTCTTTTTGTTGGAAAAAATGTAAATTGAGTAAGTATTTGTTCAGTACCTACTTGCCGGCCTTGAATGTGGTCATTGTTTTGAAATATTTATGTTAATGAGTTAGCACGGCACGGACCCGATACGAATTATTAACATATTATACAAGTTCACCGAATTAATAGACAGTGAACACGAGCAGCTGGTATCTGCTAGTAATGCAGAGTGTGTTGTGATGATCGTTAGCCACTGTCTATTCATTGCTGCATGATGACTGATGACTGATGACCTTCCCAGCTTTGTTTTCGACTTGTGGCTTCCGAGATCCTTGGTCCTTGTTCATAGGTTGCGGATTCAAACAAAACCTTTCGTCATAAATATGTAATTGTTATGGATTTTTTACGCGGGTAAAGAATTTAAATATTATGTTATCTTTTTTCGTATGCAATACTTAGGCCGGTGGGGAGGTGAGGGGGGGGGGGTTAACCCCCGCCCTTATAAACGCCACTGGACGTTACTACTTCATGCTTTCTCTGACGTTTTAATTTTGTCATAATTCCGTCTCAAATGTCTTAATCGTTATGTGACTGGTCGATTCCGGTTCCTCTTAAGACGCCGCTACCCGAATTTCTACCGATTTTTTTTACATATCTCCCTTAAACACGTTAAGTTTTAAAACTCTTAAAAAATATATGTTTATTCTTGAAGATAATATCTAAACATTCCCCGCGCCGAAACGCAAATTACATAAAATTCCCTCTATTGGAAAAAATCGCAAAGTTTGCTCCAAAAATTATTATAAACACGTTTGTTTCAGTTATTTTACAAGTTATACGTATGAAAAAATTCGCAGTGTTTCTTTAAATGCTGTTTAAGACAACCCCCGTGAGATTTTTGCTCTATTTTAAACGAGTCGTTTATTAAATATTTTTTTGAATTTTCGCATCGATTTTGTCTCTTTAAATACTAGTGTGCTCTTCTAACATTCGTAATTTCATATCTCTGCATCTTCTTCTTTTTGAGCCCGGTTGCCTTAAGGACAAGGAATTATCCTTTACCTTAAAATTAACGACTTTTTCGTCATCCCAGAGAACAGGGGGCGAATTCACGTTCATTATGGGAGGATAGGTATAATCCTAATTATGTAACCATCAAAGCAACAAATAAAGACAAAATTATAAATTTACACGCATTTATTGGTATCTGTGTTATGTTTTCTTTGTAATATCTTATATTTGTGGTATGTAAGTACGTTATTTACCATGTTACGTGTATATAAGTATGTCAGTGTATGTGTGTGTGTGACTGACAGTTTTGTGATAAATTATGACAGGTATGTAGAAATTTAACGATATCAACAGTTTATATCGTTGACATAATGCTATTTTTAAATGTGGTCAGTGTATCCGAAATATAATAAAAATATTATATGTAATATAGTGGAGTAGTACCTAGTAATACCTACATGTCGCTTCGCTTGAAAAGGGCTTTGTGAAGTACCTACTGTATCTACTATCTACCAGCCCTCGAGAGATAGCATGAATGGAAAAGCTGAGAAAATGCACTCAGGCAGGTACAGGTACTCGTATGTGTATTGCTGACAAGAGTAAATAAATTATAGCATGAATGGAAAAGCTGAGAAAATGCACTCAGGCAGGTACAGGTACTCGTATGTGTATTGCTGACAAGAGTAAATAAATTATAGCATGAATGGAAAAGCTGAGAAAATGCACTCAGGCAGGTACAGGTACTCGTATGTGTATTGCTGACAAGAGTAAATAAATTATAGCATGAATGGAAAAGCTGAGAAAATGCACTCAGGCAGGTACAGGTACTCGTATGTGTATTGCTGACAAGAGTAAATAAATTATAGCATGAATGGAAAAGCTGAGAAAATGCACTCAGGCAGGTACAGGTACTCGTATGTGTATTGCTGACAAGAGTAAATAAATTATATACTAAATTTGTACCTACCATTCAAGCGGAATGCATGCATTGAGCATTGAGCGCTGAACAACATTCCTTACAAGTAGGCGAACGCATAATATATTATGTACTCGTATCATAGTTTGTTTGTAGACTTTTTGTGCGGTAATGATGGATCTCGGCGAGATTTCTTTGCGGGGGATAATATTGAGTCTACCATGTACGGGATCAATGGCGTGTTTATAGAATGGCAGAACCTGAACCTTCTTGGTATGTGGCTCGGGTGAAGGAATTATACTCCGTCAGACTGCTGGCCAAATAAACTCTTTCTCCGTTTTCTGATTCTGAAAAAGTCTGTTTCTTTTGCGCATTAGCGGCGGACGTGTAAAAATCTTCCTTATTCGCAGTCAGCAACGTCTTGCATAAAAATGCGGTGCGCTTCTTTGCGTTACCAATAAAAATATCATTTGCAGTATGCAATGGATCGATATATGCAATTAAAGACGACCGGCATGATCGAGCGGTAAGGCTCTTCCGGCGTGTGCAAATAAACTTTATTCGATTAATTTGTGTTATTTCACAATTAATTAATTTAAAAATAATATGTGCTTTATTGGCGGCACGTTCCAGAGTCGAGGATACTCTCAGTATCGCCCTGGTGTAAGACCACCATTTAGAATTGAAACGTTGCTTGAAATGGTTTTAGCCGTGTTTGGTGACCAGATCTGAATAGCAAGATACTTCCCTACCTTCCTCTTCCCTATCTCTTTCCCCTCACAACTACCTTCAGCCCCACAACGTACCCCAATTGGGGATGCCATAGTCTCATTGGCTCCAGACGGGAGCAGCTGGGACTCTTGTCAGGTAGGTACATATTAAAAAAATATTTTTAAAAAATCTGAAATATTTTCAAAAAACATAAGAAAAATATCTACGTGTAATTTTCGACAGCTAATGAAAATTATTCGGAGGGGCGATAAAGCCAAATTTCAGTTTTTACTAAAAAAAATCTGAACAATGTTTTAAATAGTATTTTGATCGGAAAGTAATTTATGTGCAAAGTCATGTGTTGTTGACTTTTTATGTAGGTACGAGTATATTGATTCTATAAATATAATAACTAGTAGGTACATTTACTCATGAATACATGTCCAATACAGTGCTATTAAATGATGCTATTTTGCTAGTATTAAAAATACACATTTAAATAGAAACTTCCTGCCAAATAGTAACGTTATTTTGTATCTCTATCTTGATTTCCGCCGGTATAGTAACTAGTACATTTTTTTTTTTTTTTTTTTTTACATGAGCTCCACACAGGAGGCCCTGAGGAAAATAATTTTCCTCAGGGCCTATGTCATCTTTGGGGATGCTGTGTGTAGGGTTTTTTTAAGGAAAGGAAGGTGAGGAGAGTTCTGGGAAGGAAAAGGGTTTAAGGGGTGGGTAGGAATCTGGGGTTCAGTATGTCCTGGTCATCCGCCTCCAAGACCTAGACAAACCTCACCCCATGAACCCGGGCACCCCTGCTAAATCACCAAACGTAGCGAACCACTTGGGGTGATCTGTGGCAGAGGTGTTGGTTATCCAATAAAGGTTCCCGGGGCGGCGGTACCCATTCCCGCCTCCCAAATTTACTCATGAATACACGTCCAATACAGTGCTATTAAATGATGCTATTTTGCTAGTATTAAAAATACACATTTAAATAGAAACTTCCTGCCAAATAGTAACGTTATTTTGTATCTCTATCTTGATTTCCGCCGGTATAGTAACTAGTACATTTACTCATGAATACACGTCCAATACAGTGCTATTAAATGATGCTATTTTGCTAGTATTAAAAATACACATTTAAATAGAAACTTCCTGCCAAATAGTAACGTTATTTTGTATCTCTATCTTGATTTCCGCCGGTATAGTAACTAGTACATTTACTCATGAATACACGTCCAATACAGTGCTATTAAATGATGCTATTTTGCTAGTATTAAAAATACACATTTAAATAGAAACTTCCTGCCAAATAGTAACGTTATTTTGTATCTCTATCTTGATTTCCGCCGGTATAGTAACTAGTAAATTTACTCATGAATACACGTCCAATACAGTGCTATTAAATGATGCTATTTTGCTAGTATTAAAAATACACATTTAAATAGAAACTTCCTGCCAAATAGTAACGTTATTTTGTATCTCTATCTTGATTTCCGCCGGTATAGTAACTAGTACATTTACTCATGAATACACGTCCAATACAGTGCTATTAAATGATGCTATTTTGCTAGTATTAAAAATACACATTTAAATAGAAACTTCCTGCCAAATAGTAACGTTATTTTGTATCTCTATCTTGATTTCCGCCGGTATAGTAACTAGTACATTTACTCATGAATACACGTCCAATACAGTGCTATTAAATGATGCTATTTTGCTAGTATTAAAAATACACATTTAAATAGAAGCTTCCTGCCAAATAGTAACGTTATTTTGTATCTCTATCTTGATTTCCGCCGGTACCAGGTACCTAGGCTTTTTATGGTTATTAAAAAAGGTAACATGTCATGCAAGCGATGAATATTTATTATTAAATTGGCCTGCTAGCGTGTTTCTGAACTGAATAAAATTATAATTTTTAATGTGTGGACGTGGTGTACTCACCTTTTTCATTTAACATGTGTGTATGAAATAATATACTCAAAATGTTATCAAAAATACTAAATTCAGTTGTGGATCTGTAAGTGATTTTATGATTGTAACTCTGGTTCAATTAAATCTAGTTTGTAAATTTTACACCTCTTTACTCCCGAGGAGTGAGGCTCTCGACTCGCAATCCGAAGGGCACTGGCTCGAATCCCTGCATGATTAATTTGTGTTATTTTACAATTAATTCATTTAAAATAATATATAGTATATTTGCGGCAGGTTTCACAGTGGGAGATCCTCTCAGTTACGCCCTGGTGTAAGACATATTCAGAATTGAAACGTTACTTGAAATGGCAGGTGCCTCCCCACCTTACTATTCCCCATCTCCTTCCCCTCCCCATTACCTTCAACCTCGCAACGTACCCCAATTGGGGATGCCATAGTCGCACTATGTCCAGACGGGATCAGTTGGGATTCTTGTGCGGTATTCATGTAAAAACTAAAAAAACTCTTCCACGTGTCGTCACTGGTCACTCAGCTGAGTAATCAACCGACTCCTAACTCCGTTCCTGTCCAATACCTACTGATTTTTTGACTCCAAATAACGTCAGGAATCACTGGTTAGTGTACGAGTAAATCAAGTACGTCACCCTGGGTTATGGAGCATCTCTTTTGTAATTATAATTATGTAAATATGTAAAATGCACCCGTTTCTGTTAAATGCACTTTTTAATTGTAATTGTAATAATGAAAAAAAATAGTTAAAATGAAGAAATCTATAATTGGTTTCACAGTTTAAAAAATTATACTTGTATATATGAACCAACCACACCGTACACTATTGTTTTCCTTAAAACAAAATAAATATACAATTTGGGAGGCGGGAATGGGTACCGCCGCCCCGGGAACCTTTATTGGATAACCAACACCTCTGCCATAGGTCACCCCAAGTGGTTCGCTACGTTTGGTGATTTAGCAGGGGTGCCCGGGTTCATGGGGTGAGGTTTGTCTAGGTCTTGGAGGCGGATGACCAGGACATACTGAACCCCAGATTCCTTCCCACCCCTTAAACTCTTTTCCTTCCCGAACTCTCCTCTCCTTCCTTTCCTTAAAAAAAACCCTCCACACAGCATCCTCAAAGATGACATAGGCCCTGAGGAAAATTATTTTCCTCAAGGCCTCCTGTGTGGAGCTCATGTAAAAAAAAAAAAAAAAAAAAAAAAAAAAATATACACATAGTTTAGAATTAGAGTCCAGGGGGCCTAGTCACTAATTTTTGTAAACCTCCGTTTCATGAAGTTACGGGTTTAGCTACGTCACATACCCGTATTTTGACAGATTCGCCAACTTAAATAACAACAACAACCGGTATGTGACGTAGCTAAACCCGTAACTTCATGAAACGGAGGTTTACAAAAATTAGTGACTAGGCCCACTGACACTATGTTTGGAGACCGTGGCATTTTTTTGTAATGTAATTTGTTAAATATTATTTGTATAATACGAGTACATAACTACTAACCCTGTACAAATCACAAGTGTTGAATTTGGCAGCCACCTCTGGTCTGGAGCTTCAAAATACATGAAAAATACCCTTGACTCTGTGCAGAAACGGGCGGTCCGTTTGATAGATTCTCCCATCGTAATGGACGGATTGCAATATTTAGAGCACAGGCGTCGGCGGTGGGAATGCTATCCTTGTTCTACCGGCATTACAATGAAAGATGCTCCGAGGAACTAGCGTCATTGATCCCTTTGGCACCGATGCATAGTCGGGAAACACGCCAAACACGCGCCCAACATGTGTACACGGTTGACATTTGTCACATGAGAACGGGTCGCTTCTTCGCTCGTTCTTGTGTTCAACAGCTCGGCTGTGGAACGATTTGCCGGCCTCTGTGTTTCCTCCTTCCTACAACATAGGTCTCTTCAAGACCAATGTTCACTCCTTCCTCTCCTCAAAAAGACCCTCCACACAGCATCCCAGATGACATTGGCCCTGGGGGAAATTATGTTCCTCAGGGCCTCCTGTGTGGAGTTAATGTAAGTGACTCAAGTCACCGTCGTCACCGGGGCTCCCGGCCAACAAAAAACATACTAAATGTTCACGACTTATTAGAATTAAAATTATAATTTCGCATATATTTACCCCACAGCATAAAGAAAAATTAGAACATAAATACAGCACTCTAGATTCATGCGCAACGACGCGCGACGGGTTAATAGTTCCGAAATTTAACAATAAGTTTAAGACAGAGAACGTTTGAATACATCATACCGAAGATATTTAATTTATTACCTGACACTATAAAGCAATGTATTTCTATGAATAAGGTTAAATATATAATGAAAAATTGGGCTATCGGAAAAAAATATTTATATTGATATGTATGAAAAAATGTTGAATCTGTAGATATAAGATGTAAATTATAACTTTTAATTAATTGTTTTTGTGTTTAATTCGTAGAACTCCATTTTAATTTTTAGAAATTTAATTAATTTATAACTTTTAAAACTAAATATGTAACTAAACTATAAGCATCTGTTGACAAGCCAATTCAATTGGCTTAGCAGGACTTGTTTGTAAATATGCAACTAAACTATAAGCATCTGTTGACAAGCCAATTCAATTGGCTTAGCAGGACTTGTTTGTAAATATATAACTAAAATATAAGCACCTGTTGACAAGCCAATTCAATTGGCTTAGCAGGACTTGTTTGTAAATATATAACTAAACTATAAGCATCTGTTGACAAGCCAATTCAATTGGCTTAGCAGGACTTGTTTGTAAATATGTAACTAAACTATAAGCATCTGTTGACAAGCCAATTCAATTGGCTTATCAGGACTTGTTTGTAAATATGTAACTAAACTATAAGCATCTGTTGACAAGCCAATTCAATTGGCTTAGCAGGACTTGTTTGTAAATATATAACTAAACTATAAGCATCTGTTGACAAGCCAATTCAATTGGCTTAGCAGGACTTGTTTGTAAATATGTAACTAAACTATAAGCATCTGTTGACAAGCCAATTCAATTGGCTTATCAGGACTTGTTTGTAAATATGTAACTAAACTATAAGCATCTGTTGACAAGCCAATTCAATTGGCTTAGCAGGACTTGTTTGTAAATATGTAACTAAACTATAAGGATCTGTTGACAAGCCAATTCAATTGGCTTATTTGTTCATATGTATTAACTAACTATTCTTTCAATAAAAATATTTAATAAAGAAATGTTCTTGACTGATCCGGAGTTCGATCTCGTTATAATTCAGTCGCGAATAACGTAACGAATTCAAGCCAGAAGACAGGGCGTCTGCCCATAGTGCCCCTGCCCATCCCCAATCCCGACTGATTCGGATAAATCATTTAAATTGTACCGGCCGCGGTGACATCATCTCGCTATACATATAGATACCCTAAAACTGATCTGTTTACATCGTGGTTCATTTTATCTCGATAATTATTATTGCCAATCTATTTTATCACAGAGTATACTGCCGTGTGTGATAATTATTATTGCCAATCTATTTTATCACAGAGTATACTGCCGTGTGTGATAATTATTATTGCTAATCTATTTTATCACAGAGTATACTGCCGTGTGTGATATTTATTATTGCCAATCTATTTTATCACAGAGTATACTGCCGTGTGTGATACCCAACCCACATACATATCTTGTGTGAATTGAGGAATAACTATAAATATAAAGATGTTTTTTTTAGAGGTATACAAATTCAAAATGAAAAAAAAAACATTAAAATAATGTTAATGATATTGGCTGTATTTAATAGATAATTTTATAACTTTACTAGCTGGTTCCCGGCATGCGTTGCAATGCCATATTCGAATAAATAAATAGTTTCTCCCTACATGTCCTTTCCCATGCGTCCCCTTTCCCCTCCCGCATCCCCTACCCTCCCACGTTCCTCTTCCACCTTCCCCGCCCACCTTCTCCCCTTTCCCGCTCCCCCATCCCGCAAACCCCCCTTCCGCGCTCCATATATTCAGTCCCAGTACATTCAGATTTCCAACAGCTTGCGTGCCACCTATTACTTTTTTTTATTCAAATTTTATTTTTTTCCTGTATTAGAAATATTCATTTTTCGTATATTACAAATATTAATTTTTGTATATTATAAGAACAATCAATCAAATGCACTCGCTGCCTAATATAGGTACTTACCTATTTAAAATATCTATAATTTAAAAGATCAGAACAACAGTTGCCTGCTAAATTCAATTTCATCAAACGCATGAACTATCAAACGTGCGAAGTTAAAATAGTCGTTAAGTTTTCTGAAATTATTCAATTATCTGCTCAATTTTCTTATTTTTTCTTTCCGTAATAACCTTCTACAAAGTATTAGAAAACTTAGAATGAAATAGGTAAAGTCGTTCTGAAGTTACGGCGTGACCAAGGGAAACAGGGATTCATTTTTTTATATACTTATGTAGATTGTTTAAATATGATTTCGGGCATATGAGCGCCTTGGCTAGCTCGAATGAAGCGCAATCGTGAAGTCCAGTTTTCGACAAGTTTATCGAGTAACTGGGGCCATATATCGGCATTAACAAGGCGAATGTTGACTTCGAATTGGTCCAACGTCTCTGCTTTATCAGAGACGTTGGACTAGTGACTTCTGACTTTACATACCCCCAAAGAAAGTAATCTAATGGTGTAAGATCACGCGATCGTGGAGGCCAGCTCTCAGGTCCATTACGTGAAATTATGCCAACACCAAATGTTTCCCGCAATAAACTAAATTTGCAAGCGCTGTTTTGACGTCTGTCTATTCATGGTGAATTGGCAAAACGTCTGTCAAATTGACAGTCTGTAGAAACAATGTTGCCAGTTTAAAAACCAAACCTCTAAAAAACGCCCTAGAAACTATATCGGGACCCATATGAGAAATCTTGGCTTTAAGCGATCGTTATTTTTAAACTTGAACACTTTGAACATAACCATACGTCACAAGAAAGCAACTATGATTTGCCATTTTTTCTTTTTACACGCGAAATTCACAATTCCGAACAATAATACACGTTCGGACAACTCAGAACCTTCTTTGAAAAGTCATTAAAAGTGATTAAAATTTAAAAAAAATCGAGTGCAGTTCACAAAAGGTAGAAGTGAAACCTTCACAGTAACTTACACACAATTTCAACCAATAGAAGCCTTGAGAAGTTATAATCAAAGCGACCAGTGCGGTATGGTTTCATTCTATCGCAGGCTAAATCCTATAGATGTATGTGTTTGACTCTTTTTAGCGTCGTTTCCGGTTCATCGAGTTTCAAATCACAATGCTGCTAAAGAAGCTTCTCTTCATAATTAGTTAAATAGGTTACGTTAGGTAACATGTAACATTTTCACGTATTTTACTTAGCTAAACGATGACGGGCGAGAAATATGTCAAATAATGTTCGCCATTTTAAACTGTTAGAAAATCTATAACACAATAGAACGTCCTGAATCCATATTATGAAAAGGCGACCCAAATGGAAAAAAAGTTCATTATTCTTGACGTTCATTTACCTGCTTATAACTCTTGTGAGATAAATCTAGCGCTAAATTGAAATTTAACATTGTTGTATGCATAAACTGCTCCATGAAGCTAGTCTTATAGTGCAGTGGCAGTGGATCGGTGTTCACATTAAATCCTAATTGTATAAACCTCTCTGAAAGAGTGACAATTTCCAAACCCCTTGGATTTTGCTTAAAAATGCAGGTTGTATCCGACGGCAACGGTACATTTCGAGCTGTAAACAATAAATTATGAGTACCGGATTGCGAGGCATTTTAATGCGATTTCCGTCTTATTTTATTTTATTTGGAAAACCAATAGTTACAATGATTTATAATAATAATAATAATAGCCTTTATTCAGACAGTAAATTACATTACATTATTTATAATGTTTATAACACTTATCATGCATCGACTCTGTATGTCACTAGTTGACAAAGGCTTCCTCCAACTGTCGCCATTTCTCTCTATCATTAGCTACTTTGATGTCGTCAACCCACCGGCCCTGAGGGAAATTATTTTTCTCAGGGCCTCCTGTGTGGAGCTGATGTAAAAAAACTCCAATATACCACAATTTAAGTAGGTAGGTGTAGGGGGGGGGGGTGTAGGTACTTCAGTACTTGTGATCAATGCTCACTGTTCACCTGTAATACAGGCTATGCTCTATGTGACAAATACAAATTATAAATGAAGACACAGCTCGCATAATGCGATAACAGTTACGTATTTGTATTTAAATGCCACAGGACAGTGAGTATTAGATGGCTCCGATTCTCAAGGATACTCCGGTCCCGGTCGTGACCGCCATTAAAACAACTTGTACGAAAAGTGTAGTGAGCTTTATTACACTAACGTACATAGTATAATATGTAGGTATCATGCGGGGCGGTGAAGGAGAGAGGCTGTGCGGGGAGGTGTGCGGGTGGGAGGTAGCTTACGTAAACCTCACATTATAGTGGAACTATGAACATGTTTGTTTATTCCAGATCTCCGGGAGGGTTGTGCAGGGTGCAGTGTGCAGTGCTAGACGTTTGCAGCTCAAATCCGTTGTTTGGATTTGAGACTCTGTCTGAAGCGTCAGTCACGTACCTGATCATCTTGTTGGTGGTGTTGGTGTTAGACGTCACATCATTATATATATTTTTTTTTTTTTTCTAAAAAGAAAGACAAACATTCCCGGGTTACGAATAACCCAACAATGTTTGAAAATCTCCTACTACCACCACAGAAAGCCGAAAATGTTGCTTGTGTTGTGATGGAGGACTTAGCCAGCCGAGGAATCGAACACGCGACGCTCGGGTGGGACCCAAGCGCTATGCCCACTCAACCACTGACCAGTCGTATGACATATATATATAGATATATAGACTGTTACATACATTACATACGTAGATACTATAACCATAACCAAATGTTTCCAATATAAATCTGAAACGGTTGCGTATTTCCTTGGGTGGAAAATGAAACAAAGTGATGTTTGGTGGTAGGCTAATATCCTTGCGAATATTGAAAATGTACATTTTCTTGAATTTCCACCCCTTGAAGCTTCGCGGTGTGAACGTAAAACACATGTATACTTATTATAACTACCTTAATTTCCTATGTTTATGATCTAGGGCAGGGGTCACCAAATGGCGGACCGCGGTCTGAATCCGGACCGCCGACCTCTTTTGTGCGAACCTTATGTTAACAATACAAAATATTTTACTATGCAACTTAAGTACGTAATTTGATAATTTTTCCCGCGCTTTGTCTTTGCTGCCGTCGATTCGCCAACGGATGGGCGGGCGCGGAGCGCAAGATCCTCATTCGTCGCAGTGGGTAAGGGTTGCGGAATTTCACACATCTTAAGAAAATTGATAATGTCGTTGACATCCTCACTAATATTTACTCTCTGCATCCTGGTGATGAATGGAGCGATGGAGCTGCTCTCCAGATGGAAATGAATGATTTTCTAGAAAATACATTTTTAAAACATCAAAAACAGGAAGTTTCTTGTCAAGAGTTTTAGATGAAATTTGTTTGTGCTAATAAATACCCAAAATTAAAAAAAAAAATTGTATCAACATATATTTGTGAAGCAGCATTTTCCAAGATGAACTTTATTAAAAATAAATTCCCGAGTAGACTTACCGATGAACATCTCCAAGATATGATGACAATAACCTGCACAAACTTTATTCGAAACTTCGGACGGACAGTCCAAGGCAAAAAATGTCATTTTTTTCGTTTATATTGTAGAAAACCCTTGGCACTTCTTTTTATTAATACCTAACATTTGTTTATTATTTAGTAAAATAATGTTCCGGGACCGATTCGTTGTGTTTGTTAATTGCTATTGTACGTACACATAAATAAATAAATAGTACCGTTTAATATTTCAATGTTAAGCCGGAGGGGGGGGGGGGGGGGGGTGGTCTGCCTTTTTCCCTTCCGGACCGCGACGGTCATGTTATTTATAAACGGACTCCTAATGAAAGTAATTGGTGACCCCTGATCTAGGGTTTCACAAACCTACCAAAGTCTTTAAACAAATAATATAATAAACAAATAATATGTAAGCTTGTTTGCGTGGGAAATCTGAGATATTCATTATGGTTCAGCGCCAACTAATGAAATAGAAGTGAGTAGAATTGTGGACGTGAGCGGTAATGTTTATGGCGGTTCTATAATTTTCATGAATTCTGTTCGTTATCCCGGGCGTCAGGGGCGTATATAAGGGGGAAGGGGTTTAGGGGGTTCAACTCCCCCTCCCCCCCCCCTTCCCATCGGCCACAGTATTGGGTAAAGTACTTCTTTACAGTGTGGACACACGGACACTTAGAGGCAATGAAAGAAAACGGATAGACGACCTCGAAATGTGGTGCTGGAGAAAAATGTTCAGGATGATTCCACGGACAGCGAGACGTAAAAATGTGTCCATTCTGGAAGAGCTAGGCAAACACAATAGGCTTTCAAATATCTGCCTGCAACCTATCTTGGACACGCTTTTATCAAAACTGAGGCCACCGACCTGGAGACTCATAGTCACTGGTAAAGTGAATGGCATAAGAAGAAGCAGAGGAAGGTCACCGCAGCGCTGGAGCTGGAGTGACCAAATAATATCTACTAGTGTCTAGTATCCGCAGCTCTCCACGCAGCGCGAGACCGCTGTCAACCGCCCTCTTTCTTCCTTGCCCCCTATGATTGAAACCCCCCCCCCCCCCCCCTCTGGAAAATATAACGTTGGTTACACATTATTAGCAATATTTATAGAATTCTGAGAGATAGAGGTGACCGCTGTGATGAAGTGCGCTCTTGGATGAAGGGGTGTTCAGACATCTAATATAACCGCTAGCAGGTATCTGTTGAACCGCGAGCGCTTATGTTTCGTGCCGTTCACACGGCGCAGATAAAATATTTCTTCCTATGGTAGGAGAGGGGGGTCAGTTGAATTAGCGAGCGGCCACGGAGTGCGCATTTTTTGTACTGAATCTATGAACTTGACATCTGTCACCCACCGGTCTTGGCAGCTCCGTAATTAAAATGACCCCCTCTCCTGTTTTCGTCGGAGTGGGGGGCGCTTAACTGTTGGCATATCGCACCATACGGCGTAAGATGTGCATTGTCTATGGTTGATGTGCGCATAAAGCGCTCAGGTGTGAACGGTCTGAAGCTTCGACCAAGGATATCTAGACAGGCCGTATAAAAATAATAATGGCCCTCAAACTCCCGAAACCAGAATAAAATTGGCTTACGGCCCATTTATGAAAAAGTATATGCATCGTATTGCACCGTTTAGAAGGCACAGTTCTTAATTGTATCTTTTATTGGGCTGGAGGGCTACACTGAAACTAATTTGCATTGCCAGCCGTCCAGACGGGGGTAAATTTTTTCAAACACAAAAATATACCACTACCGAATATTTTACAAGGTACACGTCGCGGACTTTATTTTTGAAAACGTAGTCAGCTATCAGAATACAGAAGAAAATATATGTGTTACAGATCGCATTTACACAGCGCATTCATAAACGTGAAAAACATTATAGTTTTTAAAATTTGTCAAGCAATATTCTGACGTCATTCGCGCTTCGACACGTGGCGGGGAGTTGAGATAGAACGGTGTTACCGCTCAGCGAGCGGGGAGGGGGGGGGGTGAGCGCTTTACAGGGAAGGGCCGAACTGGTAATGGGCTCATTAATTAATTTATTTTTTAATTAAAAAAACGTTTCTCAGTTTTTTTTTCGTATTTTAAGCACAAAATATAATAGCCCATTACCTACGTATTATTTGCTGAATGAATTTCTTTTTCACAATTAATAATTTTCTTAGTTTTAACCACGTTTATTGTTTATAAAAAACCGACATATTTCCTGAGCAATGCTCACTTCCTCAGCGTTTACTTAATTAAAAAAAAGATTATGAAATAAGATTATGATTGATTCGTGTAGATTAAAATATATATATATATATATATATATATATATTAGTTAGTATGTATTTAAAAAAAGGATCAAAGTCAAATTTCGCCGTCCCTTGCCCAGGCTGCGATGCAACAACGCGATGGGTACCGTAAATGTAATTCTTGTTACAAGCTTTGGTTTGTTCAAAAATCTGCTTCCGATAAAATAAATTTTAAAATCAGTAAATAAGCTTCCAAATCCGTCCATAAAGAGATTAAAACTTTTCCTAGAAGCGTCAGAAAATCATTTGCTGCAATATCTCTAAAGGGGCATTTGTATATCAAAGGACATGGTTTTATTAATAAACATTTCTTTATTTTATGTACCAATCTTTTCATTTTCCAACCTTGTTTGGTAGTTTCCCAAATCGATCATCAACAAACTGAAAACACCGCAAATAACTCTCCGATTGAGCTAGTGGGAGAAGACTAAGTATCAACTATTTTTTAACTGAAAACTTACTTTGAAAAAAAAAACGTTTCTGGTAGATTTCTGCCTCGAAGTTTCGAAGGAATATCCCACAATTAGTCCAGTCAATGAAAGGTCAAAAAGGTGTTGTAGAGTGCGTGAGCAGGAACAGAAACTTCACGCTCCACAAATGTAGATATTTTCGAAAAAAATCATTTTACCTCACATTTTGAATCAAACATTCCTTCATATCGTCTAAAATATTCATCAATGAAAGAAATTTATTGGAAAGAAGTTGTAAAGAATTTAATTTTCTTTTGGAATAAACATATGCAAATTAATCTCTAACCAGTAAATATTTACAGCAATTTTAAGTTTTTTAGTAAAATGTCGTCATTTTCAGAAAAAGCTGTTTTTATCTTATTACTGACACATCACTTTTGTTTTTAACAGATTGTGGGACTTAGACTTGGATTTAATTTATTTTCAGCTTGGATTTAGAAAATTACGTATAGAATAAAAGTTGTACATAATTTTATGAGCGTTTACTTATTATAAGAAAATTGTCCTCTTCGACGCACCGTTTTCGAGATATAAGCGCACATCCGAAAATTGGGACCTTCTCCCCCCCCCCTTCCTCCCCTAGCTCACCACCTAGACGTCAGGACTATTAGTATGTTCACACCCTAAGCACCCTGAACAAGTTTCTGAAGGAATCGCTTAGGTTCCTGCTCACGCACTCTACACCTCCTTCCTTGACTGAACTAAATAGAAATACGGCTGCTCTAACCCATCTCCTTCCCCTCCCCACTACAATCAGCCTCACATCCCCAATTGGGGATGCCATAGTCTAACTGGTTCCAGGCGGTTGGGAGAAACCCATAACCACCATTTATTGGGTAACTAACACCCCTGCAATGGGTCTTTCCAAGTGGTTATTTAATATTTATTTACCAAATATTTTTCACTAAGATAAAACCTTTGCCCAATAATAAAAAATGTAGGTTTACCTACCGTTTTTGGTTCTAGAGGACCTGTTCAGAATGTAAAAACTAAAAATGAAAACTAAAATGTTTCATGTTATTTATTAATCCTCTCCCAATTCAGCCCTTCTTTGGTTTCGTGACGTATTTTCTCGACGTTTGTTTAAAATTAAAAGAACACCTCTTGTCACACAATGAACGCTCTCGGGTTATTTTCTTTACGAGCGTGTACGGCTAGTTTATACCAAGTAGGATTGATAAATTCATCTCCATAATACGTCACGCGCGATATCTGATTGGTTGCTAAATGGTAAAACTACATAATGAGATTTGAGAATGAACTTTGTGATCGGATTTACGAACTTCGAGGCGAGGCGCTGGAATACGTACAATAGTTGTATTGTTAACATTTACTTACACGGGGTCAATTTTACTGGCTTGCTTACTAAGATAGGCCGTATCTAGATATACTTGATCGAAGGTCTGAAGGGATTGTATGGAGAGCGATATGTGGCGTGCTATGATCTTTTATATTTATATGCTCAATGTGAACGAGCTCTTATTCATAATTGCATATTATATTGACACCCGTTGCGAAGTATTCTATATACACTCTGACTACACGTTGACAGTTTATAGTGTATACTAAATGTGACTTTGCGTAATTGATTTTGCGGTAAGGGACTTTTTTTATTTCTTTGTTCATTTCTTTGAATGGTTCCATCATTTGTGAATTTTTCGACCACCATGTTAGGCTCATGCCCGTGTTATTACATTGATATATTCATTTTTTAAAATCAATTGATAATTTTAATTTAGGACCGGTTCAAATTCTCCAATATTAGAACTGTCATAATCCCGCTGGCTCCGGGCAGTTCGTTGTATGTCCTAGACCCAGACGACGCGACGGACTATAAGCTTGATACGTTTTCACGGTAATTTATTGCGGCCAAACATACATATGACGTATTAAAAATATAAAAGCTCTCTGTTACATGAATCTAGGGAAAGAGAAAGGGCATGCATCCAAAAACTCAACGGCAATACCACGGTGATATAATTTATATGGTGATACAATATAACCACAGTTCTTTCTGCTCACCCTTGCAGTGAGCAGAAAGACCCTTTCTGCACCCTTGACCCTTTTTGGTTTGTTCTTTGAACTTATTGCGTAGTTATTGTTCATTTCTGTTGGGTGTAATAAATTAAAACTTCGGACGTAACGTGCATTATTTTATATATACTCCGTACTTATTAAAATGGGCTGCCGAGCTGCCAGGCTCGGCGTTCAGATGATCTCATAGGGACCGCAGTATCTGAGAATGATTTTATTTCGTAGAAACCGGATTGTCTTTCAAATCACCTTGTTAAAATTATACATTTATACAAAATTATTATTTATTATTATTTTTTCTTACAATAATAATAATAATAAAAATTTAGAAATTTCAAAGTATGAAAGGGGATGAGGTTTATAAATATTTAGGATACCCGCAATCGAATAGATTAGATCACACTAGTATTAAAAATGATATTAGGATTAAATTTCAAACTAGGATCAGAAAAATTTTAAATGCAATCTACTGCTAAAAATTTAGTAAAAGCAATAAATACTTGGGCAATACCTCTACTAACGTACTCATTTGGCATAATTAAATGGTCCAATACAGATTTAGATAGTTTAGAACGATTAATTAGAACTACGTTAACAAAATTTAATTGCCATCATCCAAATTCAGCTATAGAACGAATTAATTTACCTAGAAATTTAGGAGGTAGAGGTGTAGTCAAAATAACATCTTTGAAACACAATCAGGTAGAAATGCTTAGAATTTTTTTCCATAGGAAAGCTAATAGCTCAGAAATGCTCAAAATAATTTGCAAGGCAGATAGAAATATTACATCTTTAAATTTATATGACGAGAATGCCAACATTCTTATAAATACTAACCAGGAATTATTAGATTCCTGGTCAAATAAAATTATTCACGCAAAACACTTCAATTATCTCAACCAAACGTAAGTTGACAAACTTTCGTCAAAGAAATGGTTGAGTATTGGAGAGTTGAGCGCAGAAATAGAAGGATTTATGCTTGCCATTCAAGATAGAGTCATTAATACTAAAAATTATAGAAAGCATATAATCAAAAATATAAATCAAATTGATGATTTATGTAGAAAATGTTTGGCTTTTCCCGAAACTATAGAACATATTATATCGGGATGTTCTATATTAGCGCCTTCCGAGTATACATTTAGGCACAATCAGATTTTAAAAATAATACACCAAAGTTTGGTAATTAAACATAACTTGATTGACTGCCGTAATATAGTACCATATTATGAATATGAACCAAATTCATTTTTAGAAAATGAATTTTATAAAATATATTATGATAAAACTATACTAACAGACAGAACAATTAGTCATAATAGACCTGATATAGTTTTACATGACAAAATTAAAAAAATAACTTATATCATTGATGTAGCTATTCCAAATTCCTGTAATATTCAAAAAACTATTTCTGAAAAAATAAGAAAATACACAGATTTAGGAAATGAGATTAAAAGAATTTGGCATTCTCGGACTATAAAAATATTGCCATTTGTTATTTCGGCCACTGGCATAATACCTAGGAATCTGATTCAAAATTTAAGCATATTAGATTTGTCAAAGAATTTGTTTATAAAAATGCAAAAATCAGTCATTTTAAATACATGTAGGATTACAAAGGATTTTTTTAAATATTTATATTGAGGGATCGGTAGGATTTATAGGTTCAATTAGAAATGCCACAGAGCCGAACCCTCTGATATGAAAATATCTGGAGTCGGTGAATTATATTCCCATTTGGTCTCTAGTAGGTTGACATGTTGTTCTTGTATTGTTTTGTATTTATAATACTTATATAGTGCAATTGCATAGCGTGGGTTGACTAGATGATCATTTGGGGAAGTGTGTGAAAGGGTTTAGTTATTCCTTCTTATTTCCTTTTTTTTTTTTTTTTTTGGGGAAAATTTAACCCGGACATTTAAATCTGGTGCGTATTAGAAATGGTTTTACACACCTTTCAAAATAATAAGCTATCGCTCAGATTTATGATTTGGTACACAAATTTCTTATGACTATTTAAAAATATTCATAAATTAAAATAACGCACCTCAATACTTGTTACCTGATCCGATCATATCCGATTAAACGGATTGCAATCTTTCGACCACAGGCGTCGGAAATGCTATCCTTCTTCTATCGGTATTTCAATGGAAGATGCTCCGAGGAACTAGCATCATTAATCCCCTCGGCACCAGTGCATAGTCGGAAAACACGCCGAACGCGCGCCCAATAAATGTACAAGGTTGACATTTGTCACGTGAGAACGGGTCGCTTCTTCGATTCGTTCTTGTATTCAACAGCTCGGCTGTGGAACGATCTGTCGGCCTCTGTGTTTCCTCCTTCCTACAACATGGGTCTCTTCAATAACAATGTTCACTCCTTCCTCTCACACAGCATCTCAGATGATATCGGCCCCGAGGGAAATTATTTTCCTCAGGGCCTCTCATGTGGAGTTAATGTAAAAAGAAATATATACGCTACTAGCTGACCCGACAAACGTTGTTCTGCCATATAAATTATTTCAGAAAGAGGAATGGAGCGCTGTAGACGATGAACCCCGATAAAAACAAAAAAACATCAACTAAAGTAGGAAAATGAAATAAAGAAAATCAATACGAATTTCGAAGAGAATTGAGTTTACAATATTTTTTGTCAGTCCGTCTTTAGTCAACACAAATAAGCTCGATGGCCTGCCCACGCGAGAACATGATGCCGAATGAAATATCAAAATGACGCGACGCTTCTCGTGAAAGTCTTGCGCGTGTGTGGATGAAAGTTCGATGAGGTGAACGTAGCGCCATCTGTCATTCAACAACGTAAACAATTTCGTTCTGTTTGAAATACGAAAGACGGTTAAATTTGTTCATACAAAAATGGTAAAATCGCGATTAAAAAATGGGGGGTGGGGGTAGGAGGGCTAATTTTTGGGGTTATAGGTATCTTTTATTGCCAAAAAAAAAATTGACAAAAAAATAGAATTTTTTTCTGGGTTTTCTAATCACCTAGCCGTATGAAATAAACCTATTCTCATACCTACCAAACATACATAAAAAATGCATAAAAATCGGTCCTGCCGTTTTGAAGGAGTGCGATCACAAACACCGTGACACGAGATTTTTATGTATAAGATATATCCTGTTGTATAGCTGAGAAAAAGTTTCAATTTGACCTAATCATTTGCGACTCCTTAGCTGCCTTAAATACGAGTATAATAAAAGTTCTAAAATTGTATATATATGCTTGTTTGCTGAAGGCTAAATCTGAAATCTTTCCTATACGACAAGAAATCCTGTGGTGGACCCGGATTTATGTTTCTACTAGGCAATTTTGCGAGGATACGTTACGGGGAGAGGAAATGATAATGGTAGGTATGTTATAGTTGACAATAACCTAATATGGAAATATTTATTTGTAGTATTTTTATATTCAGTCCTGATGATGGTACGGAGGTACCGAAACCGGTAGACGGAAAAATGACAATGAAGTGATCTAAAACAAAGTATTTTCTTTTTATTTATTGAAAATGGAAATACCAAATAGAAAATGTAGCAAAACGAGTGCGTACACTGATTCATATATTTATTTCTTTGCGGGAAATTTAAAAAACACACCACTTTAAAAATGTATATTACGGGCTATGTAACTCAATCATAACTTATGGCTGCATTGGGTGGGGGGGGGGGGGTAGAGGAAAAACAATATTAAACCCATTATTGAAGGCACAGAAATCTATTTTACGTGTTATTATGAAGAAACCTTTCAGATATTCGAACGACACTCTCTTCGGGGAATTTAATGTACTAGATGTTCGACAGTGTTATTCAAGCTCCACACTGCTCGCGAAGTTGAACGAGGTTAGCCGAATACGATAGTGCGGAGGGGCACTTCGTCTAACTTCGTCTAATTTCGTCCAACCTTGGCTCGTCTCGGGCGACCTCCAGTTTTTGTCGGTTTTTGTACCCGAGTCAAAGGACTCGAGGTTGCACGAAGTGCCTACACGAAGTGCCTTTCTACACTACTCGGTTAACTTCAGTTCGCTTCAATACGTCGTCGTGAATAGACGTGCGCGCTAGTAATTATTTTTTATTAGTATTGTCATACGGCACGGCGGTGGAATACAGTGGTCGCAGGAGCAAATTCTGTTGCTCCTGCGACCAGGGCATGTTAGAATTACCCGTAGATGAATTAAAGAAAAAGAAGGATTCGCTTTTTGCTATGTACAGGAGCTGCCGTAGAAAAAAAGATGCGTCAATAAATAATAATAATAATAATGGTTTATTGTCTTCATTTCTTAGTAACAAGTAGAGATAATGATATCCTCACTCGGATCTCCCATGCTGAGGATTTCACTTACATATTATAATTTAATTATAAGAAATTAATGAAGAGATAATGATATCCTCACTCGGATCTCCCATGCTGAGGATTTCACTTACATATTATAATTTAATTAAAGGAAAACAATCACTTTGTTTTGTAACCACGATTTATTGATTTAATTTTTATTTACCGACCGGTTTCGCTTAATACAAGCATCTTCAGGGTATAAATTAAAACTGATGAAAAAATACATTGTGTGAGCTTATATACATATACATACAGACAGAGACAAAACATAATATAATCACCTTCACCTTATAATCAATTCCTTAATCACCTGTTCAAATGACGTTTTGTCCCGGTAGATATAATGTAATTATTCATTAGATATACCCGTCTCTTTCTCTCTATCACTATGTAGGATGTTAATTACACTCTCTCACTCTTACTTTATATTATGTTTTGTCTCTGTCTGTATGTATATATAAGCTCACACAATGTATTTTTTTATCAGTTTTAATTTATACCCTGAAGATGCTTGTATTAAGCGAAACCGGTCGGTAAATAAAAATTAAATCAATAAATCGTGGTTACAAACAAAGTGATTGTTTTCCTTTAATTAATATGTCAAACCACAAAGTGACTGCTTTCTACCAAAATATTATAATTTAATTATAAGAAATTAATATGAAATAGACATAACATATATCATGTAGCATATATTTTTTAAATAATTATAAATAAAATAAGATAGTGTTTTATTTATAATTCAGTTCACTAGATTTGGTTTTAGTCTGTATTTGATATCAGTATATTTTCTATCTGGATCTCCCTATATTTAGTATCCAGCTTTTTATTTGAAAATTAAATGTTATAATGTTGAGGTTTTTGAGTGAGAGTGGTATTTTATTGTAGAGTTTAATGCCATAATATAAGAAGCTTTTTGCCCAAATGTTGTGTTAGTAGTTCCTTCTTTTATTTTTATATTTCTTCGTTTGATAAATATGTACATAGTTATAATAAGCGAGCGTGCACATTGCAACGGCAGCTGCTACTTGAGCGTCCATGACGTGCGAGCCGTGACGGCACCACCGCGCGAATGAGCTTCTCGCGAAGTTGAACGAGAGTGTAGCAACGTACTTCGAACTTCGGTCAACTTTCCCGAATATTTCGTCGAGGAACTTCGCGAGCAGTGTAGAGCTTACATTACATTAAAAAGATAATAATTTATGCTCATAAAAATAAATATAAAATGAAAACAGTCGGAACACAAACATCAAACCAGGAGTCAGGGGAGAAATGACCTTACTATTCCAACAAGCAACACAGCGGCTTATCAAAAAATATTCTAATACCTGGAACCAAAATTACATAACAAAATCCCTTCACAACTAAAACTGCGTGAAGGGTCATCCTTTGGTCCAAAAATAAAAAAAATGGTTACTAGATTTAGGCAGGACAGAGTCAGAAATATTACTAAAAAATGTTATTTGATTTGATAATAATGTACTACGAGCACCTTCTTTTGTTTCGAAAATTTTTATTTTCTTTTATTTACTGTTTTTCTTGTTTAATCACTTCTAATACACCTTTTCTTGTTAATTAATTGTTTTTAGAACCCATTACTCCACTGTATAGTATATTATAATTATTTAAACGCAAATTGTGAAGCTTAACTTTACTTAATACTTTATGAATTATAATGTACCTTACCTACCAACCTAATAAGAATATGTCAATTTGACTGTCCTAGAACGGGAGACCTTCCTAGTTGGACAGTCAAAACTCCCTAAAATGAATGTATTTTATAACAAATAAAATAAATAAAAATAAATGTATTTAGGGTTGTCACACGTTCCGTTTAAGTCGCTGTCCCGATTTGATCCGTACTTTCATATCGATGGAAATATTTTCTGATGAACCGTAGTATTTGTTTGGAACACTACCACCATGAGCAGAAGTCAAAATAGTTAAAGTTCGGCGGACATGCTTTTTTATCCAATCCAGAATGCATAGTATATTTGTGGA
This sequence comes from Limnephilus marmoratus, assembly GCA_917880885.1. Taxonomy (NCBI): domain Eukaryota; kingdom Metazoa; phylum Arthropoda; class Insecta; order Trichoptera; family Limnephilidae; genus Limnephilus; species Limnephilus marmoratus. Next base: position 2,853,875 of record OU862906.1, on the reverse strand, counting down.
TTCCTCGAGGACATCTCATAAACGCTGTCATCTCATCACAGGACTGATGCAATGGTTTTTTGCGGGAATTGTCGAAGGAATCTTGCAATGAAAATTAAAAAAAAAAACAGCTTTTTTTTCTAGTGCGGAAAAATAATTTAAGGCCTGTCAAATAAACGACAATAATATTAAAATGTAGTAGGGTAGGGCGGGGCTAGTTGAGCAAGTTTTCACTTAGTCATATCTGGTGAACGGTGCATCAGGTTGACTCAGGTTGAACGGGCCATTTATCATGCTCTAGACGCCTCCAAATACAATTAGAGAAACTACAACTCCAGACACAAATACAATTGTAGATATAATATGTGTTCTTTGATTCATATCGTTTTTAATAATTTTAAAATGTAATTAACCTGCCTCGGAACAAACTTTGTTTAGTGAGGTGGGTAAAAGAAAACTATGTACATAAACAAAAATAAAAAAAAAACAACGCCCGGGTTGCCAGGTTGGTTGGCACCGAAACTGAACTGAATGTAAAAGGAAGATCGAATATTTAAGAAAGTTCAAAGTTGCTCAACCTGTGAGAGGGGTAAGTTTTGCAAGGACGTGGGAACGTTGAGCAATGGAAATAAGGGTCTTTTTGAGGAGAGGAAGGAATGAACATTGGTCTTGAAGAGACCCATGTTGTAGGAAGGAGGAAACGCAAAGGCCAATTCGGTCCACCAATTTGGGAGGGGATATGAGAACCGCCGCTCCGGGAACCACTTATTGGATAACTAACGCCTTTGCCATATGTCACTAAGTGGTTCGCTACGTTTGGTGACTGAAGGGTGCTAATGCATTAGGCTTGTTGAAAAAGTATCGATATTTTTAATTCAATACATCGATATTTTTAGTCGATATATTTTGATCTGATATATCGATACAAAATATCCAATATCGAAAATTGTATCAAAAACGATATATTTTTTTTATTTATGTAACTCAGAACTAGAGTAGAGAAAAAAAGTAACTGTATTGGGTCGTGACATCTGGCGGTTGAAATTTTAACTATTAATAGCTTACAAATCTATTGTCTTTGCATTAGTATTTGTTAACACTAATACTATCTCATATGTATAGGTACATACATAGAAATGTTCCGCCATTTTTTTCTAAGCCACTCCTATGTGTTGGTTCCCAATTGTCTATGATTATTGACTATACCTTGTTCCAAACACGAAGTCCTTTTTGACAGATTAATACGCCAATAGAATGTTACCGAGACCCATACAAACTTTGTATGCGTCTTAGTATACATATTTGTTAGAAGATAGCGTTTAATTTTTGATATTTTTGTAATTATTACCTAATAAAAAGTAATACTGATAAAAATATCTTCTTTTTTATAGAGATTTTTGTACATTAAAATAATGTAAATTGTGTATAAAAATGGCTATTGATAATATTGAGCTGAATATTTTAAAAAAGCAAAATCTTTTGAAAATTTTGCCGATATATCGATATTTTTTCCTCGATATATCGACGTCTATACTGATATTTTAATAAATATCGATACATCGATTTTTTTTTTCACTTTCAACATCCCTATAATACATGGGGTGAAATTTGGCAGCGGATGGGTTTACCCACCTTCTGCGTAGCGACGATTGTTTCCATTTCAAACATTTATCGTGCGGGTGATAGTTTTTGAGTTATTTCAATTGCACAATTTGCCCCTATGCTCAACTAGCCCCGCCCTGCCCTACTTACCTATAAAATCATTATGTTTGTGAATGGTTATGTTAAATAATGACGGCTTCTTTACAACAGAGTAGAACTTTGTCTTTATTTAATCCCGAAAGTTCTTATAATTGGAAAATAATGCTTAGTGATGGCCTGGAAGCCAACGTCCTCTCTGTTATACTCTCAAATTCTATCTATTAATTAAAACACAACTGCTAGCTCACCTCGGTTCTGAACTCGAGGGGCGAACAAAAGTACTAGAGACATCTGTTGGAGAAATCTATTAACTGTGTGAGCTACTTACTAACACTAGATCCATATTACATGCTACGTAGCTCAAACTTTCGTAATTATAATTTGGGAACCCATTTTTAATTTATTTATTCAATTCTAAGATTTTCAATCAATAAATGCGTAGGTTATTATTTGTCTGTCTGCCACTCTGCCACCTTAAACAAAATCCTTTCCCGAATAGATTTCCCGACCTAGCTTGGCGTTTATGGCAACCCTAATGTTTTCATATTATTATTCGTTTAATTTCCACATAAACTACGTTTTCCGTATGCTGAAGCAAAACCGTAAATTATCTATTATTTAATATTTTCGTTATTTGATTATTTAATAGTTGTTTTTTTGTATCTCTGCCAAGATAATTTAATCGTTTTTTTATGTGTTGTTAGTTTACCCTCGACAGAATTCCTCTTCTATAAAAGTTTACTTCATAACACTCCTTTAGAAGAGTTTTGACCTGCCCCAAGGTTGAGATAGTAGATACCAATATTTATGTTAATAAACCAAACAGGTTTGGCTTCACGAAAAGATTCGGTTTGTTGATTGGTTACTCAACGTGTTTACTATAGGTAAGGCTTTATCTCAAATATTTTTCATACAATGATAACATTTGCGATGTAAATACACATTCATCACTATTAAATGAAGTCTCGTGACGTGTTTTGACTGCTGCCATATTCATCCATCATAGACCACTAGCCAAGCCGGGCTCGTAGCGTTCATCATGCATCAATTTTTTGATTAGCTTCGCTTTATAAAACACGAGAAATTTTAATATTTTGTATTTTTGTTGTCATCGAAACTAGTTATGCCCGCTTTCAAATTTAAACAGCAATTCGTTCGACAAATATGATCTTATGAAAGGGATAATATTAGGGAATTTCTGTTCTAGCCCAGTCAGTGGGGGATAAAAAAGGCCTTTAGCTTGCAATAGGTCATGTAGTAGCGATTTTGATATGTGTTGTTAAGATTGGGACTCTAAAGAAAAAAAAAAGTTTTCGACCTCGGGAGGGTCGAACTCGATCCGCCATCTTGGATTGAAGATCCCAAAATTCGGTTTTTTTTCAAAATAATTATGAAATGGTTGATTTTACAACCAAGTTGTTCAAGGTGAACTTGAAGAAAACTAAATTACGTACATTTTATGTATAAGGTTTTTTTTGTAAGTCTAATAGGTAACGAGTTACAGTGGCGGAAATGTGAATATTTTTCCAAAAAATGATGAAATTCCCAATTTGTGTTATTTTTTCAGGTTATTCATTACATAACTAGCTGTTAAAAACCCGCTCCGTTGGGTTTTACTGCTAGGCCCTGTAGGCAGATTTTGGTTTGGCTTCGCCCAGTTAGTGTTGGTGACCATTTTATACATAATTAATAATTATATTATATAATATATTTTTTATCATATAATTATAATAATTTTGCTAACTCATTTCCACACCACCATGAGGTAGAGAACATGGCGCATTTTTATTGTGGTATCCCCTGTAGGTCTACTCCACAGATATACCAGCGATGGTAGATTTCGAAATTATTTTATATATTGGCTATTGCGTAATGATATTTTTTTGTTGATGCCGGTTGGTTGATATCGACATCTTAATAACAGTCTTCATCAATGTCATCATCTAATTCATTGCCTGTGGTACTGAGATTCTGGGCTTCCATTGACAAAATCTCTTCATCTTCTTCCTCGACATCGATATGAACCTCTGGCGAATTTCGGCATGTTTGACCATTACAGCACCCACACACAATAGAACAATTCAATCCAGCTTTCCTGCAGCCACATGCAACGCCGCGCCGCATCCTTTTTTACAATTACATGAAATAAATTTCAATAAAGTCTCGGATGCTGGTTTCTTTGTCATTCTTACTGGAACAAGCCCGTTGGTGCCACGTTTCCAGCCCCAGTTTTCTGGATTTTTTTGGATTCCATACCATTTTTGGACTTAGTGGTACGTCCTAAATGCATGGTACCGTGCAGCGTCGTTCGTTGGTGGCAAAGAGGCCAGATTGAATTTGCTTTTTGTTGTTGACTTTGCGAAACGTTGGTAGCGGACTTCTTCCAAGGTTTCCTTATCCATGTCACCCATTGACGTATGATATTCTAGACAGGCCCTATAAAATCCATCATGGCCCCTCAAACTCTCGAAACCAGAATAAAATTGGCTCACGGCCCATTTATGAAAAAGTATATGCATCGTATTGCACCGCTTCGATCGCAGTTCTTAAGTGTTGTATCTTTTATCGAACTGGAGGGCTACACTGAAACTAATTTGCATTGCCAGCCGTCCAGACGGGGGTTAATTTTTTCAAACACAAAAATATACCACTACCGAATATTTTTCAAGGTACACGCCGCGGACTTTATTTTTTAAAACGTAGTCAGCTATCAGAATACAGAAGAAAATATATGTGTTACAGATCGCATTTACACACCGCAGTCATATAAGTGAATAAAATGAAAGTTTTAAAAATTTGTCAAGCAAGTTTCTGACGTCATTCGCGCTTCGACACGTGGCGGGGAGATGAGATAGAACGGTGTTACCGCTCAGCGAGCGGGGTGGGGGGGGGGGTGGGGGGTGAGCGCTTTACAGGCGAACTAGTAATGGGCTCATTGATTAATTTATTTTTTAATTAAAAAAACGTTTCTCAGTTTTTTTTTCGTATTTTAAGCACAAAATATAATAGCCCATTACCTACGTATTATTTGCTGAATGAATTTCTTTTTCACAATTAATAATTTTCTTAGTTTTAACCACGTTTATTGTTTATAAAAAACCGACATATTTCCTGAGCAATGCTCACTTCCTCAGCGTTTACTTAATTAAAAAAAAAAAGATTATGAAATAAGATTATGATTGATTCGTGTAGATTAAAAAATATATATATTAGTTAGTATGTATTTTAAAAAAGGATCAAAGTCAAATTTCGCCGTCCCTTGCCCAGGCTGCGATGCAACAACGCGATGCGTAACGTAAATATAATTCTTGTTACAAGCTTTGGTTTGTTCAAAAATCTGCTTCCGATAAAATAAATTTTAAAATCAGTAAATAAGCTTCCAGATCCGTCCATAAAGAGGTTAAAACTTTTCCTAGAAGCGTCAGAAAATCATTTGCTGCAATGTCTCTAAAGGGGCATTTGTATATCAAAAGACATGGTTTTATTAATAAACATTTCTTTATTTTATGTACATTTCTTTTCATTTTCCAACCTTGTTTGGTGGTTTCCCAAATCGATCATCAACAAACTGAAAACACCGCAAATAACTCTCCGATTGAGCTAGTGGGAGAAGACTAAGTATAAACTATTTTTTAGCTGAAAACTTACATTGAAAAAAAAAAAGTTTCTGGTAGATTTCTGCCTCGAAGTTTCGAAGGAATATCCCACAATTAGTCCAGTCAATGAAAGGTCCAAAAGGTGTTGTAGAGTGCGTGAGCAGGAACCTAAGCGATTACTACAGAAACTTCACGCTCCACAAATGTAGATATTTTCGAAAAAATCATTTTACCTCACATTTTGAATCAAACATTCTTTCATATCGTCTAAAATATTCATCAATGAAAGAAATTTATTTGAAAGAAATTGTAAAGAATTTAATTCCCTTTTAGAATATACATATTATGCAATTATAAAATTATTGGTCGTCCCTAATATTTTCAAACAGAGACACAATAAACCGTTGCTGTTACCTGTTAAGGCAATACTTTGGCACAAAATTATAATTCAGCATATATTTACCCCGCAGCATAAAGAGAAATTAGAAAATAAATACAGCACTAGTTTCACGCGTAACGACGGGTTAATAGTTCCGAAATTTAACAATAAGTACGGACAGAGAACGTTTGAATACATCATACCGAAGATATTTAATTTATTACCTGACACTATAAAGCAATGTAATTCTATGAATAAGGTTAAATATATGGTGAAAAATTGACTATCGGAAAAAAAAGATTTATATTGATTTTGATATATACGAAAAAATGTTGAATCTGTAGATATAAGATGTAAATTTTAAATTTTAAAAATGTATAAATATGTAACTAAAATATAAGCACCTGATGACAAGCCGATTCAATTGGCTTAGCAGGACTTGTTTGTTGATTATAATAATAATATTTGGCTGATTTATAAAGCGCCGTTTTCATGAAAAATCATCTCAAGGGCGCATCTATTATGTATTATCTATTATTTCAGTTAAAAAATCTCTAACCAGTAAATATTTATAGCAATTTTAAGTTTTTTTAGTAAAATGTTGTCATTTTCAGAAAAAGCTGTTTTTATCTTAGAATAAAAGTTGTACATAATTTTATGAGCTTTTACTTATTATAAGAAAATTGTCCTCTGCGACGCACCGTTTTCGAGATATAAGCGCACATCCGAAAATTGGGACCTTCCCCCCCCCCCCCTCCCTCCCTCCCCTAGCTCACCACCTAGACGTCAGGACTATTAGTATATTCACACCCTAAGCACCCTGAACAAATTTCTGAAGGAATCGCTTAGGTTCCTGCTCACGCAATCTACACCTCCTTCCTTGACTGGACTAAATAGAAATACGGCTGCTCTAACCCATCTCCTTCCCCTCCCCACTACAATCAGCCTCACATCCCCAATTGGGGATGCCATCGTCTAACTGGTTCCAGGCGGTTGGGAGAAACCCATAACCACCATTTATTGGGTAACTAACACCCCTGCGATGGGTCTTTCCAAGTGGTTATTTACTATTTATTTTCCAAATATTTTTCACTAAGATAAAACCTTTGTCCAATAATAAAAATGTAGGTTTACATACCGTTTTTGGTTCTAGAGGACCTGTTGAGAATGTAAAAACTAAAAATGAAAACGAAAATGTTTCATGTTATTTATTAATCCTCTCCCAATTCAGCCCTTCTTTGGTTTCGTGACGTATTTTCTCGACGTTTGTTTAAAATTAAAAGAACACCTCTTGTCACACAATGAACGCTCTCGGGTTATTTTCTTTACGAGCGTGTACGGCTAGTTTATACCAAGTAGGATTGATAAATTCATCTCCATAATACGTCACGCGCGACATGTGATTGGTTGATGAATGATAAAACTACATAATGGGATTTGAGAATGAACTGTGATCAGATTTACGAACTTCGAAGCGAGGCGCTGGAATACGTACAAGAGTTGTATTGTTAACATTTACTTACACGGGGTCAATTTTACTGGCTGGCTACTAAGATACGGCATATCTAGAGAATACTTGATCGAAGATGTCACCCCATTACAAAGCAACAAGAAAGCGTGTTCCTGCATCTGCTATGTCTTCTGGTTTTGCATCATGTTGTTTGAAGATTCCTATCATGTCTTGTGTCGTTCTGTACAGGTGAACAAAATTTTGTTTTTCCTTGGTTGAAGAAGGACGAAGTCGTATCGCAGCCACTAAAGGCATGGAGAAACAGAATATTCTCAGCCGCTTCTTTGTATTTCACACTATTGGCGGAATACAGTCTTTCAAAAGTTTTGCCTCTCCCGGGTTTGCGAAGATATATACTACTTTCGGGTGGTGCCAATGCTGTTAGCAGAACTAGGAGATCAACGTCTTCGCCAATAACGAATACAGCGTCAAATGATGAACACAAGGAAATCGCAGTATTGACAATCAACTCATCAGCATGTTCTTCAGCCTGCTTAACTGTAAAATCAGCCTGTATAAATTGCTTTGTAAGCATCGAAATCAGACGGACTTTGTTATTTTCATTGGCTAAAAAACGTTCCTGTGAAACTTAAAACTGGCATTGTTTCATCGAAAAGAACATTTGCAGACATATGCTTCTTCGATCGGCGAAGTCTTTCTGCGGTTTTTGTATTTTTTTTCACCATCATCTAGCGGATATCCATCGAAAACAATAACTGCATGTGATCCATAATGATGTCTTACATAGTGAACGTACTTCTCGCAAATTGACCCAAAAAAATCATTACGATTCCATACAACTTTATGTAAAAGGTATCCTCCATCCGCAACATTAATTTTGCTACCTTCAAGTTGCACGCCTTCGGGAAGTTGTTCAAAAACACCATAAAATGATGATTTCGTACCTTTGCGCATTCCTTCTTCAGAGAAAAGCGACAAAGGAAATGGGGCGAGTTCGAATTTAAGGTAATCCTTTAATTCTTCGTCGGATTTCTTCAAAATACACATTCTCTGGAACAACATTAGCGGGTTGATGGAAATAGTTGTTTCGCCGATCTTGATGCTGCTGTTGACTGCTACTAATGGAAAAACTTTGTCCTTACGGCTGTAGGACCATTATTTTCCAATTTGATAAGCGCTTCTTTGAATTTTGACGTAACAACTCTATATGCCTCGCTTTCATCGGCTCTGAGCGTCCAGGCATCGTCCAGTAACCGGGACTCAATCAGTGTTGCCAAGTCAGCTATAGACTAGGAGCCCACTATAACAACGTCAATCAACGTCATCGAGCACACGGATGATGCTATATAAGTATATTGTTTGTGGGAATACGTTAAAATGATATTTTGTAATATGTTCTTACAAAAATTTATCAAGAAAACTTGAGTTTTACAATTTTTTTGTCAAAATTGTCTTCTTTCTTCCGCTGTAACTCGTTACCTATTAGACTTAAAAAAAAATATTCGACATAAAATGTACGTAATTTAGTTTTCTTCAAGATCGCCTTGAACAACTTGGTGGTAAAATCAACCATTTCATAATTATTTTGAAAAAACCAAATTTTGGGACCTTCAATCCAAGATGGCGGATCGAGCTCGACCCTCCCGAGGTCGAAAACTTTTTTTTTCCTTAGAGTCCCAATCTTAACAACATATATCAAAATCGCTACTACACGACCTTTTGCAAGGTAAAACTACGGAATGACTGGGCTATTTATAGTCTCTGCCAATTTTATTGCAGTTTTTCATGTACTCGTAGATACCATGTCTTCATGCATCCTTATTCCAGTGTCCACTATCAGTCGCTCTTTTTAATTAAGTATTTCTTTTATCGTGATTATTTTTTTTATGTCGGTTACTATACCGTGTCGCGCTTCCTGTTTCTTTAGTCAACGTTTCGGACAGCGTTACATTGTCCATCATCAGGACAGATATGTAGAGATTGCGGTTAAATGTGTATTTATACGTATTATGGAGAGTTATACCATGTTTCAAGCGTTAATCCTCTTAGCTTGGTTTTCTGCGTTTAGTTTTGGTGTAGCCGTCTAATACCGGTTGCCAAGAACTATTAAGGGTCGTCCCTAATATTTAAAGGATTTTGTATATTTCAATTGCCTCCGTAATTAGGCGTGCGCGATGCCTTTCGGGCCTTCCTTAATGATGTCTTATTAATTTGTAATTGGGAATTTCTCAAGTCTTTAATGTCTACGCCCCTGATCTCTCTTTTTAAGACTAAACTTACTATACAGTGGCTTTTATGATGTTCCCCGTGATGAGATAACACTCGTAATATATTTTAATTGAATATTTTAAGCAATGTAGGCATTTACTACGATTCATTTTACCGTCTTCCCCGCATTTGCGCTTGTAATTTGTATATAAAGTATACTTCCCCACCTTCCTCTTCCCTATCTCCTTCGTCTTCTCTATCTCCTTCCTGTCCCCACTACCTTCAGCCCCACAACAGACCCCGATTGGGATTGCAATAGACTTACTGGCTCCAGGCGGTTGGGAGCAGTTGGGACTCTAGCGCGGCATTAAACGTACTAATTTCATAATACAATCAATGTGACATTAGTTGTGGGACTAAATACTAAATAGTCGCTAACATGACTGTGGACTAAATACTAAATAATCGAGTACATGAGGGAGACAGGGAATAGCCGGGTATTTAAACCATTGTAATAATAAGGCTCGCCCTCTCATAATCCAGCTCTTACCCAGACATGGATACCCCCCCCCCTCCCCGGGAACCATTTATTGGATATCCAACACCTCTATCATAGGTCACCCCTAGTGGTTTGCTACGTTAGCAGGGGTGCCCGGTTCACGGGGTGAGTTTTGTCGAGGTCAGGCGGCCGATGTATCTGCCCACCTGCTGAGCAAGAATCACTGGACCCATCGAGTTGCATTGCTGTTGAAGGGATAGATTCATACGTCTCCTGGACACACTGACCCCCTGATTCCTACCCACCCCTCATACCTGTTTCCTTCCTAGAACTTCCTCTTCTTCCTTTCCTTATAAAAAACCCCAAAAGAAATTATTTTCCCCAGAGCCTCCTGTGTAGAGCAGAGCTAATGTAAAAAATAAGATAACACTAAACCGATCTCTACTCGTTATTCTAAAAATATCGACCACGCGCATTATTAATCCTCTAGTATACCATAAAATCGAAATGAAAATCTAGTCTCCTTCAACGAAAGCAATCTTCCGAACAGGCCCTCCATTGATATGCTTGGTGTAACCCTAAGTGACCAGCTCAGGTATAGGGGGCTCCACCGAAGCCAGAGTTAAGTTAGCCTCTCAAAAACTGGGCATAAACCGTACAGGGCCCGCAGATACTTTAATAGTCCACAACTGCTAACCCTGTACAAATCACAAGTGCGCCCCACGGTTGAATTTGGCAGCCACCTCTGGTTTGGAGCCCCAAATCTGAAGAAACCCTCGACTCTGCAGAAACGGGCGGTCCGTCTGATAGATTCTCCTAATTTAATAGGCGGATTGTAACCGTTAGAGCACAGGCCTCCGGTGGGAATGCTATCCTTGTTCTATCGGTATTTCAATGGAAGATGTTCCGAGGAACTAGCGTCGTTAATCCCTTCGACACCGGTGCATAGTCTGGAAACACGCCAAACGCGTGCCCAACATATGTACACGGTTGACATTTGTCACACGAGAACGAGTCGCTTCTTCTACTCGTTCTTGTGTTCAACAGCTCGGCTTTTGTGTTTCCTCCTTCGTGCAACATGGGTCTCTTCAAGACCAAAAAAAAAACAAATATAACAGTGGCGCAGCCGGTAGTAGCAAAAATGAACACTGCTAATATTGAATTCTCGTAATTTGTAACTATGTGTACTTCTTATGGTACCATCCACAAAAAGCATGTACTTTCAAAAGAATTGTAAAAAAAATTACCTACTTATAAGTTGTGACCAATCTGAGGAATCACGAATCTAAGGAATTGGAATTACGCTCCAATCATAGACGATGAAAACATCCATTTAGATTATCTTCAATTTCTCCTTTTCATTATATTACGAAGGATGAAATTAACTTATCGATTTCTGGTTGGAACATTCGTAATTCTAAGAACGTACGTAATTGAATTCGTGACTTTATAAAAACCAAATACCTGTTGCGATATTGCAAGTTAATATTGAAACCGATGAAAAGGATGAACCCTGCGACATACCTACTATTAGCAAGTTGCAAGCAATAGGACAATTCATTTACTGCCGAAATAGATTTTGTTACCAACAGACGCTTTTGTGACAGTCTCCAATTCTTTTAGTATCACATGCTGTAATAGGACATTATTGGATTATTGAACATCCATGTTTACCTTTTCCATTCCCAGAACTTCCTCTCTTTCCTTTCAGCATCGCCAAATATGACACGTGTTTGCCCCTCAGAGTAATTGTTACTCTAAGGTTTGCCCAAAGGGGATCTGCCGAGCGATTCTATATCTAATGAAATAAAAATTCTATATCTTTTGTGTAATCGTTATCGACATAACGGACGAGATCTCCTGTCCTGTGATTTTTACATATTTAATGTCACATTTTCTAGTTTAGATTTGTTAAACACTATGCATGCATGATTATTTATTCATTTAATGTACGTTGTACTTAGAAAAAGCAAATAAATCACACAAAAATGACAGGAGATCACGTCCGTTATTTCGATAACGATCCCACAAAAGATATAGAATCGTTCGGCTGATGGGAGGCAGGTATACTGTCCCAGCGAGAGCCTCTTCATACATCGACGATGTTTGTCCTCTTCTCACACGTATTTTAAAAACGAAAAGGACAGGAAATACTAGAACAATGACGTCTCGTACGATCTCTCGCTGATCCAAGTTTCCCCATTTTTCTTATCCCTTTCCCCCCATTTTTCTTCTGCCTCATCGGTTTTCTGACCTATGTATTTTATTAAACTGGTGGTTCTACAGTTTCGCTGATTTTTTGCCCTTCAATCGAGATCGTCTACCAGTTGTAGGTAGGGTTCCCAGATCAAAAAATCAAAATCGCGGAGAAAATCGGGTTTGAATCTTGCAATCATACATAAAGATAGCAGCCAATAGTATATGCGTTAAGAAAAATGAAGATAGTGTGGGTGGTTCTTAGTCGAAGTATGATACAGTTAAAAGTGACCGAATTGGATATCGACACGGTGGCGCAGTGGTTAGCGCGTTCGCCCGGTAAGCGAGAGGTCCTGGGTTCGAGTCCCAGATGTGTCAATATCTTTTTCTGATTTTTTCTGTTTTCAGATTTTCGATTGAGTTTCGCTTATATTGTCTTCATTTAATTAAAAATAATTTGGTTTATTTCATTTTTTTATATCAATCTCCACTTGATTGAAGAAATTCCGGACTGTTTAGAATTCCCCCCGCATTCCGGACAAAGACCTATATTTCCGAACTTGTCCGGACGTATGGCAACCCTGGTTGTAGGTGTCGCTAGTGTGCTAGTTGCGGAGACTGCTAGGCTGTCAGGTGTCTGTGGCCAGGAGCTCTAGCACAGTGAAATCGATAAATTTACAATAATCGATAGGCATAACTTTCAATGATTTTATATCGATTTCCCGAGCACGATTTCACTGTTGACAGCCTGGCATTAACAGGGAATAATAAAGAAATCGATAAACGCATCAACACTGGGAGGCGGGTATGGGTACCGCCGCCCCGGAAACCAATAATTGGATAACCAACACCTCTGCCATAGGTCACTCCATTGGTTCGCTACCTTTGGTGACTTAGCAGGAATACCAGAGTTCATGGGGTGAGGTTTGTCCACGTCTTGGCGGCGTATGCATGGCGGGTCGAATCAAGAGAGACTGGTTGAGGGAGGACTTTCGACCCATCGCCTTGCATCTCAGTTGGAGGGATGGATTCATACGTCCGTCCCTCCCGAACACATCGACCCCCTGATTCCTACCTACCCATCATACTGTTTTCCTTCCCAGAACTTTATATCCTTCCCTTTCTTAAAAAGACCCCTCTTACCGTATCCCCTAAGATGACATAGGCCCTGAGGGAAATTATGTTTCTATGTGAAGCTAGTGTAAAAACAACAACACTGGAGTTATTTTCTATGAATTAACACTTGCAAATTTCAAACGTCGACAATTATGTAAAAATATTAATTAATTGGCAATGTTTAATTAAAATACTAACATAACTACGCATTGGTTTTCCGCATTTACTTTCTGACACTAAACGGGCTTAATTAGTTAACGAGTATGTCAACCACGTTAGTTTCTCAAAGATCGAACTGAATTAATTGGTCGCGTCTTTTTGAATTGTTTAAATTACATATGTATATGGATCGCGTGTACGACTTTTTTCAATTCTAGAAGCTTCTTTAGTTGAACTCCGTCCATTAATAAGCTAGTAATTTTGCATAACGAACGACGTTAATTGACAGTTAAAATAAATGCGTATATTGACAGTTAACCGAAACTATGGCCTGGCTAAAATATATCAATCGTCGCGCGTCGGTCGGAATATCTCTTATCAATTTGTTGACCGTGACCAACCATGGATGACGGATTTAATCAATATCGTATTGATTTAGGGTTTTATCGATCGTCCGTGCTAGACCAGCTGGAGCATAGATTTACAACCTTTTTTTGCCCACCGTCCACTTTGAGAATATTTTTATTTCTAGCGCTCCCCAACCCCAACTCGTGAATCCGAAACTGCAATTGACCACAACATTGAGGATGCGTAACGGGTTACCACGACGAAGGGGGCGTAATGGGATACCGCGACGGGGTTATATTTGCCACAACGGAGGGGGCGTAATGGGATGGGAAAATATTTTTGTTAATGGATGGCCCTTAATGGGATGGGATGGGGCAAGATGGATGGGGTGGGATGGGTTTCACCGAGTCTCCTACCGCCCCCCTGAATGTCTGAAACGCCCCCCCAATTTTCTCTTTGTCTTCTACCGCCCCCTGAAGTTCTGAAACGCCTCCAAGGGGGCGTTATCGCCCACATTGAGAACCTATGAGCTGGAGGATGGCCACAGGGAGATTTTAGCTCGTCCACAAACGCTATTATTACAATTATGTTCTTCTCCAGTCTTTCGGACATTCCCGTCCGGCTTCAATCTTCTTTCAGTTGGTCTACTTATTCCTCAGTCTATCTCTAGATCAAGTTTCCAATGTCATGTCTCTGAGATTCTATCCACTTCCCCTGCAGAATCTTCGGTAGTTCTCAATTAAATTCTTGAGTTAATAGCTCATTTATTTCTGTATGCTTCCTTTTCTAACATAAGTCCTAGTTCTAGTGTCAAATTTTTTGTCCCTACAAACGAACCCTAGGTAGGTACTTTTTATTCATGTCGTGTTCTTTTTGTGAGAAGTCGTGTAAGATTCTTGCATTCCGTGGTACTTCTGTGGTCCTAATATATTTTAATGCACATCACTTTAATTTAGCCGCATCAAGTGGACAGTCTGGAATAATAAAATCGTCGTGATCTTAGCACTGCACTTGGGATGTGAGTTTCATCTCTGTAAATCTTCTTTTCTTTCCAAGGCTTTTTAAAAACACGTTTATTTATTGCAATATTAATCGTTCGACGATGTTAATCTCTAAATATTTTAAATTGAAGTCCTCCGCCCCGTTTGTCTGTCTGCTTGCGATAATCTCAAAAACTACTTAACGGATTTTCATGCGGTTTTCACCAATAGATATAGTGATTCATGAGGAAAGTTTAGGTGTACAATTTGTCAATATTTGGTGTAAATTAGTTAAAATATATAATTAAAGGAGAAAGTCTGTATGTGGTGGGCGAGCATATGCACATTAACAGATGGCGGTGTGAGTTAATAACCCTTGGTTATAAAGGTTGAGTAACCATCCGTTACTGTAAAACAGATGGCGTCGTGTTTCATTATTTTACTCGTATATCATAATGTATGTAGTGCTTTGCGCGCACTATTCCGGCTTTGAATATTGGTGGCTTGTTAAACTTTTTTTTTAAAGTAAGGAATTTACACCAACCTCAATTAGTTATAGAATTTATGACTCGTGTGAAAAAATGTCTGTATCTTGTATATCTGGAGGTCTAGATTCGTTCAAAATAAATAAATGTAGCTTCGTTTAACAAAAAAAATTAGAATCTTGCGAGAGCCTTGAAGGAGTAACCATCTGTTACTTATAGGGCGGGTAAGAGGTAGATAACCTCCATCATATCAACCTTTATTGTATGGCTACGGTTTTAATCAAAGCTATGTAGATCGGATTTATTAATTCTAAGAATTTCTATGAATTATACATGTAAATTTTGCCAATCATAGGACCGTTGATGCCAGTTAAGAGAGATGTACATAATTAGTGTTGAAATTAGGTTAGCATATAAACTATCCTCGTCCTCGGGTTATTTTGGGTAAATAATTTGTGTAGGTCGGCATAAAAGGTAATTTTTTAGCAGTTACATAGCATTGGCATCCATGTCGTTTACTGTCGCGGTGTTATCATCCACGTGGATTCAACCCCATACCTATTTTGTGAGGAACGCGGATAGTGCAATACTAATAATTCATCCAAACAATTCTCTGTACTACATTTTAACATTTCTAATTTAATAAAACTTCTTATGCCCCGATAATGTTTGGGATTTATTTTAAAAACATTAAAACATTTTACTTCACTTAATTCGTTTAAAATTCTCTTCACTGCTTTAGTAAGAAGTAATTTAGAATACGGCTCCACTATTTGGTCCCCATACTGTAAAGCACATCAAATAAGAATTGAAAGGGTTCAAAATAAATTTTTAAGGTTCATTAATTTCAAACTCTCCATACCTATTGAACAAATTAATTATGGTAACTTAATGAAAGTACTTAATTTAACTGACTTACGAAGAACCAAGACCGATCTGGCACTTTTATTCAAATTAGTTAATGGATACTTGACGCACCTGGCTTAAAAAAACTAATAACTAGAAGCTTCCAGAACTGTTCTTTGTTTATCCGTCGAAAACTAACTATTTCATTAACTCCTCAATCCAAAGACTACATAGGCTTGGAAATAAATTCAGTTCCGTTATTATTTTCATATATTACCTACCCTACTAAAATTTATATCAGAAATTTCTAAAATTCTGATATAATTTTTATCATTATTATTATTATATTGTTTCTTTTTAATTCTGCTTCCTTTCTATTAATGTAAAGGAAGAGAAATAATAATATAAAATAATTGGTATTTTATTGTTTCTATTTCTATTTTTAATTACTGTGTTACACGATTGATGTAAAAATGCTCCAAGGGCGTAAATAAATAAATAGATACACGGTTTGACAATCGCAGCGTTAAACCCACACTACATTATCATTGTCGCAATCCAACATAGGTCAAGGCCTCAAAGTGTTGTTTTATTCTATCGATACAAAATACAAATGTTATAAAATATTAATTGTATTCATCCATTCATTTGTGCCACCGACCGGCGAAGAGTACAATTCATGCTCGCTTTCGGGTTATTCGTGCCGGTGTGGCGTCATTCATCCATTCATTTATGCCACCGACCGGCGAAGAGTACAATTCATGCTCGCTTTCGGGTTATTCGTGCCGGTGTGGCGTCATTCATCCATTCATTTGTGCCACCGACCGGCGAAGAGTACAATTCATGCTCGCTTTCGGGTTATTCGTGCCGGTGTGGCGTCATTCATCCATTCATTTATGCCACCGACCGGCGAAGAGTACAATTCATGCTCGCTTTCGGGTTATTCGTGCCGGTGTGGCGTCATTCATCCATTCATTTGTGCCACCGACCGGCGAAGAGTACAATTCATGCTCGCTTTCGGGTTATTCGTGCCGGTGTGGCGTCATTCATCCATTTATTTGTGCCACCGACCGGCGAAGAGTACAATTCATGCTCGCTTTCGGGTTATTCGTGCCGGTGTGGCGTCATTCATCCATTCATTTGTGCCACCGACCGGCGAAGGGTACAATTTATGTTGAGAAGGTGAAGCAACTTGGATTAAATTCAAACACAATTTGGATTAAAACATCTTTGGCGATTTGTCCGACATTTGAATCCGTCGGGCATCAAATGCATTCATTTTTATATGTAGGAGATATTTCTTTTACTACCGCGCAGAGATCAAATGAAATTATGAAATGATGTTGCAACAGAGTTATTGATATTATTTACGCTAGTTTGTTCGGTGAAATTAAACTTATGTACGGAACTTAGTATCTTATCTGTGTACCTAATTGTTCAATTTAAGGTGCTCCAGGGAATTTAACACAGTCAATCGATAAATATTTCAATAATTCAACAATGTCGATAAGTTGTCATCTTTCCCGAGCATGACTGCAAATCGCAAACGATCTAACAGTTCATAACGACTAAAATAGAGTTCATTAGTAGATACACATATGTCGTTCCTTTGGAGTGAAGGTGCTATTCTAAAATTCTTTATTTTTGATGCTATTAATCTCTTTTCGTGTCAATAGTTTATTTATTTTCATCTCACTAATTTTTTCTTTCACCTCTTCTTTTGAGATATAAAAGGAAACCCGAAAATCGGGACTTTCCCCCCCTTCCCCTCCCCGCCCTAGCTCACCACCTAGACGTCTGGAATTTTAGTATGTTCACACCCTAAGCACCCTAAACAAGTCCTGAAGGAATCGCTTAGGTTCCTGCTCACGCACTCTACACCTCCTTCCTTGACTGGACTATAAGCTTCTTGTCAAGTGCGAATAAGCCATAGGAGTTCTTAATTAAGTCAACGTGAACTATTTGTACGTTAGCGACCTGTGATCAGGCTCGAGAACGATGACAAGTTACCGACATTATCGATAAAAACATTTTTCAATCGACCGTGCCAATTACCGTGGACGTGGATGTGTCTGTTTGTAACCTACCTTTAAAAATATACGCACCGTTTAAAAAGAGAGACTAAAACGAAGCTAGAAGATGTGATGTCGAACCGCCCAACCCTTTATAAAAAACTACTTGTACTTGTAAGGAACGTGACTAGGTACTCAAAGTGCGTCTGCTAAAGCTGATAAATAATGGTCCGACTACACCTCTCCAGTCCCGGTACTGCTGTGTGCTGTAGTCAGGAACTACTAACTGCCAGTGAAGAGTGAAGTGGCAGCAGACCGTGTGCACGCGCCTTTAGCGGCTCGGCAATAAACTGTCTGGCCAGCGAAGGAATTACGCGAATCAATGGCCCGAGTTTAAAATCTCCGCCAGTAAATTGATCGGATGAACTTTAAATATTCCCAAAGTGGTACATTGTATCCTTTGCTTAAAGTATAATATTTTCCCTACAACGTTCTTTAAATAGATTTTTCCGAAATAGAAAAAAGAGGAAAATAATCCGTCTCTTCAAATATCTCTAAAGATGTATTGTATAATACAGAGTGTAACAGCACGTACCCGAGGGATTTTAACCAGCGATTCCTGGACATAGATATTTGAAGTAAAAAATGAACTTCTCATTTTGCTGTCGGATGATATTTTTTTTCTATTAAAAAAAAAAGTTTAATCACATGTCTTTACTGTTCCCACCGCTATGGAACATATCCCGCCGCGATAGTTTTGAGCGATACGCGCGCTGTTTCGTGTATTAACATGCTCTTAGAACGCGACGCAATGCTTATCAAATGACGCGCCACTCTCCTAACTAAGAAAATGACAAAAGATGCAAGAAGAAACGAGAATATCCAAGAAAGGTCAAGACGCAGCAAAATAGACATGAAAAGTAAGAAAATTCAAGAAGAGGCTAAAAGAAGCGAGAAGAGGCTATAACAGAGTAGAAGAAACAAGAAGAACCGAGACGAGCCAACATTAGGTGAATATTTGAAAGAAGGTACAGTAAAAATA
Source organism: Limnephilus marmoratus (assembly GCA_917880885.1). NCBI lineage: Eukaryota > Metazoa > Arthropoda > Insecta > Trichoptera > Limnephilidae > Limnephilus > Limnephilus marmoratus. The sequence goes on along the minus strand of OU862906.1, from coordinate 2,834,858 downwards.
AAAATTTGTGAAGAAAACCTAAGAAGAAGAAAATATTAGACGAAAAGAGACGATAAATAGCAAGCAGTGCTGAATATCCAAGACGAGACGAGACGAGAGAAAAGAGAGAAGAAGATCCAAGAAGAAGCAAGAAGAACAAGAAAGGGGCAAATAGAGCCAAGAAGAGACAAGAACATCCAAGAAAGAGCAAGAAAAGACGAGAACATTCAAGATAAAACAAGCAGAGGCCAGAAGAGACAAGAAGAGACGAGAAGAGACAAGAAGAGACAAGAAGAAGACAGGTAAGGAGAGCCGAGAAGAGACGAGTAGATTCCAAAAGAGACAAGAAGAAACATGAAAAAGCAAGAAGAGACAAGAAGAGTCAAGCAAAGCAGCCAAGAAGAATCGAGAAGACCCAAGAAGATACAAGAAGAGACAAGAAGAGCCAAGAAGTGACAAGAAGCAGACAATTAGAGACAAGGAGAGCCGAGAAGTGACAATCAGATTCCAAAAGAGACAAGAAAAAACAAGAATAAGAAAGAAGAGACAAGAAGAGCCAAGCAGAGCCAAGAAGAGTCGAGAAGACTCAAGAAGATACAAGAAGAGACTTGAAGATCCAAGAAGAAACAAGAAGGGATAAGAGATAAGATCCAGGAAGAGGTAAAGCAGCCAAAAACAGACCAGAAGATCCAAGAAGAGCCGAGAAGAGGCAAGAAGAAGGAAGATATAATAAAAATAAAAATATAACGCTCAATTCATTCCTTTATTCCTGCCCATCCTAAAATCCAATATTGGCTTATTAGGTTGCCATGTATACCGGTCGATTAAACTCCAACCTCCTACCTATCCCCAGAGCACGTGTTCCAAGTCCTAACAAATTAGTGCCCCCTGGTGTACCGGTCTCACCGGGACAGGAGTACTCCTGGCTGAGGTGGTACAATCGTATTGCGTTTCGGCGTGGGGGAATGTAATAACATATATTAAAATTAATAGATAACTTTGTATTATCCACTTAATTAATTACAAAAACCGACATGTTTCGTCAGCAAAGCTGACTTCTTCAGAGGGCATTACCAGAGAAAACCAGAAATATGTCTTTTTCAAATCAGATTTTAGACGAATTGACTCTTTTTCACAAAAAATTATAAATGGATTTCAAAAGATTGTTCTTTTATCTAGCGTTCGTATGTAATAAATTTTGAGAAACTTTTTAAATTTTTAGTATAATAAGGTTATTCCATAGGTCGTTGGCAGATTTGTTAGATTTTCAAAAAAGATTTTGTATTATACCACACCCATTTCAAATAATATAATCATGCAGTGAAATAAATCAATACATTATCTAGCAAACGCATGTTTTAGAATTTTAATTTTAGTTTCAATAAAATCATTAAAAAATATGTACGTACATGTGTTTCTTGGCGAAAATTGGTCCATTTGTGTATTTATTTGCGCACTTACAAACTAATATATTTCAGTTTTTTTTTTACATTCTTAAAAAATTTAGACATTATTGAAAAATGATAAATACTTATAATCAAAAAATAATTACAAAAAGTACATTCTTTTAATAGTTTTATCATCACGCCTTTCAGCATTTTTGGATGAAGGTATAAATTAAAGCTAATTTGGATTGAAATAAATTCGATATTGAGTTATAATTTTAAAAAGCTGGTACGGAGAATAATTAATCTTTCTCATTATAACCGCCCTGCGCGATCGTAAGAACGGCTTTCGACGAAATGTGGATTTTCGTTCGCTGGCTGGTTAAACGCTCTTCAGGGTTTTGACAGAACTAATTTTAAAAATAGACATACATAGGTAATAGAGAAAAATAATAGACATAAACAATAATAAAATTTGAAAGAAAATAATGTGTAGGAGACGAGGGGCAATATAGAACAATATAAAAATTTTTTAATTTTTACAGGGGAATAGATTTAATAATGGGTCATTTAAAAACAATATTTGATTATTAATAATATTTAAATTTGCGTTAACACTCTTTCTAATCTCTAAAATTTCTAATTTATCCAACTGAATGCTATTGACATTACAATGTATTAATTCTATTCCACTGTTAAAATTAAAGGTATGACTAGTTTCTATTAAATGGTTTGCAAACTCCGAGAAACTATTATTATTTAAAGCTTTCATATGCTCTTTAATCTTTATTTCAAAGTTTCTCGAAGTTTTACCTATATAAAAGAAATCACAATCATTACATTTCAATTTATAAATTCCAGATTTTTTTTTTTTTAGAATCTCTATCTTTATTATTTACTATGTAATTTTTAAGTCTATTGTTTGCATAAAATAAAATAGAGGAATAATTTCATTAGGTACATTCTTTTTTATTGAATTAGAAATTTTATTATTAAAATTCATCATTTTCCTCCATTTTTTCTCTTCTTTATCCTTTTGTATAGGGTAGATGTATGATCTAAGGAAATTATTCTTGTATTTTTTTATTAAGAATTTTTTCAATTACATTGGAATTACAACCATTATTGATTAATAATAAGTTATATATATAAGTTATCTATTAATTTGAATTTAAAATGTTACCACAAAATAATTTTGCACTATTAGAAGAAGTGATAATAAGATATATTTTTTTAAGAGCTTAAAAGCTTCAAATGTTTAAGGGAAATATGTAAGAAATCGGTAGAAATTCGAGTAGCGGCGGCTTAATTCATCATGGTCAAATTTGCGTTCCACGTGTTTACTGTTTATCATACTCGCAACTGTTTTGAATGTAAATTGTGTAAATATAACCGCGGCGTAGAAGAGTGTTAGCCTAAAAAAAACATTTTTTTATCTTTCCCGAGGTAAATCATTTGCAGACCTACGTGACCCAGCGCAGTTTTAGGCGTGGCCAATGAAATCCTGAATAGAGATCCCCTATTCTTAATTTGATACAATTATTAAGACCCGGTATACCTACTCGTATGTCTATTCTTATACATATGCGTTGCTAAGCGCATAACTATCGAACGACTCCACCAAACTGGATAATTCTTTTTTTGTATGTTTGTCATTGTCAGGACAAGGTTTTTATAAAACTTCCGGTGAGCTCTGGCATTATGAAATTTGTATAAAAAAATTTCTATTGGTGGCATGAATTGAATTAAATTGAATGTTTGGAAAGCGGGAGGGGGGAGAGATGGGGGGGGGGGGGGGGGGGGGGGGGGGGGGGGGGGGGGGGAGTGGGGAGAGGGAAGGTAAAGGTGACGGAGTGGGAACGCCAGAGGGGAAGAGGACGCAGGAGAAGAAGGGGAGGCGGAAGGGAAAGGACACTCAGGGAGAAACGATTTCTTTATTAAATGGCATAGCAACGCATGCCGGGACCAGCTAGTTATAAATATCTGCCAGTCCGCATCCTTGCTATGTACGACATTCCTTGCTCCAATTTACTCTATCGCTCAAGCTTCGACAAGCCGCAGAACAGTTCCTATTTTAGATGCCGAGGCGCTAGCAGTCACACGCCAAATCTGACATTTACTTAAATAATTTATTTCATTCTTTTAATATTATGTTTGATTACAGTAATGACGTATTGTCCATCTCACTAGGTGTGAAACGCCTGTGTTGAGATGGCAATTTACAGAGTGCTCGTTGCAGAGTGAGCAACTGCTCCCGTCTGGAGCCAGTGAGACTATGGCATCCCCAGTTTGGGTATTTTGTGAGGCTGAAGGTAGTGGGGAGGGGAAGGAGATGGAGAAGGGGAAGGTAAGGAAGTACCTTACTATTCAGATCTGGTCACCAAACACGGCAAAAGCCATTTCAAGCAACGTTTCAATTCTGAATGGTGGTCTTACACCAGTACGTTGAATTTAATGTTTCAAAGACCCAATCTTGTCTGATTACGTCTAAAAGGGATCGAAATGAAAATCTAGTCTCTTTCAACGGAAGCAATCTTCCGAACAGGCCCTCCATTGATATGCTTGGTGTAACCCTAAGTGACCAGCTCAGGTATGGGGGCTCCATCGAAGCCAGAGTAAAGTTAGCCTCCCAAAAACTGGGCGTACTGTACAGGGCCCGCAGATACTTTAATAGTACACAACTGCTAACCTTGTACAAATCACAAGTACGCCCCACGGTTGAATTTGGCAGCCATCTCTGGTCTGGAGCTCCAAAATACCTGAAAAATACCCTCGACTCTGTGCAGAAACGGGCGGTCCGTTTGATAGATTCTCCCATCTTAACAGACGGATTGCAATCTTTAGAGCACAGGCGTCGGGTGGGAATGCTATCCTTGTTCTACCGGTATTACAATGGAAGATGCTCTGAAGAACTAGCATCATTGATCCCTTCGGCACCGGTGCATAGTCGGGAAACACGCCAAACGCGTGCCCAACATTTGTACACGGTTGACATTTGTCACATGAGAACGGGTCGTTTCTTCGACTCGTTCTTGTGTTCAACAGCTCGGCTGTGGAATGATTTGCCGGCCTCTGTGTTTCCTCCTTCCTACAACATGGGTCTCTTCAAGACCAATGTTCATTCCTTCCTCTCCTCAAAAAGACTCTCCACACAGCATCCCAGATGACATAGGCCCTGAGGGAAATTATTTTCCTCAGGGCCTCCTGTGTGGAGTTAATGTAAAAAAAAAAAAAAAAAAAAAAAGTACGATACTGAGAGTATCTTCCACTCTGGAACGTGCCGAAAAAATACTAGGTATATATTATGTGAAATGATTAAATTGTGAAATAACACAAATTAATCAAATAAATTTATTTGCCACGTCGGGATTTTCGATCGAAACACATTCCTCTATTAAATTCATAAACAATTCAGGTAATATTGGTGACTTCTAGGCTTTCGACCTATATACGGATTATGTTCCAAGCTGTGCTAAGCTCGATATTCCAGCCAAGTTGAGCTTATAATCTAGCTGAGCTAAATGCAATTTCCTGCGCGAGACCTTGGACGTTGTTCATTTTTAAAATAGAGGAATGTAACACATCACCTATTTAATCTTCAACAGATTGGAATTGAGCTGTCCGGCCGGATCGTCTCGATACGTGGGACCCGGGGTGTGGGACGACGACGTCACAAATGAAAAAGATTTTGATTCCTTGAATAAGTGAAACATAGATTGGGGTTGCGGATTGTAGGACTAGGACCACGGAGGAACGATTCCCCCATTCCTCCGTGACTACTATGAACAGCGGGACTAGCGGGACGACTGTGAAACAGACGCGGTACCTACTCGGAGCTCAGAATTACTTGGGTCTCGACTGACTCGTTTGTCTGTTGGCGGTTTTGTCGCTTGGACTGGGGACGGGGACTCTGGCCTACGGGTTTTTTGTAGGTATAAGATTTACTGCGCGGGCTGTAGTAGGTGTACCTATCCGCGCAACAAATATTCAGAATAATATTTATTTTTATTCCTACGAAACACTACAATATATATAGAGTACATTATTATTTTCTTTCCTCCAATATAACACGAAATATTTAACTGTAAAATAAATTAATAGAAATAAAAATAAATATGGTGCTGTTAAAAAATCGTAGGATGCAAGGCCAAGAGTAAGGAATACAGATTTAATTCCTTTTGAAAATGAGAATCAGATCGAGTGTGTTACACGATTGAATTTATTCATTTAATTCATTCATTCAATTTTGCCCGCGTCTAGTACCTAATAGCAGGTAGGTACCTATTTAAAATAAATATATTTTTTGATTATAGACGTATCCCACCAATCAATTTCACCAAAAACACAAACGACCTCCGTAGTCCAGTGGCTAAGACTCTTGACTCACATTCCGGAGGTCGCGGGTTCGAACCCGGCATGCGCAAATAAATTTTATTTGATTAATTTGTGTTATTTCACAATTAATTCATTTAAAATAATATATAGTATATTTGCGGCCTGTTCCAGAGTGGAAGATACTATCAGTATCGCCCTGGTGTAAGACCACCATTCAGAATTGAAACGTTGCTTGAAAATGGCTTTAGCCGTGTTTAGTGACCAGATCTGAATAGCCAGGTACTTCCCAACCTTCCTCTTCCCCGCCTCCTTCCCCTCCCCGCTACCTTCAGCCTCACAACATACCCCAATTGGGGATGCCATAGTCTCACTGGCTCCAGACGGGAGCAGTTGAGATTCTTGTGCGGTATTCACTGTAAAAAAAATAAAAAAAATCGCTCTAGCCAGAAACATGCCACGTGTACACTACACAGTTACACAGTGCCTCACTGCAAAACCAGGCTGGCCCAAAGGCAAATTAACTGTATTGCCCCAAAATTGTTCAATTCCCTACCCAATTCCGTCAACACGTGTCAAAATCTGAACTTGTATAAAAAAATGTTAAAAGCTGGGTAAAAAATAATTTGGAAGTGAGTAATTTTTTTCTATAATTTGTACTATCTGTTTCTAAACCCCTAAAATATTCCAAATCTTTGTGTATATTTAGATTAAAAAATATATGCACCTGTGTATGTACGTGTACATGGGTGTGTGTATATACTGTATATCTACGTATCTATTTTTAATTCTAAATAAATTCTCGATAACTCCTGTAAAATCAATCAAATTGATCTCTATATGTATATATTATTTTTTTTATTCTATTTTTACCACCACTGTTTAAATATGAAATAACCACCACTTATACGTTTTTAGATTTTCACGGTCAAAAGTATTTTCGTTATTTGTTTTTGGGATGTTATGCCGTGTTGCGCTACCTCCTTCTTTAGCCAACGTTTCGAACAGCGTATCCATCATCAGGGTAGATCCGGCAGATGTGAGGATCTGATAATGGATACTGCAACGCTGTCCGAAACGTTGTTTAAAAGAAGGAGGCGCAACGTAGCGCAACACGGCATAACACCCCAAAAACAAATAAAGAAAATACTTTTGGCCGTGAAAATCTAAAAACGTATCTAATAAGTGGTTGTTGATGAGCTATGTAAAATTAAACAAACGTTTATTATTAGGGCCTTTATTATATATCTTTTTGATTATTTTTTAAACGACTTCAAAAAGGAGGAGGTTATCAGATCGACTGTATTTTTTTTTATGTTTGTTAGAACTCAGAACTTTCGACTGGGAGAACCGATATTGGTGATTCTTTTGTTTTATTTTAAAGCTGGTGCTTCCCGTGTGGTCCCATTTTATTTTGGTTTGGTTCTGACAATGGCATCCATGAGAAAACCATACAAGTCTTAAATTGCGTTAAGTATGTGCGCGACAAATGGACGAATAACTCAACATCACGATAACCGATTTCTATGATTCTTTTTTTATTGGAAAGGGTGTACTTCAAGAGTAGTTTGATGAGAGTTTGGTTAGGTTCTGATTATCTGATCCATGACAAAGTAACGGAACTCTTCAATTCTTAGGAGCAAATTAACGATACTCGGCCGAATCTTTTATAGGCTGAAACGTTTTTAGATTTTCACAGCCAAAAGTATTTTAGTTATTTGTTTTTGGGGTGTTTTGCCGTGTTGCGCTGCCTCCTTCTTTAGTCAACGTTTCGGACAGCGTTGCAGTGTCCATCACCAGGGCAGATCCGGTAGATATAGGCTATCCGGATCTTTGAGTCACCTACCATAACGTCGTTATGGTCAAATAATGTCTGTCTCATATGAGTAGCACGTTTATTAGGTCTACCCATGTTTAGACAAATTAGTTAGTGTACTTCAGATTCACTAAAAATCAAAAAATAAACAAAAATTTTAACAAAACAAAAAAACGACTTCAAAAAATGCACTAAAAAGTAAAAAAATAATTTCGTATTCTTCTACAACTTTATAATCAACTTACCTTTTCTACTCATCAAAATGTAGGTACGATTGTTATTTTTGGAGTCGGTGTCAACCAAGGTACCCGCGGCTCGGCGTGTTCACTTGACAGCTTCTCTCCCGCCGACACCGACTCCAAAAATAACAATCGTACGTACATATTGATGAGTAGAAAAGGTAAGTTGATTATAAAGTTGTAGAAGAATACGAAATTATTTTTTTACTTTTTAGTGCATTTTTTGAAGTCGTTTTTTTGTATTGTTAAATTTTTTGTTTTTCATTGACTTTACTATCTATTGATTTTAATACTTGTAATGGTTCATACCATGGATCGGAAGATTCATATGTCGTATTTATTTATCAATTTTGAATGCAGATGCAGTCATATCTTTAGACTGATGTTATCGGTTATGATAACGAGATTGGAGCCATTATATTATTATCTACTTCGATAACAAATTTAATTGATTATAAAAACTTTTTTAGAACTAACTCCCTACTCCGTTAAATTGAAGGAGATTACGCTTGATAAATAATAACCCATGTTTATTAACATAGACACATTTAAATGGTAATCTATGAATTAGTTAATATCATGGGTACATTATAACATTTCTGTTAATCACTACAAACATGTAGTAAATTCATGCCATTAAGTTATGACTTATACGCTTGTCTGATTTATACAATTCAAACAGAAAGATGATTTTAGTAAAACAAGTTTTGTGGTGGTCATATAGCGTAGGTCAAAAGATGTTTACGCAAATTTTTATCAGTTGCTTTGTTTTTCTTTTCCTTATCTGCATTAAATTATGATGAATGAAGACAGTTTTTACAACCAAATTTCAGGTGAATTTGGAATTTAATTTATCATTGTTGTTGAATGTACAATTTTAAATGTTTATTTTAGGGCGTTTTATCGGAGAAAAAATCTAACTGACTGCTAAATTAGGGTATTATAAGTAGTTTTTTGCTGCTGGGCCCAGCGGTAAAGCCGTCCAGTTTCGCCCAGTTTAAGTGTTGGTGACCATTTTATATATCCGATGGGAACGATTCCAAAAATAGTCGGTTCCTCTGATTCAGTGACAGCTAGTCACCGGGACAAACTAACCGCGACAGGCAATGACGTCATATATCATATACAACGTGTCCCAAAATTCAACGATAAGCGGGCACCAGTGGGTGGGCCTGCTCATGACTCCTCGAGTAAAAATAGAAAAAAATATTTCTAATTTTTTTTTTAATGTACAAAAAAAATTGAAATCCGCTGAAAATTGACACCTCTTAGGCTAGCGCCACACTTGACGGAAATTGCGTCGCGTAACTTCCGCGACGGAACGCCAATACATGTAATTGCATATAAATTACAAATAGCGGGCATACTACGCGGAAGATCGGTCGTTCCGTCGCGGACAATCGGTCGCTCCGTGACGGACCGCCGACTCTCGCGTCTGCTCCGTTCTCCGCGCACCGATCTTCCGTCGACGTATTCCAAGTATTTGTATGCATCGCGCCACATTCGGCGGAAAACACGCGGCGACGACGCACGCACAGGATGTTCGACACTGAACGATTTATTATCGAAGTGCAAAATAGAGTTTGCCTTTGGGACTCTAGTCCAGACTCTAGTCTAGGTAATATAGTCCTTCGTTAAATTCAGCAATTCATCAAATGATTGTATGGACATTCGATAATATTCGAATGCTTTATCTGGATAATGTCTTAGTTGCATATACAAGGTATGAAATTGCCCAATTTCTAGTCGAAGAGTATTTAAGGGATGAACCCAATATTTACGCTTTCTTTTTCTTTCTTCTTCTAATGCCTCATAAATAGCTATCACTTATATTGGATCCATTACGACCACACCGTATAAGCATTGGCAGTCGACTGATAATCCGCCACTGAATATTCAGTGTGGCTGCAACGTGTGGCAACGGATTGACTCCCGCGGAAGTTACGCGACGGAATTTCCGTCAAGCGTGGCGCTGACCTTAGGTAAGGTATTTTAACTGCCATGACCACAATTTTTCAAATACTTCTGATTTTTTTTTGTATCGGCAACCTAAGTAGCATGGCTATCCACCACAAATCTTAAAAATCCATGAATGACTGTAGTTTTTGCACAAAAATCAATCAAAATTATTGTTTTTCTAAAAATTATGAAAGATTTTTATTTTCAGTCCACTTTCACTCATCGTGGTGTAAAAAAAAGTATGGACACTACTATGGCAAGTTTTTTTAAAAAGTGTACGCATCTAATCAAGATCCCAAAATGGTATAATACTCTAGGAAAACTAGCAACAAAAAAATATATTTAAAAAAAATCAGAAATATTTGAAAAATTGTGGTCATGGTAGTTAAAAATATCTTAAGAGGTGTCAATTTTCAAAGGATTTTAATTTAAAAAAAAAAAATTAAGAAATATTTTTTTTCTATTTTTCTCTCGAGTCATGAGCAGGCCCACTGGAGCCCGCTTATCGCTTATCGTTAAATTTTGGAACACGTTGTATGTGGACTATAGACACGTGGTAAAAATCACAACGTGTTGTTATCATTCAAAACTGCCAGCAATAATAATTATACCGTCCATCCCTCATCCCTCCGTACCCGGAGTCTGGAGTGATCCACGAATGTACGAATCTAATAGTACTTACGCTTGCCAGCCGATGCTCCTCACGCTAGTTGTTAACGTAAGTGGCGCCATCTTTTGGCATTGCTTTGATTCGGCTCTGTTATGAAAGTCTATATGTAACAAGCTCCACGTACGTAAACGGCTTTGCGTAAGGCGCGGCAAAGATGTACTCGAAGGCGGGTTCTTAAATGTCAACCGTACAGTCGCTAAGTTATAATAATAATTATTAATACTGCTAGATTAGATGTATTATACTAAACGTTACCACACACTTACAGCCGTTGTGTCCAACATTTTCGGATGATTAATCCGAGTGAAGCTGAGCCTAGCGCCTTGCGCCGCTAAGCTAAGGTATGTTAGAAAAATGCTCCATTTTAGCTGTGTCCAACAACTTGATCGTAGCGCTCGGTGTGTAGCCCCATTTGCTTTCGTACACCAAAAAATGACGTCAAGTTAGGAACTTTACATGTTAAATTAATACCGAAACGTTAATTAATTTTATTTATTATTTATACAGAAATTTTATTTTAAATAGTGTAATACATAAACCGACATTTTACATTTTTAAAACAAACGTATTTAATATGTTAAAAATAAGGTGTTAATTGACTTACTTTTTTGTTTACGTGCGTTTGAAGTTTGACATTAGAATCAGTTGAAATTTTGTATTCAAAATGGACAAGGCGAAGCGTTCGAAAATTTTTACGCCAAACGAAAAAATGAGACTTGTAGGTAGACTTAGTTACCTCGTCGCAGGTCATTTTGTCAGTTTCTAAAACAGAAATAAAGCATAGGTAATAAACATTAGATAAATGGTTTTCAGACCTGACAAGTGCTAATTATATTCCACATATTATTACAAAAATGACACTCGAATAAGTCAAAACTTTACCTTTCGCTTGCGTAAGTTAAATTATCTTCTACTTGGCTCAAAACATATAAAAAACACGCGTTTGTCATCCTAAAGCGGTTATAAAAATCGCCGTCATTTAATACTTCCATAAAATTTATATCGGCATCTTGCCGCCGCCTATATAATCCAATATTATCGTCAAGCATATCTGCCCATTCAACCATATTCACTATATTCAACATAGGATTCATATTTCAAATTGAAAAACCAAATAAAAAAGCCGACAAAAGAGTGAACTGATGACAGATAATTACGATAATTTGACATTGACAGCTCGATTGTTTTCGCGGATTTTTGTTCGCTCTGTTGTCAGTTTTTATAAGTAGGTCTTCCTTAGCAACTTTAATCCACCCGGCTACCTTCCTTACATTTGAGTGTGGTGGGACGATCATTGTGTTTCGACACAGCGTATTTGGGCATTTGAGCAGGGCTGAGCGGAGATCTCGGCTGAGCATAGGTTGGACACAACGGCTGTTAGCGTATTCGTGGGCGCTCCATTTGTTTTTGTTGCAGTTTATCAATCTCATATTTTAATTTAAGAGTTACTAAGATATGCTCAATAATTATTTCTACAATTTTTTTATAGGCTGCCATCTTTGAATGGTTGCAAAGTTCCTATCAGAATACATTTGCAACGTAGATAGGGGCTCATATGTACCTATCAGTGGCGGTTCGTGAGTTTTCAGTAAGCTAGAGTGCTAAGATTGAAAATACGACTTTTACTGAAGTTGTTGTAGCTGAAAAAAAAAATTCAAATTTTAGTATGTGGATGCGGCGCATCCCTTGACTGAAAGAATCCTGAAGATCTTCTTACAAAAAGTTGAAATTTTGAATAAAAAATAAAATTCATTTTCAGCTTCAACAACGTCAATAACGTCATATCTTTCAATCATGAAAACTCACGGACCTCCACTGGTACCTATCCAATTTTCGTTAATCCACTGGTGCGCTAGGCGCCCACAAATTGAGTAGTTAGCTTTCACGCTTAAACGCCTTTAATATTTAATTAAAATACAGTCATTTGAAGCATCCCGCAGCCCGCAGCCCGACCGTCCGTGAGTTGCTGGCTACGAGTAGGATAATGCAATCACCGATAATCACTTTACGAGTATATCAGTGAAACGCTTGCACTTGCACTCAAACTAGCAACCCGGTACAAATGGCAACGGTGAAATGATATCGGATATCATGACGCCGCGTTGTTCATCATTAGAGCAGATGTGTGATGATGGACACTGTAACACTGTCCGAAACGATGGCTAAACAACGCAAGTAGCGCAACGCCCCTATAAGTAAATAACGAAAAAAATATATATTATGTGTTTTATACCATCCAGTTCCCGGCATGCGTTACAATGCTACTTGATAAAGAAATTCTGTCTCTCTGCGTGTCCTTTCCCATTCGCCCAGTTCCCTTCCCGCCTTCCGTCTCCCCACTCCTATCTCCCGCTTGCCCCGTTCCGCGAACCCCCCTCCCGACTTTCCTTCCCCCCACCCGCATTCCATACATTCAGACCCTGTACATTCAGTTTTCAAACAGCTCTCGTGCCACCTATTTCAATTTTTTTATACAAATTTCATAATTTCAGAGCTCACCAGTATATACAGAACCTTCGCGGGCGTGCTTACAACATCGCAATTGGATGAACGGTTTAGCAAAGCATAATTTTATGACGTCAAAGCTTACTATTATATACAGAAACCATCGCAGGCAAGCACACATCAAATCCCCAAAGTTTCAATGCAATCGGATAAACGGTTTAGCAACGCATGATTTCATGATGCCAGAGCTTACTATTATACATTGAAACCATCGCCAGCACGCACACACCAAATCCCCAAAGTTTCATCGCAATCGGATGAACGGTTTAGCAACGCATAATTTCATGACGCCAGTGCTTACTATTATATATCGAAACCATCGCGGGCATGCACACATCAAATCCCCAAAGTTTCATCGCAATCCGATGAACGGTTTAGCAACGCATAATTTCATTACGCCAGTTACTATTACATATTTTATTTTATTTTATTTTTATTTTTGCAGAAACAAACAGTACATTATTACATAATGGGCGTTATTTACAAAGTTATAGAATTAATACAATAATTGGTACCAATGACATGTCACTGTCATATTCTTATATTTTTGTGTGATAAATAATACATTATACCTAAATTAAGTTAGTAACTTATTGAAGGAGAGGGGTGTGGGAGAGTGTTTGTATGTGTGTAAATGAGGGTGTGTGTGTGTCTGTGGATGTGTGTGTTATGTGTGCGAGTTCAGTGTGCTAAAAATGTTTTTTTTTAAATAGAGGGAGGGAATCAAAAAATATATCGGTATTTGTGGTTTTTTGAATAGAGTTGAAACTTTGAAGGATGCGGGAAATGGGGGAGTTAGCTGCAGCGTTCGTATTATTACTGGTTGTGTAAAAAAGGTTGGTGTGGCGAGTTCTTTTAGATGGGATGTTAAAATTTATTTGGGATAGAAGTTCTGGGCAGTCTATTTCGTTATGTATAATTTTATGGAGAGATGTCATGTCAGCTACCGTTCACCTGGATTTCAGAGATTGGAGAGTGCAGATGTAATTATTGTTGTATTTATAACCGAGATACTTAATAAATTTATTTTGTATGCGCTCTATGTTATTGACGTATTGGGTGTATTTGGGATTCCAGACAGGCGATGCAAATTCCAGTGTACTTCTGACTAGTGAGGAGTAAAGCATTACTAGAATATGTGGATTTCTAAATAATTTACTCAGACGTAGTATAAAACCCAACATTTTGTAAGATCTATCGGTGATTGAATCAATGTTTTAAATATAAGTTTACTATCTAAATAGACTCCAAGGTCCGTACATTCATTTTTTGAGATCACGGGTTCATCGCAGAGTGATTATGAAAAGTTAATTTGATGCTTGTTTCTAGTAAAGGACATAGTGTGGCATATAGAAACCATCGCGGGCAACGCAAAATTTCATGATGCCAGAACTCACTATCATATATGTGTAATATCCAATGTTTGCAGGCAATACTGGGCCCTTTATCTCCAGTATTCCTCTAGGATGTTTTCGAGGTTAATATTTAAACACGTAGTACTTTGATACACGGAAACTGTTTAATAGAATATAATAGTACAATGTTGGCTGTAAGCCGTCTGACGAGAAAGAGGGCGCGCGAGATCTCCGCTCGCTATTATGTCGTACCGATGTTAGGTCGCTTCGGCTAGGTTCGGTATTTCCGAACCTACCCGACAGATTAACATATTACCAACACTACATCTCTCCCTCCTTCAACTCTGAAGCTACTTATTTAAATATTTCACACTTAAATAACAATTAACATAAATCATAATACTTCATAAACATAATTTTAAGATACACATAATTCAACCGCGGTGACTGGGTCAAGTCGTCCCGTCTCCTCTGGAAGTTGTGGGTGCCTTGCGACTTGAACGCAGTCTTCCCGACCATGGTCTCTGTTGCCGTGCCTGCTCCGACGCCACTTCCTCCCCCACCAACCTGGAATCAGGAGAAAACCCAGTCAATCCATGCAACAAGGTCGAAGTCTCTAACTCATGAGGCTCGTTCCTCAAAATTTCAGACGCGGGATGCTGCGCAATATTGCCATCTTCCTTCCAGCTCACTGACATTTCCCTCATTTGGTCCACATGTCTCTTCCATGTCACATCAGTGTTTCCTATTTTAATAATATAAACTTTTTTACCTAGCTTTCTAGAGACTACACCCTTAGCCCAAACGACTTTATTATCATGACGATAATCTTTTGTTAAACATTTTTGTCCAACTTTAAAAACCCTGGTTTTTACCCCTCTGTAAAACCTAACTTGATCCGATTGAGCTTTAGAAATGTTAACGTTAGCTTCCTTGACTTTTTCCGAAAAGTCTTCTCCATTTTTCATTGGCAATAAACTGTCGAACGTAGAACGCAGCCTTCTTCCTAATAACAAAACCGCTGGTTCAATACCTGTCGAACAATGGAAAGAATTTCTATAGTCCATTAAAAAATTCAACAGCTTGACATTAAAACCTAGTGGGAATTTACCGTTTATTAACAGTTTCTTGAGGAACATTTTCGAAATTTTTACTGCATTTTCTGCCAATCCGTTTGACTGGGGGTGTTTCACCGGAGAAGTCATAAGTTTAATATTGTTCTCCTTTAAGAAACCTCTAAATTCCTCACTTGTAAAAACTGAGCCATTGTCAGATACAATTAACTCAGGGTTGCCAAAATTAGAAAAAAAAATTCTCAATTCCATAATCGTATGAGTTGAATCTGCATTCTGCACCTCGATACAGTCTAACCACTTCGAGAATGAGTCACAAACCACGAGGAACATCTTCCCCGCTAGGGGCCCACAATAATCTAGATGTACCCTACTCCAAGCTTTACCTGGATTTGGCCAAACCGTCAATTGACTTTTGGGTGGTGACTGTTTTGACAACGAACAATCTGAACAAGATTGAACGACTTCTTCCAAGTCTTTGTTCAGAGAAGTCCACCAAAAATATGTTCTAGAAATTCCCCTCATTTTCACAATACCTAGATGTGACCTGTGTAATAAATCTAACACTTGCCTTTGGAGAGAAACAGATATAATTATTCTATGTTGCCAAAACAAACACTCTTCTACGATAGAAAGTTCATTCCTTTTTAACCAATATTTCCATATACTGCTGTCACGATTTACTCGTTTGGGCCAGCCCTGCCGCAAATACCTAAACACTAGCTGTAATTCGCTATCTGCTGCGGTGGCTAACACAACTGCTTGAAAATTAACATGGTCACAATTCTCAATAAAACAAACAAAGTCAGTCCCGCAATCATCTTTAAAATCCTCAACTGTGTCCTTCAACGGTAAGCGAGAAAGAAAATCTGCTTGGTTATTACAAGATTTCACATATTCCGTTTTGTACGAAAACCCTGCCAGAATGATGCCATATCTCTGCAAACGGTTTGCCGCGAGAACCGGAATATTTTTGTGTTCCCCTAGAATTCTTAGTAACGGCATATTGTCAACGCATAACGTGAACTCCCTTCCAAAAAGGTACTGAAAAAATTTATTTAATCCGAACACAATTGCCAGAGCTTCGAGATCCAAAATACTATATTTCTTTTCGGCGGTTGTTAAACGGTATTTCCGAACCTACCCGACAGATTAACATATTACCAACACTACAATATGGAAACCATCGCGGGCATGCGCGCATCAAACCCCCAAAGTTTCATTGCAATGGAATGAATGGTTAGCAACGCATAATTTCATGATGCCATAACTCACTATTATAGATAGAAACTATCGCGGGCATGCGGGCATCAAATCCCCAAAAATTCATTGCAATCGGATAAATGGTTAGCAACGCATAATTTCATGACACCACCAGAGCTTACTATTGTGTACAGAAACCATTGCCGGCATGCGCATATCAAATCCCCAAAGTTTCATCGCAATTTAATGAATGGTTAGTAACGCATAATTTCATGGCACCAGAGCTCACTATTGTATACAGAAACCATTGCCGGCATTCGCAAGTCAAATCCCCAAAGTTTCATCGCAATCGGATGAATGGTTTAGCAACGCATGATTTCATGATGCCAGAGCTTACTATAGTACAATGAAACCATCGCCAGCACTCACACACCAAATCCCCAAAGTTTCATCGCAATCGGATGAACGGTTTAGCAACGCATAATTTCATGACGCCAGTGCTTACTATTATATATCGAAACCATTGCGGGCATGCACACATCAAATTCCCAAAGTTTCATCGCAATCGGATGAACGGTTTAGCAACGCATAATTTCATGACGCCAGTGCTTACTATTATATATCGAAACCATCGCGGGCATGCACACATCAAATCCCCAAAGTTTCATCGCAATCCGATGAACGGTTTAGCAACGCATAATTTCATGACGCCAGTTACTATTACATATAGAAACCATCGCGGGCAACGCAAAATTTCATGATGCCAGAACTCACTATTATATATGGAAACCATCGCGGGCATGCGCGCATCAAATCCTCAAAGTTTCATTGCAATGGGATGAATGGTTAGCAACGCATAATTTCATGATGCCATAACTCACTATTATAGATAGAAACTATCGCGGGCATGCGGGCATCAAATCCCCAAAAATTCATCGCAATCGGATAAATGGTTAGCAACGCATAATTTCATGACACCACCAGAGCTTACTATTGTGTACAGAAACCATTGCTGGCATGCGCATGCGCATATCAAATTCCCAAAGTTTCATCGGAATTGAATGAATGGTTAGTGACGCATAATTTCATGGCACCAGAGCTCACTATTGTATACAGAAACCATTGCCGACATTCGCAAGTCAAATCCCCAAAGTTTCATCGCAATCGGATGAATGGTTAGCAACGCATAATTTCATGGCATCAGAGCTCACTATTGTATACGGAAACCATCGCCGGCATGCGCACATCAAATCCCCAAAGTTTCATCGCAATCGGATCAATTGTATAGCAACGTATGAACAACCCATGAATACACACAACTAAGCATATTTAGATTTGTGTTCGTCGTAGAGGATAAGTTAACAGTTTATCTATTTTAGTGTCCAGTATTTGGAGGTGTGATTTTTTTTTAATAAGCGCGAGCGAATCCAAAACCAAACGTACGAAAATCTCCCGCGCTCAACTGATCTTTTTTGTAAATATCTTGGCGCTCCAGTTATCTGGAAATAGGTATATGGAAAATCTTTTGACTTCCGTATAATTCAACGGTTATTACTTTATTGACGTATTCACAATTTATTTGTGACTTGCGTCATGAATTTTATTTTTAAAAACGTTTTACGGCGCGCGGCTAGATAATACAACCTCTCTGATCATTATAACTGAAAAAGTATCTTGTATCCCTTGAAATATGAATAATATTGACATTATCCAATATTTTATGTTTTGAAAACTTCTAGCATTCGTATAAAAATCGATTCCAAGAACCCCTCCCAAGAAAGAGCTCTCTTATACAAGCAGGTGTAAATATTTTTACTGGAATGATCTGTTTACCTTGGAAATACTCGCGTACGTATTATATTATTTGCACAAATGTTCTACGGACGTTTCTTATCATATTTACCTCTTTCTGTATAAAATTTTCCACTGCGATTCCTTATCAAATATGGAGCACAGCACATTAATAATGTTTATTTTAAAATTAGGTTTGCTTTGCCCCCGGCAGACATGGAGGCGTTCTCTTATCTGTTTATTTTATATAATTGACGTAATTACGAGTTTGTATCTGAACAAACCTTTTTGTCATTAATAATTATTATTGGCATTTTTGATACTCGTACTTCGACACTATTTTTAAATAACGTTATATTATTATTTTACTTCTCAACTTGCTGAAGTGAAACTCAGTTCTACACAAATATTCGGTTCTAATATAATGCGGTAAATTAGCACCTCGGCGCGTGCCTTCCATAGCGTGGTGGGCAAAGTACCTGTCTAGTCTCAGCGGTCAGAGAGACAGACATCAAGCGAACGGGGGTTCGAATTCTACGAAATCCAAACAAAAAAACATTTTCATTTTGTGAAATCAATATCAAATCTTCAAACCACTTTCGACAAACACACATGCGACTTTCTAGTTTCACTTCTACTGCGTGTGAATTACACATTTTGATTTTTAGATAATATTCTTATTTTTAATAATATACGCCTTGTTTTTTTATCGGTATTTTAAAAATAATTAACCAATTATCTGAAACCACATTAATTTAACTAATAATTGTTATTCTGACATGCCGGCCCTAAGTGGATTGATGCTCGCAACGCGCTCCCCCACAATCTACATCTTAATAAGCATTTCATTTTTACCGACAAACATTTAATTTTTAAAAATTAAAACAGTTTTTTTTTTAATTTTACATTTCCCCCTCCCTATCTCCTTAAGCATTGACCCTAACAAAAAAGTTTATAGAACCTTTTTTGTAGAGAATTTTATGTAGATAATTTAGTACCTAAACACTTTTTCGCTAGAGGCAGTAGTTTTCGAGTTATAACGAAAAACTGAAAAAATGGACCTTTAGACCCCCCCCTTAGCTCCACCCCCACCCCCCCAGTACTTTTAGTATTTTGTTAAAGACACCTTCCCCTACAACTGTGCCAAAATTGGCTTCTACATGAATTATTTACCCTATTTTTCCTTCGTTGCCTGGGCTATCTGCGCTGACGACGGATGCTGTAACGCTGTCCGAAACTTTAACTAGATGGGGGAAAGCGCCACGGCATAACATCAATCACGATAAAGTGGTGGTGTTTCGTATACAATGATGTTTTATTTTATACTGTTCCATTCACGACAACATTTTTAATTACCCTCCCGTACCAATCTTTATTTTGGATTTGGAACTGAAATTTTATTTTTTTAATCAAAAAGTAGGTATATCGAAAAAGTTGTACGGATATGAGTTAGTTTTTTTTTGCTTTAAATTATCAGATGTAGGCCATTACAGATTTTAATGTTTCAAAATTTTAGAGGCAATTATTTGTGAGTAAGTAAGTGAAAAACATTGAAAAAATAAAAAATGTATAATTATTGAAATATAAAATAAAAATCATTTTGATGGGTGTACATTTAACTTATAAATTACCTATATACGTCGGAACAAAAAAATTGTCGTTTATGTATTAAAATTACTATCCTAAAACACGCATTTTTAACAACGTTTTATTTTTCATGAAACATCGGCCTATAGGTATCTTATAATTTAAAGTAAAAATAAATTAAGTAGCCGCATTAGACAGTTGTTATATCTTTTGTTAAAAGAAAATCAGTTTGGTTGGGTATTTTCATCCCAAATCCAAAATTAAGATTTGTTGAAACGGGCCGCGCAACCATTCCTCTTACATAAGTTATGATTTTATCCGTGCTCTTGCTGTATCCTTGTCTAGTACTCGTAATATGAGGTATGTAATGACCTAATCTGTTTGTCTCTATTACGAGTCGGTACTTATTTTCGATCATTGAACCTGCGGCAGTTATCTATATTTGTTACGACTAGATTGCCCAACGAACACTATTTTCCTTTATCGCAGGGTTATCTACCTTCACAAGTGTACTATGTATTAGTTCTGTGAGCATGTCGGTTGTGTCTTTACCCCTAGTTGAGTGTTTAAGACCTGCTACCGCGCACAAATTAATTATGAAGGGCCGACCACATGGCTACATTCTCTTAGATACATGGTCATAGCCAATAGCCACATAGGCCCGGTATATCCGCCAGTCCGTATCCTCGCTACATACGACATTTCTCATAAAGCATAAATCTACCGCTTAAGCCTTGCTATGCCGCAGAATAGTTCCATTTATAAAAAGCAGAAGCGCTATAGGCAGCCAATCCGACATCTACTAACTCCGAAAAATGAGATATGTTGTCATCCGACGAAGGTATCAATTTAATATTTTACTAAAAACCAGCCCAGCCGCTTTCACACAAAAATTCAAAGTAATCGCCTTCCGAAATATTTGTTGATCGCGAAAAACCCATTTAAAAATCTGTAGAAAATGCCTACCGCACTCAAAACTCGTTCAATGTGGTTATTTCTTATAACACATTTAGCAGAAAACATCCTGAGTCAATTGGTCGGTTTCAGCAAAATACCTAACATTCAAGCAATGATATTTACCCTTCGACCAAGGATATCATACGTCGATGCATTTACCTAATCAGCAGGAAACGTTCACGGCGCGGCGCTTGTAATTACATACGTTTAGTGAGTGTATTTGGTAGCTCCCGATGTTTTCTGCAGAATGCATACCTACATATTTCACACATAAAGTCAGGCGTTGATTGCAGAGCTTACGTTTACTGAAATGTATCCTACAGAAAACAGCCAGACCCAAAAAACTCCAAAACGTCTAAAAATCTACATTTTAAATTCTTTTTACAGTTATAAGAAATTGGTATCTACTTTTGTACTAATTATATTTTTGGAGGTAAAAGCTATTCATAGTGTTGTGTAAATTTGATTATTTAATGTTAATGTTTAAACAAAAGTGTTTTCTCTCAGTTAGGCTTTTTGAAGTGAAATCTTCTTTAGCACCGTTGTGATTGGAAATTCGATGAAATAAAAAATACTTTAGTTTTCTGGAGGTTTCACTTCTACCGCATGTGATTTGTATTCTCTGATATTTTTGTGGCTCGCTGCTTTTTGCATAACTTCATTCAATTATTATTATGCTTTTTAGTAGGCGGTAAGGACATTGCAGTCGATAGAAATTTTTTCAAAAGCTGTGACTTTTCAATTGCTCAGTTAGGTTTTTCAATTGAATCTACTTCGTCCAAAGTATTACCACGCCTACCTGCGTATTTTCTTATGCCAAATAATCCCTCACAGATTAATAGCGTTGTTGACTTGGCTCATCATCACAAATGGCTTTTGGCGTCCACCCAAACTGATGCAATATCCAAAATTCTCTTATTTACTCCTGCTTTAGCTTAAGATGAATCGCTGAGATAACATCTCTATCCTCATTTTGAGCATTTTTTAATCCCATCGAACTTGACTGTTTCCAAAAGCATTTTTTTTTTAATTACATTTATTTCCCTTTCTAAGAACAAAATGTTGGCTGTCAGTTTATTTCTGCAAAATTATTTTTAAGGGATTGAGCTTGAATTCGGCGAATATCTCTGCTGAAAACGCGATGAATTCATTATTTTTGATCAAATTTTCAACACGATTTTGCATTGTATCTTTTTTGTCAATAGAAAATTGCTTTTGTTTTATTTTTCCACGTGCTGTAGGACGAGGCCAGAAAAAGATATAATTTTCTTTTCTCGGGTGTTAAACATCTAACAATATTATTATTATTTTTCGCACTCTTGAACTTAACAAAAATGTTCTTCTAGTCTTTGTAAAAAAACACACAATTAATCAGAAACCAAACGGGAATATCAGGTTTCTAATTAATTTCACATCTTACATCTGACGGATATAACGATCAATAATTGAAATACTTTGTTTATTTATTTGGGTGTTGAATGGTGTTCCACTTCCTCTTCCTTGTGGAACCAGTAGTTTCCTCTCCTGATGATGGACACTGCAAGGCTCTCTGAAACGTTTGTAAAATAAGGGGAAGTAAGCTCGACTCCAATTATAATCCCAATAGTATACAACCCGCGTGGTATTGGCCAACGTGAAAATTTTCATTTTTCTTTTAATAATAGACGATAGAGATAGTAATTTGTCAGGTGTTTTGATGCCTATTGTGCTATGAAATGAGAATTGTAGTAATTGAAAATGACATCAGTGGTAAAAAGTTCCTGTAGTGTCGTGTTTCTATTCCCATGCTGATTTATTGTCAGTTTGAGTCAGAGTGAGATAAATGTACTTTCTAAACTAAAAACTGGTTACCTGTAGTCGTCGCTGGCAATTATTTATGAGTGAGAACGTAGGTACTAGATACCGTAGGCTGCTGATTATTTTCTGAGGAAACATGGCAACACTGGATGAAGTGGTAACATGCTGGTGAGTGTTTTCAGTACCTATCTACTCCAATCCGCCATCTTCAGGTCCCACTTTTACTTTCCAACTTATTAGACTTCGTTTTTGAAACATATCATTATCTAATAATAATAATAATTGGATAATTTGTATAGCGCCGTTTTTGTGAAAAATCACCTCAAGGGCGCTTTACAATTTATTATGAATCCTAGGCTCTATCTAATTTTATTATTTTCAAATAGATACAGAATCATACTCTTTCCATTTACTGGCTCTCTAATTGCATAGAAATTATCTTATATATTTTTGCTGTGCCAATTTCTGAACACGTTTCATGTTATTTTCTGTGTTGGGAGTTTCGAACGACTGGGACTTTCGAATGATTGGCTGTATTGGGCTACCCTTATGTTAATGACGTTAATGAGTTTGAAGTAGATAATACTGATAATATCCCCATAAAGTTTAACGACCTCCGTTGCCTAATGGTCTACGTATTTAATTCGAGTCGTGAGGTTGCGGGTTTTTGGTTCGATTCCCGCCGTAAACCTAAAAGATATTTACCGTGGAGTCTGCTACCGACGCGACGTGGTTTAGGATAGCGGATTAGGGCCGTAATCTAAAGTCTGGGTTTTACGGGTTGACCAGTCTGAAAATGCTCTTTACAGGGTAAACCAGTTCTCTTAAATCAGTGCTATTCAACCATTCATTTTTAATACTGCCTGTCTCTACCTGCTTGGGATTGTCTCTTTCACATTATTAATTTGTTTTTTTTTCTGCGTATTTGCTAAGTTTCACTTTGCACAATCGTGCCGTAACTATTATTTAGAATAGGTACTAATTAACAGTACTAGATTATTAATACATATTAACTGTATATGAATATACTAGCTGACCCGGCCACGCGTTGCTGTGGCTAACGAAACGCATCGCCATCTACTGGTTGGTACCCAACCTTTATAACCAACGCCATCTGTTAATTTGCATACAAATCAAATCATCACCACCCGCTTACCGGCCCGCTCCAATTTACACAAAACCTTGAAAAATTATATACCTAAACCTTTCTCATGCATCACTATCTATCGGTGAAAACCGCTTAAAAAAATCTGCTCATTAGTTTTTGAGTTTATCGCAAACAGTCAGACATACGCGTCGGAGGACTTTAATTTATAATATGTAGAGATTTATTTGTTACACTGCCCTGAAGATGGCAAAGGGTGCTTTCAGCATAAGGCTGTAAACTAAAATAAAGTTTTTTTTTTTACTTTATCTCTACACAGGAGGCCTTGAGGAAAAAAAATCACACCATCTTTAAGGATACTGTGTGTTTGGTTTTTTTTAGGGTAAGGAAGGAGAGGGGAAAGAAAAAGGTTTGAGGTGGTTAGGAATCTAGGGGTCAATGTGTTCAGGAGTGACGAACGTATGAATCATGCGGTGCAAGGCGATGGGTCGAGAGAGTCCGGCTGGAGAGGTCGAAAGGGTATTTCTCAACCAATCTCTTCCGATCTGACCCGCCACGCAGTAGGTGGGCAAACGCATCCCACTCCAATTCCGAGACAAACCTCACCACATGAACCCGGGCACCCCTGCTAAGTGGTGTAAAATAATAATAATACAATATTTTTGTATTTTTGAATGTAGCTATTACTTTGTGGTTATCCATTATAGAAAAATGAAATAATTTAACTTTGTATAAACCACTTATTTGATGCGCAAATCCGACCGGTTTCGGAACAAACGTTCCTTCGTCAGGGAAAGCTTATACTAATTTGACAGTTTCGAACAATGTTTTATTATGGTAGGGGTGGAGCTGTTGCTAGATAATAATGTAGATTGGGTAGGTAGGTATTAGTGTAGAGTGGGTGGGTAGGGGAACAAATCCATGATTGGGCTATATGACAATATTTTTTGTTTGTTAATAATAGATTCATTATTTTTAAGGGATTTTTTAATTTCCAAGGCTTCTAAGTTATCTAAACGTTTTCCTTTATTATTAATATGAAGAATATTTATCCCTGTATTTTTTTCAAAACTATGGTTATTTTCAATGATATGGTTAGCAAACTCAGAAAAATTATTATTATTAAGACATCTTAAATGTTCTTTGATTCTGATTTCAAAATTACGAGTGGTTTTTCCAATATAAAATGAGGGACAATCATTGCATTTGAGTTTATATATTCCGGAATTAGTCAATTTATGGTCTTTATCTTTAGTATTTCTCAAAAAATTGCCGATATTATTTCTTGTATAAAACGCTGGTTTAATATTAGAAGGAAGATTTTTGCAACATTGAACTGAAAAATTATTAATATACAAAATTTTACGCCATTCTTTATCATTAATATTATTAGAATTGTATAGATATTTATTTTTTGAAATTTTGATAAGTTTTTTATTTAGGATGTTATCAATTAATTTTGGTTCATATCCGTTATTTATAGCAATTTGTTTTATTATTGAAAGTTCAGAAAGGAAATTATTATTAGACATTGGGACATTTACTAAGCGGTGTATCATGGAATGGAAGGTGGAGTGTTTTTGTGAGACAGGGTGGTTGGAGGTCCTATGAATTACTATGTCAGTGTATGTTGGCTTGCGATATATTCTAAAATCGATTTTATTATTTATAATAGATAAAGTTAAATCCAAAAAGTTTAATTTTTCATTGCCTATTTCTATCGTAAATTTTATTTGGTTATGAAAGGAATTTAAAAGGTTAAGAAAGTTGTTGAGTTGACGTTCAGATCCTGTCCAAATGACGAAGATATCATCCACATATCTCTTCCATAGTAAAACATTGTTTAAAAGAGGTGATTTTGAATTAAAAACAGTTGTTTCCAAATCATTCATAAATATATCAGCAATAAGAGGACTGGTGGGGGCTCCCATTGGAAGGCCTTCTTTTTGTTGGTATATGACATTATTGTATTGAAAATAATTTTGATTTAAAACTAAGTTAAATAAACGAGTTATGTCACTAGACAGATTTCTAGGTAATTTAGAATCTTTCAATAATTTGGAAATAATTGCTTTACTTTCAGTAATAGGCACATTAGGAAATAGATTAATGACATCAAAAGACACAAGTTTAGCATTAATGGGAAGTACAAAATTTTTCAATAAGTCAATCAGTTCATAAGATTTCTTAATTACATATTTTGGTGTAAACACATTACTTTTATGAACTAAATCAGTTATTAATGACGATAGTTTAAAACTTGGTGAATTACATGATGAAACAACAGGTCTTATGGGTGTATTTGTTTTATGGATTTTGAGAAACCCATATAATTTTGGTGATTTGGGATTTTTTCAAATAAGTGGTTTATACAAAGTTAAATTATTTCATTTTTCTACAATATTTTTACACTATCTCGGTTCCATTATTTAAAATCTCTGAACTATATTGCCTATACACTATACAGGGGTTGGGAAGTACTTGACCAAGGATTCCTGACTTTATTTGGAGTAAAAAATGTAAATGAAATAATGGTCTCCGGTGACATTTTTTTATTTATTTTTTCTTTAAAAACATAAAAAAACTGGTAGATGTTGGACAGTTGGAGGCGGGGTGAGTGATTGGTCGGTTACTCGGCTGAGTGACCAGTGACGGCAATCGGAAGAATTTTTTTTTTTGGTTTGAATTTGAAGAAAAAAAGTCTTCAAAAAAAGTTACCGGAGATCAAAATTTCGTTAACATTTTTTACTCCAAATAATGTCAGGAATCACTGTTTAAAGTAAGTCAAGTACGTCCCTTAACAGCCTGTATAACTCTCTTCCAAATGGATAAAAAAAATTTACCTAAAACCATTAAAAAAAATCAAAACTAATGCTTTAAATTAAAAGAATATTTTTTAAATCAATTTAAAATGAAAATACGTAATTTTCTTGTCATATACGTTTATATTGTTCCTTTTTTTCTCTCCTTTTCTTGTGACCAGATAAGCCACCTTTCTGTAAATTCCTACCTTAGATATGTACTCGTTACATTCTTTTTGTTTTTTCTAGTTGTTTTTTCTACTTAACCTCTCTTTTTTATTTATATAGGGTATTGTAGTAAAACCTATATGTTTATTTTTTATTTATCAAAATACCTGTGTAAAATTGTATTACCTCCCACTTATGCATTGTAAATTTCTCCCGTCCTCAAATGAGTTGTATAACTCATCAGGATCGAGAGATACTCTTTACTGAGAAATAAAATAATAAAAATATATGTTTACAATGAAAATACCCTTAAAAAAATGTTGGGATTTAATTGCGCGTGCAAGTTTTATTCGTCGGAGGAGAAGTAAAAATCCCTAATCTCCGTATTCTGTGTATTCCTCTATTTACAATTGTGCACATTGTATTATTTAATCGTGGGCCACACGTAGCCGTCAGAACGTTTTTAGCAGAATTGCTTTATTATTATAATATGTAGTCAGCGGATTTAGGCTTTATTTATTTAATAATAACGTTTTGGCTCCCTTCGGGAAATAGAAGGCGCGGGAGGGATGAAATAACTAGATTCAGTGGAAATGTATATCAGGGTCCGATTGATCTTCAGTCTTACGATCCTTTCTTTTTTATTATTTATTAATTTCAACGCCATATCGGGCTTATACATGAATAGTGTATAATACAGAGAAACAGTTTATATAAAAATATGTGAGCTTGAAGAAATAAACATCGTAGGTTTAAAGATAAATTTAAGTAAAGTTAATGTATTTGAAGAAAAAACAAAGGTTTTTAAGTTGCAGATGGCACAGAAATAATAATCAGTGCAGGTTAGTAATATCTACGAAATTTACAGGATAAATAATACACACATATGGGCAATAGCTCTTTGCGATGCCCCTTAATATCAAAATATGCTACATAAAAATATCATTCAGGTATAGGGTGTCTCAAAAGAAAGTTTATATTTGTTTTGTTTACTGAGTGAATGCTCCTTTTCCGGGGACGCGGGGGTATGTCAACCAGTAGCCTGGCTCGAGGTTTTCGTCTCTTGAATGATGCGCCAAGCATTCCTCTCATTCGAAAATATGTCAAAAAGTTTGAAGAGATCGGTACAACGCTGGCACACCAAAATCCGGGCGACCAAGGTCATCGAGAACGGTAGAAAAAACGTAGAGTGTTTATCAGTCTTTTCGTGACGACCCAAACCTTTCGATTGGGAAGCGCGCAAGTGCTTTAAACGTGCATAGATAATCAAAACACAGCATTTTGCACAAAGACCTAATATCTTGTTCAGGATCTCAACTTCCGCTCTCCTGACAAAGCAATCCGGCGTGGTAATACCAGATTCCAAAGGGAAGTGTGGCTGGAGTAACTCTTCAATAATAACTCCAGCTCTTGAATAATTGGTCTTTATTGAAACAATAAAAGACCCGTAGGGTAGCTCATGTACGGTGAGCCCAATGATGCTATCTCTCTCCGCGGTTTTATAACCCATATGAAGTGAAAACCTGGCAGCAGACGTTTTGCCCAAAAACGACCCGCCCAAGACGGATGGTAACAAGAGAAGAAGGAATTAAAAAATCCGTGGCAATACGAAATCGCCCTGGCAATTGCCAACACAAAAAAATGTTGCCACAACCATTAGGGTGACAATCACAAATATTAATATTTCAGTACCTGAAATCTTAACACTGCACCCCTACAAACTTTACTGGCCAAACCAAAGAACATGTTTCCAGCAAGACTGAGCAACATCACATACGTCCAACACGTCTCCGCCACGAGTTCGTGAAATTTTCCCTGGCCAAATGATCTCCAGGAGAGGTAACATAACTTGGCCTCCTTGTAAACCTGATTTAACCCCTATGGACGTTTTCCTGTGGGGTTATATCAAATCTAAAGTGTACGCCGACAATCCGACTTCCCTGGCACAATTAAAAGAAAATAGCAGCCATCACGGAGCCTACCTGCCGAGCCGTCATAGGAAATTTTACTATTCGATTAAATAAATGCCGCGAACGCGAGAATTTTCATTTGGAGGATATTATTTTTAAGAAATAGGTATATTCCCAAATTGTGTATTTTAATATTAATTAAAAAAAATTGATGGAACCCTTACTTTTTTTTAAATCGATTCACTAAATTTATATTTTCTTTTGAGACACTTAAATAGTTGTAAAATTATATTAAATACGTCGATATTTGAGGTGAATTTGTTTCCAAGTGTGTGAAGGCGAGAAATAGGTGCATGTATGTGGTAGTTGGTTCCAGAATTATTGTTGCAGAATAATATATTTTGCCTTGTTGCTCGATTAGGTACCTTGAAGTCGATGAGATGCAGGAGTTCACAACAGAGTCGTAATTCAGAGTGAATAATTTTAAACACAAAAGTAATTTTTTTTTCTATTTTCTAGGGAATGCAATTTAAGAGTACTTACTAAGAATGTATAGTTAATGTGTTGAATAGGTGTGTGTAACTTGAAGTTAATAAATCGTAAAAATTTATGCTGCATTCGTTCAATATTTCTTATAAAATATGGTGACCACACTATAGAATTGTATTCCAGCAAGCTGCGAACTAGTGACAAATGTACGATTTTTATAACTTCCATTTAAATGGAAGTCTTTGATTGTTCTGATTATAAATCCTAGTGTTTTCATTCCTTTGTTAGTTATTTGATGTACGTGATTTATAAAATTTAATTGCGTGTCAAACATAACTCCAAGATCCCTAATTTCTTTGACTTTTTCTAAGATTTTGTTATTTACATTTATTGTGAATTTGAAAGATAGCCGGGGTCTTTGTTCGACAAAATTTTAGTGTCTTACATTTATCGATATTGAGGACTTTTTGCTGTATGCGTTATATTTGTGAGTTACCTATCTAACCTAGCCTTATTTTTGTGAAATTCAGGTGTATGACTAATGACTATCTCAGCCATCTCTACAAATATGCCGTTTTTAGTCTTCCCTGAATTTTTCGAATTTTACGAATTTTTCACACAGTATCCCAAGGACTCTTTCAAGAATCAAAAGAAATTCCTTTTTTAATCTGACCTCGTTGACGTCTGTCATAAGTTGGTCAGAAGCGATTGTGGGAGAGGATCATATTCCTTGGTCAAGTTTTTTTTTTTTGCATTTGTGTGGATTTGTTATTTTGTATTTGGTATTGGTTTCTTTTGAAACCATTTTCAAAAATATTTGGTTCGGTTTCTTCAGAAATTGAAACAAATGCTTTCGGTGTAGCCATATAACAAAAATGACATCAATTGTCTTAACCCCTCATTGCCTCGGCCACATTTTGTCAGTGGGTCATAATATTTCCGCTTTACAATAAAATCCAAATAAATGGAATATTTCTGAACGTATCCGACAACTAAAACCTGCTTTTGAAAGGTGATGATAAAATACGCTTTCAAATTTTATGAATCAAAATAAACGTATAACTTTTGAAATATAAAAATTTTGACCGATATGAAACTTTGGTTTCATAACGGTCGTCTACATTTTACTTATTTTGTGGTTAACTTTTATTGTATTTGAGTATAAAGCGTGGTGTTTTTTTCTTTCTAACATCGTTTATATCTTATTTCTAACTATGGGAGACACAGCGATCTTTACGAGTCCCATATGCGTTGTTCTAAAAAAGCGAACTAATTAGCCTGACGGGTTAATATTTCTAATCCTTTCGTATTAATAGAACTTTTTTGTACTTATGTCATTTTTAAGCAATTATTGTGTACATTTATTATTTTTAAGCATTTACAGTAAACAGACTAGCTCCCTATTATAGTTACTCCCGAGAATACTTCTCTACTAATTGGGCAATTAAATTAGTCGAATGAGAATGTTACGTAACATAAGTTTTTCTGAATATCTTTGCTTTATAATTAATATATTAAAAAAAAATTGACTCGACATTGATAAATAATAATAATTGATAAGTTATTTTGGGATTATTTTTGTGGATACTAATTACTGATGTAGGTATTAGGGGCCATCCATAAATTACGTCACACGAATTTCATGATTTTTGACCCCCCCCCCCGTCCCTGCCGCACATCGTCACACATGTGAAACCCCCTCCCCCTAGTGTGACGTCACATATTTTGCAATTTTACATCCTAAAAATAATCAAAACAGTAGTTCAAATTTAAGTGTGACGTCACAGATCTGATGACCTCCCCGTACCCCTTGTTTCACAATGTCACACCTCTCTACTCCCCTCCCCACCTTAATGTGTGACTTAATTTATGAATGGTCCCTTAGGTATTTGTATCGATTTCCATCTTACCGCTATTTCCTCAACAGATCTATGATTTCGCCCGGATTCCTTTTTAATTTCCTTCTAGCAGGAAAGTCTTAAGACGCGGGAGAAATACCCAAAATAAAGTAAACCCTAATTATTGTTCCCGTTTCCCCGCTCTGCTCTCACTCTCACACCCGTCCTGCCTCCCGTGTAAGTAAGCAGTAAGTAGTAAGCAGTAAGCACTGAGCAGCCTTGTTGGTAATGCGAAGCGACAGGTAATCTTCCCATGCCTCTTATTAATTTTCCCTCTCGCTCAATAAAATAAATACGGAACGCTTCCATGAAATTTCTCAGAAAAAAATAAGAATATTTTGACGAACGCGCGGCCTGAAGTTATTTGATGTAGCTTTTCCGTGAATTTGGTCTTATATATTGGCTTCCATATTCCCAAGGAACCTTTTTCTTTCCTCTGCTTCTGTTTTCCTATCAACTCCATTTTGGATCTTCGCTATTTGGAGAAACATCAAAGTTAACGCATGAATTGAATTTTTGTTTTCATTTTCTTTTTCGACTATTAGAACTAAATGTAAATAGGTCTCTGCTATTCTCGTTAATTTATATATTTTTTATTAAAATTTTGGTTACCCTGACAGGTTGACAGGTTACCCTTTGAATGCCGGGGTAAAATGCTCCATCGAAGAGCCTCCCAAAAACTGGGCGTGCTGTACAGGGCCCGCAGATACTTTAATAGTACACAACTGCTAACCCTGTACAAATCGCAAGTGCGCCCCACGGTTGAATTTGACAGCCACCTCTGCTCTAGAGCTCCAAAATACCTGAAAAATACCCTCGTCTCAGTGCAAAAACGGGCGATCCGTTTGATGGGTTCTCCCACATTAACAGACGGATTGCAATCTTTAGAGCACAGGCGTCGGGTGGGAATGCTATCCTTATTCTACCGGTTTTACAATGGAAGATGCTCCGAGGAACTAGTGTCATTAATCCCTTCGGCATCGGTGTATAGTCGGGAAACACGCCAAAGCGTGCCCAACATATGTACACGATTGACATTTGTCACATGAGAACGGGTCGCTTCTTAGACTCGTTCTTGTATTCAATAGCTCGGCTGTGGAACAAACTGCCGGCCTCTATGTTTCCGCCTTCCTACAACATGGGTCCCTTCAAGACCAATGTTCATTCCTCCTTACTCTCCTCAAAAAGAGGGCGGAGAATGTTATAAAAACAATTACGTGTGTAATGAAAACATTCATAAGTATTCTTGAATTTTATTAACTAAGTTAGTGTGCTTCACAATAAAAATAAATCATATGAGGATTTCCTGTCAATAATTACAGAACCACGAATTTTGAAAATCGGAATTACGACATTTGGTGTTAAATTTTGCGACACGCTTTTCACCCATGAAATAAACATATTTGCAACTGACGAACTGACTAGCTAGAATAAGGTTAAGATACATGATGCGAGGAGCATTCTTAAGGTTTAACCCATGGACATATGAATATATCTGGACCTTCCCTAAGTGATAAAAGCGTATTATTTCCCCCTCCCCATAACGGTTCCATGGAGCCAGCTCGGATCGACGAGAGTCGCTTGAATCTAAAAAATGTGACGTCATCATTCTTCTCCTGACCAGCGCCAAGCACGCATCATACATTTTACGAACAAAAATGAGAACCTGTGCTATATACATTATACCCTAATATATGTGAATATAGCGAATGTGGGCGTTTCTCCAGTGAGCTCGTCGCTGGTTACAGGGGTAAGTAAATTATGAAACATTTGTAAAAGTGTCTTAACTAAATACGGCAACAAAATATTCCTCTGTGAAAAAGGTAACGAACTTTCCTTTCCCGCCTTTGGATTACGCAAATATGTTAATAACGTGGCGGGCAATTCACGCTCCCATGTAAAAAGGTCTATTCATTCAAAAGCAGATTTTGCTTTTAAGAACTAAATGGTGATATTATAATGCGAGATGCCTATATACTGTCAGATTGATATTTTAACGAATCACAGTCATCTTTCCCCTCTTCGCCCTTCCATAGTTTGGTTTTACCCCTCATCTGTATATTCTTGTCTGTCTATTTGGATGTGTATGGTTTTACCCCTCATCTGTATCTTCTTGTCTGTCTATTTGGATGTGTATGGTTTTACCCCTCATCTGTATCTTCTTGTCTGTCTATTTGGATGTGTATGGTTTTACCCCTTATCTGTATCTTCTTGTCTGTCTATTTGGATGTGTATGGTTTTACCCCTCATCTGTATCTTCTTGTCTATCTATTTGGATGTGTATGGTTTTACCCCTCATCTGTATCTTCTTGTCTGTCTATTTGGATGTGTATGGTTTTACCCCTCATCTGTATCTTCTTGTCTGTCTATTTGGATGTGTATGGTTTTACCCCTCATCTGTATCTTCTTGTCTGTCTATTTGGATGTGTATGGTTTTACCCCTCATCTGTATCTTCTTGTCTGTCTGTTTGGATGTGTATGGTTTTACCCCTCATCTGTATCTTCTTGTCTATCTATTTGGATGTGTATGGTTTTACCCCTCATCTGTATCTTCTTGTCTATCTATATGGATGTCTATGGTTTAACCATACCATATAATCGAGGCAAGTATAGTGAGCTAGTAGTAGAGTGGTTTCGCCGTTATTAGATCGTTTATTGTTTTTATTAGGTTTTCCCCTACTCACTGCGAGAAATTTCAGAGAAAAATTTCAACTTCTCACAGTAGGTACTATACAACGCTTTCGTTAGGAGTAGACTTGAGAGTGGATCGGTGGTTTAGAGCCCGCACCAAGTAAAGTATTCCCTCACGTTGGAGAAGGTTCAGAAGAAATTTCTGAGATTTCTCTACCTGAGGGAGTCCATCTACTACCCGTAGCTCTACCCTACTGACTTTCTCCTGGGCATGCTCGGTATGAACCACCTATGGGTCAGAAGGGATATATGTTCATTGTAACACATTTCTTCAGAGTGATTCGTGGATAGTTCGATAACTCGGCTATGATGAAGAGCGTTTGTTTCTATGTTGCTGATGGTTATCTCCGTCACCGACAGCCTAGACTGTTTTATCTCCCGGCTTCCAGAACTAACTTGCCAATGGTCATGCCAGTCAGGAGAGCTGTCTTGTTATTAAATAGAATCGCTTGGATTTGTTGCTTTTAGTTTAAATCTACTTATCTTAAATATTATTTCTCTTTTAAAATCGCATTGAAATGTTAATTTTGTAATGTTTTTGAAATGAGTAAATTAATTTATTCTTTTACGGAGGGTGTCACCCACACGCAAGTGTGCGAGTGTCCGGTCGAGGCCCATTTTTTGTCCATGACGTGTTCAAATCTAGTACAAACGGCCAAATTTTGACCAAAACTCCAGAAGGTAATATGAACCATCCTAAACCCGAGGATCTTATAGTAGTGAAACTACTCCACTAGCAAATCCACGGTGGATTTCTTAGTACACTAGGGGTTAATCATTCATTTACAGTACTGGTTTTCTTATTTTAACTTTTGAGAAAATGCAAATCGGTAAAAAAAAGTTTATGATCGTTTAATGGGTAATTAAATACATTTATTTCTATAAATTACAGTGTTTACCTAGAATTATTAACATTTTTACATAATACAGGGTGTAACATAACGTACCCGAGGGATTTTAACCATCGATTCCTGACATTATATGGAGTAAAAAATGTAAATGAAATTTTGGTCTCCGGTGATATTTTTGATGTTTTTTTTTATTTATTTTTTCTATAAAAACATAAAAAATGGAAGGTGTTGGACAGTTGGAGGTGGGTTGAGGGGTTGGCCGGTTACTCGGCTGAGTGACCAATGACAACCAGCTGAAGAATTTTTTTTTTGTTTGAATTTGAAGAAAAAAAAATTTAAAAAAAATATATATATTACAAAAAAAGTCACCGGAGACCAAAATTTCATTTACATTTTTTACTCCAAATATGCTCAGGAATCGCTTGTTAAAATCCCTCGGGTACGTCCTGTTACACCCTGTATATTTTAGGTAGGTTTGAGAAGGTGAAACTGTGAATGAGTAATTTTGTATGTTTCGTGAACACCCCCACTAGGAGAACCTGTGCTGAGGTGTTTACCTGTGTGACAAGTATTTATGTGTTGTAAGTAGAAGATAATTTTTTATGGTTATTGTACATTGATTAATTAGAAAAAATAAAATGTACTTTTTTAGAAATTTCTTTCAATATCACCATTCTACTCACGCAATGCCATGCTAAAACATCTGTTTTGCCGTGTGGTCTCTTGGGCACGTGGGATGGTGGCCTCTACGAATATAAATACGTGGCCACTACGAATAAGCCAGAAGCCAGTTATGAAAAGTCATCACCAGTATAATCAGGCATTAATAGAAGCAATCAATGTTGATGAGACTTCGTTAGTCCCTGACGAATGTCTTTCGATTAAATAGACAATCAGGAAGTTAATAGGTTTCTTGTATTCTTGAAATTCACGCTCGATCAACCACATATGGGATGGTACACGGTACTCCTTTTATTCTTTATGGATTTTAACATCTCTTATAACGTATAAGGCATTACGCTTCTTATTTTCTTTTATATTACTGCAGAGAGAATGGTTTCACAATAGTTGTTATTATACCTCCAAATGACAGCCATAAATCCAACAATAATAGCTATTTCGATTACTAGTCTCTAATAAAATGTTCAACCGAATGAGCTAAATTTCATTAACTTTGCAGTCATTTTTTTATTGTTGGTATGTATTATATAGTATTTGCGCATATTTTAATCATTAAACACACTTCATACTTGTATTTCTGTGAACAGTAGACACCGCGTCCTAAAAGGTATGTTTCTATTTTATCTTATTTACTAAATCAATACTAAAATTCTCTCTGAAATCTTAAGATTTGCATGTAAATACTTAAATGAAACCTACATAATTATAAACTATAAATAAATAAATTATAAAGGATTTATACAACTTGTCCAAATAAACACAACGATTTCTTACTTAAAAAAATAATATGTATACCTTTTAAACGGCCACCATCTTGAACCGCTAACGGTAGGTGCAAATATTTACAGACCGTCGAAATGCAAAACGGTCGACTTAAAACAGGAGTTCGCTAGGCTAAGTCAAATAATACTTACTGAACGAAGCTTATTTCTTTTCTGTTAGAATGCGGGTTTTGCCAATTTTATGTAATAAACAAATAATTGATGAGAGGGAGTTATTCTTTTTTTGTCTATATGTAGGTCTGATGTAAAGGAAAACGCTTAAACCGTGTAGTGAACCGAGTTGTGTCCGATGTAAAGGAAAACACTTAAGGTCGTTATTCCCAACTTTTAGATCGATCAATCTTGAGTATCCGATCAGTTAAGTGATTTATATCATTTGGCTCGATTCGCTTATTGGTCGGAGAGTCGTGTTGTGAAGAACGAATTTACGCATTTGTGGAGTGTTAAGCCCAAATTTCGAATCAACCATCGATCAGTACAACGGATACAACGGCCGTTACAACCGTAGAGTTAACGGGCAAAGAAACTTTAAGTACTACGCTACCAAACTATATAACTACATGCCCACCTCACTGAAGCCACTACTAACTACAAATATATTTACAATTCTTCACAAAAAACACATCAAAGACTGGATCAAACGACAAGGTATTCAATTTATTCAAAACATTATAACACCTAACCAAACATAACCAAACACAAATATTAAAAATAAATTATTATAAAAACTTTGTTTTGAGACAAAAAATAATACCACAGTATTATTTATACCAGTGGCGAGTGGTCCATAGAAAAAATTCCTACCTATTTACCACAACTACTATTTATCCTAAACATAAACCTAAAATATGTAGATTCTAACAGCAACTAATCTTTAATTTATGTATTCGATACTGCCGCCATGGGTCGACCCACAGTGTCCTTCTTGACAATATCAAGGAGGATACGGTGTTTCTACTTATGTTGACAGCATAGCATTTACTCCCAAACATGGGAACACCTCAGCACAGGTTCGCCTGGTGAGGTGTTCACAAAATACTACTAGGTATTAACATACATACAGTTAGGGATGATTAACATTTTTTTCTTATTACTAAACTTAATATCTATGTAAACTGATGTAATAATCTGTATTGTGTATATTCAATAATAGAAATAAAAAAAATAAAAAAAAAACCGAGTTAGGTTCGATGTAAAGGAAAACATGTATAACCAAGTTAGGTCCGATGTAAAACAAAACACTTAAAACCGTATAGTGAACCGAGTTATGTCTGACGTAAAGGAAAAAACTTAAAACCGTGTAGTGAACCGAGTTAGGTCTGATGTAAAGGAAAACACTTAAAACCGTATAGTGAACCGAATTTCGTCCGATGTAAAGGAAAAAACTTAAAACGTATAGTGAACCGAGTTGTTAGCCAATCTTATTGCATTTTACGAGCCGAGCTTCCGCTGAAATATGCTACGCATTCCACTAAATAATGCTGCTGGTAATTCAGCACCGAACTAAAGGTACGACCAGCCATTGTACCGCGATACCCCTACCTTGAGAGCCTTTCGAGACGGCCACGTGCTCGGTGACTAAACCACAGCATTACCACTTGTTATTTACACTTTATCGCCTTGAATCGCCCCATTAACCCGTGCCCTGCTGCAGTTCTACGACGCAAACAAAACAATCACGAATCAATTAAAAATGAATAAAATTATTATATCACACTGCATTACGATTTCATTTTTATTGTTTCGACATTGTTCTAGGTACCAGCTTTTACGTATGCTTCATCATACGCTTTGTTGAGGTCGACATATAAATCATCATACCGACTTACTGTGTTCAAAATGGTCACCGGACAACTCAGAATCACGCAACTTCACAGCTACGAAAAGTCATTAAAAGGGATGAAAAAAAATTGACCTACTGAAGAATCATTTAGAGTAAGTTCGGGTAATATGGCCTAGTCGGCCAATATGGCCAGTATTATTTTCTCCGACACCAACCAAAACTAGTGGTTTATGTATCCGCCATATTGTCAGGCACCTTCCCTTGACCCCCTCAGTAGATTCTTGCGTTGCGGCGAGTGCGGGTTTGTCCGGCGAGTGCGACGATCGAAAAATATCTAATTTGATGTTATTTTTTGTTAAGTTTCACTCATTACTGTCCCTCAAATAATCATTGTTTTTATATTGCTTGTACACAGTTTTGTAGGTAAACTTTGAATTAATAGTGTGGTGACCTTTTTAAAGCACTTAACTTACTAGTTTTTGGGTTAGAATTTTATTTGTCAAAAAACGTCTTTGTGGCCATTATGGCCACTAGATAGGTGGCCAATATGGTCTACCGGGCCATATTGGCCTCGCAAAACGTAAATCTTTAAAATATGTTAAAAAAAATTCCTAAGGGCAATGGTTTCACGAAAACCAATTTCACAAAGAAAACGCCAAACTGTGTGCAAGGTGTAAATGAAAAAGACAATTGAAGATGTACGAAATAAGAAAATGGGTCATACTAGAAATAAATACAAGTCTTACTAGAAATCTGGAATTAATAGACCTCGCGAGAAAAAATCATGTCCAACTTATTATCAATTCCTCCATATTCCAGCCACAAAATACAACCACTAAATAAGTAATTCATGGAACCACTGAAAAAAATATGTTTCTGATGAGATAAGATCATGGGCAAGGAACAATTCATGCCCACTAACCCGATATGCAAAAGCGGTGATATACCTATCGGTGGTTTTCGTGCAACAGGGTTATATCCTGTTAACAGAAATGTTTTTAAAGATCACGATTTTATTGATATGGACAATGAGACAGATTGTAGAATCACCAATCAAGAAAATATTATACCAAAACCAACCACTTTAGATTCTATTCCTGCAATAGAAAATGATTCTGTTGACATGACGTCCACCGTAAATGAACCTGATATGAGTCATGCGTTGGATACTGGTGTAGCCTCTGCTTCAAGAGACGAGAGCAGCACACCATCTGTCCGTTTTGAACAAGTTGTAGTTCCCATTAAGAGGTCGCCACAGCCTTCGACTTCAATAGATCAGAATTTTGACAACGCCGTTCCAATTGTCTTCAATAACAGAAAGAGCACTCAGAAAAACTACCAACCGAGGCAGAAAGGCTGCTACGTCGACATTGCTTACTTCATCCCCGTACAAAATAAATTACAAGACTCTTTAAAAAAGATAAAAATTAAATCGAAAAGACTATGGGTAAAAGCAAAAAACGAAAGGTCAAAGGTAAAAAGCCAAAGTCCAAATCTAAGGGGGTACAAATGTCTAGCTCGGAGGAAGAAAATGAACCATTGTACGATGACAGCTCTGACGAAAGTCCTCATTTGTTTTATTTTTTTATTTTATTTGATATGGTGGGCAATATGGCACACTTCATTTGTGGCCAATATGGCCCTAGGCCATATTGTCCTACTACATTTATATTTTAAGATTATTCAAGACTATGAAAAAAGTTTAATATAGCAATGTTTCGAAGTCAAATAACCTTAAACTTATAATTGTTTTGTACCATTAAGTTCAAAGGACTGATTTAACCAATAAAAGCTGTTTGATCTCAAAAATTTCGTATTTTATTACCAAAAAGGCTTATGGTGTGCCATATTACCCGAACTTACTCTACCGGATAAATCGAATTCAATGCATTATAAAATATATATACGGGGTGTCCGGGGGTAAAGTGCATTAACTTCGGGAGGTGATTCTACATTATGGTAGGAGTAAAAAAGATAAATAACTTTTTCTGAAATTCCAACTTTTTTTTCCCCATACAAAAAGAGATACCTACTAAAAATCCTTAGTGTAAGGTAGCTCTTACCCTAGTTAGCTTACCGGGCGCATTTGTTGCAACGTTGCTTGGTGTGATTTGGCCTGTATCCATGGAAACCGTTTGTAAACAATAACAAAACCGAGAATTTGACGTTTATACAGATAGTATGTTTTAAACCAAATGTAAAAAGATAACAGCACTTAAATAACAATTGAAGGCACGCTTTTAACGATTAAATTGTTATAAACTAATTAAACACTTAACTTATGTCCCCCGTCATCGCTTTTAACTAGTTTAACAAATTTTCAAAATGTCCACCTTCAGCTTGTAAGCAAGCATGTAAACGTAAAGTAATATTATTATAATAAACGTAAAGTCATATCAATTAGAGTGTATGCACTTGTCCAATCTTTTTTTCCACAGTTCAAAACATTTACAACATTGATAACAATACTTTGGAGACATTAATACAAATTAAAGACTTGGGCATCACTTTTCAATCTAATCTTTCATTTGTTAACCACATAACAGAAATCTCTAATAAGGCCTTAAAAATGTTGGGATTTATAACTAGGCTAACTAGAAATTTTAACAATATAAAGTGTATAAAACTGTTATATTTTGCATATGTTAGAAGTCAACTTGAATACAAT
Source organism: Limnephilus marmoratus (assembly GCA_917880885.1). Lineage (NCBI taxonomy): Eukaryota > Metazoa > Arthropoda > Insecta > Trichoptera > Limnephilidae > Limnephilus > Limnephilus marmoratus. Next base: position 2,794,383 of record OU862906.1, on the reverse strand, counting down.
TCTCCCGTCTGGAACCCATATTATAATGTACATGTACAAGCTGTTGAAAGAATACAAAAGAAATTCTTACGTTTTCTTAATTTTAAAATGGGTATTCCAGCAATTATGTTGAACTACAATACTATTTTGAATGATATAAATATGCTCAAATTGTCAGACAGAAGAACTTTCACTGACTTGGTATTTCTGTATAAAATTCTAAATGATTTAGTCGACAGTCCGGTATTGCTCGAATTGATAAGCTTCCGGATTCCACTACGTAATACTAGAAGTCGGGATTTATTTCAGTGCAGTAATTCTTCAACTAACTACCATATGTATTCCTCTTTGCCCAGAATACTAATGGAGGGAAACAATTATACCAAGTCAGTGGACATCTTCAATTTATCTTTAAACAAATATAATATACTGTTACGAAGGCAGTTCAGTTATGTACAATAAATACTGTATATTTCTTACTATTCATATGTAAAAGCCCCGAAAAAGGGCGTTAATAAATAAATAAATAAATTCGTACGTTGTGGTAAAGTAAGGAATTGATCGAATAATTCAATAACATAATTACGCGGTATTGGCACAATAATTCAATGATAAAATTATGCACAAATAAACACCATTTTTACAGCTAGGCAGGTTAGGCATGTCTACAACTAAGTAAACAAAGTAAGTCTGAAAAAAACACACTGAATGAAGTTGTTCCTTTAAGTTAGTCTTAATAAATACACACAAGATAAAGACACATTAAATCAACAAGTTTTGACTAACAACAATAAAGTTTTTAAAGTGAAACAGTACTACGCGAATAAAATTGTTACATTCGAATTCAACCCTGACACTAAGCGCTAGGAGCGGAGATTCGGCAACAGTGGAAAATAATAGTGCCGCCCGCACACGCCGGTCTAATTTTATCTTTTTACCAGAAAACTACCCCTAAAAGTTGGAATTTCGAAAAAAGTTATTTATCTTTTTTACTTGTACTATCATGTAGGATCACCTCCCGAAGTTAATGCACTTTACCCCCCGACACCCTGTACACCGTAGAAAGCATCATATCGTCGACCCTCTGATAAATACCCTTTTCCTTTCCAGAATTTCCTTTCCTAAAAAGACCCTCCGCACGGTATAGGTACCCAAAGATGACGTAGGCACTGAGGGGAATTATTTTCCTCAGGGCCTTCTGTGTGGGGCTAATATAAAAAAAAATTGTTGACTGGACAACTCAGAATCATGCAACTTCACACCTCCTTTGAAAAGTCAAAAAGTGATGAAAAAATAATTTAAATAGGTTACGTATGTTAGAGGTTATGGGCCATTTTTATTTTTTTTTTTTTCATAACGTTTAATGACTTTTCAAATGGGTGTTGAAGTTGCATGGGTCTGAGTTGTCATGGAATTGTTCAAATATAGCCATGAAAAATATTGTCTAAGCGCATCGCTGATATTTTTTGTACCTACTAACGACACGACGCGCGACGGTTCATTGGCCCTCGGCTTGCGTATTATGACATTAATGCGACAATGCTTTTATATCCGCCGAAGCCGGCGGGCGCTGGAGGCTGGAGGGAGTGGATCAACGGATTAACTGAAAGAACTGCTGGGCCTTTGCAGCTTGCACGTGAAACTTGTCATACTGCCTGCCGAATAAATACATTTATATCATGTATTATGATCGAACTGATATGAAATACTAACTAGCGACGTTTATCTCTTTTGTAAAGGATGGAGATAGTCGCGTGGGAATAAGGTAATGATGTATCAGAAAGCCTGTATGATTTCTATCTATATTTGGCAGCCTTGGTCTGGAGCTTGAATACCTGAAAAAATCTGTTCACTGAAAAATCGAGTAATCTGTTTTGAAGGTTCTTCTACATTTATGGACGGGTAGCATAGCAGTAGCAATGTTTCAAACACAATATACCCCGACATTATTTGGAGTAAGATATGTAAATGTAATTTTTGTCTCCGGTGACTTTCTCGTAGATTTTTTTTTCAAAATTAAAAAAAAAAGAAATTTTTCCACATGTCATCTCTGGACACTAAGTGGAGAAAGCGCCCAACCTCTTACCCCTCCCCAACTGTCCAACACCTACTATGTTTTTAAGTTTTTGTATTTAAAAAAAAAACATAAAAAATGTCACCGGAAATCAAAATTTCATTTACATTTTTTACTCCAAATAATGTCAAGAATCACTGGTCGAGTATGTCCCTTAACATTCTGTATATAAATTTATATGTGATCCGAAGAACTAGTGTCATTGTTTCATAGGTCGTTTTTTAAGCTTGTTCTCTTGCTCTTCAGTTTGTTTCAGTGGATTGCTTTTATTAACTTTTCTGACTCCCTCCTCCTGAAACGCGTGTTCTCGTGGAGACACAGGTTCACATTTCCTTAAAAATACCCTTCGTACAACTTCTCCAAAGATGACATGGTGATGTGACGTGTGTGGGAAATAAATATATTGTACTGAGATTAATGTGTGAAGATGCGTATATCTTCAAAAGAATTGAATGTAATCTTTTAACGAATGTTGAGTTTGCTTTGCACGAGGATATTTTCCTTATCGCAGTCAGTCTCATTAAAACTTTATAACAACACAAATAACGCAGATATCCCAGTGCGGTATCTCAGTGTGTTTTTGTTGCACCAAGATTAGATAAAGTGTTGTGTAATTTCATGTTTGATATTAAAAATTATCTAACATTTTATTTTATTTTTAGACGCTGCACTATTATTTTCAAATCAGGCAAACAATTCAACGTACAATGCGTTTATTTAATTATATTAAGTTGATTATACTAATCCCAAGTCAAGTATCATGTGTCAAAACCATGATTTGGTAAAAACGAAATTTGGCGGTCTACCGAAGTTCAGTGTTACCAACATAATAAAAACATTTTTTATTAGTGATAATAAGAAAAACAAAATGTACATTCTTTATACGATGTGAAACAAAAACACCGTGTAACAGTCGTAAAGTATCTCTACATATAATAAATTAAAGTCCTCCGCCGCTTCTGTCTGTTCTCGATAAACTCAAAAATTACTGAATGGATTTTCATACGATTTTCACCAGTAGATAGAGTGGTTCACGAGGAAGATTTAGGTATATAATTTGTCAAGGTTTTATGTAAATTGGTTGAAATATATAATTAAGGCTCCGCAACCGGGCTCGGAAATTACGAACGTTAGAGGAGAGCGCTAACATTTACAGCGACAAAATCGAATTGCGAAAATGTTTAATAAAAAACGACTCGTTTAAAATAGAGCAAAAATCTCGTGGGGGAGCATCTTAAGTATCATTTAAATAAACATTGCGAATTTTTATACAAATATAATTGATAAGATAATAGAAACAGACTTGTTTTTAATAATTTTTGGAGCATACTTTGCGTTTTTTTTTCTATCGAGGGAATTTCATATAATTGGCGTTTCGGCGTGGGCAGCATCTAGACATTATCTCCAAAAATAACATATATTTTTTTAAGAGTTTAAAAACTTCAAATGTTTAAGGGTATGTAAGAAATCGGTAGAAATTCGGGTTGCGGGCCCTTAAAGGAGAAGGCCCTTATGTAGTAGACGAGCTGGCTGGCAAGCGGGCGGTGTGGATTTGATTTGTATGCAAATTAACAGATGGCAGTGTGAATTAAAAGGTTTGTTAACCATCCAGGAGATGGCGTTGTTTTTCGTTATCTACAGCAACGCGTGGCCGGGTCAGCTATTTTTTTTTAAGTAAGGCTGTTTAGTTTTCAAAATAAATAAGTAGGTGAATAAGATACATACATCTAGTCTACGGTCCCGAATAACAATATCGGATTTTCGATTTTGTAGTTTTGCAGTAGAGCTGTTTAATCAAATACGAGTATATTAATTTAATACCAGCTATGGTACGGTATAAAACGTATTTACCCGAGAACAGCACTTGTGTAGTGTGTTAGGGAACGTACCCATACTACGTGACACTTTTAGGGGGGGGGGGGGGTCTTCAAAAGGTCACGCTCCATACAAATGAACGGCGGGTTCCTTAGGATTTTGGTCACCTGGGGGGGGGGGGGGGGTTAAAAATTGCAAAAAGTTGGTCACGTAGTTTGGGTACGTTCCCTTATAGGTATGGCACGAACACTAATGCAGGGATATTACGTTGAAAAATCTCTCCGTAGATAAATTAGAAGCGGGCAATGCCCTCTGATTCACAGATTCATACTAGGGTAAGGAATGTATGCAAAACAAAGCAGGTACCCAACTAGGCTGGCTTGAGATCAACGATTACATTCGAGTCAAGGTAGGTTGATGACATTATGTGTACCTACACCTACTTATACAGTAGTTGCAACACTTTTTATCAGTATTATTCCACTATTATATACAACGAATTTCAATTCCAGCCCACATTTCTTTTAACACGTATGAAAAATCACGTTAATCATTTTTGAAACCACGTATTATTAATGTTGCTCTATTAGTTCCACCAAGCGCTGACTATTTACTTGTCAAGATTTACTTGGGAGGCGGGTATGGGTACCGCCGCCCCGGGAACTATTTATTGGACAACCAACACCCCTGCCACAGGTCACCCCAAGTGGTTCGCTACGTTTGGTGACTTAGCAGGGGTGCCCGGGTTCATGGGATGAGGTTTGTCTAGGTCTTGGTGGCGGACACGTTTGCCCAACCACTGCGTGGCGGGCTGGATCGGAGGAGACTGATTGAGGGAAACTAAAGTAATGCATATTTCAAAAGTAAAATTAAATTAATTTTCTTGTAAAAATAATATTATATTTTAGGTAGCCGGGTACTTTATCGCTTGCCTGAATACTTAGCACATCAGTTCCAATTTTTAAAATTATAAGTAAACTAAAAACAAATCCGAGTTCATTCACCCAGCGTTAAAATCACTCAAGGACCGACCCACAACCGAAAATGGGTTGTTCTTCCTTTTAAGAGCGTTTAACCAGCCAGCGGACGAAAATCCACATTTCGTCGAAAGTTGTTCTTCCGATCGTGCAGGGCGGTTACAATGAGAAAGATTGATTATTCTCCGTACCAGATTTTTTTGAATTATAACTCAATATCGAATTTATTTCAATCCAAATTAGCTTTAATTTATACCTTCATCCAAAAATGCTGAAAGGCGTGATGATAAAACTATTAAAATAGTGTACTTGTTGTAGTTATTTTTTGATTATAAGTATTTATCATTTTTCAGTAATGTCTAAATTTAATAAGAATGTTAAAAAAATCTGAAATATATTAGTTTGTAAGTGCGCAAATAATTACACAAATGGACCAATTTTCGTCAAGAAACACATGTACGTACATATTTTTTAATGATTTTATTGAAACTAAAATTAAAATTCTAATACATAACTTTGCTAGATGATGTATTGATTTATTTTACTGCATGATTACATTATTTGAAATGGGTGTGGTATAATACAAAAACTTTTTTGAAAATTTAACAAATCTGCCAACGACCTATGGAATAACCTTATTATACTAAAAATTAAAAAAAAATCTAAAAATTTATTACATAACTATGCTAGATAAAAGAACAATCTTTCGAAATCCATTTATAATTTTTTGTGGAAAAGAGTCAATACGTCTAAAAACTTTTTTGAAAATGACGTATTTCCGGCTTTCTCTGGTAATGCCCTCTTAACCTCCATGACTTTTACCACTCTGTCACATTTCCACCTAAAGTGAGGAATTTGTTTTTACTATAAATGAATTATCTCTGGATCTCAGAGAGGTAATTGTAGCAAGGGGGGGAGGAAGCCTAAAATGCCTATCGGGGACGCCTATTCCGAATAATAGCCCACGTGACAGAATTAACGTACGACATAAAAGTTGTAGGACACAAGTTTTTGAGATTTTTTTAAAATATTGTATTAAACATCTTAAAAAATAATAATCGCTGTTACTTGATAGGTTAAAATACCTTTTGGAGTTTAAAAATAGTTTTATATTTTATGTCGTCATATCATTTTTTTGTAACATTATAGAATAGACGCAAGTCGAGGTGGCAGGAGACAACTGCGATTTGTATCAAATATATTTCTATCCCAAGGAGTTACAACTCTGTAACGTAAGTTTTACTACAAAAATATAAACACATTTTTTTAAAACGCACAAGTCGTTACGTCTTTAGTGCGTAATTATAAACTAATAATATTGGTAATTCTGTTGAATTTTTCTCCACTGGTGGAGACAACTTTTTTTAGGTTAAAAAGAAGAACGACCCAATTATGTTTATCGGATAACCAACACCTCTGCCATAGGTCACCCCAAGTGGTTCGCTACGTTTGGTGATTTAGCAGGGGTGCCCGGGTTCATGGGGTGAGGTTTGTCTAGGTCTTGAAGGCGGATGACCAGGACATACTGAACCCCAGATTCCTACCCACCCCTTAAACCCCTTTCCTTCCCAGAACTCTCCTCTCCTTCCTTTCCTTAAAAAAAACCCTCCACACAGCATCCCCAAAGATGACATAGGCCCTGAGAGAAATTATTTTCCTCTGGGCCTCCTGTGTGGAGCTCATGTAAAAAAAAAAAAAAAAAGGTTTTGATGATATTACCAGCTGCTCCATAGTTTCAGCACTCAGTTTCATAAGGACATTGCTGAAAAAGCGTTACGCCCTAGAAAATATTGGACAAAACTCAATTGAAAATCTGAAACCGAAAAAGATACGGTCACATCTGGGACTCGAACCCAGGACCTTCCGGGCCGCAACTCTACCAACTGAGCTTAATGTATCCCTACCCAATTCGGTCATTTTTAACTGTGTCATCTTCGACTAAGAACTACCAACATTATTTTCATTTTATTAACGCATATTTTTTATTGGCTGCTATCTTTATATATGATTGCAGGATTCAACCAGAACTAAATGCTATCTAGATAGTGCCTTGGATTAATTTTATACATTTTTTATTTAATACGCGAAATCTAACCTCATATTGTAATATTTAATTAACAAAGACAATATTAGCGAAACTCAATTGAAAATCTGAAACAGATAAATCAGAAAAAGATACGGTTACATCTGGCACTCGAACCCAGGACCTTTCGGGCCGCCACTCTACCAACTAATACCTATTACAAAATAAATATGTTGTCAGAACTTGTCAGACGTGATTTGAGATTTTCACGTCGAAAAGTAATATCGTTATTAATTTTTGGGTTATTATGGCGTGTTGCGCTTCGTAGCTTCTTTAGCCAACATTTCGGACAGCCTTACAGCGTCTATCATCAGGGCAGATGTGTGTCGGAACCTATCGTTTTTTTTTTGCTGCTTCGACAATCAAATTAGTATTTTAATGTTAAAATTTTACACACATTTTACATTGGGATGGCTGTTGTATAATTTAATTCCTCTAATTATTCTTACTATGTTTTATTTGAAAGTCTTGATCGTGTAACTATGCACTATCGAGCATTAATGTCATTTTGTTTTTTAAAGAGTTTTATTAAATGTACATTTGTTACTTAAATTTAATTTTTCCGCGACCGGTTTCGATACAACCGTATCATTCACGAGCATAATTAAAACTTCTTACTTTAATCTTTGCGCTTTAGAAACGCTCGAAATAAACAAAAAAATTAAATCTAAAATTAATTTAGTGAATAAAATAATAGCCCCTTGCAAATCTCCTCTACTAACCATGTTTCCGTGTAATATTGACTCCTCCCACCGTTTTCCCCCTCCCCCCAAAATCATCCCTCCCACTACTCCCACCTAATTAATCTTTGGTACTTGCATTTAATTTTTAAGTTAGTTTTAATTCTGCTCGTGAATGATACGGTTGTATCGAAACCGGTCGCGGAAAAATTAAATTTAAGTAACAAATGTACATTTAATAAAACTCTTTAAAAAACAAAATGTCTAGAAATTGTTACATAGTTAATGCCCAAGAAATACAAAAAAAAGAGCATTAATGTATTTAGGTTTGGTTTATAAATTTCAATCTCATTAACTTCACGTCAAATTGTATTTTTGTACAATCAATTTACTATTATAATTATATTTAATATACGATTTGGGCTTGGAAAGCAGTGTTCAGTTCGCCCGAAGCCATCATTTCTGTTTTGTCGGTAATATGTATTTCAAAATTATTATTATCTTGGTAATTTTAAAAATTTATTTCAAATCGATATCGGCAGACCCTCTGTCAGTCGGTATCAAACTTAATCAAATTAATACATATGTATGGTAGTCGAGCGTGATTATATCGTGGCACGTGCCGTAATTATTGTTAATGGTAGTTTACCAAGGTATAAACGCAGTCTTGGAGTGTGTAGTTTAAGAGCGTTTAACCAGCCAGCGGCCGAAATCCACATTTCGTCGAAAGTTGTTCTTACGATCGTACAGGGCGGTTCCAATGAGAAAGATTAATTAATCTACGTACCAGCTTTTTAAAATTTTAAATTATAACTCAATGTCGATTTTATTTCATTCAAAATTTGCGTTAATTTATACCTACATCCAAAAATGCTGAAAGGCGTGATGATAAAACTATTAAAATTATGTACTTTATGCAATTTTTTTATCATAAGTATTTATCATTTTTTAACAATGTTCAGTATAAATAAGAATGTTGAAAATATCTGAAATATATTAGTTTGTAAGTGCGCAAATAAATACACAAACGGACCAATTTTCGTCCAGGAACACATGTAGGTATATATTTTTTAATGATTTTATTTAAACTAAAATTAAAATTCCGATCACGCGTTTCCCAGATAATAATGTATTGATCTATTTTACTGCATGATTATATGATTTGAAATGGTTGTTGTATAATACCAAATCTTTTTTGAAAATTTAGCAAATCTGCCAATGACCTATGACCTTATTATACTAAAAATAAATATTTTTTCTCAAAATTTAATACATGCGTTTCCTACATAAAAGAACAGTTTTTCGAAATCAATTTATAATTTTTTTGTGGAAAAGTGTCAATACGTCTAAAATCTGATTTAAAAATGACATATTTCTGGTTTTCTCTGTTTATACCCTCTTAATGTTAATGACAATGAAAACGCAAATTACCACACAGATACACAATCTCTACATATTATAAAGTAAAGTCCCCCGCGCCGTCTTTCTGTCTGTCTGTCTGTTCGCGATAAACTCGAAAACTACTGAACGGATTTTCATGCGGTTTTCACCAATAGATAGAGTGTTTCGTGAGGAAGGTTTACGTATGTAATTTGTCAAGGATTTGTGTAAATTGGTTGAAACATAACGATAATTGTTAGAAGTGTCGGAAAAATTCCAGCCGCCTGGTAGCTTTCATCGAAAACGCTGCCTAATCCTTTTGGGATATAACAAAACAACGCTGGTGGGATATTCCTCTTTTATAGATGTACAAAAAAGTCCGCGAAGGCATATATCTATCTTTTACGGATAGCTTACTATACGCATTCTATCTTCTTATCTTATTATTCTTATCAATTGCATATTAGATATAATGCGTAAGTAAGCTATCCGTAAAAGATAGATATATGCCTTCGCGGACTTTTTTGTACATCTATAAAAGAGGAATATCCCACCATGCATTGTTTAGGATTAAGCAGCGTTTTCGATGAAAGCTACCAGGCGACTGGACTTTTTTCCGACACTTCTAACAATTATCGTTATGTTTCAACCAATTTACACAAATCATTGACAAATTACATACTTAAACCTTCCTCACAAAATACTCTATATATTGGTGAAAACCGCATGAAAATCCGTTCAGTAGTTTTCGAGTTTATCGCGAACATACAGACAGACGGCGCGGGGGACTTTACTTTATAATAATATGTAGAGATAGAGATAATCGGTCAAAAATACATTTTTGTTGCTTATGCATTTTTGAGTTTTTTTTAATAAGATAGGTAAGTGCCAAATTATATGAGTAGAAATTTAAGTTTTGTGGTAGGTATCATCATTATCATTACATAGTATAAAATGAAGTCGCTCAAAATGTATGTGCGCATAGATCTTTTAAACTACGCAACAGATTTTCATGCCGTTTTCACCAATAGATAGAGTGATTTAAGAGGAAGGTTTATATGTATAATAAATGCTTATTATAGTAGAGAAAAGCCGAGAAATTCAAATATTCAATTTAGGCAGCGGGCAGCTGGCGAGCGGATGGTGTGGATTTTATAAAGGTTGGGTAAATGGCGTTGTGTTTCGTTAGCCACAGCAGCGTGTGGCCGGGTCTGCTAGTATGTAATAAAGGAATACGTACGTAGTTTTTGTAGCCCTCTGTTTTATATTACGTTTCATCAGCTCTGCTGTACAAAGTCCAACTCGAATGTGAATAAATAATTAAAACCTGAAAAGCAAGTTTTTACATTATACCCTTAAAGAAAATAATTTCCCTCGGGGCTTATGTCATCTTCGGGGATGCTGTGTGGAGGGTATTTTTAAGCAGAGGAAGTTCTGGGAAGGAAAAAGGTATGAGTGGTGGATAGGAATCTAGGGGCCAGTGTGTCCTGGAATGACGGACTTATGAATCCATCCCTCCCGATGCTGCGCAAAATGATTGGTCGAGAGAGATCAACTGAAGAGGTCAAACTCTCCCAATCCGGCTCACCCCGCAGCTGATGGACGGGCGCATCCGCCGCCATGACCGGGCAAACCTCACCCAATAAATCTTATATCTCTGCTAAGTGAACAAACGCAGCGAACCACTTAGGGTGACCTATGGCAGAGATGTTGGTTATATAAATAAATGGTTCCCGGTGCGGCGACATATTATAAATATATGACTAACCATTTTTGTTATTAGTTTTTGGGGTATTATGTCGTGTTGCGCTACCTCCTTCTTTAGCCAACGTTTCGGACAGCGTTGTAGTGTCCATCATCAGGGCAGATGTGTTGATGATGGACTACACAACACATCTGCTCTGATGATAGACACTGCAACGTAAAGAAGGAGGTAGCGCAACACGGCATAATACCAAAAACTAATAACAAAAATACTTTTGGCCGTGAAAATCTAAAATCGTAGCCATATGACTAAACAGTTTGAACTTGCAAGTACTGAGTAGAGTGCGACGGTCCCGAAGAATGAGAACAATGTCGAATGTTTGGTTTTGTAGTTTTGCAGTAGACCTTTTTAAAGTTTCGTCTCTGCTGATTTTGAGATCAAGAAATATAGTAGTTTTGGTATTTTGCATTTCATTTCAATTCATTCAAAATTCAGAAAAAATGGCCTTTTAAATCAACTAAATAAGCCAACAGAACGATTTTTCAATTTTTAGCAGATCCGACTTTGTTCTTCGGGACCGTCGAGTGTAGTGTGTATAATATACATCGGTTTTTAGATTGGATTTTAAGCATTTTCGGATACGGTGTTATTTGGTTTACAGTGGCGCCACGCACGCCCGGACGCGTATTTACAAAACCTATACCGATTCAGTCGCGGTAACGACAATTTACATTTTAAATATACCTCTTTATTGGTTATTTTTTATCACATTGCAAAAACAAAAAATGTTCTAAATTCTAGATAAAATAATCTTTCGTATGTGTGTATTAGAAATTAATAATTTTATTTCTAAATATTTAAATTTTAATATTATTCCCATATATTGTAAATACACCTCTTTATTGATAATTTTTACAACTTTGCAAAAACAAAAAAAGTTTTAAAATCTAGATAAAATAATCTTTCCAATGTGTATATTAGAAATTAATAATTTTATTTCTAAATATTTAAATTTTGATATTGAAAATTTAAAGCGACTCAAACGCGTTAGGGATTGTAAATACGCCGCCCGGACCCAATTCAGTGGCGCGGAATGGGTAGAGATTCGGAACCCCGGCCCCGGGGCGGGTTGATTGTGTTTCCACACACCGCTGTTATTATTTGCCCTGGCATTAGGCAAAACAACGGGAGATTCGTCAGACTGTGTAGGTACTTATTACACGCAGAGTATGTAAGGGGAATGCATTATTCCCAGATCTGTTAGACTTGGAATGCTTCTGTCTTCAAGTTGCATCTAATTTATCAGCTGTGTATCAATATTTACAGTTGCCTTTCAGCAAATTATAACGTTATCTTAATCCCTCAGGCCTCGGGAATGTTCTGTCAGAAGATCAGAAAAGTTCCGCTTTACATTTTTTTATTTTTTTTACATGAATACCGCACAAGAGTCCCAACTGCTCCCGTCTGGAGCCAGTGAGACTATGGCATCCCCAATTGGGGTATTTTGTGAGGCTTAAGGTAGTGGGGAGGGGAAGGAGATACGGAGAGGAAGGTGGGAAAGTACCTGGCTATTCAGATCTGGTCACCAAACACGGCGAAAGCCATTTCAAGGAACGTTTCAATTCTGAATGGTGGTCTTACACCAGGGCGATACTGAAAGTATCTTCCACTCTGAGAGTAAATCCAAATAAATGTAATATTTCTTAATGTATCCGAAAACTAATGAAGAGTAATTGTTCAGGATCTCAACTTCCGCTCTCCTGACAGAGCAATCCGGCGCGGCGTGGTAACACCAGATTCCGAAAGGAAGTGTGGCTGGAGTAACTCTTCAATAATAACTCCAGCTCTTGAATATTGGTCTTTATTCAAACAATAAAAAGACCCGTAGGGTAGCTCATCTACGGTGAGCCCAATAATGCTATCTATCTCCGCGGTTTTTATAACCCACATGAAGTGAAAACCTGGCAGCAGACGTTTTGCCAAAAACGACCCGCCCAAGACGGATGGTAACAAGAGAAGGAAGAATTAAAAAATCCGTGGCAATACGAAATCGCCCTGGCAATCGCCAACACAAAAAAATGTTGCCACAACCATTAGGGTGACAATCACAAATATTAATATTTCAGTACCCGAAATATTAACAGTAATGCAATACAATACGCAAAAAAATAAACATATATTTTAAAAATTTTGACTGCAAACATAAAAGCGTTTTAAAAATGGCTCTCCGTACGGAGAGTCATTGATAATGTAAAAAAAGAAATACTCACACAGATATTTTATTAGACAAAAGTACACATTTTTATTATTTAAATATTATTTACGTATGTTTTTGTATATTATTTTCTGTTGTTAAGTTCATGTACTATTCTAATTTATAAACCAATTTATTTATTTATTTACGGACAACAGTCCATTAAAAACATAACAATAACACGAATAAAACAACAGAGATGGCAGTGAAGGGAGAGCACATAAAAATGAATAGCAACGGCAATATAAAATATAAAAAGTACATATAGAGACACTACAAGTCAAAGCATGAAGAAGCATTTAAATGTTGCGTATCGACTGCCGAAAGTCATTTAGTTTTACACCAAAAAAATCAATGCTTTGACTTGCGTTGACAAGTCTCGACATTCTGGATAAGGGAGAATGGTATACATAATTAGTAGAATGTTGGTTGAGGAACAGCAATTCATTATTTCGAAGCCTACGGGAAGGGATGTTAAACTGGATGAGTTGTAACAATGCAGCTGTATCAGTAATACTGTTGATAATTTTAAATATGCAAATTAGATCAGAGTCCTTTCTACGTTTTTCTAAAGAAGACATGTTTAAAATGTGTTCAATTTCATCGTATGAGTACTTGCCTCTTTCAAGACCCAACCTCCAAGCAATTCCTCTTAGGAAACGATGTTGTACGGATTCGATGTGACAAATGTGGACAGCATAGAAAGGAGAACAAATGACACTAGCATATTCAAGGTGAGGGCGAACCAGCGAACAGTAAAGAGTTTTAAGTGTGCTTATATGTTAGAAGTCAGAGGTATTTCTATGAATGAAGCCGAGTAGTTTAAGTGATTTATTTACGATATTATTTATGTGATCACGGAAAGAAAGTTTGCAGTCTAGAGTGACCCCAAGGTCCTTGATAGATGTGACAGTAGATAGACAAACACTATTTAGTTTATAATCAAACTGAATAGGTTTTTTGGTTCTATAAAAGGACAAAATTTTGCATTTATCAACATTAAGTTCCATGCAGTTATTTTTGCACTAATCGTTAAATGAATCAATATCAAGTTGAAATAGTAAACAGTCAAGGTGGGATATAATAATCTTAAGAATCTTATTATCGTCAGCAAATAGCCAGAAACGTGTGTGAGAAAAAACTTTTGTGATATCATTAATAAAAAAGGTTAAAAGAAGTGGGGCCAAATGGGCTCCTTGGGGAACGCCGGAAGTTACATCAATGTTAAAGGATTCAAAGTTATTTATTTTAACCCATTGTTTTCTAACCAATGTAAACTATTAACACTGAACCTGTATTTTTTTTAGTTATACAGGGAGTCCGGGGGTAAAGTGCATTAAGAAATTCCAACATTTTTTTCCCATACAGAAAGACGTACCTACTAAAAATCCTTAGTGTGAGGTAGACGTGGGCAAAATTGAATGACTGAATTAAATGAATAAATTCAATCTTGTGACACACTTGATCTGATTCTCAATTTCAAAAGGAATTGATTCTTCATTCCTTACCTTTGGCCTTGTATCGTACGATTTTTAACGGCAACATAAATGTTTAATTGCCATTTATTTTACTGTTAAATTATTTCAATGAATAATGTGTTCCGTAAACGATTTAAATATTATAATGTTTCATAGGTATTTAAATATTATTCAATGGGCGGCGCGCCGCGAAGTTGTCGACGGTATTGTGAATTACTCGTATCCCGCTACCGCCGGCCGCCGTTCTAAAAACCCGTAGATCAAAACGCGGCCGCGATTCATCCAAATTGTCCGAGCGTCCCTTTCACGCAGGGAATTAATCATTTGTCGTAGTCAATAGTCCTGAGATTGTCCTAAGGTCCCCGCGCGTCCCGTCCCGACCGCGTCCCTACTCGTAGCTAGTCTGTCGCTATCGGAAATTGTCCGGAGCGCTTTATTCAGGAATTAAAACTAAAGTCTTTTTTACTTGTGACGTTGTTGTCTCTAGTTAATCTCAGACCTAGAAATGACGTCAGATGTCATCGTCTTACATCGCCATCGTTTCACGTCAATCTCGGCTCGGGTGTATCCGAAACGCAGCTCCTCACGAGTTGATCAAGTCTCTGCGGGGTAAGACACAAAACACTACTCAAAAGTTACTAATTCATTGCTCAATGCCGGCCCTTAATCCGTCCGAGCGCAGCGGTTCACCAATTCCTCGGCGGGCCAAGCCTTCAATTTCATTACATAGTTAGCCGAAAACTTTCGACATTGAATCCGAACATCGCGGCATCGGCTAGAAAAGTGAGAAGCAAAAATAGTGCACTTGTAATCGTTTTTTTGGCACGTATGAAAGATATTGGAATACAATTACCTATCTACTTTTAGACGTGGATCTTGGGTAGATATAATATGTAAATTTGCATATATTATAAGGCCAATCAGCTGTTGTCAGCTGTCATAAAATACTTTTAAGTTTAATAAATAAAATAAGTAAAACTTTAGGGGTGAAACAAAAAACTGTTTAATTTAAAGATTTATTTGCTAGCTATAAATACATTTTACATACGAAAACTAACGATACTAAAAAAAGACAAACAAATACATCTATAGGATTTAGCCTGCGAGATAGTGAGATAGAATAATCGGTCCTCTCTTTGTGTGGTGCTTCGTAGCCTCCCCACTTATTGTGATTTGAAATGAAACGAAAAAGTGACACTAAAAAGAGACAAACACATTAATCTATAGGTTTTAGCCTGCGAGTTAGTGAGATAGAATAATCGGTCTCCTCTTTGTGCGGTGCTTGGTAGCCTATCAGTCTCCTCTTTGTGCGGTGCTGCGGTGTTTCGTAGTCTCCCCATTCACTCCAGTTTTTTTTTTTTTGAATTAATGAATTAAAGGAATGAATAGAAGGAATCAATTCAAAAGGCCGGGGGAATCAGACTGGATCTATTCACTCCTGGGAATCATTTTGCCCACGTCTAGTGTGAGGTACGATCTTACTTGCTGAGAGCCTGCCGGGCGCCCGACTCGATTGTGATTGGCCCGTATCGTAACAGCGGAAAATAATAAATTTGGCCGCACACGCCGGACTTATATCTTTTTACCTCAAAACTACCCCTAAAAGTTGGAATTTCGAAAAAGTTATTTATCTTTTTTACTTGTACTGTCATGTAGAATCACCTCTCGAAGTTAATGCACTTTACCCCCGGACACCCTGTATATGCACATTTATTTTAATAAAGATACATATTTTAAGTAGGAACTTCATATATTTACATTTGACTAAGTTTCACTTGCCTTTTTTAGTACCATTTATCAATATGCCTTTTTGTCAAATTGAAATTTAGTTGCTTCAAAATTATTTTGTCATAATCTTCTACATTCATACTGGAATTGTTTAGTGTAAAAAATTTTTTGATTTTATTTTATTTTCATAACTGTCATTGTCATATTATGTAAACAAAAATCCCTGATAAGTACCACTCTGTAAATTGCCATCTCAACACAGGCGTTTCACACCTAATGAGATGGGCAATACGTCATTACTGTACTTAATCAAATGTAATATTTAAATAAATATGATTATAATTATTATTATAAAAGTTTTTGTCACCTACCTTTTTGTCGTTTCAAAAAAATAATTAATAAAAAAATTCATGTATTTTAAATTTTTCTCAAATTGCACTAGGAAACTTTGGTTTCATAGAGATCCACATTTAAGCACACTTCTAGATTCAAATATAAAGCGTGGAGTTTTATCTTTCAAACGGTTCCATGCCAACTCCAAATGAAACCAACTCAGAAACACCTCAGAAAGGTCATTAAAAGCTACGATAAAATAATTTTAAAATAGCCGGTAACCCTAACCTAACTTAACTTATTTAACCAATTTTTTAAATATTTTGTTTATCATCACTCTTAACGACCTTTCTGAGGTGCTTCTGAGTTGGTTTCATTCTGAGTTATCTGGTCACCCTTTCAAACACCGTTGAGATCATATTTCGCACCACGACATTGGCGAAGACCTGTGAGACATGTGAGCTGTTCCCATAAGCGAACTAAGAGATGTTAAGTGCCAGATCTAATTAGTTATTATTATATCTAATCAATAGGTATCATCTACTATACAAAATTTTGAATTCATTATCATTGGAAAATAATTTATTTTTTTAATTGATCACAGTAACTACTAACATGCACTCATAAATTAATCTATAATGTATAACAATCTTGATTGCGGATTATCCTATTAAAGAAATTAATAAAATAGATGTATGCATTTAGGTATATACTCGTATATTAATAGATATTAACAAAATATGAAGAGATTAATATGGGTCATTTACCTAATACTGCAATAAATATATGCGCTTTCAATGTTCTCACTATCTACATTGGATTCAAGGTCGTTACTGCTATTTTTTTAAGTGAAAACTGAAACTCAATGAAGCAAAAAAGCGACACTAAGAAGGTACAACCGCGTGTGAATTGCACACTCTGTTTTTTTAATCTAATCATCGTTCTTTTAATTTTTTTTATACCAATAATAATAACAATTTGGGGGGCGGGTGTGGGTACCGCCGCCCCGTGAACCATTTATTGGACAACCGACGCCCCTGCAACAGGTCATCCCAAGTGGTTCGCTAAGTTTGGTGACTTAGCAGGGGTGCCCGGGTTCATGGCATGAGGTTTGTCTTGGTCTTGGTGGCGGATACGTTTTCCCAACCACTGCGTGGCGGGCTGGATCGGAGGAGACTGATTGAGGGAGGACTTTTGACCTCTCCAGCCGGATTCTCCCGACCCTTCGCCTTGCACCGCAGTGTGAGGAATAGATTCATACGTCCGTCACTCCTAGCCAGACTGACCCCAGATTCCTACCCACCCCTTAAACCCTTTTCCTTCCCATATCTTCTTCTCCTTTCCCTTAAAAAAACCCTCCACACAGCAACCTCAAAGAAGACATAGGCCCCTAGGGAGATTGTTTTCCTCGGTGCCTCCTATGTGGAGCTAATGTAAAAAAAATATGTATATAGTACATCGTTTCAAGGTTGTCTACTAGAAAATTCGTAAATATGATATTTTTTAATCAGTACCTAGGTATCTGCTTTAGATGTAGCAAAAAACAAGAACATTGTCAACCCTTATTGGAGGTTTTTTTTTTTACATCAGCTCCACACAGGAGGCCCTGAGGAAAATAATTTTCCACAGGGCCTATGTCATCTTTGGGGATGCTGTGTGGAGGGTTTTTTTTAAGGAAAGGAAGGAGAGGAGAGTTCTGGGAAGGAAAAGAGTTTAAGGGGTGGGTAGGAATCTGGGGTTCAGTATGTCCTTGTCATCCGCCTCCAAGACCTAGACAAACCTCACCCCATGAACCCGGGCACCCCTGCTAAATCACCAAACGTAGCAAACCACTTGGGGTGATCTATGGCAGAGGTGTGGGTTATCCAATAAAGGTTGAGTTTATTTACAAAAATACACCAAAAGCTTTTTGACTAACGGTAGGATATTTCACTGTATAGGTGTAGGGCACAGTACTAGCTGGTACCTAACTACAAAACTCTATTATTTGTCTAACGGTAGTATATTTCACTGTATAGGTGTAGGGCACAGTACTAGCTGGTACCTAACTACAAAACTCTATTATTTGTCTAACGGTAGGATATTTCACTGTAAAGGTGTAGGGCACAGTACTAGCTGGTACCTAACTACAAAACTCTATTATTTGTCTAATGTTTTTTTTACTGTCCACTGCCAATAGTGCCAATGAGAAGCACACGAATCTATTTTGGCTTAGAACCACAAGATAAACCAAAGTAATTTATCAATAAACTGAGCGTTCCGGCTGGTGAGATTGCCGATCTCGAGCACCTCGGTGCTGTGGACATTGCAGCATTATTAATATTATTGTGGTTAATGTGTAGAAGAGTTGTAAATTCCATTACTGACCGCCAGGAAAAACATCGCGATTGGCAGAGCAGATCATAAAGTGACGACGCGCTCTCGTTGCCCGACAGTGTAAACATGTTTTTATGGAGTTTCATCATGCGAAGACGAACGTAGTTTTTTCTTCGTGAATACTGGCAGATAATAAACTAGACTCTTATACTGGGTATGTTCTTTTCCGCACCAGTCGACTAGTCGCCAGTAAATCTATATAATTTCCTGGATACATAATAACATAATGATGACTGTCTACATAATGATCTTATGTATTTTCGTATATTTCGGGTTTTCCCCCGGCTACCAGTGTAATGATGTTTATTTAGAGCCGCATTACACGCCGCCCTGCATGTTGTGGAATACGTTTTTGTTTATAATTTGGAATCCTGGTGCTAATCCGACTAACTTTATATATGTACCGGGTGTTAAGGAACGTATTTGACTTGATCAGCGATTCTTGACATTATTTGGAGTGAAAAATGTGAATGAAATTTTGGTCTCCGGTGATTTTGGATTTAAAATAAAAAATTATTCTAAACCAAACAACATCAAAAATTTCTTCTACATGTCATTACTGGTCACTCAGCCGAGTAATCGCCTAACTTCTCACCCCTCTCCCCGATCCTACCTATCCAATATCTACTGATATTTTTATGTTTTAAGTTTTAAAAGAACTTCACAAAAGGTCACCGGAGACCAAAATTTCATCTACATTTTTTTCTCCAAATAATGTCAGGAATCACAAGTACGCCCCTTAACAGCCTGTATAATATAAAACTTTGAGGGGTGATTTTTCATGAATATCTAATAGGTACTTTTTTCCTTTGCCAGTAAGATTGATTGTTTTAAAGTTAATATTGTCGCTTGTCACTATTTTACTAAGTTATTAGTATTACTAATATTTCGAAGGGTATGGTTTTTATACATTTATGAGCTTATTTTAGTAAGTATGGGTCTTACTTTTTCTGAAAAGTTTTCACCTATTTTTTCTTCTGTTAAAACCACTGAAGCGACCACGTGAAATAAATAAATTTGCCTCGATTGCTCGAGATTTCCCAGAAGATCATTTTTTTAATTTTTCGCCAACATTAAAAAAAATCATACCTTCGAATTTATAACTTATTACAGTGCTATATAGCCAATGAATTAACCTTTATTTTTACCGTTTATCTCATATTTGTAGGATTTATAAAAAAAATCGTTAAGTTCATAACCGCGCGATTTCTGCGTGTTTGTTACTTTAAAACTGCCGTGAGGGGTACCATTCGAGTGCTTATTCGAGTAAACACAGAATATTTTAGATTTGTATATGTTGACCAGTGGCGGTCCTTCCCTCAGGTCAATTGGTTAAAAACCTCCCAAAATTATAAGATGACAGTAAAACATAATATTATTATGAAATATTAAGCAAATCAAAACAACTGGTATTATTCTAATGTATTTGAAATGCACCGCGAGATAGCAGGCAGCGGCAAGTAGTGACATCTAACATCTTAAATGGAAGCTTTCTTTCCCATGCACTATGATTGGCTGGGTCAAATTATGAAATGCCCCTATATCATATCTTCTGTCTCTTTACGCACTACACAATAAACGAGATGGCGCTATGTCCCTTTTATGCTGCGGCTACATTAGCGGACGAAGATTCGTGTCGCGTTGGCGCGCTAAAAACATCGTAAACGGGTATACGCGATGTTCTTGGCTACATTAGATCCATGTCGCGTTGGCGCTCACATCGTGCCGGGTGGTGTTCGATACCTGTTGTGCGGCCGACGTACTAAAATTACGCAGATGTAGCCACGCAAGCGAATATTGTCGCGACAAAACCCTTTGGCGCGCTAGTTTACCGACAGTGCCCCGATAGGCAATCGTCATCGCCCGTTTACTACGCGATGCTACGATCTACCCGGCCACACTTATCGCGATAACGCGAATATTCGCCATAGCCCGCTAATGTAGCCGCAGCATTAGTAAGAGTTTTCGGATTCTGAAGACGGTTTGGGTCAGAGCCGTGAGGGAGAGAGAGCATGCTGAATATCATGCATCTGAAAGAGATGGTTAGAGAAACGTAGGTTGATTTCGCATATTTTACGCTTGTCGCATGAAATAATTTACTATATTAAACGTAATTTGACGTATGTGGGTGAATTTGACTCTCAAACTCGTGAGGTTCCTACAAATGAATATTATTATATTTAATTTGATATTGCATCAGAGGTAATATCATTTTTTTAAATGACCTTCCACTTCTGGACCCCTAGAGCCGCCTCTGATGTTGACTGTGACATACTTGATAATGAAAGGTGCATATCTATAAAACAAAGACTTAATTTTAACCGTAAACAGCTGATAAACAGCGTTCTAAAATAGTCTACGGATTTGCGACATCTGTGGTCATAAAAGATAAATCATTTCAATATCTTCGTTTTAAAATAAATGGCTGGTCATGGAAATGTTTTAAATAATTACAATAAATGTTTTACGAGGAAAGGAAAATATGGTCCAATTTTGGACCGATATCAATCGCAGAAAAATAAAAGTGGTCCATTTTTTTACCATAATCGCTTCAGCGGCAATGGTTAAGGAGCGTACTTGACTTACTTAAAAGTGATTCCTGACATTATTTGGAGTAAAAAATGTAACTCGATTAATTTAAAGCTCTCTGCATTTTTAAATAGTGGTGAGAAATCTAAAGCGAAATTATGATAATTGTTTTGTTAACCATTGCAAAATATAAACCCAAAGGAAGACCATTAATTATTATTCATGCCATAAAATTATACCTATTAATAAGGTAAATGAATTAATATTATCTATTAATTATTATGACTTTAAATGGAAATAGGATATGGCAGTTCAAGTATAATGTAATTTTAATGTTTCCCTTTCCGCCGCGGTTTAGGCTTTCAGCGATTCCATTTAAATATTACGATATTAATTGCTATAGATTGCAGGCGATAGTTTCATGTGGAAAATAATAATAAATTAATTATGATTTCCATGATGAGGCATTTAAAACAATTAGGCTTTTATAATAATTCGCTCGGTATCGAATTCGCTTGAATACAACACTACACACTACCGACTGCCGACACTGGTGTATATCAGTGGATATGGAACTTTTCTAGAAAACAAGTAGTAGTAGTTTTAACAATATGGGGAAATACTACTATAACCGATCTGAAACACGTCCAAGTTGTACAAAACGCAATTGTAAAATTATTAGTCATCCCTAATATTTTCAAACAGAGACATAATACACCGTTGCTGTTTCAAGAGTGCCAAAATTTTACCTGTTAAGAGGTAATAGCACCGGTGAGAAATCTCGACGGTAGGTATTTTAAAAAATTCTCGCTATCGCACCGCGCTCAAAAAAGAACTAGCTATCGATGTGTTGGTGAGACCACGTGAGTGTTTGGCTTGTACACCCTCTCGCCCCCTCTGCGTCTCATGCCTACCGTCTTTCGCCTCATACCGCCATATCCAATATTCTGTTTAGATAAAGCATGTTTCGACTTATTTCGTCGCTAATGAAGTTTTTGAATCGGCCTTGCGGTGTGACAGAAAAAGGGCCCATTATTTTTAAACGCACGAGGTCTGCTATTGTCGGTTATTTATAAATATCGTCGATAGGTATTGTAACAATGTCTTCTGTTCACGCTTATTACCGACAAATTACGAATTATTTTACTAGAACTCTATGTAGGTTAGTAGTTTTAAAGTTTTCACTGTATTTGCGTTTATAAATATGCAGTCAAACCAACTACATCGAATTATTATATACATACATATGATTATTCTCTATGATACATTAGTTATTATTGAAAATTAGTATTAACCTCTCAGGCCTCGGGCCTGTTTTTCGAAAAGTCAAAATATTTCCGCTTTCCAATAAATTCCAAATAACTTTAATATTTGTGAACGCATCCGAAAACTAAAAACTGTTTTTGAAAGATGATGAAATACGCTTTCAAATTTTATAATTCGAAATAAACATATAATTTTGTTTTTATTTTATTAATAACTAGCAGACCCGGCCACACGTTGCTGTGGCTAACGAAACACAACGCCATTTACCCAACCTTTATAAAATCCACACCATCCGCTCGCCAGCTGCCCGCTGCGCGCTGCCCTTTGCCTAAATTGAATATTTGAATTTCTTGGCTTTTCTCTACTATAATAAGCATTTATTATACACATAAACCTTCCTCTTAAATCACTCTATCTATTGGTGAAAACCGCATGAAAATCTGTTGCGTAGTTTAAAAGATTTATGCGCACATACATTTTGAGCGACTTCATTTTATACTATGTAATGATGATACCACAAAACTTAAATTTCTACTCATATAATTTGGCACTTACCATAGACATCCAAATTCAATAGACCAGAAATAACAGGTGAGGGGAAAAATCAACTATGGCGGTACGAAGAGGGGAAGATGACTGTCATTGGTTGAAAAATTAATCTGACAGTATATAGGCATCTCGCATTATAATATCATCATTTAGTTCTTAAAAGCAAAATCTGCTTTGAATGAATAGACCTTTTTACATGGGAGCGCGAATTGCTTGCCACGATAATAAAATATTTGCGTAGGCCAAATGTACACCCCAAAAAGATTCGCCCGTTTTCACATAGCAATATTTTTTTGCCGTGTTTAGTTAAGACACTTTTACAAATGTTTCATAATTTACTTACCCCTGTAACCAGCGACGAGCACACTAAGGAACCGCCCACATTTATGTGCACACTGATATGTAGGTATGTTGTATAGCACAAGCTACTGTTTTGGCGTGTTATTTTTTCGTTAAATGTATAGATGTTAGCTTCGCGCTGCCGACGGCAAGAATGATGACGTCACACATTTTAGATTCAAGCGATTCTCTATCCCCTCCACATGGGGCGAACTGGCGCCAAGGAGGAGCTCCAGCCGGTTCCATGGCGAGGGGGAAATAATACGTTTTTATCACTTAGGGCAGGTCCAGATATATTCATATGTCCGTGGCACTTACCTATCTTATTAAAAAAAAAAACTCAAAAATGCATATGCAACAAAAATGTATTTTTGACCGATTATCTCTATCTCTACATATTATAAAGTCCCCCGCGCCGTCTGTCTGTCTATTCGCGATAAACTCGAAAACTACTGAACGGATTTTCCTGCGGTTTTCACCAATATACAGAGTATTTCGTGAGGAAGGTTTAAGTATGCAATTTGTCAATGATTTGTGTAAATTGGTTGAAACATAACGATAATTGTTAGAAGTGTCGGAAATAAGTCCAGCCGCCTGGTAGCTTTCATCGAAAACGCTGCACAATCCTTTTGGGATATAACAAAACAATTAATGGTGGGATATTCCTCTTTTATAGATCTACAAAAAAGTCCGCGAAGGCATATATCTATCTTTTACGGATAGCTTACTATACACATTATATCTAAAATGCAATTGATAAGAATAATAAGATAAGAAGATAGAATGCGTATAGTAAAAGATAGATATATGCCATCGCGGACTTTTTTGTAGATCTATAAAAGAGGAATATCCCACCAAGCGTTGTTTTGTTATATCCCAAAAGGATTAGGCAGCGTTTTCGATGAAAGCTACCAGGCGGCTGGAATTTTTCCGACACTTCTAACAATTATCGTTATGTTTCAACCAATTTACACAAATCCTTGACAAATTACATACGTAAACCTTCCTCACGAAACACTCTATCTATTGGTGAAAACCGCATGAAAATCCGTTCAGTAGTTTTCGAGTTTATCGCGAACAGACAGACAGAAAGACGGCGCGGGGGACTTTACTTTATAATATGTAGAGATAAAAAAGGTTTAAAAATAGCCCACCTTAAGTTTTTTTCTAATTAAAATTACGATAACGAAAAAGATAAAAGCACTTACATATTTTATTAGACAATTAAATCTAAATGGATTTATTGTGTTGTGTGTATCATACGTGTGAGTTGACATGTTTGTAAATAATAATGTTTAAAATGTTAGATATATCGCTTGCTGAGGTTTGATTTGTACTCCTGTATTTTTGAGTTTCTTTAAGCAGTAAATACAAAAAAGGATGTGTTAGTTCGTTCAAAATTCAATAAAAAATGTTGGTCTTTTACCTATAGATAGATTTACCTACACATTTTTTTTAAATATTTATTACAGTCAGTTTGAAATAAAGGAAACAAATATATAATTTTTTTAAACTTCAAAACTTTTTATTTTTATTTTCAACTTTATAAAACCTTAAATTGTAATATTTAATTACATGAAGACAATATTAGCGAAACTTCAACCCAAGGCTTCAGGCCCAACTTCATAGTACAAAAAAAAGTGCAAAAATCACTTACTTCGCAATTTTTGCAATAAAATAAAAGCACTTAGAAAAAAAACCAACAACGCTAAAGGCTTTGTACCAGTTCACATAAGGAAAAAGGTTGAAGCAAACGTTTTACGTATGAGAAAAGCTATAGTTTGAGCAGTAAATTACAGAAAAGAGCAAGAAAACACGGCACAAAGTGATAAAGTAAAAAATCTGAAAATGGACAAAAAAATGCCGCAAACCATGTTTTTGGTGATCATACAAAATGTTCGTCATACTATTGCAAGTCGGAGAAGTATACTAATGATCCAAATTTAGTAAGCGATCTTCAAGATTGTGGAACAGGACTGATATTCAACAATTATTGTCGTCTCTAATAGCAAATGCAGAAAGTCTTATTATTAACGTGACAAATAACACTGTGGAGCAATTCAACAACGTTATAGCCAAATTTATAGGCGGAAAAAGAGCAAATTTTACAAAAATGGGATAACTTCAGCAGTTGAGCTTCTTGAGCAGTAACTTCGTGGAATAGTGAAATGACAACCCATTCACGAATACAAAAAAAATCCAAGGCCACAGTCCTGGCAACTACACGAAGCATTTTATTGAAAGAAAACGACGTTCGAAGGAGACAATACAGAGGTGTCGAAAAATAAAACTAAGGTATTACGAAAACACGACAGAAAAGAGAAAAAAAGTTACAGGGCCTGATGAAAATTATGGTCAATTGGAATTAGATCCAGATATGCCAGCTGAATTATTTGAAACGATAAAGAGGAATTTTTCAAAGAATTATCTCCATCGAATAAGGATGAACTCGAAAGGAATACGGTGGGCCAAAGCAATAATAATTTGTGGACAATTGAAAGGCGTAAGCGGCTTACAGCTTCTAACTTTGGACAAAAATATGTAAGCTACGGCCAAAAACTTCAGTTGCGAGAGTATTAAACTCGCTACTGTACTCGCCATTTAAAGGAAATATGGCCACAAATTATGGGAAAGAAAATGAAAACCAAGCAATTGAGCAATTTACAAAAGAAACAAAATTAGAGGTATTCGCCTGTGGACTATTTATCGATGAAAACAAAAACTTTTTAGCGGCAAGTCCGGATGGCCTTTTTGGCAAGGATTCTATAATTGAAGTGAAATGCCCATATAGTATAGTAAATATGTCACCAGAAGAAGGATTTGAACAAAAAAAATTGATAACTGTAAAATTGAAGACAATGCTTCAACATTAAAACGGAATCACAATTACTTCTACCAAGTACAAGGCCAGTTACACATTACTCGTCGTAAATACTGTTATTTTGTCGTGTGGAGTCCTAAAGGTTTGCCGTATGAAAAAATTGAAAGGGACGATTCAATCTGGCAAAAAATTGAACCACTGTTAGAAAAACTTCTACCACCAATGCCTTTTACCAGAAACAATTGACGGTCGCATATCAAGAAATTTACCGGCGAGAGAAAGATCTAAATCATAAATTGTTTAAAATTCATTGTATAGTGGTAAAAAATTTTGTACAATAAAGTGTTTACAAACAAAAAATTTCAATTAATCACTGAAGGCAATGTAAGCGACTCTCAACTAAAAATTTGAAACAGATTTTTTTTAAAAACATAAACCTCACATTGGAGGCACCGAGGAAAAATAATCGCTCAGGGACTTTGTTGGAGAAGTTGTTGGACATCATTGGAGAAGCTGTGTGGAGGGTATTTTTAGGATAAGGAAGGAAAGGAAGTTTTGGGTAGGGAAAAGGTAGGTAAAAGTATGAAATGATGGTGGAGAGTCCAGCTGTAGAGATCAAAAGATCTTCCTCTTCCAGTTTCTCCCAATCCGGCCCGCCACGCAGTAAGTGGACAAAATTATCCGCCACCAAAACCCATGCAGACCTCATCCGTGAACCCGGGAACCCAGGCTCTGTCACCAAACATAGAGGACCACTTGCGGTGACCAAGTGGCGGGGGTGTTGGTTATCCAATAAATGGTTCCCGGGGCGATGGTACCTAAAACGCCTCCCAAATTGAAAATTTATTATAGTACTTGACATAAAAAAATTTAATTTTGCACAATTTTAGTATGAAAGCTCGGTCAGTATTGGTATACCGCGATGAGTCACTAAACAGAAAAAAAAACGAATAAAAAATATCGATTACTCGGGCAAGGACAACACTAGTCTACCGATAAAATTCTTTACATCACTACTTCGCATTATATGTATGTATTTGTCAAAACCCACGTTCCCCGGCCCCCCTCAGGAGAAATGAGCGAAAGGGACACCTGCACGTCGGGCCGAAAATACCTAAATAAAATCTTCGAAATCGATGTTCTGTATTCCCCATTTTTCTTCTCCAAAACTGGACGGATTTAAAAAATTTTTTTCACTAACTGTATTAAAAGAAAATATTCTATGTCGGTACGTTTTGCTTTTTTTCAAAATACATTGTTTAGTTTGTATACTGAACGTTTTTTGACGGCGTTTAAATTAGGCAATTTTATTCATTTTTGGAAGGTCGTAACTTCTATGAGAAGTAAATTATCAAAAAAAACAAAACGTACCGACACGCTAGTGGTCAATATCTATATTATGTAAAAAAAAATTTTGCTCTAGGGTCAAAATCCAGAGAGATAAACGGGGAATACGTTTGTATAGAAAAGCGCAGCTAGTATTTCCTCTTAAGCACAAAATTATATTTCAACATACATTTACCCCGCAGCATAAAGAGAAATTAGAACATAAATACAGCACTAGATTCACGCGCAACGGCGGGTTAATAGTTCCTAAATTTAACAATAAGTACGGACAGAGAACGTTTGAATACATCATACCGAAGATATTTAATTTATTACCTGACACTATAAAGCAATGTAATTCTATGAATAAGGTTAAATATATGGTGAAAAATTGGCTATCGGAAAAAAAATATTTATATTGATACGTATGAAAAAATGTATATGTAACTAAAATATAAGCACCTGTTGACAAGCGCATTCAATTGGCTTAGCAGGACTTGTTTGTTGATTATGTGTATTATCTATTCGCACAATAATAAAAAAATAAATTTAAAAAGCGTAAGTCTTAAAAACATGTATAAAAACGGTGTGATTTTTGTGACCAGACAATTGATCCATGATGTGATATTTACCAATTCCAAAAGTAAAACACTTCACAAATCCCCTTACTACTCGTAAATTGGTAGGAATATCAAACGAATTTACAATGTCGATTTATTTGTACTTATGCGCAGTGGCGGCCGCTGCCCTGAAAACGTGGTGGTTCACTGATAATCCGTAACTATGAGATACTAGATAGATTACTAAGCAACATTAGGGAACGTACCCATACTACGTGACCAACTTTTTGCAATTTTTAACCCCCCCCCCCCCCCCCGGTGACCAAAATCCTAAGCAACCCGCCGCTCATTTGTATGGAGCGTGACATTTTGAAGACCCCCCCCCCCCCCCCCTAAACGTGTCACGTAGTATGGGTACGTTCCCTTAGGTAAAAATGATCCCACTAATCTTATTTGGAGAGAAGATCTATTTTAAGCTGTTTTCGAAGTGCGAAAACTTCTACATATCGCTTTTTAATTAATATTTTTATTTTTCGGCACTAAGAAAATAAAAACACAATACTATTTTTTCGTAAATAAATCTTAAATTTCAACCCAAAAAACACTTTTTTTTACAATGTTTAATTTATTTTATTTTATATTTCATAAAATAAAAATAATTTGAAAGTAGTGTAAGAAGAATATACACGACGCAAATGTGAATGGTAGAAGAAGTCGGGGGCACCCGAGGAAGACATAGCACGAGCAAGTGAATCAGATACTTGAGTCGGGCTATGTCGAAAGTCGGAATAATAGAAGAGAATGTATGAGACGATGTATGAATGTGAGCGAGGCAAAGAGTGTGTGCCAAGACCGAGTTATTTGGCGGTCCGTTCTCTCTGCCTACCCCTGTGGGGAAACGGCGTAATGGTTGGTTAGTTAGTTTTATATTTCATTTTAAACAGGATACAAACAGTATTTATAAACAATGTATAAACAGCACGAGGGCAAAATTGTCAAAGTTACCTATAAAAAAATTGTATTCCTTAATGATCAGCGTTTTATAATTTAAAACACCAATCAATAAAAAAGCAAATATATGTAAAATTTAGGTATTTGCTGTACCTTTTGATTAAAAAAGAATTATTCAGTTTGGTTAAGTATCTTTGCCTTAAATCCAAATTTAAGTTTGTATGATAAAGGCCGTTGGGTGGCACGCCAATATAGCTTTCATACATATGGCCGGCGTTGCGCGCTGGCGATGTTTGGGATATTCGATACAAAAACATAATTCGTTCCGCTTGAAATGGGCCTGCACACCTGACAGGCTAACTTCGCGCTAGGCTTGTTGAAAACGTATCGATATATCGATATTTTTAATTCAATATATCGATATTTTTAGCCGATATATTTTTTTCCGATATATCGATAGAAAATATCCAATATCGAAAATTGTATCAAAAACGATATTTTTTAAAATTTATGTTTTTAAAGTCACTAGAATCCAAAACCGTTTAGGAACGAATGGAAAAAGTAACTGTATTAGGTCATGACATCTGGCGGTTGAAATTTTAACTATTAATAGCTTACAAAAAATCTATTGTCTTTGCATTAGTATTTGGGATCACTAAAACTATCTCATGTGTTTATTGTTTATCTATTGGTAGGTACATGCATAGAAATGTATGCTATTTTTCGCCATTGTTTTCTAAGCCACTCCTATGTGTTGGTTCCCAACTATCTATGATTTATTGACTATACCTTATTCCAAACACGAAGTCCTTTTTGACACATTAATACGCCAATAGAATGTTACTGAGACGCATACAAACGTTGTATGCTTCTCAGTTTACATATAAGTTAGAAGACGGCTTTTTAGTTTTTGATATTTTTGTAATTATTACATAATAAAAATGAATACTGATAAAAATACCTTCATTTTTATTGAGATTTTTGTAAATAGCACATTGTGTGTAAAAATTACTATTGATTATATTGAGCTGAATACACTATTATTTTATAAACGCAAAATATCTTGAAAATTTGACCGATATATCGATATTTTTTCCTCGATATATCGACGTCGATATTGATATTTTAATAAATATCGATACATCGATATTTTTTTTCACTTTCGACATCCCTACTTCGCGCGGAACTTTGAGAATTTGCTCTCCCTGATTCATATTATATTATACATTATATTGGTAGGTGATGTTTTTAATGAAATTCATAGATTTTATATTTTTCGGTAAGATATTATAAAGTAATTTTAGACGATATAATTTACCAGTGCTGCACACAAACACACTGCTCAACCAGCCGCCCTTGCTTATGCGCTGGTACAGTAAATGGACAAGCATATCTTTCCTTGGTGTAATTTGAATGAAAATATGTTTTATACTTTTGTTATTCGGCGGTAAATCCTCTCTGCACATCCCTTCTTGGTCACTTAATTATATTTTGTATAATTAGGTATACCATGTTTTCTCTAAACCGACTGCACATTGTATATAAATACGCCGGGGGACCAATTGTTGGCGGATCAACTGTCACAGAACCGTGATTTTATAGGCATTTTAATAAAATTATATGATAAATGAACACAAATTATAAGAATAAAAGATAGTTCCCAAAGTTTACTTTAATCAGGGGTTCCTGTTCTAAAGCTGATGAATAAATTTTTTAAATCATTTGCAGTATGTGAATCTGTGTTTTCTTCGTTTGATTTTTTTTTTTAATTATTTTAAAATATTTGATTAAAACATTCATAGCATGCATCACTACTAAATACAATATCTTAACCTCTCAGATTAATTCATTGACATCATTGTATCTCCCTTACAGTCACGGTGAGGAATATGATATAAATGGTTTTTATATCATATTCCTGTGCTGTCGCGGTTACTTTATCCCGGTGACTAGGTGTCACTAGATCCCAGTGGATCCGAGGAATCGGCTATTTTTGGAATCAGTTCCTATCGGAAATATAAAATGGTCACCGACACTAAAACTGCGCGAAACTGAATCAAAAGCCGCCCTCGGGGCCTAGCGGGCGTTTAACTGCTAGTCTCAATGATTTTTATTTCCGAACGCGTCACGTTATACCTACGTATGGTCAATCCATCAGCATTTCAGGTTTTGCCGGCCATGTTTCAGGACTGAAGTTTCTAGTTTCTACCACGATCGTACTCGCTTTCCCATCCGCGACTTCCGTAGCTTCAATGGAGGAAGACTAGTCGTACAGGTATAATTAACACATTCGTATGAAACACGTAAGATGAAGATCTTACCATTAAATGAGAAATTGTGTACATTTTGTATTATGAAGTTCCCACGTGGTCTAGCCGACTTCGCACTCTACGGTCCACACTCCACAGCGTGTTCCGTACAGAAATATCCCCACACATTTTATAACATTAAGTTGTTGTTTGGTACTGGTATTTGAAGTCGGCACGTTGCGCTGTTTTGCTTTGTGTTGAATGATAAATGACACGTTATTAAATCTGGCACGGAATATTAAATCTTCATTTCGCGCAATTACAGCGTTTTTCTAATCCGGCGATTTGCGAACTTGGCCCGCTGCGGAGGCCACAACGTAATCAATTTTGTATTTTAATTCAATAAATACAGTTTTCCTTTTGATATTATTTTAGAAAGGCGACAATTCGTAGGTTTTAAATGCAGTATCGTTGCATCAAAGATAAAATATACCTTTACAATTTTTGTAAGTTATAACTATGTAACATCTCATGCTTTGTTAATTGACTGAGCGTAGTAAGTCATGTACGTTCTAACTCGCCCGTTTGGCAATTCATATGTCTGTAAATTTGTTTGTTACCTTCCTGATCTTCAAGATGGTGGCCGTGTTGTGTACTACCTTATTATCCGGCCACAGTTCGTACGATCGTGGTTTCTACTAAGAACTCTCAAATCGGAATAATCAATATGAAGGTATCTACTGGCCTGAAGAAAGTTTTAAAAAAGTTATTGAGATGGATCCCAGTGGATCATGGACTATCAATTAACAAATTGCATCATTTTTTATTTGAATTTTTTTAAATGTTTCGTTAAATATCTATCTTCTATGTATATATATAAAAAGAATGTATGTTTGCTTGTTTATTTGTTTGTTTGTTTATTTGTCCTTTATGTATTGCTATATAAGCATGGGAAATGTTTGAAGCTTTCGATATATATCTTCTTTCCACCCTCGCGAAGGTTTCTGGATTATTACAACCACATGACAATACATCTGAATTTTTTTAACCTTTACAAAAACCTTTACGAAACTGTCAACCGTATCTCACTTTGAGAATGATATTAAGCAAACCGTTTGTTGTTTTTCAATCAAATTTCAGTTTTCGCATAAACTCTTTAAATTAAAGAATTTAATTGAAATAATCACCTATGATACTCAACCAAATCGTATACCTACTTTGAATATAACCAAAAATTGTAGGTATTTTAAATAGGTTACGTACAAAATTTGATTGGTTGTTCTTATAATATACTAGCAGACCCGGACACACGTGGCTGTATGTGTACACAATGCCACGCCATTACCCAACCTTTATAACCAACGCTATATGTTAAATCATCTGTTAATCCTCCCAGGTAACCTAAAATTAGAGAAGAATATAAATACCTTTAAAAAACTATTTAAACTTAAATTGTTAGAACAAAATTTAAAATACTATACCATACACTAATTTACTATACTCTGTACGTTAAGAAAGCGACATATTATGTTTCTTTTAACTTAATAAAAAGTAAAAAAATAAAAAAATCAAATCCACACCACTCGCACGGCAGCCCGCTGCCCGCTTGCCAGCCCGCTCCCTTTATACAGGGTGTCCGTGGTTAAAGTGTATTAACTTTGGTAGGTGATTCTACATGATAGTAGAAGTAAAATAGATAAATAACTTTTTTCGAAATTCCGACTTTTTGTGGTAGTTTTGAGGTGAAAAGATAAAATTAGTCCGGCGTGTGTTGCCAGATTTATTATTTTCCGCTGTTACGATACGGGCCAATCACAATCGAGTTGGGCGCCCGGCAGGCTCTCAGCAAGTAAGATCGTACCTCACACTAAATATTTTTAATAGGTACGTCTTTTTGTATGGGAAAAAAAGTTGGAATTTCGGAAAAAGTTTTTAATATTTTTTACTCCTAACATCATGTGGAATCACCTCCCGAAGTTAAGGCACTTTACCCCCGGACACCCTGTATATTTCAACTAATTTACACAAAACCTTGACAAATTGTATACCTAAAAACCTTCAACATGAATCACTCTTATCTATTAATGAAAACCGCATGAAAATCCGTTGCGTAGTTTAAAAGATTAAAGCGCTCGGTTAGCGGGAGCGACTTCATTTTATGTTTATATATGAATTTGTTTGTAATATATGAAAAATTATAATTTGTATAAAAAATGCAATGGCTGATAAGCGAGATGTTTGAAAACTGAATGTACCGGGACTGAATATATGGAACGCGGGAGAAAGAAGAGGGAAGGGAACAAACAAGTCAATGGTACATATTATCTTGTGTCGGTACGTAGGTAACTTTTGGAGCGTTATTTTTTATTATACACAACTTTCTCGTCGTATCGTCACAATGACATTTATAATAA
The DNA here is from genome assembly GCA_917880885.1 of Limnephilus marmoratus. NCBI lineage: Eukaryota > Metazoa > Arthropoda > Insecta > Trichoptera > Limnephilidae > Limnephilus > Limnephilus marmoratus. Next base: position 2,760,517 of record OU862906.1, on the reverse strand, counting down.
CCATAAAATTTACTGTGAATTTGACAAACTGTAATCGAAATCGCCACATCTTCGATCAGTTTAGCATTACAATAAAGTGGGAAATATAAAGTGGGCTTCTCACCTGGTAATAAATCAAAATCAAATCAAATGCAATACAAGTGGAATTACTAAATAGTATCATTGACATCTCTTTTCTCCATTAACTGCTCTTTGACGGCCGGCGTAGTGCAGCGGTAAGGCGCTTGACTCGCATTCCGAAGGTCGCGGGATCGAATCCCGGCGTGGCAAATAAATTTTATTTGATTAATTTGTGTATTTCACAAATCATTCATTTAAAATAATATATAGTATATTTGCGGCACGTTCCAGAGTGGAAGATACTCTCAGTATCGCCCTGGTGTAAGACCACCATTCAGAATTGAAACGTTGCCTGAAATGGCTTTAGCCGTGTTTGGTGACCATACTGAATAGCCAGGTACTTCCCCACCTTCCTCTTCCCTATCTCCTTCCCTCCCCTCTACCTTCAGCCTCACAATATACCCCAATTGGGAATGCCATGGTCTCGCTGGCTCCAGACGGGAGCAGTTGGGACTCTTGTGGTCGGTTGTTTGGCACACTTGTCTTATCAAAATGATACATTTTTCTCGGCTTTCGTCCGTACCTATAAATTTTATTTTATTTGGAAGATCAACAGTTTACAACAAGACCAACAGCAGCAAAATAATATCGAGATTATATTTATTTTAACATTTACAGGGCTCCACGTGGGTATTATAATTTATAATATAGAAATGAGTCAAGTTATTTGACGGCCTCCGTGGTCGTGGTCGAGGATCTTGACTCGTAATCCGAAGATCGCGGGATCGAATCCCGACGTGCGTAAATAAAATTTATTTGATAAATTTATGTTATATCACAATATTAAAAATAATGTATAGTGTATTTGAGTGTGTATATTTGCGGCACATTCCAGAGAGAAGATACTCCCAGTAACATCCTGGTGTAAGACCACCATTCAAAATTGAAACGTTACTTGAAACGCATTTACCCGCGTTTGGAGACCAGATCTGGATAGCCAGGTTCTACCCCACCTCTCCCAAGTCTCCTTCCCCTTCCCACGACCTTCTGCCTTACAACATTACGGATGGCTAAAGCGGCCTCCTCACCATCCAACTTCTAGTAACTGCGGCAGTGACTGCAAAGAGCATGGAGTTGAGCGAACTAGCGCTGTCTCGTTTGTTAAAGGGCCGCTAGAACGAGTCAGCGCTAGTTCGCTCAACTCCAATATGCAGCCATTCCAACATTTAGTGACTACATGTTGGATGGTGAGGAGGGCGCTATAGTCTCACTGACTTCAGACGGGAGCAGTTGGGATTCTTGTGAGGCAAAAAAAGGACATTCGAGTACCATCACCAGCGTTATTCGAGTAATGTGTACCCATATAATATTTTTCGAAATTTTAGTCATTTCATTTTTGATAAGGAGCTTTTATATTGACAAGTTTAAAGGATAATAATTTATTATTCAAATGCGTTCTCTCTGTGGCGCTGTAGTTCAAAGGCGTTCTCTCTGTGGCGCTGTAGTTCAAAGGCGTTCTCTCTGTGGCGCTGTAGTTCAAATGCGTTCTCTCTGTGGCGCTGTAGTTCAAAAACTTTCTTTCCAATTTTGTCAGTCGCAAAAAGTTGTGCACTGATTTTGATTTAAAATCCCGAGCATAAAAAATACGTCGAAAAAATCTCATCTAACAAGTTGTGATGGAAATACGTATTCATTTTCAAAGGTGTCAAAGGCCAGAGGGGAAAAGGACACTAGAAATATGGCCTTAGAGGGTAATTAAATAAAAATAAATGCCGCAGTACACGTAAACATTAAATATCATATTTAATACTCGGTGAGACAGGTTACACTGGATCTTATTAGTTTAACACCTAACTAGTTGTTAAACAATGATTTACTGCTTTATGTACATAGTAAAATAATAAATGTGCTGTGGATTTTGTACCAGTCAGACGGAACATAGTGTTGTGTAGGTGTCAGTCTCACTTGAGGCAACTTTTCATTATTTATTGTGGCTTTTTTGTATCAAGTGACATCATTACGGCTGTCTCAATTAATTCGCTCCAGTCGTCGCTTTATAGAGTTGAATGTTAACATTAATAGGTAGGTGCGTCAATAATTAATGGAAAAATAATTTACCACAAGCCAATTCTTTGCAATTTGATGTTCAGGATCTTGGAGTCACTTTATTATTTTGTGTATATTATGGTATCTGGTGTTTTAAAAGTATATATCCCATTATCATGAGCTTTCAGAGTAAATGATAAAAATAATCCCTTATAAATCTGCAAACATTTCCAAAGCTTTACGCTTCCTTCTTTATCTCGTGTTTCGGACTGCTTTACAGGGTCCATCTATGTACATCGTCAGTGTATATCTGCCCTGACGATGGACACTGCAACGCTGTCCAACAGTTGGCTAAAGATGAAGTGCGAAACGGCAGTTTAACCGACAAAAAAAAACGTTATACGAAAACTGTTTTATTAGGCAAGAAGTCAAACATTTTCGGGTTACGAATAACCTAACAACAAATTTAAAATCTCCTACTACCACCACAGTAAGCGGAACACGATGCGACGCCTGGATGGAACCCAGAAGATACCAACTCAGCCTCACTATAAATAAGGTCTAGGAAAAATACCTTTACCAGCTTAATTTAATAAAATCGGTATTATTGTGGTAATACTACAACCAGGGCCCAATTCAATATACGACTACACAGAATTCAAAACTGGAGTAATATGTGTTCACAGATAGATATAAACATGAAATAATGAAATCATTTATCCACGATGCAGGTACTCATTTGAGAAGTTCTTTGGTAAATTTATTAAACTGTATTGACCAATTTACTAAATTCATCTCTACCTATCGTACTATTGCATTTTAGTAATGAAATGTATGGTTCATACAATCTGTAGTATTATTTTATTATTTTAAAAACTTTTTTCTTCTTTTCATTATTTCAAATTTGAGCAAATAATGTTTCAAACCTACAAAGTGGCTATTTTAATTATGTTGTTCATATATTTTCTTAATTTTATTGTTTCATTGGAAATGGGCTTTATTTCCTGTTATATGTAGATATCTTCTCAACTTGAAATGTATTTTATTGTTTCATTGGAAATGGGCTTTATTTCCTGTTGTATGTAGATATCTTCTCAACTTGAAATGTATTTTATTGTTTCATTGGAAATGGGCTTTATTTCATGTTATATGTAGATATCTTCTCAACTTGAAATGTATTTTATTGTTTCATTGGAAATGGGCTTTATTTCCTGTTATATGTAGATATCTTCTCAACTTGAAATGTATTTTATTGTTTCATTGGAAATGGGCTTTATTTCCTGTTATATGTAGATATCTTCTCAACTTGAAATGTATTTTATTGTTTCATTGGAAATGGGCTTTATTTCATGTTATATGTAGATATCTTCTCAACTTGAAATGTATTTTATTGTTTCATTGGAAATGGGCTTTATTTCCTGTTATATGTAGATATCTTCTCAACTTGAAATGTATTTTACTTATTATTTACCATTTTCAACGTGCCTCATCCTTACGGTTATTTACATAGGTATATTGTATAAATATATTTTTTCATTGTTTCAATATTGTAGTATTTTTTGTTTGATAGGTAATCTACACATATCTTTATCAACTTGTGTTTTCTACTCAGAGTAACAATATTGTTACTCTAAGGTTTTCTATTTCTTGCTGTATTACAAGGTCACTACACTAGAGCTATTTTTTTCATGTTATGGTTATATCTGATAGATACTATGTTATACATGATGCATTATGCAAAAGCCGAAAGACGTTAATATTAAAAATAAATTTTGTTTAAAGATTTCTGAAGGAATAACGCATTTTAATTGTTTTTATTATGGGTTCATTTTTCATTTTCTTTCATAATAATAATGATATTTGGATGATTTATATAGCGCCGTTTTTGTGAAAAATCACCTCACGGGCGCTGTTCAAACTTATAATACATTTCTTAAATCTAGAAAAACCACAAGCTTGACAAACAATTAAAGACAACTTATGGCTCAAAATTGCATACACCGGTTCATTGATCAGTTGATCACCGATACGAAAATATATGTACCATGTTTTGACCAATGAACGCGATGCTGCCTAAAAATGAATGAATACAGGACCATAATTACCTGGGAGGTCGCTTGACATTAACACTGTTTAATGTCTATTTAAAGTTATTTAGATGGAGTTTGCACGCAGATGACAATTGTGCACACATGTTATTTTATCCTGAAAAATATTTTGATATAAATATATTCTGTAGTAAGTGTACTTTGGAAAGTAAAAGCATCATTTAATAATGGGTACGGTACATGGATTTGATCTTCCTAAATGTGATTATTATGTGTTTTACTCTAGATAAGAGAAACAAAGGGTTTTACTGCATTTATAAAGGCTGAACGAACTCATTCATTTTGCTATTCTTCAACCACTAAGTATTGTTTTCCCTTTCTTTCAGCAATGAGGGATTGCTCAGTAGAGGCTGTTTCCCCGCTGTTGGCCCCCCCTTGCCGCCCCCGCCCCCGCTCCCGCCCTGCGACCCCCCTCGGCACCACTAGCCGCCCCCGCCAACCCCGCCCCGACCCCCCAAACCTGCTTCTCCGCCCCCACGGACCTGCAGTATGACCAGCACAGCTCGGAAGAGGAACTTGAGGTAACATTCAAAATCGAATTAATCATACTAAGTAAAAAGTAACGCTGACTATGAATCTCCTGTCATGCGATTCTGTATCTTTTGTGGATACGGAATCGATTCCGTACGTAATCGCCTGTCAGATTTGTGGGATTGTCTGTGGCTTGCAATTGCTTTTTATTCGGACTGATGTGTAAGTTGCAGGCTTGCCAATGCTTATGCATTACACTTCTATTTATCAATTAATTTTTGATGTGATAACTTCTTTAGCACCGTTGTGATTTGAAACTAGATGAAACCAAAAAAGAGACTAACACATACATCTGTGGGATTTATCCTGTGTGAGAATGAGATAGATTAATCGGTCTCCGCTTTGTGTGGTGCTTCGTAGCCTCCCCACTCTTGTCTACTTCAGTTTTCTAAAGGTTTCACTTCTACCGCAGGTGAACTGCACACAATTTTTTTTTTACTTCTTTACAATTCCGGGATTCCGGGATTTTTAAACATCGATAATTGTGTCGGATGCCTATAAATTTATTCTGATTCTTTAAAAAAGTCGACTCTTTTACATGTCTTCCTTGGGCGTCCCCGACTTCTTCTACCATTCACATTCGCGTCGTATATTCTTCTTACACTACTTTCTTTGTTCATTCGCTCTACATGCCCAAACCATCTGAGGGTCCCTTTCTTAATCTTACTCATTATGCTTACATCAGCCTTACATTCTTTGCGGATATCCACATTTCTTACACGATCATGCATTGTTTTACCACACATACGTCTCAGGGATCTCATTTCAACAGCATTCAGTTTTCTTTCATCCTTCCTCTGCCAGTTCCATGCCTCACTGCCATACATCAGGGTAGGTACCAGGACTCCATTGTGGACTGCTAGCTTCGTTTCTTTTGACAGTTTTTTATTAGCGCGAACGGCATTCAGTCCACTATTAACGGAGTTACCGGCATTCACCCTTCTTTCAATATCTCTATCAGCCTTCCCATCTCTCGTAAACATACTACCCAGATACACAGACTCATCCACCTGCTCCAAGTATTCATCATTCACAACTATGTTGCATACTGTTTTCGTACTCTCTCTTTCAAACACCATGACTTTAGACTTACATTCATCATTAATTCATTCTTCATACAAACTTCGTTCATCCTAGATACGAGAGACTAGATCTTCCGTAGTGTTAGAAATCAGCACCGCATCATCAGCATACAGCAGGCAACATACTTTCAGATTACTCAATTTCGCGCCCAATCCCTCCTCTTTCAATTCTTGCATACAATTATCCATATATAGATTGAATAACCATGGTGACGGTGACATTACGCAGCCTTGCTTGACACCTTTTGTGATGTCAAACCACCCCGTAAAACCACCGTTCACCCTAACACACGCAACTCTTCCCTCGTACGGAGACGCAATTGCCTGTATGAGATTTGTATTAGTGGCAAGAAATGATTTACTCACCTTTCAAGAGGTGAAAATCATGTTGCATTTAAATATGTTGATGCTTTCCAACCTTCGTAGGTTTAAAGCATCGCTACCTACTGCTGAGAGTTCAATTAGTGTTAAAGGTTAAAGCTATAATTAATGTCACTTATTTTACCTTTACAATATCGATGCTAATAAGTAATAAGTAATAACATTTCAAACATAATATGCTATCACATAGATTTACAATACAGTACAGTGGTGCCTAAATAGTGAGACGACTGGCATGTAAAAACGTTTTCATGATGTTAATTAATAAAATATTTTTTATTCTGCTCATTATGTTATTATTGTTGTAAACAGGTGACGTCCCACCTACGACCTACATACTACGAGTATATTTGTATAGTACTACTCGAATGACATTGTTCGACTGCTGTAGTCTGTGCGGTTTGTGGTTTGGTTGGATTGTTTGTTACAGGTCACAGTTGAAAACGCAGTCAGTTTCATTCTAAACACGTCGACCGAGCGACGGAGGTATTTTGGGTGTTCATTGATATTATATCAGTTTCAAACAGAATTCACTGGTTTTAAACGCATTCAAATTCGTACATACACTAAAGTCATCCCACTCACAAGCCAACCTTTATACTCCGCAACAATATTTCTATAGAAATACCTTCTGTTAATGTTATCATATTATATTATATGTAATTATATGTAAACTACCTAGAAATGCATGGGATTCCTTTGTGTTCGAATAATCAATTGCTTTTCAAATGTCATTCATTGATGTGTTGTCATGGTGACATAAAAAACATTATTGTTTTTGACTAGCTATGTAGCAGACATTGGAGTAATCAAAATATTAGAAAAATAAGTTTATAAATGTTAAAAGTGTTATAATGTTTTTAAGATCGACAAATAAACTTTAAAGGTAGTTTCTTTGTTAACAGAGCAACACATGATTTTTTTTGTCATTACAAATAAAAAATACAACAAATGACAAATTGTCTAATATATATATAATGTTATGGTTAAGGTTTTCACGGGTGTAAGATGTAGAACAATTTTCTCGGTTTACCCGCGTAACGTAGTCCTTAAAAGGACTTTTTAACTTCTGACGTTTCGGCCTCTGAAGGTGGACAGTGAGATCTGTCCGAAACGTCAGGAATTAAAAAGTCCTTTTAAGGACTGCGTTACGCGGGTAAACCAAGAAAATTGTTCTACATATACATATATATTTTATTATTATTATGTATTGGGTTAGTTTATACTACGTTATATAAACTATATGTGCACAATGTAACATTTCATTTTATAAATTTAAATATTTTTATAGTAAGTGTAACATTTCTTGTTTTGAAGACTTTTAATTTTCAATGTATGTACTTTAAATGTCTAGAAATTGTTACACTTTTAATGCCGAAGTAATACGTAACATTTCTTTTTAAATTCATTCATTCTTCATACTTTCAGGCATTTCATCATACATCTTTGGTCCTCTATACATTAGGCATTTCTGTGATTTTGATCTTTTCATAATATGTGCGTGGCAATAGAACTCTGTTTTTATTTCTTGATTCGTAATTATTATTATTATCTTATTAAAGAAATGAATTCAAATTATAAAATGTATGGCCAAGATTAATAATGATGATGATGTATTCTGTCGTTTAATTTCATGTCTGCTGCGGTTTTCGTTTTTATGGTGCAAAGATATCGCTGAAAGTATTGACAGCTCACAAACTTACGGACTAAATATTAAATTTATTTATTTATTTTTATTTCATTTTTTTTTTTTAGTTACAATGTTTGTTTTCTTTGTTGGCTACCACACTAGGTTAATGCCCGTTTTGTGGTAGTGGTACATTTAATATTTTAAATACGATTTAATAAATACTATTTTATTAAAACAGATGATTAAACATACTAAATAAAAATGAAGAAATATTTAAAAGTAAGTGATTGAGAATTGCGACAGGCTAAACTGCAATTTCATTTTCCTGTGCGGTAATACAGAAGCGTCATGCTCGTAAAATATTCAACTAAAAATGAAAAGAATTTTCCGGATGGAGCAATTTTGTACATTTTCCGTAAACAAAGCGTTTGATTTCATTGCGAAACACGTTTGACGACCTATTACGAGCTTTTAGCACGGGAAGCACTGATCGAACGTGTACCAAAGCGTTTTCATTATTGGCAAGTTACGCGGGATGGCAGGATGGCATAATGGCGGGGAGGCGCTGCCTGCAAATGACAAATATGTCAAAGGGAGGTACTATCACATTACTAGGTAAGATTCTACCTGTACCATCAAACATACTGCCTACTATCCATAATATGATCCATGGGTCTATTTCCATCACATAGAATATTCACCGGGTACTATCCCCGTTGTTCCAACTGGTGCTATAAAACATGTCAAACTGGCAGCCGGGAACTTTATACATGCACGAGTATGTCGAAAGTATTTTCCGTGAATACGTTTTCGATATTCTCGATAGCAATTTGCTTTGTCGCTTCTTTCCATCTGAATTATTGATTGGCTGGGAGACGTCGTGTTCGCGGAAATTAAATAATAGTTCAAATCATTATTATGCGATGCAAAAGGTTCAAGCAAGATGCTCAACCTCGTTTGCGTCCTTAAAAATTCATTATGGTTCTCTAGCTAGAATTTGCTGAAAGAAACCGATGCTTTGATAAAAGCAATCACACATCCTAGCATTAGTTTACCTGCATTCTTATTATATTATTATATACAATAAAAATATTATTGAATACATGCGCTACGGCTACTGTTATCTTGGGTAGATTTGTATGTAGGTTAGATTTGTTTCTAAAAAGCAGATGACTTATTCTTGGTAACTAATTTCTGGAAAACAAGCATACACGACCTTTCTGAACACTTACATTCTTACCTAATGTTAGGTATTTAGGTACATAGTTGATCTTAGAAATAAATGTTATTAGGTATTTGGTGAAAAATTCATTTAATTTTAAAAATTCGAGAATCTGCGATTAAAATGCAAATCGCCCTTACATTACAAAACTGGCAGATTGTCAACATCGTTATACTAACCTTAGAGAACGTACCCATACTATGTGACCAACTTTTTGCAATTTTTAACCCCCCCCCCCCCCCCCGGTGACTAAATTCTAAGCCCCCCGCCGCTCATTTGTACCAATCGTGGTATTTTGAAGGGTGACCATACAACTCTGAATGAAACCAACTCAGAAGCACTTCAGAAAGGTGATTAAGAGTGATGATAATTTTTTTTTAAATAGGTTAAATAGGTTAAGTTAGGTTAGGGTTACCGGCTATTTTAAAATATTTTTTTCGTAGCTTTTAATGACCTTTCTGAGGTGTTTCTGAGTTGGTTTCATTCTGAGTTGGCATGGAACTATTTTGAAGACCCCCCCCCCCCCTGAACGGGTCACGTAGTATGGGTACGTTCCCTTAGAAGATTATTCATATTTTTATATCGTAAAGACTAATAAACATGTTTTAGCTTGTTTTGAAAATTAAAAAAAACACTCACGAATTTCCAATATTGGCTTATTAGGTTGCCATGTATACCGGTCGATTAAACTCCAACCTCCTTCCCATCCTCATAGCACGTGTTCCTAGTCCTAACAAATCAGTGTCCCCTGGTGTACCGGTCTCACTGGGACAGGAGTACTCCTGGCTGGGGTGGTACAATCGTATCGTATCGTATAACGAAATTGTCACCGGAGTCCGAAATTCCATTAACATGTTTTACTGAAAATAATTCGGGAATCCACTGGTTAAATAAAGTCAGGTACTTATTGTTTTGGAACATTTACAGAGTATTCACATGAAAAAGTTACAATAAATGTAAAGAACATAAAAATCCACTTAATAATGTTCACAGAATGCACAGTTTAAGATGAAGCTATACGTGAAATCCTATTTAAATTAATCTTTACTATGAATCGGTTTACATTATGAACATAAAAAATATGCTACGCATAAATTGAAGCTTTTACTATTTTTTGTGTGTATTGGAATTACAATAAAATTATTATGTACATTCCAAAAAATATAAGCGTTAACTACTAAAAAAATGTTTTTTCATGACCTAAAAATAATTTATTATATTACTTTAAAAAATATATAAAAGTAATATAAGAAACCATTTTAAAAAAATACCCTTTATGGCTAAGACTATTTTTGGCGGTTTGTATTATCTAACTTTTTTCATTCTTGTAAAATTATGCACAAAATAAATAAAAACTACTATGGCGCTTACTTGCCTCGTGCTAATACGACGCTCTGTTGTAAATTTTGAAGGCTTGAGAATCGAAATATTCTAGCGTTTATATTCATTCCTCTTAAGATTTGTTTTGCTCTATGTAAAAATGTTAACAATATTTGGAAGTACACGAAATAACAAGGTTTATAATCGACTTAATACTTGCTTCGTTGATTTTAATCTCTAGTAAAATAGCATATAGTAAGTAATTTGTATTCGGGTAAAGTTCCACATAAAATGAGATCACTCCTGGTGCCTGTTTCCTAGGTGTTTTCTCTCAGTCGGATTAATAAAGTGTGCTTTTATGATATGAAGCAATCCCCTTTATTATCGTATGATGTTTTCTTTATTTATGAGCGCATTTCCTCTGCGGCTGAGGTTTGTTTGCTTGTAAAAGCTTGTTGCGACCACGAAACGTAAATCCGCATTAGCTGATGTATGAACGTATGAAGTAATGCCAACCACCTCCAGTCAGCTGATTCTAGTCGGTATGAATGTACACTTAAACTCTAAATGCTTTTCCCCGTGGGAATCGATAATGAAACAAAACACAATACTAGAATTGTTTATTATTTATTACATTTTTCTACATTACCTTTTATGCAATATGCAAAACATAGAGGTTGCGGGTGAATTCAACATCCCATTATGCTTGCCTGGTGGGGAACCGGTCAGTGGCCGAGTTGGCATCGCGTTTGGGTCTCACTTAGGCGTCGCGTCTTCGATTCCTCGGCTGGCTAAGTCCTCCATCACGACATAAGCAGCATTTTAGCTTACTGTGGTGGTAGTAGGAGATTTTTAAATATTGTCAGGTTACTCGTAACGAATGTTTGTCTTTCTTTTAAAAAAAATTAATTATAGTAAAAATCAAACATTGAGATATTTTTGTTATTATTTTTTTTTATGTATTGTTCAGTGGACTCGGAAAATTGTATGGTGTTGGGAATGCACGGCGAGCGATATGCTGAATAGGTCAAATCATAAATGGCTGGCGCTTTTATAGCTAGATCTGTCACTAGCGTAACACTGTGGTTCCTATATTTTATTCTGTATTTCGCAATTGAAAGGGTTTTTTTTGTTATTTAGCTTCTGATGAACAAAGTTCTCATTATATTTTTAATCCAGGTAGGTTAAAATCATTGTTTAGAGTCGTGGACAATGTCCTAGTAGGTACTTGTACGCGACTCCAGATACTAATATCTACAGCCTGTATGTCGGACGAATATCTGCAGCTCATATGTTGAACTAATATCTACGAACTTCAGAGTGTTGACTAATATCTACAGAGCTAAGGTCGGACGAATATCTATGACGGTCCCAGTGTTGACTAATATCTACAGAGCGTAGGTTGAACTAATATCTACAGAGCGTAGGTTGGACTAATCAGCTAAATGTGTCCAATAGTCCGATATTAGGGATTTTTACATACATACTTACATAAATTAAGTTTTTTAAACTGCATACGCAATATTACGTTATTCCAATATGCTATACGTAATTGCAAATCCAACCTCTGCCAGTGCTGTAGATATTCGTCAACACTTTGGTTCTCATAGATATTAGTCAGCAGTTTGAGCTGTAGATATTCGTCAACACTTTGGTTCTCATCGATATTAGTCAACAGTTTGAGCTGTAGATATTCGTCGACACTTTGGTTCTCATAGATATTAGTTCGATTTTTTCAGTTTTTGGAATTCCTGTAGATATTTGTAGACGCCTCCCTTGTACGCTGGTATACATTATGTGAACAAGTAGTTTTATCCTTGATGCATTTGAATGAAAATAGGTTTTATTCTTTTGTTATTCGGCGGTACATCCTCTCTGCACACCTCTTCGGGGACACTTGGACACGGATATTTTTTGTTAGTAGGTGTACCGTACTTTCCCTAAACAACTGCATCATGGAATCAGTTGGTATATTGGTCTGTTTTCTAGTTTTCAAGAAAACATGTTATTATTTTCTCTTGGCACAGATATTACGCTGATAATTCACCTAAACCCAAACTAAAAAAAAAAACAGAACACAGATTGTATAAAAATTAAAAGAGCAAAATTATTCAACCTGTTCATCCTGAACCAAACATAACAAAATTGTTATCAAATAGATTGTTATTGTCTATTTTTTGTTTTGTTTTATTTTTTTTCTTCTTGATTGAACTGATTCATTAAGTTCACTTTGTTCATTTTTTTTCATTACAATTGTGTCTGTATAATATTAACTGCTACTAATGTAAAAATATAAAATAATACAGCCGCCATATGTGGACCGCAAAATCCACCTTAAGTCTCGAGCACCATGCTGGGTTTTTAAATGACGGCGGAGTAATACTTTATCTAAAACATGCGAACATCTCAGCACAGGTTTTCCTAGTGAGGTATTCACAAAACACTACTACTACTACTACTACTACTTTGACGGCCGGCGTACTCCAGCGGTAAGGCTCTTGACTAGCACTCCGGAGGTCGCGGGATCGAATCCCGGCGTGGCAAATAAATTTTATTTGATTAATTTGTGTTATTTCACAATTTATTCATTTAAAATAACATTGTATATTTGCGGCACGTTCCAGAGTGGAAGATACTCTCAGTATCGCCCTGGTGTAAGACCACCATTAAGAATTGAAACGTTGCTTGAAATGGCGTTAGCCGTGTTTGGTGACTAGATCCGAATAGCCAGGTATTTCTCCACCTCCCTATTCCCCATCTCCTTCCCTTCCCCATTACCTTCAGCCTCACGACATACCACAATTAGGGATGCCATAGTCCCACTGGCTCCAGACGGGAGCAGTTGGGACTCTTGTGCGGTATACATGTAAAAAAAAAAACTAACTAGGGATGTGTGGGTTCAGCTGGAGTGGACTCTTGAACTCCGGTTCTTTGCGGGAAGCGGATCCTACTCTTACTCCTTTTTTAAATCGACTTCTCCCATAGAACCCGGTCCAAACCTGGAACTCGGCGGTTTGAGACACTCACGTGCAAGGGCGGCTGGTTGCACAGTGTGTTTGTGTGCAGCACTGGTAAATTATATCGCCTAAAATTACTTTATAATATCTTACCGAAAAATATAAAATCTATGAATCTCATTAAAAATATCATCTGCCAACATAATGCCTAATATAATATGAATCAGGCAGAGCAAATTCTCAAAGTTCCGCGAGAAGTTGCCTTGTCGGGTGTGCAGGCCGATTGCAAGCGGAACGAATTATGTTTTTGTGTCGAATATCCCAAACATCGCCAGTGCGCAACGCCAGCCATATGTATGAAAAATTAAGTTATATTGGTGTGCCACACCGGCGGCCTTTATCATACAAACTTAAATTTGGATTTGAGGCAAAAATACTTAACCAAACTGAATAATTCTTTTTTTAATCAAAAGGTACAGCAAATACCTAAATTTTACATATATTTGCTTTTTTATTGATTTGTGATTTAAATTATTAAACGCAGATCATTAAGGAATTCATTTTTTTTATAGGTAACTTTGACAATTTTGCCCACGTGCTGTTTATACGTTGTTTATAAATACTGTTTGTATACTGTTTATAATGAAATATAAAACTAAGTAACTAACCATCACGCCATTTCCCCTCAAGGGTAGGCAGAGAGGACGGACAGCCAAACAACTCGGTCTTGGCACACACTCTTTGCCTCACTCACATTCACACATCGTCTCATACATTCTCTTTCATTATTCCGACTTTTGAGATGGCCCGACTCAAGTATCTGATTCACTTGATCGTGCCATGTCTTCCTCGGGCGTCCCCGATTTCTCTACCATTCACATTTGCGTCGTATATTCTTCTTACACTATTTCCAAATTTATTTTATTTTATGAAATATAAAATAAAATAATTTAAACGTTGTAAAAAAAGAGTTATTTGGGTTGAAATTTAAGATTTATTTACGAAAAATTAGTGTGGTGTTTTTATTTTCTTAGTACAGAAAAAGATATGTACAAAAAATAAAAATTTTAATTACAAAGTGATATGTAGAAGTTTTCGCCCTTCGAAAACAGCTTAGAATAGACCTTCTCTCTAAATAAGATCAGTGGAATTATTTTTACCTAATGTTGCTTAGTAATCGTTATCTCATAGGTACGGATTATCAGTGAACCACCACATTTTCAGGGCAGCGGCCGCCACTGCTCACGAGTCGGGAGCAGGTCCCGGGTTCGAGTTCTTTTGCGGGTTCCGACTCCGAAGTTCGGCTCCGGACGAACCTGTGCGTTTCGGTCCTAGCCACTCGCGAATCGGGAGTGGCTTCCGCGACCTGCTCCAAGAACTCGAGTACTTTTAAAAGGAAACACGTCTCGTAGGCCTCCGGCAAAATGTAGAACTTACCCATCTCTACTACTAACCTATCTATGTACATATAATTACCGATATTTTATAATTACATAGTTTTTATATTCTTTCATGTCTATGCTTTTTTATGTTCTGTATTTTTCATAACTATTTTCTTCTGTACTCTTTTGTATCACTTGTAGCGGAGAATCAAGTGGTGTGCGGACCGGAGAGGATGTGTTTATATTTCTCTTGGTTCCTTTTTCAATTAACTATAGTTTTGTTCGTGTTACAAATCTGAAATTTCTCATACACACGCGTTATAATCTGCAAAATCTGATACAGTTCGCGAAATCATTTTATGTCTCTCAGATGGGAAATTATGTTCGATTTAAGTTTGTGATATTATTCAATCGTAACACAGATTAAAATGGACTCATCCGGATAATTCAAGTGATGCAAGCAGTGCATAGGGATGAGTGAACTTCATAAGAAATGAGTGTTTTGGGTAAAAAAAGGGCCATAGTGACACTTAGAGATCTGGATTCTTAACATAGCTGCACCACTTGAACGCGTGTGATTTATGGTTTATTTCATCACTGGGTACCGGGAGAAGTCATAGCTTCAACCAATTGGCGCTTATAGGATCACAAAACAGACATAAGATCTTTTTAATTTATTCATTTGTAAACATTTCAATCGAATATTACCATTTTACAGATGATACGACCTCTATATGTATAGAACACTCGAGTTATTGCCTCTGAGAGTAAACCAACGATTATTATTTTGTTGACATACACCAAGAAACATCTACTCCACTTACAGAATTGTTTATGTTTTTTGTTTTAAATCTGTTTTTATTCATTGCGTTTCACAGGAATGTCCTTTGTTTCTACACGGATTTTATATATCTACGGATAAAACATTTTGATTTCCTGGTTGGGTTTTTATTTTGTTTATGTATTTGATGGATACCACAATGGGAAAAGGTCTGAGAAGGAATCTTTGCAATATTATTTTATTGAATGTTTATCTTGAGATATTCCACGACAAAAACAAGTCAATTTACTCGCACATACCGAATGCATCTCAGTCTACGCTTTTCGAAAATTCGTTTCCCCTTTGGCGTGCACATAATAAACAAATATTTTTTTCTTAATCTTAATGGTTAACAGGTTTTTGGTTTTTAGGTTTCTACAGGTTTTTGGTTTCAGTCAAAATCTGAAAGAAGTTCTTTTCAAAAATCTACACCTTCATATTTACCTCAAATGTTAATTACGTCGGGTTATTACACTTCGGGTGATTATCTGATTTGAATATTCAAGAAGACGACAGAAGATACAAAAAGAAACAAGAAGAGCAAAATCGCGAAGACGCTAGAAGATGCACGAAGAGACAAATGCCTCCACAAGTCAAGAAAAGTCAAGATGATGCGAGAAGACACCTGCAGGGACTAAAAGAACCAAAAAGGTGCAAGAAAAATTAGGATAGCCAAGAAAAACCAAGAACAATAATAATAACATAGCATTTGTATGGTGAAGTTTTGTGATATTTCACTTCAAGCGAAATGAAGCAAGACGAAGCAAGTGGAAGCCAGAAGAAGGGGCTAGTAGAAGCAAGTACTTTAAGCAGAAACTATAGTAGATTGAAGCAAGAAAATAACAGAACTTAGAAAACAACACTCAATCAAAATATTTATTCTTGCCCATCCTAGTTCGAGTATTGGCATATTAGGTTGCCATGTATAAAACTGGATTAAACTCCTCAAGAAGTCGCAAGAAACCAAGAGTAGCCAAGAAGGAGTGAGAAGAGATAAGAAGAAGCAAGAAGAGACAATAAAAGATTCGAAGAAACACTAAGATACAAGAAAAGGTGAAAAATCAATAGAAGGTACAATAAAAATGGTGGGTTAAGAAGAGCCAATAATAATAATAATAATTGGATAATTTGTTGAGCGTCATTTTTGTGAAAAATCACCTCAAGGGCGCTTTACAATTCATTGCGAATTCTAAGGCTCTATCTAATTCTATTATTTACAAATATTAGAAGATAAGAGACAAGAGGTACATAGCAAGCAGAACTGGAAAGTGGCGAGAAGATCCAAGAAGAGCCAAAAAGAGACAAGAACATTCAAGACGAAACAAAAAGAGATAAGAATATTCGAGAAGAGATAATCGGAGATAAGACAAGCTGAGACAAAAAGAGATAAGAAGATAAAAGAAGATTAGAAGATATAAGAAGAGACGAGAACATCCAAGAAGAAGCAAGAAGAGACAATAATAGACAAGAAGAGATAAGAACATGCAAGAAAAGCCGAGAAGAGGCGAAAAGATCTCAAGAAACAAGAAGTCAGAAGAGACAGGAAGGGACAAGTAAAGCAATGAAGAGATAAGAAGAGCCAGGTAGGGCCGAGCAGAGCCAAGAAGAGTCCTGAAGATCCAGGAAGAGGCAAGAAGATAAAAGAAGAGACAAGAAGAGCCAAGAAGAGACTAGAAGATCCTAGAAAAACCAAGAAGAGACAAGAAAATCCTAGAAGAACAAAGAAGAGGCAAGAACAGCCAAGAAGGGGCGGGAGGAGCGAGAAGAGCCAAGAACATTCAAGAAGACGCGAGAATATTGAGAAGAGATAATCAGAGACAAGACAAGCTGAGACAAAAAGAGATAAGAAGAGACAAGAAGAGATAAGAAGAGACGAGAACATCCAATAAGAAGCCAGAAGAGTCAAGAAGAGCCAATAATAGACCAGAAGAGATAAGAAGATGCAAGGAGAGTCGATAAGAGACGTGAAGATCTCAAGAAACAAGAAGTAGTAAGAAGAGACAAGGAAAGCAAAGAAGAGATAAGAAGAGCCAAACAGAGTCAATAAGTATCAGAAGATCCAAAAAGAGGTGAGAAGATACAAGAAGAGACTAAAAGATCCGAGAAAAAAACAAGAAAATCCTAGAAGACCTAAGAAGAGGCAAGAACAGCCAAGGAGGGCGAGAGGATCTGGGAAGAGGTAAAAAGAGCCAAGAAGAGGCGATAAGATCCCAGAAGAGACAAGAAGAAATTTGAAAAGCCACGAATAGCCACGAAGAGCTGAGAAGAGCCGAGAAGAGAAGGGAAGAATCAAGAAGAGGCAAGAAGAGCCAAGAAGATCCAAGAAGAGCCGAGAAGAGGCAAGAAGAAGGAAGACACAAACAAAAAGAAAGTATTACGCTCAATCCATTCCTTTATTCCGGACCATCCTAAATTCCAAGATTGGCTTATTAGGTTGCCATGTATACCGGTCGATTTAACTCCAACCTCCTTCCCATCCGCAGAGCATGTGTTCCAAGTCCTAACAAAACAGTGCCCCCTGGTGTACCGGTCTCACCGGGACAGGAGTACTCCTGGCTGGGGTGGTACAATCGTATCGTATCGTACTCTTTTGTATCACTTGTAGCGATGTATAATCCTTGGGAACCATCGGATTATTTTTTCGATAGAGATGAAAAATCTCAACAGGATTGTGGGAAAAAAATACAAGTTCCTTCCTTGCATAGGCAGCAATCAAAGTTGAAATAGAAGTATTGTGTTAGGTCAATAGGAACTAATATATTTAAATTTCAAAACATATAATAGAACATTAATCTTGGGACGGGTTTCAAAAGAGCCCTAACAACAAAACCTATAAGGTTTAAAACAAAATCTAACCATACCTTGCTGGACCATGACATAAATTCTAAAGTAAAACTAGCAACACGGGAGCACTTTAGTTAAGGCCTCTTCATGCACTGATGGGCTGCCAGCTGCAATCTCCTGTGAAAGATTCTAGGGAACGCGTCCGTGGATTCATCACGCCAGGCATCAGGTTCCACGCGGTTGTCCAGGATCCCGGCAGAGCACACCAAGGAATCCTGAGCATTTGTCAAAGTAGGGCGGTCCGTCCAAGGATTTCCAGCAGGAATCCGTCATAACTCATGACTAAGGGTAACAAAACCCAAGCAAGGCCATAAAGGTATTCTCCCGCGGTTCACGACGCTGTATCCCAGCGGATGACATGGATTAACTCGAACACAAACTAGGCGAGGCCGTGTGAAGCTCTTAGACCCAACGGCCGATTACGCCCGCTTTGGTACGACAGGTCGCGTTTATAAATTGACCATACTTTATGATCCGGCACGCGGTGTCAATTATACAATATTACACCGCAACCGCGCACAAAAAGAAGAAGATGGAGCGATATGTAATTACGAATGTTAGAGGAGCGCGCTAATATGTAAAGCGATAAAATCGTTGCGAAAATTGTGAAAATGTTTAATTAAACACGACTCGTTTAAAATAGAACAAAAATCTCGCGAGGGTTGTCTTAAAACAGCATTTAAAGAAACACTGTGAATTATTTCATACATATAACTTGTAAAATAACTGAAACAAACGTGTTTATAATAATTTTTGGAGCATACCTTGCGATTTTTTTCTATCGAGGGAATTTTATATAATTTGCGTTTCGGTGCGACGAATGTCTAGAATCTTCAAAATAACATATATTTTTTTAGGAACTTAAAAACTTCAAATGTTTAAGGGAGGTTTGCAAGAAATCGGTAGAAATCCAGGTAGAGTTGCCAATCTAAGAAGCGAAAAGGCAAAGCGATTCAACATTCAGTCATTTACAACCTTTTTTATTCTTTTGGATTCTTTTTTATTTTTTATTTTTTTTTATTCCATGTAAAAGAAAATTACATTTTCACTCATTTAACTAGAAATAATTATACACATTAAGATAAATAAATATTTCAATACAGTGCTATTCTATTTCATTATTTTGTTTATAAAGAATAAAATATAAATATATTTTTTTAAATTTACCCATCTTCTTTTCGTTTTTAATGTCATTTGGGAGACAATTATATAAGTTGCCCCCCTCGTAATCAATGGATTGTTTACCATAGTTAGTGTGGATGGTGTTTAAATGTATTTTATCACGTTGTCGTGTAAAGTGTTTATGTTCTTGGGACGTTTTAATGAATTCGGTGTTTGTGTGTACGAGATTATTTTGTATTTTGTATATAAGGAGACATATATTGTATTCATATAGTTTTCTTAATGTTAATAGTTTTGTTTCCATATATAATTTTTTTGAGGATGTTCTGGGCTTGTAATTAAATAGTTTTTTGATTACCTTGTTTTGTATTACCTGTAATTCATTTATGTGTGTTTCACATGTTATTTTTTTTATTTTTTTATATTCTCGCACATTGTTTATAATATTGTTAAAGTATTGTATAGAAAATCGACCTCCAACATGGGCTTGTGCATACATGGTGGTCGAAAATCCTCAATTCATTTAAGAAGCAAATCAATGAAATTACTAAAAAAAAAATAATAAAGAAAAGTTAAAAAAAATAATAATAAACATTTTTAATATATATTTTTGAATGTAGCTATTACTTTGTGGTTATCCATTATAGAAATAAAATAATAAAACATTGTTCGAAACTGTCAAATTAGTATAAGCTTTCCCTGACGAAGGAACGTTTGTTCTGAAACCGGTCGGATTTGCGCATCATATAAGTGGTTTATAAAAAGTTGAATTATTTCATTTTTCTATTTTTAATATATTTTATTACTGGAACTTATTACAAATCCACCTAAACTGTAATATTCCGTAAAATTTAATTACGAAAATTTAAATAAATAAATAAAAGAGATCACTTATAAATGAATAAATTTATCTCGATTTGTGTTATTCGTTTCTCCCTTCAACTATTATGGACTAAGGTATTTTTGTTTGCAGGTAATCAATAGCACACCCAAAGAGATGTTCCGGAAGTACCTGGGAGGGCCGGTCCGGGGAGGCGGGGGGCGCGCAGCCCGAGGGGCCCGGCCCCCGCGCCCGGCTTCCGCCGCCCCGCCAGAGAAGCGCAAGTGGGCCCAGACACAGTGCCAGTCCGCCGACCCCGCGCGACTGCTGTCCCCCTTCGCCGCCGCCCTGGCCGTGGCCGAGAACGACGAGAACGCCGCGGCCGCCTACAACTCTGCGGGGGCTGAGCCGCACAGTTCGGACGAGGAGGTGTTGCGGTCCCCGGACTCTCTCCCCGCCCCCGTCAGGTTCAGGACGTCTCCGCCCGTGGAAGCGCTGAAGCCGCGGCGGGCGGAGGGGGTGCGCGCGCACCGCGGGGCCCCGCTGGCCGCGCTCGGGGGGCGCGCGTGCTCGTGCTGCGTGCCCGCGCAGGTCGCCGCCCCGCTGGCGCTCCCCGCGCCCCACCAGCCCCACCAGCTCCACCAGCCCGCGCAGGAGCTCTTCCACTACGAGGTGTCTCCGCGCAAGCGATCCAGACACTCCAGCCGGAGACAGGTGCAGAGGCCGTGTCTGGACTTTGATAAAATGCAGCAGGTAAGCACTCACTCACTACTTCCTTGCTACTGATTACTAAATTCCCTGGAAAATTCTATTACCCCGGGGATATTCCCGAAAGGCTAAATATTATTTGAATTTTCATCATATTGGTGAAATCGACAGACAAACCAAAGAGATTTTCTCCTAAAATTAAATTTCACCTTAATTACAACCGTGTCTCCTGTGACGTCACGAGACACCATTGCGTACGTTTACCCAAGATCACTTTGAAAGCTCATAAATTTGTAATTTTTCGGGACACCGAAAAACTATTTCTTCTGTCACCTTTTTGAATTTCATCAAAATAAAAAATAAATAGTTAATAATTTTCCGAATAAAAAAGTTTATTCCCGACGTTTGGGAATCTGGCAGTATTAAAATGCTAGCTTTGTATGGTTTAAATTTAAGAACCCGACTTATTTATTTATTTATTTATTTATTTGAGACACAAACAGGATATTTATACAGCATTTTTGTGGGTAATAATAATACATTAGAATACAAATATAAATATCCCTAGACTAATGTGTCTGCAGTAATCACATATGCATTTTAACATAAGCAAACTCATGAAAAAACATTACAAGTATTATTTATACATAACTTGAATACAAAATTGAAATACATAATAATAACAAGTACTTATACAATATTTATAACGAAGTATTTACTGAAAAGTAATAAAACAACAATTTTTTTTTTTTTTTTTTTTTTTTTTTTTTTTTTTTTTTTTTTAAGTGCACAAATTGTGGAGATATTTTTTGAAAGATGTTATACTATTTACAAAAATATCTATGAAACTGTGTATTTTAGCAAGATCGTTGTATGATCGAGACATTCTAGACATAGGATTAAAATATCCAGTATTATTCGTAAAAATTTCGGTCCAAAATATGTTAAGGGTTCTTGTAGATTTGGGCCTGGCGTATAACTTGATTTGGTTGACTAAGTTACTGTCTACACGATTATTCACAATTTTATAAAGCATTAAGAGGTCATTTATGTTACGTCTTTTAACTAGACTCTCTAATTTGAAATGTTTAAGTCTTTGTTCGTACCCGTCTAGAAGATGATATACACCTGACCGGTAAGACAAAATCCGTGTAAATTTTCTTTGGACTGATTCGAGTCTAGATACCTGTGTAATATAATGTGGATTCCAGACTGTTGACCCGTACTCAAGAACACTTCGGATTAAGGAATTGAATAGAACTATTAGGCTATTAGAATTCTTAAACAGTTTGGTTGATCTTACAATAAAACCAAGTAATTTATTTGATTTATTCACAATGTATTCAATATGTTGGTTGAAAGTTAGTTTGTTGTCAAATATAATTCCTAAATCTTTTATTGATTCAACTGTTTCCAGATTGTGACCACATATGCTATATGAATAAAGAATTTTGTTGGTGTTCTTGGTGAAGTTTATAACTTTGCACTTAGCTATATTCAGTTCCATTTCATTGTCAACACACCAGGTAGATATTGTGTTAAGGTCTTCTTGTAAGAGTTCACAATCATTCATAGATTTAATTGCTTTATATAATTTGAGATCATCAGCATATAGAGAAAAATTACAGCGGAGTTTATATGTAAGGTCGTTGATAAAGATTAAGAAAAGTAAGGGTCCAAGGTGAGATCCTTGTGGTACGCCCGACGTAACTAATGCTGGGGAAGAGTTAAATCCGTTAACAGTAACTAATTGACTTCTATGTGATAAATATGATTCTAACCAACGAAGCAGGTTTCCGTGAATGCCGATTTTATCGAGTTTTTTCATTAAGATAGAGTGACTAACTTTGTCAAAGGCCTTACTGAAGTCGGTGTACACGGCATCTACTTGTGTTTTATTATTCATTGATTTACACAGAAAGTCCATATACTCAAGTAAATTAGTATTTGTGGATCTTTTAGCTACAAAGCCGTGTTGGAAAGGACTTAGTATATGTGTAACATGGTTAAAAATGGTTTTATATACAATGGACTCGAATATTTTGCCAAAACAAGATAAAAGGCTGATAGGACGGTAGTTAGTTACATCATTTTTACTGCCAGATTTGTGGATCGGAATTACGTGGGCAACCTTCCACAGATCCGGAAATACCCCATCGTTCAGACTTTTGGTGAATATTTTGTGTAATGGTATTGCAAGCTGATCTGCACAATTTCGAATAAATAGTGGAGGAATTCCAT
The DNA here is from genome assembly GCA_917880885.1 of Limnephilus marmoratus. NCBI lineage: Eukaryota > Metazoa > Arthropoda > Insecta > Trichoptera > Limnephilidae > Limnephilus > Limnephilus marmoratus. The sequence continues at coordinate 2,737,243 of OU862906.1, read as the reverse complement.
CTGGGCCGGAACCCTTATTGATATCAACAGTGTTTAATTTCGCTTTGACCTCGTCTAACGTTATTTTGATATGAGACAGTGGATAATTATAGAGTGGGGATGAAAGTTTAGAGTCACTTTTAGAATTGGATGGTGAGTTAAAAACAGAAGAAAAGTAAGTAGATAACAGTTCACATGTATCTTCTCCATTTGTTGCTGATTTGTCATGGAGATGCATGATTTTGGGGAGAGAATTAGAAATTCTTTTCGAATTAATGAGGGTTGAAAGATTTTTGATGCTGTTAGGGAGAGAATTTTCTATTGAATCTACATAGGCTTTAAGGCATGTTCGTATGGATACTTTTACTCTAGCCCTCAAGATAGAAAAACTGTCATAGTCACATTGATTTTTATATTTTTTCCATTTCTTTCGAAACTTTTCTTTTTCTCTGAGTTGGTGGATCAGAACACTGCTAAACCAAATTGGAAACTTATTATTCCATATACATCTCTGACGTCGCATCTTATGCAAAACCATCTTCGTACGTGAAGTTTGTTACAAAGCTACTGTCGTGTCGCCCGCCGCCTACAAGGCCTAGCAGCAAAACCCCGCGGAGTGGGTTTTTAACTGCTAGTTTTATTTTTTTATTTATTTTTTACATTAACTCCACACATGAGGCCCTGAGGAAAATAACTTCCCTCAAGGCCTATGTCATCTTTGAAGATGCTTGTGGAGGGTCTTTTTTGAGGAAAGGAAGGAGTGAACACGGGTCTTGAAGAGACCCATGTTGTAGGAGGGAGGAAACACAGAGACCGGCAAATCGTTCCACAGCCGAGCCGTTAAACTCAAGAACGAGTCATAGAAACGACCCGTTCGCATGTGACTAATGTCAACCGTGTACAAATGTTGGGCGCGTATTTGGCGTGTTTCCCGACTATGCACCGGTGCCGAGGGGATAAATGACGCTGGTTCCTCGAGCATCTTCCATTGTAATACCGGTAGAACAAGGACACAATTCCCACCTGACGCCTGTGCTCTAAAGATTGCAGTCCGTCTGTTAAGATGGGAGAATCTATCAAACCGACCGCCCGTTTCTGCATAGAGTCAAGGATTTTTTTTAGGTATTTTGGAGCTCCAGACCAGAGGTGGCTGCCAAATTCAACCGTGGGGCGCACTTGCGATTTGTACAGGGTTAGCAGTTGTGTACTATTAAAGTATCTGCGGGCCCTGTACAGTACGCCCAGTTTCTGAGAGGCTAACTTAACTCTGGTTTCGATGGAGCCCCCGTACCTGAGCTGGTCACTTAGAGTTACACCAAGCATATCGATGGAGGTCCTGTTCGGAAGATTGCTTCCGTTGAAGGAGACTAGATTTTCATTTCGATCCCTTTTAGACGTTATAAAACATGATTGGGTCTTTAAAACATTAAATTTGACGAGGTTATTCTTACCCCAAGAGAAAACACTCTCGAGGTAACCGTCCATTCTTTGCTTCAAAGCCCTTCGAGCTATTGGAGTTTGTGTGCCCTTTGGGGACTTGTCAAACAAAAAGCTATCATGGACTGTACTGTCATCCGCGTAACAATGAATCGGTGCACATGACAAGAGGTCATTAATGTGCAACAGAAACAAAGTCGGTGACAGAACCGATCCCTGTGGGACGCCAGCATTTATCGAATGCGAGGAAGAGGTGAAACCGTCAGCAACCGCCTGAATCGACCTCTCCCTCAAAAAGTCGGCAATCCACGTACACAAGGATGCGGGAAGTCCGTAAGAAGACAGTTTGTTGACAAGCCCTCGGTGCCAAACCCGGTTAAAGGCCTTGGAAATATCCAGTGCAACCGTTTGGGTCTCACCGAAACGTTCCAGGCACCGCCCCCAAACATGCGTCACATACGCGAGAAGATCACCGCACGAGCGGTTCCGCCGGAATCCGTATTGACGGTCGTTAATAATGTTGTTCTTCTCGAGGTATGTGAGCAGTTTGTCGTTGATCACACATTCCATCACCTTAGACAGAACTGATGTGATCATTATGGGGCGGTAGTTTGCTGGGTTGGAGCGGTCACCCTTCTTTGGAATAGGGTGAATGATCGCTTTTTTCCAACCAGAGGGCACAGAGCCAGAGTTCAGGGACATTTTGAAAAGCTTCGTCAGAACTGGAGCTATTAGCTCTTTAGCTACTAGAGCTATAGCGCACCTCTGTAATACCAGGGCAGGTATTCCGTCAGGCCCACTAGCTTTATTAATATCAAGCCCTCGTAAGACTTGGAGTACATCCCGATGCCGGATCCTCAGCTTTTTCATATGAAAACCGCAATGAGGAACCGACGGCGGAGTAGCACCTTGATCATCGAGGGTCGAGTTTTCCGCGAAAATTTTGCCTAATAAGTTAGCCTTTTCGGCGGCGGTATTTGCTAGAGAGCCGTCAGGTCTGGTAAGAGGTGGCAGACTGGGTTTGCAGAAATTGCGACCTATTGAGCCCGCAAGCGACCAGAACGCTCTGGTGCCGTGCGGGCAGGCAGCCAGCTTTCTGCTGATCTGCAGGTCGTGCTCGAATTTTGACCTGTTTTTGATCCTCTTGCTTTCCTTTGCTATTTTGTTATATACTATTCTGTTTTCGGACGTTCGAGATGTGTTGTAGGCTCGGTAAGCCGCGTTTTTTCGTCGCACTGCTTCAGAGCATTGTCGACTGAACCACGGCTTTGAGCCCACACCAGTTTCTTTTACAGTGGATTGGATGAAGCCATCCATCGCGGATGTGATGACTTCACCAATTTCCTGGGCACATCTTGAGTGATCCGAGGTCCGAAAACAGGCAGCTGACCACGGGAAAGCATTCAAATGTGCACGCAGACCAAACCAATCTGCTGATCTATAGTGCCACACTTTTCTCTTCAGCCGCTCGTTAGGCGGTCTGAAGGTTACGGGGATTGACGTCGTCACCAGGTAGTGGTCCGACGATCCTAAAGGCGCTGTGACGTCAATCTTGTAACCGTGTGGCGCAGTGGTTAAAAACAAATCTAACAGATTGGAGCGGTGAGTGGACATCAGGAACCCCTTGTAGGCTCCTGAACCATTTGCTCCAGTCCGTGGCAGAGGGCAAAGGATTCCGCCTCTCGTCCAGCAGAGTCCGTTGGTCCTGAGAATTTTAACCAAGGTTCGTTATGAACATCGAAGTCCCTAGGACCACAAACTCTGCCGTAGGGAAGCGGGGCAAGAGGTCATCAACAGTATTACTTAGATGTTTGAAGAGTTCGGACGTATCTGAAACGCTAAGGTTCGGTGAGCGGTATAAACACGCGTAAAATCTTACCGTACTGGCAAGATTGACACGCAGGCACATTACGTTGAATCTGGAGTTCTCCAGATTCAACAGTCGCACACAGTTGACGTCAGCTCGGCTTAAGAGACAGACACCTCCTTTGGGTCTGAATTTGCTTGCGAGTGTGTAGCCCAGGCAATCCAGGTAGGAGGCGTCTGTAGGCTCGGCTATCTGTGTCTCAGAAAGGAAAAGAAGGTTAGGACGTTGGGAGAGAAGGTGGTGGTGGACGAAGTTTAAGTTTTTGTGCAGGCCGCGAATGTTGGTGAAATTCACCACGTTGTGATAGTGATATTACTGTTGTTTGTGCAATTCATGGTTTTATACGGTTTTTTTTTTGGGATTATTAGGAGAAAGGAAGGTCCGGGAAGGAAAAGGTATGAGGGATGGGTAGGAAAGCTGGGGATCAGAGTGTCCAGGAGTGACGGACGTATGAATCCAACCCACCCACTGCGGTGCGAGAGTCCGGCTGGAGAGGTCGCCTAATGCGCCCCAAACGCTACTGCTGGGTCCCCTCCGGTCACAAATCGGCACAACAGCAGCGGCGGGGTTTTTGCACTCGTTGATGGGGCAGCCCACCCTCAGTCGTGAGCCTGAGGGTCGGGCCCCCGTACTACCGAGCGGCCCGGACAACGATAACCGGTTGTAAAGGCTCTCCCTCAACCAGCATATCCCAATCCGGCCCGCCACGCAGAAGATGGGCCGACGTACCCGCCATCAAGACCCAGACAAACATTACCCCATGAACCCGGGCACCCCTGCTAAGTTACCAAACGTGGCGAACCACTTGGGGTGACCTGAAGCAGAGGTGTTGGTCATCCAATAAATGGTTCCCAGGGCGGCGGTACCCATACCCGCCTACCAAATAAAAATATTTTTATTAAATGGGGGAATATTTCCGGATGCACATCACATGTCTAAGTGATCCTAACCTTTGATAATAATTAATACACTCTCGGTTCACTGTGCTTATCTTTCGTCGTGTTGCAAAATTCGACCATTTAACATGTATTTTTTTTTATTTTTCCCACACAAAAAAGCTTTTGGTTCCAGCACACAGGTAAAATATTTTTTTATTCCATTAAATTATAGCATTCCTTTATAAATTTAATCCGGTAAGCCTCAGCCACTGTTTGTTTTGCTCTTCGAAGCGAAAACTTGGCGGAAATCGTGTCTCATAGCGACTCACTGCACTATACAGAGTGTACAGTGTACAGTCTGTATTGGTGACGTAACAGTCTGTATGGTGCTGTGCACTAACCTGTACCGTATCAGCACCTACAGCTGTGTAGATAGATTGGTGACGTAACAGTCTGTATGGTGCTGTGCACTAACCTGTACCGTATCAGCACCTACAGCTGTGTAGATAGATTAACATGAACGCAGTCTACTCAACACTCCGAGAGGGCGGAGAATGGAGGAGGGGGAGTGGGAGGGTTGGTAGGGTGGCACAGGTACCCTGGCTGGTTGGTCGGCTGACTGGCTGAAGCGCTAACCGACGGATTATTCCCTATGGAAATATGTTTAAAACCGACGCTAATGCCTCGTTCTGATTTCTCTCCCGGGATCGTACTCGCTAACAGAGAACAGAGCAACAGCAACAGCAACCCATTGACATGTCGCCATTGAAATCCCTATTCAAGGCGCAGTATTGCAAACTCGGCGAGCAGGGCCGGATTTTCCGTCGCTTACACAATACACATCGCCCTTGTGTTTTTTTAAATGTATGACAGTGTCTTCTTGTCATAAGTGTTTTATTTTTAATATATTCGCTGGATATTTAATCTTTGCTCATTTTCTAGAATTTTACATCATTATGAATGTGTTAAGTTTCTTCTGATGTAAAGTTTGTGATCCGTTTATTTGTAGTCTTTATCAATCGTGCCGACTGCTCTTGATCTTGTGAAATTTCTGAGAAACTGAATTAATTGATTTCATTTTATGCAAAATACTAATTATTGCATTCAAAATGTGAACACTGGTCTTCTTAATGATTTTAATCATTTTTGTCCCAACTCCCAGCAATATTTAAGTAAATAACGTTGACTCTGTGAAGAAACGGGCGGTCCGTTTGATGGATTCTTCCCACTTAACAGACGGGCTGCAATCTTTAGAGCATAGGCGTCAGGTGGGAATGCTGTCCTTGTTCTACCGGTATTACAATGGAAGATGCTCCGAGGAACTAGCGTTATTGATCCCCTCGGCACCGGTGCATAGTCGGGAAACACGCCAAACACGCGCCCAACATTTGTACACGGTTGACATTAGTCACATGAGAACGGGTCGTTTCTATGACTTGTTCTTGAGTTCAACGGCTCTGTGTTTCCTCCCTCCTACAACATAGGTCTCTTCAAGATCCATGTTCACTCATTCCTTTCCTCAAAAAGACCCTCCTCACAACATCTTCAAAGATGACACAGGCCCTGAGGGCAATTATTTTCCTCAGGGCCTCGTTTGTGGAGTTAATGTAAAAAAAAACTTCATTACGTTTTCGCCAGCGCATCCTTAAGGATACTATAAAAATCATTTATCTGAATATAACTAGTTATTCTAGGGAAACTATTTATGATAGATTGTATACCTTTTTTATAAAATAAACAGATTATCCGGTAAGACGATGCATTTTTGGAGGACCCCACCACTTTCCCGCCCTAGTAAAAGTAACTTATGGTTACTCCTTCAAGGCTTTCGCAAGGATTCTTTTTTTCAACTTTTTTTTAAAGAACGATTCTATATATAAATGAACGAAGCTAGACCTCCAAATGTCCCCGCATACAGTGTTAAAAAGCAGTATGCAAGTGCTTACAAAAATACAGAAAAGCACAGTGTTAGTAGTCATTAGAGATAAGAAAGAAATGGTCGCCCCTTTGGGCAATGATCTTTATTCCTAAAGAGCCATTCGGTGACCATAAGAAAGGAAAAAGATAAAATTTGCTGTCTGTAAGACTGCGAGCATCTACAACAAAAAAAAACTAATAACAAAAATATGAAATGTAGAAAGTAGTTATTAAGATGTTCAAGTACTAATCCGTGGTATCTATTCCACCATTCAGCTGGCCAGACGGCTGGTAAGACAGTACAATTTTAATCAACTATGTTTTTGCGAAAAAGTACCTAATTTGTTACGAAAATAGAATAAGCTGACGTTCCGCGAAAATTTTAGCGTCAGCCGTCGAGAAATTAAAATGTTGATTTTTGGTGAATTTTTTTTCCAAATTTGGTGAAAGTTTCGAAAAATTTTAACAAATTATTTCCCAACTCCCAACAATATTAAAAAAAATGTTTCGGTAAAATGTTAGTCACAAATTAAGTGATATTTTTATTTTACTATAAAACTTGAGTCATTCACTGTCAAACCTTTTGATCCTACTCAAAAAAAGTCGAAATCAATTTTAGAGAAATTTTTTATCATCGAAGTTTTTCAAAGATTACTTTAATGCAAGTAGATTTTCACACTTCTACACCTTATTGTAGTTTGTAAGGTAGATAGAAGCTCCATCGCGAACGGCTGCCACGCCGAGACTAAGTGTCACTGAGAGTGCAGCGTGATGGGCATTTGGCGTGGGGGAACGCGGCTACACCTCAGAGTTGCGGGATCGCTCCTAAAATCGTTGCTCGCAGCACCTTGGAGACCTTATTTTACGGACAGCCCTCGTAAATGTGAATGAATCTGAAACTATTTGAATGTAAGTGTCTAAAATTATAATAAAATATGTTGTAAATTTGGTGGTACAGCCGCGATATCTGAAATCCGCCCCTGCACGCCGAGCGCGAATTGTCGAAAATAGCGCCGTTTACACGCACACTTCGGAGCGACCGAGTCCCGCGCCACTTCAGGCCGCCGCGCAAAAAAGTAACGACCGATAGGTTTACAGCGCAGTTCACTGTGAGACTTTTCTGCGCGGCGGCCTGAAGTGTCGCGGGACTCGGTCGCTCCGAAGTGTGCGTGTAAACGGTGCTAATGTATTTGAGACTGACGCTGGCGGCGCACTGCGCACTGTGCCTTTCATAGACATAGAGGCTTGAATTTTTAAGGGTATTTTTTTTGCTGGAAATGGATTCTGCTGATCATTACTATGCTACAAATTTCGTATGAAGCAATTGCGTGTACAAATGATGGAGTTATAATTTTTTTAAGAAAAATTTGTATGGCACTGACATTAAAAATGAGGATATCTCTGGAATCATAAGGTTGGCCATTCCATCCTTACACACAGATATACTACTATTTATTTGTATTTTTTGACATACTTCGTATTGTGGCACAACGTGCGATTTATTTTTTAAAAATCTTCAAAGTTGAAAAAAAAACTTTTTTATGTTGATGATTCATTTTAATGCTTAAATGCATTATCATCCTCTTCTACAATATTTATCATGATTACTGATTAATAATCAATCTTGAAGCACCCGTTTCCGTACATTACTTCGACCAGAACTGTCAAATATGCCAATGATGCCAATATGGCGCAGTAACTCTAGAGCATAGGTTCCCAACGTGGGCGATAACGCCCCCTTGGGGGGCGTTTCAGACCCTCAGGGGGCGGTAGAAGGCAAAGTGAAAATTGGGGGGCGTTTCAGACTTTCAGGGGGGCGGTAGGAGACCCAGAGAAACCCATAGCTAGTTTACTAGCACATATCGAAGAAGTCGAAGACAAGACAAGGACAAGACTAAAATATTACATACTGCACATGGTGATGATGAGCGAAACCTATATTATCGAAGAAATCAACCAAAATGAAATAACATTTCAAGGCTATTCGACAATTAGATATTAGCAGGCGTACTGGTAGAGTTATCATATTAATTGATTAATTCAAAACAATATCTCTTACAAAGTCACAATAAATGCGGTACCAGATAAAAAATAATACCTGGATACTGGCTATTGAAATTCAAAATGATTTTAAGCGGGGAGCCTATGCAGCTTTTCATCATTTCCCAAATCAAAATGATACAAAATTCTTAGTTTTTTTTTGAAGAATGGTGCCGTAAGCAAATAAAAAATAGAAGAGACATGATAAAATCATTTGTGGAGATTTTAATATTGACATGATGAAAACCAATACAAAAAGCACAACATTACAAAGCATCATAAATTGCCTAGGTTGGAAGCAACTTGTCAAAAAATATACAAGAATGTGAAAAAACTCTAAAACCATGATTGATTTGGTAATTTCAAATGTCTTTTACGCCGAAGTTAATTCTGCATAAGAACTCAAAATATCTGATCACTATAATAGTCCAAAGCCTCAGGGAACACGAAGTATAACGTACAGGAATAAAAAGAACTATAATAAGGATAAATTATGTAATTATGCATTACAAAACAAAAAGCGGATCTGCGATAAACAAGGAAACTTAGACGGAAAAGCTGATGAACTAGTAGGACATCTGAAAACAGTAGTAAATAAACTAATGCCTATAACTATTCATTCATTTATATATATATATATATATAAATGAATCCCTGTTTCCCTTGGTCACGCCATAACACAACGACTTTACCTATTTCATTCATCTTTTTTTTTAAAGATTTCTTATACTTTGTAGAAGGTTCTCACGGAAAGAAAGATTAAGAAAATTGAATAATTTAAGAAAACTTAACGACTATCTTAACTTTGCACGTTTGACAGTTCTCGCTTTTGACAGTTCGCATGTTTGATGAAATTGAATTTAGCAGGCAGCTTTTTTTGTAACAAAAGAATTGTTTAGTACCAGTTTTAGGTACCAGTTTTGATTAATTGTTCTTATTAAAATGAATATTTGTAATTTATGAAAAATTAAAATTTGAATAAAAACATTGTAAGAGCTGGCACGCGAGTTGTTTGAAAACTGAATGTACTGGGACTGAATATGGTACGCGGTAGGGGGGTTGGCGGGACTGGGGAGCACGAGAAGGGAGAGGGAAGGCGGGGAAGGTGGAAGGGGAACGCGGGAGGGGAAGTAAAACGGAGAAAGGACATGCAGGGAGAAACACAAACGGGAACACAAAACAACATTTATCATAAATGTTTTAAAATGTTTAATGAACTCCCGGTAAATGTTAAGGAAACTAAAAGTCTTGCAGTTTTTCGTGGATTATGTCATGTTGTAAAGTCCAAATTTTAGTCAGTAGGTAGGAAATAATATTATAGTAAGTAGTTTTAGAAAATAATATATTAGACACAGTGGCGTAGCGGGGGGGGCGGCCCGCCCCGGGCGGCACTTTTATGGGGGGCGGCAAATTTTCACAATAAATAATATAATTATCTTGGAAAAATTTAAACCATTTCAAATCATTATTTGAAAATGTTCTATGATACTGATACTTTCGTTTACGAATCCAACTCTTTTTTTTATTATTTATTAAAAAATATTTATAATAATATTTTTTTAAGCTGCAAATTTCCCAAATCGTAGGAAAACCGCACGCATATTATGAGAGTAATTCTAATTAAAGCTGATAACTCGCAAACAAATTCACTCTTAAAATTAAAACCAGTATTGTGTTCAGAATGTATTAACGAATGAATTTCAGTTGTGTATTCATCTGCTGATACATTTCGTAGGGGACAATTATTTTATTCGAAGTGCAGTTATAAAATTCTAGTTGCAGACTATTTATGTGCTGCCAGAATCAAAGAAAAAACCATTTTCATGTTCTGAGTGAATTTTTAATTCGCCGCATACAGACTTAATTTAAACCAATTTTGTGTTCAGAATGTAAATTTCCATTTATGGATTCATCAGTTGACACATTTCGAAGGAAAACATTGTCCGATTCGAAGTGAAGTTATAAAATTCTAGTGGCAGACTCTGTATGTAGTGTATGTACTGCCGCAATCAAAGAAAAACCATGTACATGTTCTGAGTGTAGTTTTAATTCGCCAGGTACAGATTTAATATAAACCAGTTCAGAATGTAACATTCCAGTTGGTTTCATCTGCTGACACATTTCGAAGGAAAACGTTCTGTTATTCGCAGTTATATAATTCTAGTTGCAGACTGTTTATTTAATCCCAGAATCAAAGAAAAACCATTTTTATGTTCTGAAAGAATACTTGTCAAATGTGATTTAAATAAATATCCGGCTCGTATATAAAAAGGTCGTAATGTAATAAAAAAATAGGATTTCCATATACATCCCCCCCCCCGCCGCTAGAAGTACCCAAATAAGGGTGAGGCGAAATTTTCCTCCGCCCCGGTGTTCTGAGTGTAGTTACAATTCACCACATACAGATTTAATTAAACACCAGTTTTGTGTTCAGAATGTAAGTGCCGGCAGAATCAACGAAAAACCATTTTCATCTTCTGAGTGTAGTTTTAATTCATCGCATATGTATGTGTGATGACGATGAGAAATTCTAATTCTAGAATTTATAAGCATAATTTTATTGGAAGAGTACTCGACATATGGGATTATAAAAATCGGCATAAAACAATAGGATATCTACCCCCTACCACGCTACGCCGCTGATTAGACATAAGAGTAAATATTTTATAACTAAATAAAATGAATAACTATGTTATAACTAAATAAAATGTACAATAAAAAATCCCATATTGCTTCTTCCCATCCCATTGCGCCCCCCCCCCCCCTCCCCCCCACCGTTGTGGTAAATATAATCGTGACAATTGCCGTTTAAGATTTATGAGTTTTTGGGGGGCGTTAGGAAAAAATAAATTCTCAAAGGGGGCGGTGGGCAAAAAAAGGTTGGGAATCTATGCTCTAGAGTAACTATCGGTTTTCGGAAAGTAGGTAAGTACAAAAGTTAATAGTAACGTACAAAAAGCAGTCAAATTGTTGAAAAACGTATTTTGGTGAAATTTAACTATATTAACGGCCTTTTGTTTAACCTTTACTTTTAAAGTTGCAAACAAAAGGCCGTTACCATAGTTAAATTTTACCAAAATACGTTTTTCAATCAATTTGACTGCTTGTTGCATGTTACTTTTAACTTTTGTACTTACTTTCCGAAAACCTATAGTTACTCTAGAGTTACTGCACCATATTGGCATCATTGGCATATTTGACAGTTCTGGTCGAAGTAATGTACGGAAATGGGTGCTTCAACATTGATTATTAATCAGTAATCATGATAAATATTGTAGAAGAGGATAATAATGCATTTAAGCATTAAAATGAATCATCAACATAAAAAAGTTTTTTTTTTTCAACTTAGAAGATTTTTAAAAAATAAATCCACGTTGTGCCACAATACGAAGTATGCCAAAAAAATACAAATAAATAGTAGAATATCTGTGTGTAAGGATGGAATGGCCAACCTTATAATTCCAGAGATATCCTCATTTTTAATGTCAGTGCCGTACAATTTTTTCTTAAAATTATAACTCCTTCATTTGTACACGCAATTGCTTCATACTAAATTTGTAGCATAGTAATGATCAGCAGAATCCATTTCCAGCAAAAAAAATACCCTTAAAAATTCAAGCCTCTATGTCTATGAAATGCGATTTTCAGCCCACTGTGCGGCGCGGCGAGCTGACTGTTGACTGAAAGTTGATTGTATACAAGGGCGGACTATAGTAGGTATGATGGGGGGGGCCGCAGCAGGTTTATTTCTATTTTGCCCTTCTGCATTTCCGTCGACGCTGCAATTTCGGCGCCCCTTGACGGGCGGCGCGTCGCGTCTGTTCCTACACCTCTACAGCCTACCTTGCAGGGGGTGATACTCTCGCCTTGCTGACTGAGGATTGTTACAAACCGTAACACGAGTTTTCAATTTACGGTTGAGAAAAAATCGCGGCGTTGTTATTATTAATTTACCACCCCGAAGTTTTTGTCACCCCATGTAAAAAAACAGTCTCACATTAAAGAAGATTTCTGTCATGGTTTCGTTGCATTTCTGAACACGGTAATGCGGCCCGCGGTCTACCGTGAAATACTTCAGTTTTTCAGTCGAGTTTTGCGTTTCGCTGAAATTATAAAATAATGTTGGTTTTTCATAATACTTTGTACGTAATATTTTGGAAGTGAAAACTTCTTTAGCACCGTTGTGATTTGAAACTCGATGAAACGGAAAGAAACGGTTCTGGGTTCGAGTCCCAGCGGAGCCAATATCTTTTCTGATTTTTCTGTCTCCAGATTTCGATTGAGTTTCGCTAATATTGTCTTCATTTAATTAAATATTATAATTTGAGATTTTACTCATAAAGTTTAAAAAATTAATAATAAATATTCATCCTAGACTTGCAGAAAAAGTCAATAGATGTCGCGTATTACAAATAAAATTGATAAAATTTTATCCAGACACTATCTAGATTGCATTTAGTTCGAGTTGAATCTTGTAATCATATATAAAGATAGCAGCCAATAATATGAGCGTTAAGTAAATGAAGATAATGTTGGTAGTTCTTAGTCGAAGTATGATACAGTTAAAAGTGACCGAATTAATATGGGTTCCGTAGCTTAATCGGTAGAGCTGTTTCCATGTAAGAAAAGGGTTCTGGGTTCGAGTCCCAGCGGAGCCAATATCTTTTCTGATTTTTCTGTCTCCAGATTTCGATTGAGTTTCGCTAATATTGTCTTCATTTAATTAAATATTTATTTATTTCACCGGTACTCGGTTCCAATATAATACGATAAATCAACAGTCCCACGCAAGTCTCCTTTGGTGTAGCGGTATAAAGCTCCTGGCGAACCTCTATGGACCTTCAGCAGACCAAGGATCGAATCATACGAAATTAAAAAAAAACATATATAAATATACATTTTGTAAAATCAATATCCAATCTGCAAACCACTCCAAAATGAACAGGCAAAAGAAAACACAAAAGAAAGCGACATGTAGCTACTCCGAAGAAGAAAACACAATACTAATAAGATGAACAAATTATATAGGAAAAAGTGCACTGGAATTTGTGCTTCGTGGCCTTCCCACTCTTGTCTACGTTAGTTTTTTTTCTGACGGTTTCACTTCTACCGCGTGCGAATTGCACACTGATATTTTTTAATCTTACAGACATTTCTTTAAGTGAAGATGTTGCGAAACATGATAGGCTAATCATTTTATTATTACAATAGAGAGGTCGTTTTAATGCTTACCACTTACCGGTCATTAAACTCTGATAAGGGTCGCGGATTATTCAATAAGAACACCCACGTTTTAGTAGTTGATTAACTTTTATTTTATTAAATATAAATACAAAGGATTTGGAGGCCGGTTAGGTTAGGTTAGGTCTAGGGTCTAGCGATTAGCGATTGAAACAGAATGATTTGCGGAATTTCGACGTTTGACAGCTCAGTGCCGATAGACGAGTGCGCTTCACTAGGCGCAGGTATTAATTACCACAGAGTAAATGTTTACCGGTTTAAAAATCAATATTTAACAAAGGTAATGATAGTTCCTACATTAAAATCGATTTTCTAATATTCATAAAAAATTTTACACAGGCGGATGTTTCGCACTCTCGATAATTTTTGTACATACCACATATTAATTGTAATGAAAATTTCATTGGCATTTTTTTAGTCATACTCGTACATGCAGCGATTCATCTCTTCCCTCGCCACCCACTACCCCAACCCCTCTCCCCTGCTCCTGGCGGAGAACATTGTCCCTCATCACTCATTAGTGTCTAGATTCTAGATACCAAATCAGACCTTCCCATTTTTTTACACAATGTCCCAATTGAATATATTTATGTGAGAAAATGAAAACGCCCGTGATTAAGAGGAATATAAACGCTAGAAATATGTCGAATCTCATGCCTGCAAAATTTTAAAATCGAGCGTCTTTTTGCACGAGGCTAGTAAGCGAAAAAGTGGTTTTTATTTATTTTATGCAAAATTTTATAAGAACGAAAAAAAGTTAGAACATAGATAAAGTCAAAAATAGCCTTAGCCGTAAAGGGGTATTTTTTAAAAATTGTAACTTACATTACTTCGTAGTTAAGTCATGAGAAAACATTTTTTTTAGTGGTTTACGCTTATATTTTTTGTTACGTAAATAATAATTTTATTGTAATTCCAATACATAGATAAAGTAGTTAAAGCTTCAATTTATCCGTAGCATATTTTTTGATGTTCATACTGTAAGTCGATTCGTCGTAAAGATTAATCAAAATAGTATCTAAATAGGATTTCACGTATATATTCATCTTAAGGTGCATTTTTCTGATTGATCTGAAGTAAAGTTTATTTTTAAACTCTATTTTATCTGTAAATTAGCTGATTCCCGGCATGCGTTGCAATGGCATATTCAAAGAAATATTTTTTTTCTCCCTACATGTCCTTTCCCGTGCGTCCACGTTCCCCTCCTGCGTCCCCTTAGGGGGCATCCATAAATTACGTGATACCTTAAGGAGGGAGGGGGGGGGGGAGCCGAGTAGAGAAGTGTGACAAGGGGTATGCGGGGGTTATCAGCTCTGTGACGTCACATGGAAAAATCTAAATTATTGAAACGCAAAGCTTTTTTAGATGCAAAATTGCAAAATATGTGACGTCACACAAATGCGACGATGTGTGACAGGACGGGGGAGGGTAAAAAAAATCATGAAATTTGTGTGACGTAATTTATGGATGGCCCCTTACCCTCCCGCGTTCCCCTTCCACCTTCCCACCCCCGTCCCGCCAACCCCCTCCCGCGTTCCAAGTACGTAAGTCCCAGTACATTCAGTTTTCAAACAGCTCGCGTTCCGTCTCTAACAATTTTTTTATTAAAATTTTCATTTTTCATATATTATAAATATTAATTTTTGTATATTATAAGAACAATCAATCAAATTTGGTACCTAACATAGGTACCTATTTAAAATATCTATAATTATTGGTTTGATTCAAAGGATTAGGCTGACAAGTAATTTATTCAATAATTTCAGTAATGAGTTTATTTATTGTTCTGTTATACTTGGTGGAATTATATTGTATTAAATTGAAATTAAAACAATTTTTTTAACTTATTTCCACATATTTATTTAACCAGTACCGGTTTCATCCTGTTATGGACATCTTCAGGCTGGCCTGAAGATGTCCATAACAGGATGAAACCGGTACTGGTTAAATAAATATGTGGAAATAAGTTAAAAAAATTGTTTTAATTTCAATTTAATTTCAGTAATTTAAAGAGTTTAGAAAATTGAATTTTGATCAATCATTTTTTTTGCAAAATGTCATTCTCAAATTTTGACAGTTTCGCAAGAGTTTTTGTAATGATTTAAAAAACTTTTCAATTGTTTTATTGTTATGTGATTATAATAGTCCAGAAACCTTCGCGGGGGGTTTGAAGAAATATTTTGAAAGTTTCAAACATTTCCTATTCTTAATTTAGCAATAGACATCTCATATACTCATATAAATACATATACCCAAGCAAGCATTTTTTAAAAATGTATTATATAGATGAGCCCTTGTCCGGAATAATGTTGTATCCGACAAAACTGAGTTATTAATGGAGTAATGATGGACATCTTTTAAGGTAGGGATGATGGTAAAGAAAATATTTGTTTTTGCCTGTGGTAGCATTTTAAAGTTTGGTTTGTGGAAGTGGAAGGACGTTGTGTAATGCCGTTTATCGAATACACGGAGCATGACTTAATTCATGGGAATAAATGGAGAAAACGAACTACTTACGGCTTCAACTTGAAAAACTTCGAAGCAAAGAAGTCGAAGAATGCAGGAAACTTGTATTTGTCCAGAAAAATATTATTAAGGTTGCCTTTTAGTCGTCGAAACAGTTTTGTGGAATAACGTTCTAAGTTAATATCAAACAATATCTCGGAACGTGAAAGTTAATATCAAACAATATCTCGGAACGTGAAAGTTAATATCAAACAATATCTTGGAACGTGAAAGTTAATATCAAACAATATCTCGGGACGTGAAAGTTAATATCAAACAATATCTCGGAACGTGAAAGTTAATATCAAACAATATCTCGGAACGTGAAAGTTAATATCAAACAATATCTCGGAACGTGAAAGTTAATATCAAACAATATCTCGGAACGTGAAAGTTAATATCAAACAATATCTCGGAACGTGAAAGTTAA
The DNA here is from genome assembly GCA_917880885.1 of Limnephilus marmoratus. Taxonomy (NCBI): domain Eukaryota; kingdom Metazoa; phylum Arthropoda; class Insecta; order Trichoptera; family Limnephilidae; genus Limnephilus; species Limnephilus marmoratus. Next base: position 2,720,949 of record OU862906.1, on the reverse strand, counting down.
TATCAAACAATATCTCGGAACGTGAAAGTTAATATCAAACAATATCTCGGAACGTGAAAGCTTTCATTTATTCATTTATTTTAAAGCTCAAAAACATCAATGACATCAGTAAACTTATGTTACAAGAGCATGTTGCTTTCTGCAAGGTACGAAGAGTACACAACAATATTTTCAACCTACAACATTTTTCCACTAATTCAGCATAAATTCTGATAATCAACTCTAATTTAATTGCGGCAGATCAAATATACATCCTCGTATTATCCTCAATATGAAAAATAATATTATAATCATACTAGCTGACTAGACAAACGTTGTTCTGCCGCATAAATTATTTCTACTGAATATTTTGGTTGTTAAATAAAAAATAACGAATGTATTGTAAGTGTGTGGGGATGTGATCTATGACAGAAAGGGGAATGGAGCGCTGTAGACGATGACCGTCGATAAAACAAACAAAAAACACCAACTAAAGTAGGAAAATGAAATAAAGAAAATCAATATTAATTTCGAAGACCAATTGAGTGTACGATATTTTTTGTCAGTCCGTCTTTGGCTAACACAAATAATAACATGATGCCGAATGAAATATCAAAATGACGCGACGCTTCTCGTGAATGTCTTGCGCATGTGTGGATGAAAGTTCGATGAGGCGGACGTAGCGCCATCTGTCATTCAACAACATAAAAAAATTCGTTCTGTTTGAAATACGAAAGACGGCTAAATTTGTTCATGCAAAAATACTAAAACCACTATTAAAAAATGGGAGGGTGGGGGTAGGAGGGTTAAAATTTGCGGTTATAGGTATTTTTTAATATCAAATAAAAAAAAAATGATTTTTACTTTCTGGATAGGGACACCATAATCACCTAGCGGTATGAAATATACTTTAAAATCTATTCTCATACCTAGGTACCTACCAAATTTACATTAAAAAAAATATATAAAAATCGGTCAAGCCGTTTCGGAGGAGTGCGACTACAAACACCGTGACACGAGATTTTTATATACAAGATTTATGAATGATTAAAGTGCTCCCTTTACTATGAAAGTAAGTGTAACACGTCCTCGGTATTTTGACTAGTTGAAAACAGTTGAGAAAGCGTAGGTCGGTTGGCTCCTGAGTGGAGTGGGGCTGCCTGCTACCTGCCGACTGCATGGCACGGCCGCACAGTGGGCTGAAAATCGCCTTTCATAGACATGAAACTTGAATTTTCAAGGGTGTTTTTTTGGCTAGAAATGGATTCTACTGATCATTACTATACTACTTACTATGCTATAAAATTTCGTATGAAGCAATTGCGCGTACAAATGAAGGAGTTATCATTTTTTTAAGAAAAAATTGTACGGCACTGACATTAAAAATGAGTCTGTCTCTGGAATCATAAGGTTGGCCATTATATCCTTGCACACAGATATACTACTATTTATTTGTATTTTTTTGACTACTTCGTATTGTGGCGCAGTTTGCGATTTTTTTTTTACATTAGCTCCACACAGGAGGCACCGAGGAAAAAAATTTCCCTTGGGGCCTATGTCGTCTTTGAGGATGCTGTGTGGAGGGTTTTTTTTAAGTAAAAGGAAGGAGAAGAAGATATTGGAAGGAAAAAGGTATGAGGGGTGGGTAGGAATCTGGGGGTCAGGGTGGCCAGGAGTGACGGACGTACGAATCTATTCCGCACACTGCGGTGCAAGGCGAAGGGTCGGGAGAATCCGGTTGGAGAGGTCAAAAGGCCTCCCTCAATCAGTCTCCTCCGATCCAGCCCGCCACGCAGTGGTTGGGCAAACGTATCCGCCACCAAGACCTAGACAAACCTCCTCCCATGAACCCGGGCACCCCTGCTAAGTCACCAAACGTAGCGAATGATCCCAATATGGCGGAGTAACTCTAGAGTAACTATCGGTTTTCGGAAAGTAAGTACAAAAGTTAAAAGTAACGTACAACAAGCAGTCAAATTGATTGAAAAACTTATTTTGGTGAAATTTAACTGTATTAACGGCCTTTTGTTTAACTTTTACTTTTAAAGTTAAACCAAAGGCCGTTAATATATTTAAATTGCACCAAAATACGTTTTTCAATCAATTTGACTGCTTGTTGTACGTTACTTTAAACTTTTGTACTTAGTTTCCGAAAACCAATAGTTACTCTAAAGTTATATATTATGTTATATACTCCGCCATATTGGAATCATTGGCATATTTGACAGTTCTGGTCGAAGTAATGTACGTAAATGGGTGCTTCAACATTGATTATTAATCAGTAATTATGATAAATATTGTAGAAGAGGATGATAATGCATTTAAGCATTAAATTGAATAAACATAAAAAAATATTTTTTTCAAGTTGCGCCACAATAGGAAGTAGTAAAAAAAATACCAATAAATAGTAGTATATCTGTGTGTAAAGATATAATGGACAACCTTATGATTCCAGAGATAGCCTCATTTTCAATGTCAGTGCCATACAATTTTTTCTTAAAAAAATGATAACTCCTTCAAAGGCGATTTTCAGCCCACTGTGGGCCCCGGCGCGGGCAGGAACTATTTTCTGGCGTTTTAACCTTAACAAAGTTCGACATTTATCCGCGATATCCGCATATTCCCGTGTCAGCATTTCCCGTGATGAGGTATGCCTTCCCGCGTCATAGTATTCTTATATATACTTCATATCACCTCCCCTCAACCCCCGCGGCGAGTCGTTATTGGAGCCTGCCTTTTAAAAATAATATCCCGCCGAACCTAACTCTTTAATTCAACATTGGTGCTTTTGTACGGATTTTTATTCAGTATTTTCCGCTTTTCAGTCGCATGCGCATTCCACAACCATGTCATTCCTTTATATTAATCTAATTTCAATATTAAATTCTCATCATATTTTTCTCCAATTACGTAATGTATTTTTGTAAAGAGATCTCTCCGTTATCGTTTCTAATCTAAACGGTGTGTTTCAATATTTTCCGCAATTTGTCTACTATAAAAAATGTAATTTAATTTACATTTTTTAATATTTCTATTTTTGAAACTGACAATAGGCCACTTGCATGGATTTCAGAACGACTTGGAAAAAATCATGTGGATAGATCTTTTTACTAAGATCACGAAAATGTTAGTAAATTTTTTTAGAAATATACAGTTTTTTTTTATTTTTAAATAAATATATTCTTTATTTGGGCTCGTGACGTCACTACATGAAATGTCCCGTCTCCGAGAATGTTCCTATTAATTTTGTAAAATTCCACAATGGTTTTTTTTATGTGGCATCACTTTGATTTCAGGCGAATTTTTGAATTCGTTCACTAGATTTATTGTTTTTTCTCTGCGAACTTATCATTTGGTTTGACTTTTTGACAGATGTTGTGAAGAGAACCCCGTACATTTTAGATGTCGGCAGTATAATGGTTATGGTGCTGATTTTAACAAAATCAAATTTTATAATATTCTTTTTACTAGCTGGGTTACCCGGCTGCGTATTTACATTCCCTAACGCGTTTGAGTCGCTTTAAATTTTCAATATCAAAATTTAAATATTTAGAAATAAAACTATTAATTTCTAATATACACATTGGAAAGATTATTTTATCTAGATTTTAGAACATTTTTTGTTTTTGCAAAGTGATAAAAATTATCAATATAGAGGTGTATTTACAATATATGGGAATAATATTCAAATTTAAATATTTAGAAATAAAATTATTAATTTCTAATATACACATCAGAAAGATTATTTTATCTAGATTTTAGAACATTTTTTGTTTTTGCAATGTGATAAAAAATAACCAATATAGAGGTATATTTAAAATGTAAATTGTCGTTACCGCGACTGAATCGGTATAGGTTTTGTAAATACGCTACCCGGCTTCGCTCAGGACAACATTCGAGAGTGTTTTGGAAAGTTTCACACTGATGTCCCGATTCCCTATTCCGCAACATTCCACAATTTTCCAGAATGTTCCTGGATGTTCTGGAACGTTATAGAATGCTCTCATATACTCTGACTGGGGTGTCCGGCTTCGCTCAGGGAGTTGATGTGAGATTGAATTGACGTTCGAATCCATGATGGATCTTGCTTTATATACCCTATATGGGTAGCCCCATACAAAAAAAGGCTTCAAATGTTTCAGAATAATGTTACAGATCATTCCACAACATTCAGGAGTGTTCTGGAATGTTCCACAATGATCGACGATGTTCCGTTACGTTCCTGAACGTTCCATCCTATTCCCGAACATTCCACAACATTCCAGAAGGTTCCGGGATGTTCTGGAATGTGGTGGAATGCTCAAGAATACTCTGGAATGTTTTGAACTGTTCTAGAAATTTTAAGGGGGCGAAACTTCCAGCCCTTATATCTTTAAAAGCACGCCCTTCAGGTAAAAACGGTAACTTTCTTCATACCGGGACTCGTCTTTGAGTTTTATCGGAATGCACATTGTACACTTTTTTTAATAATGTATATTGAAGATTAAGATCATTTCTGAAAGCTTCTAGAACTTTCGCCTTCCATAACATCCTAGAGCATACAGGGAACCTTCCAGATCTGTCTAGAACCTTCTAGACTCACCGACACACTCCTTCGCTCCTTCCAGAACTTTCTAGAGCTTAATCAAGCCTTCTAGAACTTTTCGAAACCTTCTAGACTCACCGACATACTCCTCCACTCCTTCCAGAACTTTCTACAGCTTTATCGAATCTTATAGAACTTTTCGAAATTTCTAGACTCACCGACATACTCCGCCACTCCTTTAAGAACTTTTTACAGCTTAATCGAACCTTCTAGAACTTTTCGGAACCTTCTGGACTCACGGTTAAACTTCGCCACTCCTTCTAGAATTTTCTTCAGCTTTATCGAACCTTATAGAACTTTCCCGAACCTTCTAGACTCACTCACATACTCCGCCATTCCTTCCAGAATTTTCTACAACTTTATCGAACCTTCTAGACCTTTTCGGAACCTTCTAAACTCACCGACATACTCCGCCACACCTTACAGAACATTCTACAGCTTTATCGAATCTTTTAGAAGTTTCCAGAACATTCTAGACTCACCGACATACTTCGCCACTCCTTCCAGAACTTTGTACAGCCCTATCGAACCTTCAAAAACTTCCTACAGCTTTATGGAACCTTCTAGAATTTTCCGGGACCTTCTAGACACACCGACGTACTCCGCCACTACTTCCAGAAATTTCTACAGCTTTATCGAACCTTATAGAACTTTCCGGAACCTTCCAGACTCACTGACATACTCCTCCACTCCTTCCAGAACTTTCTACAGCTTTATCGAACCTTCTAGAAGTTTTCGGAACCTTCTAGACTCACCGACATACTCCGCCACTCCTTCCAGAACTTTGTACAGCCCTTCCGAACCTTCTAGAACTTCCTTCAGCTTTATGGAACCTTCTAGAATTTTCCGGGACCTTCTAGGCACACCGACACACTCCTCCACTCCTTTCAGAACTTTCTACAACTTTATCTAACCTTCTTGAACTTTCCGGATCCTTCTAGACTCGCTGACATACTCCTCCACTTCTTCCAGAACATTCCAGAGTTTTATCGAATTTTCTAGAAGTTTCCGGAATCTTCTAGACTCTTCTCGTAATTTCTAGAGTCTTCTTAGAACATTCAGCCCTTATATCTTCAAAATCAAGACCTTTGGGTAAAAACGAATACCCTTATTCCCTAGGGGGATAGAGATCTACCATACCACATAACTCTCTTGTTTTTGCGTTCCGCACGTTTTTTTGTACTTTCTTTTATAATATATATTGATTATTATAATTTACAAGTACAAGTATATTACATTGGATTTGGTAATATGGACGTTGAAAATTATAATGATTTATGATAAATAAGATGGATCAAGGAAAAAAATATTTATGAGGTGTATTACTTTTGGTATGCGTCGTTATTCTCGTGTGCCATTCGTGTGGAAAACGTGCTTTTTTAAAAATGATTTTCGGCTATGTAATTATCGTTTTTTCACACCTATAAAATTATGTCCCGTTTTCCGGTTTATAAAAAATGTTCTGATTTTTCAGATTGAAATTTTCAAAAAATCCCCAGGGTTTCAAAAATACGACTAAAAAAAAACAGAATGTCTTAGAATATTTGCCTAAATCGGAAAAAAAATGTGATGCAAGTGGCCTATTCTTGGTGGAATTCCATTATAATCTATATATAATATCTATATTCTTACATAAAAATATAGGTTCCGTAATGTTTGCTTTCGCAAATCTCGGAAAGTAATCGATGAATTGACTCGATTTTTTTACAGAACGTTGCTCTTCAGCAGATTAGTGTTTCTATACATAATAGTAAGCTATGAAATTTGTATAAAAAAAAATGAAAATTTAGGATCCGTATGTTTGGGTCCTAAAATCTCGGAAAATAATCTATGGATTGACTCGATTATTTACAGAACATTGCTTTTCAGCAGAAGAGTGTTTCTATATATAATGGTAAGCTCTGGCGTTATGAAATTTGTATAAAAAAATTAAAATTTGGGTTCCGTATGTTTTTTTTTTTTTACATGAGCTCCACACAGGAGGCCCTGACGAAAATAATTTCCCTCAGGGCCTATGTCATCTTTGGGGATGCTGAGTGGAGAGTTTTTTTTAAGGAAAGAAAGGAGAGGAGAGTTCTGGGAAGGAAAAGGGTTTAAGGGGTGGGTAGGAATCTGGGGTTCAGTATGTCCTGGTCATCCGCCTCCAAGACCTAGACAAACCTCACCCCATGAACCCGGGCACCCCTGCTAAATCACCAAACGTAGCGAACCACTTGGGGTGACCTATGGCAGAGGTGTTGGTTATCCAATAATGGTTCGCGGGGCGGCGGTACCCATTCCCGCCTCCCAAATGGGTCCGAAAATCTCGGAAAATAATCGATGGATTGACTCGATTATTTACAGAACATTGCTTTTTTTTTTTTTTTAGAATATTTTATTTTTTTTTTAGAATATTTTCATTAGAATAGTGTTTCTATATATAATGGTAAGCTCTAGCCTTATGAAATTTGTATTAAAAAAAAATGAAATTTAGGTTCCGTATGTTTGGTTCCGAAAATCTCGGAAAATAATCGATGGATTGACTCGATTATTTACAGAACATTGCTTTTCATTAGAATAGTGTTTCTATATATAATGGTAATAAGCTCTAGCCTTATGAAATTTGTATAAAAAAAATTGAAATTTTGGTTCCGTATCTTTGGGTCCGAAAATCTCAGAAAATAATCGATGGATTGACTCCAAATTTTTACAGAACATTGCATTTTAGCAGAATAGTGTTTCTATATATAATGGTAAGCTCTGGCGTTATGAAATTTGTATAAAAAATTACTACATTTGTGCGCGAGTGGTTTGAAAATGTGTGTATTTCATATATTTCAGCGGCAGGGAGGGAAGGCAGGAGGGGAAAGGTAACGAAGGATATGGGGTTCGCGGGAAGGGTGACGAGGTAGGGGGGAGGCGGGGAAGGTGGAAGGGAAATGCGGGAGGGGGAAGGGGGCGGGAGGGGAACTGGGATGCATGAGAATGGACATGCAGGGAGAAATAATTTATTTCTTTGAATGGCATGGCAACGCATGCCGGGAACCAGCTAGTACATTATAAGAAAATAAACGTAAAACTTATTTCCATTTTAATTTATTTAATATGTGTATAACCAAAGGTAATTAGTCTACTGGGAATAACTAAAATAATTCAAAATTCCACATTCAAAGACGACTTAGTAACAAATGTAATTATATGATTAATATATTAAATTTCTACATTCTAGGAATTTATTCACTCTTTCGCGATATGTCGATGGGAAGACAAATTACGCTCTATTTTAATTAACTTTTGTTTGGGACGCACGCGCGGAGCTTGTATTAATTTAGTATAAAGGATTCTTCGTTACGGAGGTAGTTAAGTTTTTTGTCTTCTGATACATTTGTCTCTTGCTCGGGCGGTTTGAAAAATTGAATAACAATTTAGAAGTAATGGCAATCTGACAATCCTTCGGACCATTAGGCCGGTTACAGTGCTCGACCGACGGTCAGTGCGTACGTCGGTCGCGCTTGTCATTTGTATGAAAATTCATAAATCGTTCAGTGCAGGACCGACCGTACGCATGCGTATATCGCTACGCAGTGCGTATGAGAATCGTCGGTCTAGCGTGTGCGCATCCGTACCGTCGGTCGACCGACGAGCTAGAAATGCTCTCTGGGCGACGATCGGGTGTACATAATATCTACATCTTCTGTTCCTAATACGTCTACGAAGATAATAAGCAGCTATTAATTAATTAATTTCGCGTAAGACGTCCGGTCAGCTTGTTGGTCAAGCGTGAACTGACGGTACGCACCGACGGTCGGTCGGTGGTATGCGTATCGTCAGGACCGACCGTGCGCATGCGTATCGTCAGGACCGACCGTACGTACGTGCTCGACCGTCGGTCGAGCACTGTAACCGGCCTTAGATTTAATAACTTAAAATGTTTCCTGGCCCCGGGGATGGTAAGATCGAGTAGAAAGGGATTCGAGCGAACACAAATACGTCTAGAGAGAATAGTGAGTTTTTTACACTTACGAGTACCACTTTCAAGTTGGTGACTGGTCATTCCATCATTCCCTCGTATTGATTTTCGCTTGTCACTTTTCGTTTGAGACGATCGCCGATAAAGGAAACGAATTTAAAACATTTCTCCTCGAAGATCCTCATGGTTAAACGACTGTGTTTCAAAGTAAACACAGCTTCTCATCTAATGTTCGTAACCAAATATGAAGTATCCAGTAACGGTTTTTTTTAGTGCGTTTGTGACGTAAAATATAGGGAAATAAGAAAAACTTGTGTATTATACTTTTATCAAACTCGTGACCAGAATCCACGTGTCCGAATAATACTCGTACTGCCCAAGAGCGAGATGAATTCCAAATCCCATAGGTGTGGTATGAATATCAGCACCTATGGAACCTTCCTTCATATTTCGTACGCTGATTGTACATGCACGAACATGAACGCGAGCCGAGCCACGAATTATGTGAAAGGAACGAAGTTACGGCAAACTGCGCGAAACGCCACGTACGGTTGCTTCATTCCTTTCCCGTAATTCGTGGTTCGATTCGCAGAAATACCTACGTGTTTACACGCAGCATTAGGTTCATGCAAAACGGTTCGATAACAACTCAACAAAGTGGTATTTCAACGTCCCTTTGAAAAGTTATTTTTTTTATTTTTTTTTATTTAATATAGTTATATAATTGTACAGTGGAGTTATAGAAATTACATAGCGGTACAGAAATTATTTAAACATTGCAATCTCACCAAAGAAGAAGCTAGTTCTTGTGCTTGATACACTAATTATAGTTACACTAATTAATTAATTATAGCGAGTTACACTAATTATAACTGAAATATAACAACATTATGTGTAATAAGTAAGTATATAATAGGATCAATTGAGACTTCTGGATCATCTATATGTGTAGGTGTACATACATAGGATACGGTTGCATACTAAGATATTGTGCACTTAGGAGAAATTCGAAAAATCTAAATAAAATAGAAATGAATATGTATTAAAAATAAATAGAAAGAAAGAGAAAAACAGGTAATTATTTAGTTAATTATTCCTGGTGAAGTGTAGCTTCAGTTTGAGTTTCAGTTTATTGATGTCTTTGGTTTTTTTTTATTTCAATGGGAAGGTTGTTGAAAAACTTTATTCCTAAATAGATATAATTGTTTTGCATTAGTTTGGTATTAAATTTTGGTGTTTTGATGTTGTCTTCATATCTTTTTGATTGGTGAGTTTCAAATTTCTTGATGATATTATCTTTGTAAATTTGGATAATTGCATTTTTCTTGAAGATATTCTCAACTCGAGGCACCGTGAAATCTGCGAAAAGCGTTTCTGTTGGATAAGTGGAGGGTTTGTTTATTTTGTTTGTTTATTAGGACATACACAGTACATAAGTTTACAAGTTATAAGGAATGTTAAATAAAGTAATTACATGATTTAGTACCTATTACGTAAGTCCGTATAATATCTGGGATAATACGCCTGGGATTTGAACAGTTCTTAAAACTTAACTAATGAATGAAAGAGAAGAATAATATAAAGGAAAATTGTATACAAAGATAAAAAAGATTTATTTTTTTTAAAACAAGAATTACATGCTAACAAATTGTAATTAGTTTAGTGAAAAGATGAGTATTTTTATAGCAATAAATACATGCTCATGAGTAGTAATTGAAGTCTAATGAAAATAAAAAGTTTTAAAATTAATTATAATATCACGCCAACAAATTTAGTAAATTAGTTTTGTATGTTTGCAAGGAGTTGTGGAAAATGTCTAAGTGTAATAATTTTTCATAGTGTGTATAAGGGAACGTACCCATACTACGTGACACTTTTGGGGGGGGGGGGGGTCTTCAAAATGTCACGCTCCATACAAATGAGCGGCAGGTTGCTAAGGATTTTGGTCACCGGGGGGGGGGGGGGGGTTAAAAATTGCAAAAAGTTGGTCACGTAGTATGGGTACGTTCCCTAAGATGTGATTGCGCGAGAGATTGGTGAGTTTTGTGCAGCATTAGTATTATTGGATCCTATGTGAAAAAGTGAAGTGTGCCTGGTACGCCTCATTGGAACATTTAAACCGTTTAAACGTTTAAACGTTTAAACATTTAAACGTTCCTTTAGGATTACTTTAATGATTAGTTTCTGGATCACCTTGATAGGGGTTAGAATATTGTTGCATGACCCCTCCCATCCAATTATTCCATATTGAATTAATGACTGGGTTAGTGCATAGTATACTCTTTTTAGATTGTTGAGTTTTAAAATATTTCTTAATCTTATGAATATATATATACACTTTCTGACACGCTTAACCAATTCACAGATATGGCTCTTCCACTTCATATTATTATCACTCCGAGATATTTAATTTCTGGTACTGATTTCAATATTGAACAGCCTTGGATACATGTGATTTTATTACATTTTATTGTGGATAATTATTTTAGTGTTGGGGAGTGTTTTTAGTTTGTTGATTGAGAAGTGTATGTAGTATGTTTTGTTAGTGTTCAATGAGAGAAGATTTGTGTCAAACCAATGTTTTAAGATGTTCATGATATTATTTGCTTGTTCGTTTACTCTATTCCAGTCGATCCCATTCACTATGATAGCTGTGTCATCGGCATATGATATTATGTCTGCGTTAAATGGTAGTTTAAAAATATCTTTGACATAATATATATTATAAATAGTAGGGGGCCTAGGACTGTGCCTTGAGGTATCCCAAAATTACTTGTTAGTGGTAGACTTAGGGAGTTGTTTATCTTGACTACTTGGTGTCGTTCAAATAAATAGCTTTTTATCCATTTTAGAGCTTTATCGTTTATCCTAACACAGTTTAATTTTTTAATAAGTTTATCATGAGAAATACTATCGAAAGCTTTTTTAAGATCTATGAAGATTCCGAGGCATTTCAAAGATTTGTCTAATGTGTTCTGAATAATGTTCGATAATTTGGCAATCGCATCTTGGGTACTTCTAGTTTTCATAAATCCATATTGGTTGTCGTGAATTATGTTATTTTTGTTAATAAATTCGGTTAATCTTTTTTTGACAATTTTTTCAAAGATTTTGGCAATGTTTGAAATCAGCGATATTGGACGATAATTTGTCACTTCTTCTGGGTTGCCAGATTTATGAATTGGAGTGATGATGGTTTATTTATATATCGTTGGGAATATTCCGCTTTGAAGACTAATGTTAAATAAATGCGTGTCAATGGTTTTGAAATATGTTTTTTGATAGCTTTTAGTGTTTCGACAGTAATTCCATCGAAACCTGGTGCCGATCTTCCCTTCATGCTTGAAATGATGTGTTCGATTTCCTGGGCTGAAGTAAGGGGAAACATGTCAATTTTGTTTAAGATATTGACGTTAATGTTCTGTTCGTCATTAGACGGTATTTTTTGTATTTGATTTGCAAGATTTTTGCCTACATTTGCAAAAAAGTTGTTAAATATGTTAGCAGCAGCTGATGGATTTTCTTCGCATCGTATTTTGATATTATTATGTGTAATACTATGTATATCATTTTTTTATGTTTTTTCTTATCTATAATTTCATTTACAACATGCCAGACTTTTTTTGCATCGTTCTCAGTTGCTTCTAGTTTTCGCCGAAAATAGTTTTCTTTTGTGTTTTTTATTAAATACGTTAGTTTGTTTTTGTATGCTTTTATGTATTTTTTTAAGGTTTCGTTTGTAGGTTTTTGGATTAATTTTTTGCATATTGCTTCTTTGTGTCTGATTGATACAATTAATCCAAAAGTTATCCATGGTTTAACCGGTTTAAATTTTGATGATTGTTTTCTGGAATCAATAGAATGTGCAGTACTTACGTGCATTGATAATTTTTTTTCAAATAGTTCGAAGCATTCATTCGTATCATTACAATTTAAAATATCGTGCCATTTCTCTTTGTCTAGATTATGTACTAGGGCATTTATGTTGAGCGTTTTTCGTCGGCCGCTTTCATTCTCAGGAATTCGGGTAGTTAATGGTGAATATTTCTTTTCATAATTGTACGTAAAAATGCACCCGAAATGATCAGTGATTGTCGTTTGTATAACTGCAGATGCTATGTTTTTTATGTCTTGAATATTTGTAAAAACATGATCTATGCACGAAGGTCGTTGACCTGGAATAATTCTCGTAAATGAATTAATACATGATATATAATTTAATTCTGCCATCATATTAACATAAATATCTGTATCATAAGACGAGTAATCATTTGCTATATTCAGGTTTATGTCTCCGATAACAATGGTTTTCTTATTTCTGTTCGCAAGAAGAATGCGTTTTAGTTCATCTACAATCTACATATATTGGTAATATTGAGGCGTGAGTTCTATATATAGCGAATATGCTAAAGGTATACTTTTGGTAACTGATTTCCATATTTAGGACGTTTACATTGTGCATGTGAATTTCTCTGTTAAAAGTCACAACATATTTATTTGAGACAAATATTGCGATTCCGCTGTTTTTGTTAATTCGGGTATTTGTTGCATAGTATGTATAACCCGAAATATTATAGTTTATATCGCTCGATGAGTGAGTCTCTGTTAATAATATTATGCAGTCCAGTCTGTTAAGTGATTTTATTGTTACCAGGAGTTCGTCTAAATGACGTTCGATGCTTCTTACATCCATATGAAATATGATTAAGCTAACTTCGGGATTCATCACTAAAATATTGTTTGTTTCGTTCACTGATGTATATATTCTTTCGTCTATTGACATGGTTTTATCTATAGCATTTATCACGAAATCATCCATATCGAAAAATAATAATAATGAATGCATTAGTGGCCATGAATACATTTGTTTATTTGGGATAAGATTTTCTGGAGGACGGATTTTTTGAGAGCCTTTGTGTTTTTTTTATCACTAATAGTAGTTGTGAAATTTCATTCATAATCTATTCTCTCTTTGGCAATTTGAAGCATTTTATGTCTGTATGTGCAATTGATGCTATCAGCACGGTGGTCGTCCAGGATGTTCGCCCTGAATTTTTTATTGTTGCTGGAACAGTTGTAGCAGATTGGTTTATTGTTTCTCTCTGTGCATTTTTCTAGGGTATGGTCTTGTGCACAATGGGGGCAGGTAGGTGGCTGTGTTCTGTTAAGGCATCTTAGGGCAGTGTGTCCATATTTCAAGCAGTGGTAACACTGCGTCAGAGGGTTAAGGTCGTCAATTGGGACTCTTTGGTATTTTATGTTTTTTTTCCCAAAGTTAAGAAGGATTTTTCTAATGGGTCCTGACGTTTCTATTAAGTAGTTTGATACGTCTTGTTGGGACGTTCTTTGTTGGTCGAATTTTTTTAGTTTGATTTTTTTTATGAGTTTAAAATCATCTTTACAGTAACTTTGTAAACCCTCATTTTGCTGGGTTATGCCTAAAACAATTTCATCCTCTGTTAAATTTGATTGCAATCTTTTTACGATCATTATTGGTTTTCTCTTTTTTGTTTCTTCAGCGTTGATGTCTTCGCCGAATGTTCCATTTATTTTTGTGACCAATTTTTGTGCGTCTTCTTTTTTTACACATGATATTATGAGTTTTTGATCACCAATTTTTTTAAATTCAGTTACACCGACTTGCATTTTAGTTACATCTATGTTTTTTCGATTCTTTTTCTCATTTCTTCAGCCTTCAAGTTTTTAGTTGTTGATATTATAATTGCGTGTTTTTGTGGAGTTTGTTTCTCGATTTTATTCATTGTTGTGGCTTTAAAATTGCTTAAAATTGATGATTTTTTTTTTAGTAGCCCATGACCAAAGATATTGAAATATTCTTATATTTAGATATGCCATGACGTCCGCCCGACTGTCGGCGGACTACCATCTGATGGTGCTAGTTTGAATACAGTAAAAACTGCTGATTGCACATCTCTTATATTTAAATATCTTTTCCCTTAACCAACCTAACGTAACCTATTTAACCAAATTTTTTTCATCCCTTTTTATGATTTTTCAAAGGAGTGATGAAATTGCACATACCTACTAACTGCCCGAGTGCGTGATTTGTTAACAGTTAACACCGTTGTTTTTGTACCTTATTACCATCCGATTGAACTCCCAGTGAGACAAGTCACGAACTTCCACTGGTAGTATCTATAATGTATGCATCAGTTTCGTTGAAGTAAAAGTAATATAGAGAACCATCCACATACCTACTTTGAATTTAAATGAATTGCTGAATACGAATGTCACAATTGGCTGTAAATGATGGTTTATTGCATTATTCTCATTCATTCATTCCCTTTGTATTGGACTCCACGTAATATATTATTTAAACGTATGAAGAGTTGTATGGTATTATAGTGAAAAAGAAAAAGATAGCATGCCGCGTTTTATACAAAGCGCCGAAAGCGTACGATGGTTTTGTCGGGATATGGCGGGATAGGGGTAGTTGGTCGGAGCACTCTGACGGGGCGTTCAACCCTGACGTAATGCCGCCTGCGCCTCTGTCACCCAGTTCCCAGTGGCGATAACCTCACTCTGCTGGCCGACAACCCTCACTTCTGAACCCTGAACCCTGTAACCCGGCAGAAGGAGGGAGGCACCTAGTCCGGGGGCGATTATCTCTCAAATTATAAAACCTTCCCGGGTACTTGCTCCTCCTCGACGACGTGACCACCAAGCAGACTGACTCAACTAAATTTGCTATATATCATTGTGTAAAAACCTTTTTTGTAGGTAAACCGTACCCACCTTTCGTATTTTAACATTTTCTTACGGAAATAATCAATATATATTATAAAAGAAAGTCCAAAAAAACGTGCGGAACGCAAAAACTCCGAAACGAATGCCGGTACGATCAAGATAGTTATATGGTATGGTAGATCTCTATCCCCCCTAGGGAATAAGGGTATTCGTTTTTACCTAAAGGGCTTGCTTTTGAAGATATAAGGGCTGAAAGTTCTAAGAAGACTCTAGAAACTTCAAGAAGAGACTGGAAGATTCCGGAAACTTCCAGAAAATTCGATAAGACTCTGGAATGTTCTGGAAGAAATGAAGGAGTATGTCAGCGAGTCTAGAAGGTTCTGGAAGTTTCAAGAAGGTTCGATAAGGCTGTAGAAAGTTCTGAAAGGAGTGGAGGAGTGTGTCGGTGTGTCTAGAAGATTCCACAAAGCTGTTAGAAGTTCTAGAAGGTTCGATAAAGCCGTGCAAAGTTCTGGAAGGAGTGGCGGAGTAAGTCTGTGAGTCTAGAAGGATCTGATGGTTCATAAATGCTTAGAAAATTGTGTATGGAGAAAGTTCCAGAAGGTTCGATAGAGCTATACAAAGTTCTGAAAGGAAAGGAGGAGTGTGTCGGTGAGTCTAGAAGGTTCCAGAAAATTCCAGAAGGTTCCATAATGCTGTGAAAGTTCTTGAAGGTTCTACAGGGCTGTACAAAGTTCAAGAAGTAGTGGCGGAGTATGTCGGTGAGTCTAGATGGTTCCGGAAAGTTCTAGAAGGTTTGATAAAGCTGTAGAAAATTCTGATAGGAGTGGAAGAGTGTGTCGGTGTGTCTAGAAGGTTCTGAAAAATTCTAGAAGGTTCCATAAAGCTGTAGGAAGTTCTAGACGATTCGATAGGAATTTACAAAGTTCTGGAAGGTGTGGCGGAGTATGTCGGTGAGTCTAGAAGGTTCCGGAATACAGGTTTGATAAAGCTGTAGAAAGTTCTAGAAGGTTTGATAAAGCTGTAGAAAATTCTAGAAGGGGTGGAGGAGTGTGTGAGTGTGTGTAGAAGGTTCCGGAAAATTCATGAAGATTCCACAAAACTGTAGGAAGTTTTAAAAGGTTCGATAAAGTTGTAAAAAAATTCTGGAAGGAATGGTGGAATATGTCGGTGGGTTTGGAAGTTTCCGGGATGTTCTAGAAGGTTCCGTAAAGCTGTAGAAAGTTCTAATAGGAGTGGAGGAGTGTGTCGGTGTGTCTAGAAGGTCCCGAAGAATTCTAGAAGATTCCATAAAGCTGTAGGAAGTTCTGGAAGGTGTGGCGGAGTATGTCGGTGAGTCTAGAAGGTTCCGGAAAGTTCTAGAAGGTTCATTAAAAATGTACAAAGTTCTGAAAGGAATGGTGGAATATGTCGGTGGGTTTGGAAATTTCCGGAATGTTCTAGAAGGTTCGAGTATGTCGGTGAGTCTAGAAGGTTCCGGAATACAGGTTTGATAAAGCTGTAGAAAGTTCTAGAAGGTTTGATAAAGCTGTAGAAAATTCTAGAAGGGGTGGAGGAGTGTGTGAGTGTGTGTAGAAGGTTCCGGAAAATTCATGAAGATTCCACAAAACTGTAGGAAGTTTTAAAAGGTTCGATAAAGTTGTAAAAAAATTCTGGAAGGAATGGTGGAATATGTCGGTGGGTTTGGAAGTTTCCGGGATGTTCTAGAAGGTTCCGTAAAGCTGTAGAAAGTTCTAATAGGCGTCGAGGAGTGTGTCGGTGTGTCTAGAAGGTCCCTAAAAATTCTAGAAGATTCCATAAAGCTGTAGTAAGTTCTGGAAAGTGTGGCGGAGTATGTTGGTGAGTCTAGAAAGTTCCGGAAAGTTCTAGAAGGTTCGATAAAAATGTTCAAAGTTTTGAAAGGAATGGTGGAATATGTCGGTGGGTTTGGAAGTTTCCGGAATGTTCTAAAAGGTTCGATAAAATGTAGAAGTTCTAGAAGGTTCCGTAAAGCTGTAGAAAGTTCTGAAAAGAGTGGAAGAGAAGACGGTGTGGCGAATGGGGAAGGTTCCGTAAAGCTGTAGAAAGTTCTGATAGGAATGGAGGAGTGTGTCGGTGTGTCTAGAAGGTCCCGAAAAAGTCTAGAAGGTTCCATAAAGCTGTAGGAAGTCCTAGAAGGTTCGATAGGGCTGTACAAAGTTCTGAAAGGAGTGGCGGAGTATGTCGGTGAATATAGAAGGTTCCGAAAAGATCTAAAAGGATCGATAGAGCTATAGAAAATTTTGGAAGGAGTGGCGGAGTATGTCGTTGAGTCCAGAAGGTTCCGAAAAGTTCTAGAAGGCTCGATAAAGCTCTAGAAAGTTTTGAAAGGAGCGATGGAGTGTGTTGGTGATTCTAGAAGGTTCTAGATAGTTCTGGAAGCCTCCCTAATGCTCTAGGATGTTACGGAAGCAGAAATTTCTAGAAGCTTCAGAAATGAGGGGGGGATAGAATTTCTAGAAGCTTCTGGAAAGTTTGGATAATCTTTATCTTCAATATAAATTATTAAAAAAGTGTTCAATGTGCATGCCGCTAAAACTCAAAGACGAGTCCTGGTATGATAACAGGAGTTATATTGTGTGATAGCCCTCTATCCCACATACATGAAGAAAGTTAGAGGTTTTACCTGAAGGGTGTGCTTTTAAAGATATAAGGGCTGGAAGTCTCGCCCCTTGAAATTTCCAACAGTTCATAACATTCCAGAGTATTCTTGAGCATTCCAACACACTCCGGAATATATTTAGGAATATACCGGAATATCCCAGATCATTGTGGAACATTTCAGAACACTCCTAAATGTTGTGGAATGATCTGGAACATTTGAATTTTTTTTATGGGGGCTACCCATATGGGGTATATAAAGCAAGATCCGTCGTGGATTCGAACGTCAATTCAATCTCACATCAACTCCCTGAGCGAAGCCGGAAACCCAGTCAGAGTATTTCAGAGCATTCCACAACGTTCCAGAACATCCCGGAACATTCTGGAAAATTGTGGAAAGTTTAGGAATAGGGATTCGAGAACATCAATGTGAAACATTTCAGAACACTCTCGAATGTTGTCCTGAGCGAAGCCGGGTAACCCAGCTAGTATTAAATAAATGAAAGGAAAATACCTCTCTTCCACATGTATCCCATTCTAGTATATTGTACCTTTCTTTCTTGACAATATGTATATATACCTATATATATATGTGTACTTCTGTATTTGATAGCATTATTTTTGACCTGATGATGGTACGGAAGTACCGAAACCGGTATACAGGAAAATATATCAATAAAGTGACTTAATACCAAGTATTTTCTTTCATTGATTTGAAATGTCGTCACGATGTGTTTGCTTCTTTTGGAAAAAAAAATTATGTTATCTCAGAATTTCGTTGGTCCTATCATCGAATTATCAAACATATTGTGTATTGAATTTATGCAGCCGTTCTGCTAATAGAGGTATGTCAGCGTAGTTGCCTTTCACATAGTTGATCGGAGTTCCGTTTTCGGCCGTGGCAATTTTATTTTAATTTTAAATTAATTTGTTTTCAACTGTCCTAGACTGCCATTTATATATATGAGATTATTAAAGCGTTTATGAATTAGTTAAATACGGCAAATTAGGCGAACTCCCCAATCTTAATAGATTAAAAATCTCGAATTCGAGTCTCGTTCATAACATAACCTAATTTTTATTTTTATTTCTATCATTATCATTTTCACATTCTTTAAAAATGATTAATTTTCTTTCAATAATTTTCTATGTGTTTCCTCCTTCCTACAATGTGATTTTTTTTCCAAAACCCAGGTCCACTCCTTCCTTTTCTCAAAAAGACCCCCCTTACAGCACATCTCCCCAAAGATGACATGAGAGTTTATTGATTTTCCTCTTGGCCTCCTGTGTGGAGTAAATGTATATAGATCGATATAAGGAATCCGTTTCCTTTTTTAACGAAAATAACTTAAATTTACTCAAAAGAAACCAAATCTTCCTATTTTCTTCGTAATTATGATTTTTTACTGCAGTATTATGTTTCATAATGGCTATGAGTTATTATTATTGTAATTTGTATTTTCCCTTCTATCGTTTCTTTGTTCTCAAGTACAACTTTATACCTTCTGTTATCCTGGTGTATCATTTTCTTCTATTTAATATAGGGTGGGCCATAAACAAATGCACTTTTGTAATCGTGCTTGCGGCGATTCCGAACCGGGGAAGAGAGCGGGGTCACTTATGCGTGGTTCATTGTTTCGAAATTTAGTTACGATGGATCGCTTTACGGGAGAGCAACGCGGTTTCTGGGTAAAACATTTTTTACAAAAACAATGATTTTGTTCTTTTCTGTTCAACAATGATTCTGTTCTGTTTTACAAAACAATGATTCACGCCGCCAATTTCGTTCGCATCACCAATTAGAGAGTATTAATCAATGCCCCAAGTGTTAATTTAATTAAATCATTATTTAAAAAATTCGAAGAAACCGGCAGGAAAACAGGAGGCCGTGGAGTAAAAGGAATAAAATTGATTAAAGAAATTTTCCCTAACAAACTGATCTCGCGCAGAGGAGATTTTCAATGGCCTCCTCGCAGCCCGGATTTAGCCCCAGCTGACTTTTTTTAATGGAATATATTTGTGTACATATATATATTTTATCTTACAAGTCAATTCTAGGTAAAAAAAAACAGCGACTATTAAAGGAGAACATTCATCAAGAAATGGTCGACATTCACCATATTGGTGTCGGAAAGTTTTCGAAAATCTAAGGGCCTGCTTTGAGGAATGCCAGCGGCGAGATGGCTGCCATTTTGACAATTACTTTTACGAAATGATTTTCCAGGGTATTTTTGTTCTTATCAATATTCATTTATTTAAATACAATCTGTATATTTTTTTTCACGATTACTTCAAAAGTGCAGATATTTATGGCCCACCCTATACATTGGGTACATGAAATTAAATAATTTGTCATACCTAGGTTTTGGTTACAAAATGTGGATTAAATCGATTAATTTAACCTTTAAGATATATCTTTATATATAAAAATCCCGCGTCACAATGTTTGTTCGAGATAAACTCCGAAATTACTTAACCGATTTTGATGAAATTTGGCTTACTGTGTGTAATTTGGTCCAATTTAAAAGATAGGATAGTTTTTATCTCGCTTATGGACATCAATATCTATTATTGCGAATTAAATGTTTGTTATAGGTCATGTAGGTATGTATGTATAACCCTCCATATTATGTATGCTGCGCTGCGTCACATATCACAGAGTTTATCCGGAATATAAAATTTGATCATTGTTCGCTAGTATTTTATACAAACACAAAATACATATATTTAGTTGTACTTTTCTATCAAGGTAACCTTTCGTTATATCTGTTGATTTAAATACACATTGTTTTATTCTTAGCAATGATTTATTTTTATGTGTTTATAAAGTATGTCATAAGTTATAACATAACATTATTCCTTATCAGCTCTTCTATCGCACCATTATACTTTTATCAGTAGCCGTGTTGAATAATAATAATATGATTTGTATTATCAAGAAACATTCTGGGGAGTGTATTTTATCATTGTTTTCATTTGAGTTTGGTTCGAAGTATTTCGTTTCTGAAACATGACCTGCGCTATGTTTTCTCTCAACTTTTCCCCCCTCTGTCATTTCAACCCCACCGCCCTCTTTCTCCACCCGCTCAACCGCCCTCCGCGCATGCACCGCATGCACCCGATAGTACTGTCAGTGTCATTCAACCTTTCCTTTTCCGCATCCAAAATACCTACCGAGAAGTGGTATTGTTCTAAAATCTGCTCATTTTTATTTTTCTTTCGGGTAGCGGGGGTACAAAAATACTTCTGTACTTAAAACATAATAGTCGACGACTTCTGTGGAATAATAACTGGTAGTTAAATTTAACACTACCAGAATGACACACGTGGAGAGAATTACTACATAGAATTCTACCCACGTAAAAAAATATCTAACCTATCCTGTCTATCTGCTGTTTTTTTGTCGTTATGAAATTTATTTACTTATATCTTTTTACGTTATTTAATAAAAGTATTAATATATATATTATGCGTTCCCGTGTGTACTGAAGTTCGAACTGTTTTCACAATTCTAAACATCACTCTGTAGTCTACTAACTCAAACAATTCTACAAATTTGATGATTTGCATAATATATCTATAAATTCTATACAGGAGTTAGCAAAATTGTGACAAAAATCCTCAAATTGAAATCTTTTAAATTCTGCGAAAATACATACCAACATGTAATAGGCCACTTGCATGGATTTCATAACGACTGGGAAAAAATCGAGTGGATAGATTTTTTTACTAAGATAACGAAAATGTTGCTAAAAATTTTAGAAATGTACAGTTTTTTTTATTTTTATAAATAAATCCGTTATTTGGGCTCTTGACGTCACTACATGAAAATGTCCCGTCTCCGACAATATTCTATTAATTTTATAAAATTCCACACTGATTTTATTTTTGTATATGGCAACACTTTGATTTCAGGCGAATTTTTGAATTTGACATTTAACATTCACTAGATTTATTGTTTGTTCTCTGCGAACTTATCATTTGGTTTGACGTTTTGACAGATGTTACGAAGATAACCCCGTACATTTAGGCCTTCTGTACCTGTTGTAGAAGTGGTGCTGATTTTAACAAAATCAAAATTTATAATTTTCTTTTTATTATTATTATCTACAATACAAGTATATTACAATGGATTTAGTCATATATAGATCTTGGACATTATAATGATTAATGATCAATAAGATGGATCAAGGAAAACAATATTTATGAGACGTAATATTTTTGGTATGCCTCGTTATTCTGCTGTGCCATTCGTGTGGAAAACGTTCTTTTTTAAAAATGAATTTCGCCTATGTAATTATCGTTTTTTCGCACCCATAAAATTATGTCCCGTCTTACCGGTTTATAAAAAATGGTCTGATTTTTTCGGATTGAAATTTTCAAAAAATCGCCAGGGTTTCAAAAACACGATAATTTTTTTTTTAAATATACGGAATGTCTTAGAATATTTGTCTAAACCGGAAATTTTTATTTTTTTTAATGTGCGGCCTATTTATACAGCCTGCAAGTGGCCTATTAGGTGCAGTTTGAAAACCAGAGAATGCAATTTATTTCGAACGGTTTACGTAAAAGAATTTTAGTAGTACCTTATTCACATACAACTTAAAAGCTTACAGTCTAAGAACTGTTTCACTGAAAAGCTTTTTCCTAACAGAATTTATAGTTGTATTTCTTGCGATAGCCGACTAATAAATGTGTATTTTTGAATGCTGATCATTAATAATAACTAGCTGGGCACGTTACAAAATCAACTAATGGGTTAAAACACTATGCGATTTGACGTGTGAACGTGGATGAAGCGAGGAGGAGTGTGTGTTAAATTAAATATCAATCGGTTAAACGGTTTAGCAATGCATAATTTCATGATGCCAGAGCTCACTTTTGTACCCAGAAACCATCGCCGGCATGCGCACATCAAATCCCCAAAGTTTCATCGCAATTGGATGAACGGTTTAGCAATGCATAATCTTATGATGCCAGAGCTGACTATTGTATACAAAAACCATCGCGGGCATGCACACATCAAATCAAGGAGATGTGCACTTCTAATCCCAAAAGTTTCATCCCAATCGGATGAACGGTTTAGCAATGCATAATTTCATGATGCCCGAGCTCACTATTTTGTACAGAAAGAATCGAAGGGATGCAGCAACAATATCCCCAAAGTTTCATTGCAATCGGATGAACGGTTTAGCAATGCATAATTTCATGAAGCCAGAGCTCACCATTTTATACAGAAAGAATCGAAGGGATGCGCACATCAAGTCCCCAAAGTTTCATCGCAATCGAAGAAGAACTAACACAGAACGTGAAAATTAAATTAAAAAAAAGTGTGCTTTTACCTGCACAATTTGGCAAAAAAATGGACCATCTTAAGATATTTAAATTTATTTATTTTCTTAACGTTGCTTGAAATGGCTTTTGCCGTTTTTGGTGACCAGATCTGAACAGTCAGGTACTTCCCCATCTTCCTCGTCTCCATCTCCTTCCCCTCCCCACTACCTTTAGCCTCACAACATACCCCAACTGGGGATGCCATAGTTTCACTGACTTCAGTAGTTGGGACTCTTGTGCCGTATTATCATTAAAATTTAGTTAATAATGTATAAAACAATTAATTTCTGTACAATTTTAGAGTACCTACACCATTTGAAAAAAAAATTAACCATCTTTGCTATTAAATTTACCCAATATATTAATTTCTCATTAATTCGACAACAACGTTCCCTCATAAGTAGGTACTGCGCATTACTGGTATTATTATTTAGGAACGTCCAAAAAGAACGAAACTTACCTACACATTCTTAAATGAAAAATATTTTGGATGGGATCTTTCAAAAAAATTCTTCGAAATTTTCAAGTTGATGTTCACGTTCTGTGAAAGTTATTTTAAAGTTCTGTAATTATTTCAGTTTTGTGATGCAAAAAAAATATTAAGAAAATAATCATATAAAATAATTACAGAAATAATTAATATATTTCGAGCAGTATTTTTTTTTACCACCGTGTATCGGCAATTTAACGAATGATGAAATTTGAATTATAAACGTGCCAACAACGGCAAATTATGACACTCCAATTTTGTTCGCGTTCGAATTTGAATTTTGGTCTATCTTTGAATTTTTTCTAATGAAATGCTTTAATTCTATGTCCTGTCGACTGGCGGCGCCGTAAAAACAGTACATAATTTTAAAGATTAGTTTCAATACTCGACTTTTATGTTGTTTTTTCGCACATGTCAGTTTTCAAACGAACATTACAACGATGTTTTTGTGAAATGTGATAATTACGACGTTCAATTAAAGTTCTAAAAACTCCTGTGGACGTAATTTTATGAAATTTTGGCTTCCAGACGTGATATTTTCGAAGAAATCGCGTTTGCGAGTCGGCCGACGGGAAAATGAAATATAAATGGACCCCAATGTGACTGACCTACGCCAACAATCTCTCAAAAACAATTGCTCGTGCGAGACACTTTTGAAGGAATATGAACCTTGAAGTGTTCGGAAATACTGAGCGCTAAGGTCCATTCTCTCTTGAGTAAAATGGCCCATTTTCGGGCTGAATATTTCTCATACGATCCTAGTTACGCTCCCCTTTTACTGAAAGTGAACCTTAAGGTGTGCGAATTTTGAGAAGCCGAGAGGTCGTTTTGGCATCCCAGGGTTTCTTAAAGTGCCTTACGCGAAAGTGAACCTTAAGGTGATTGAAACGTAAAGGGCAGAGTGGTCGTATTTTGCATCAAGGCAAAAGTGAGCTGTCAAAAAACAAAGCAATACTATGTAGTATATTATATATTTTGTACTATTTCACCAATTTTTAGCAAAAAGTTGTCTAAAACTGCCTTACAAATATATGGACGCCAGCTGATTTTGTAGTGAAACTTTTCAATCCTTTTTGGTAAAAGGCTTAGAATATTTCCCTATCCTTTTAACTTCCGTACTTCACGACGGCGACGTGTTGATGCCCTCCGCTCTCCGCTGACGTGGTTGTAAATAAATAACCCGATTCATACACCCCATCCTGCACATACTCCCCCTTCACCCGTCGAGGGCCAGAGCGTTCGGGCGGGTCTTTTGCCGGGAAGACTTTGTCCTGAAATGTTTTCACGCATTCATAATTCTACATTTTCCAATTATAACATGTTATTGAATTACCACACTTCACTCCCTATAGAGAAAGTGGACAAGTATATCGAGAAGGGAAGCTTTTTACCAAAAAATAGCTTTGTCGACATTTCATATTTACTGTCTACATATATTATGTTTACGATTTTTCGATAATATTATAAATACTTAATTTTTGAGACCTGATTTATTCTATGATCTATTTCATAGAATGAACCGTCTGAAAATGGAAATTGCCGCGCGTTCACACTAACATGCTGTATTTGTATTCTATTTCAATGGGATTGGATAGATACTGCATTTTTACCTCGCCAGAGTTCGCACGAGCGTGGTTCCTATGAGCCGTCAAATCGCAATAATGGCATTCGAAAACTACCGACATTTGTTTTTTGTGTTTGTTTTTTAAAGTAGTTAAAATGTTCTTGTGTATATACTATATTTGTGGAAAATTAAAAAAAAGCAATAAAGTCCATATTTACAGAATTCTGTATCTATTCTATAATTCACTTATTTGCACTTTCAGAGACTTTGTCTTAGGATTTACCATGAATTATTTGTGTGTGATTGCAGTATCATCAGCATATTGGAATAGTTTTTCCAGAATTCTAATAATACATAGTTCAGTAATATAAATTAGGAACAATAACGGACCGATAACTGTTCCTTGTGGAACTCCATGATTCATAGATTCTAGTTTATTAATTATTTGTTTATGCATTGTCTGC
This sequence comes from Limnephilus marmoratus, assembly GCA_917880885.1. Classification (NCBI taxonomy): domain Eukaryota; kingdom Metazoa; phylum Arthropoda; class Insecta; order Trichoptera; family Limnephilidae; genus Limnephilus; species Limnephilus marmoratus. Next base: position 2,695,257 of record OU862906.1, on the reverse strand, counting down.
GATCAAGTAAATAATTTGATGAAAATTACAGATATTCTTAATCCTTCTTTATTAAGTTTTATAATCAGTATTTTATGATTGACGGTATCGACCGCCTTTTTCAAGTCTTGAAATTTTGAAAAGTCTTGTTAAACTTTTCATATTTAAGTAAGCTTGGAGTATATATTTTTTTTGCTGGCTTAAATAAGGCATCATCTGTACTAAGAACTGGTCAAAACCATATTGATTTGGTGACAAAAGTGCGTTAAAATTTAGAAACTCTGCTACTTATATCTTTATATGTTTTTCTAATATTTTTACAAGTTGGGATATCAGCGGTATTGGTCTGTAATTGTCAAGTTTAGAGATCGATTCAGATTTATGTATTAATTCAATATTTGAGAGTTGAACGCATTCGGGAAAGTATTTTTTTCAGAGGAAGAATTAAAAATATGTTGGAAGGGCACGGAAATGTGTCGTTTAATAATAGACTTAATTATAATACGGGTTGAATTCTTCTGGACCAATGGCAGGCAGCATTTGTGTTAAGATTTTCAATGTATTTTTAATTACAGTTTCAGTTACAATTAAATTGTGTTATTATTATTATTATTACAATCAAATTAAATTAAATATTTTTTAATTGAGATAAAAAAGAGTATTTTCAGAGTGCATGTCCATGTGAGTGGGTTTATATACATACATTTATATTGTTTCGAAATGAGGTATTGTTAGATACGTTGTAAGGATGGATTTTTAGGGATTGTTATTTATTAAATCTCAGCCAACTTGCCACGTTTTCTTCCCTCGCCATTGTTTGAGATGTTGATGAGGGTGGAGGGAGTGGGGCGGAGGGGAGAAAGGGGTAGGGGTGGGGTGTCCCTGTCTTATTATAAGACTCTATGTTTGAGCACGTCGCTCGGATCAGATAAGGCCCTTTAGCCTTCCCTTCAATTCTCCATACAATGTATCTTCCTTGTTTTTATTGTGATAAATATGAGACAATCTCAGTTATTTCCGCACACAGAAAACATAAATATACACGGAACATTATTTTATATGTTTTTAATTTGTTAGTTTTTCTTTTGATGTTGTATTATTTGTTTCGTTGTGAGCTTTTCTTGTATTATTATTAATTTGATTGGTTGAGCGCATTGAGCGTGACTCCGCGCTTGCGCTTGCATGCGAGCTTATTTATGTATATCGTTAACCCCCTGATGCCCGGATTCCTGTGCTCCATTAAAAGCCTTTTTCATAATCTTTAATGTTTCTTTTCCTCACTATTCACAATAGTGGTGATCCGCACTTTCTCACTTGTATAGTGTATGTATCTACTGTCTATATATATATATATATATATATCCCGGTGTCGGTTTGTCGCATTGTTTTTAAATAAATCTGCAGTTTTATTCCGAGATTGACAAAATTTTGCATACTTGGCCTTCAAAACAGGAGGAAGGTCTTTGGTCAAGAAGAAGGGACCTTGGGGTCAAGAAGATCATTGTTTATCTCTTTTCCCACTCCTTAAATCAGAAGTTTGATACTTGATGAAATTTGCACACTTGACATTCAAAGTGAGAGGAAAATTACTGTCTACATTATGATTTCGAAAAACTCTAAGTATTGTTAAGATTTGTTTATCATAATGATCATAATGACATGTCTTTCTTTGTCTAATTTTACTAAACTACTTCAACAGACTTTTTGAAAATGACTTTTTTACAATCGGCAACACAGGGTTAATACCTTTTGTAACAATTTCCTCATTATTGTTGTATCCATTTATTACCGTACGTTATGTGATATTTGTAATGCCAGTAGTTATTGAATCCATTACGTCCCCTGGGTCCGCCGGCCATATTGATTTCTTTGTCCCGGGTGTACTTAAATATTAAAAGACCATCTGTTGACGGTTAATTTTGTTTTAAAAGTTCCCATCGCGCCTCAATATAAGGCTGGGGTTAGACGTAATTTAAATTTACGGATTACATAAGATTTTGACAGGTCACTCACAGGAGCGTTTACATACGCATCCGACTTGTGGTAATTAATGATCACGGAAGTTGTTCGGAAGTTCGACCAGTGTAAATGCTCATGCGACCGTTTACACCTGTAAATTTATTTGCATTAAGATGGCTTCCTGTCACCTTCCTGCTACTGTCAAATTTACGCGATTTTCTCAATAAAGACGAAAAGGCCCAAATAAAGTGTTGAAATAGATTTTGGCTTTAATTAAACAATTCTCCACGCGCTTTTGTGCCTTCAAAGGCGGCAATTAATTTCGTTTTATCCGAATGACAGCTACCTGACATCTGCTGATAGCAACCGACTTCGAATTCAATATTTCAAATACGTAAATGTTAAAAACAAAAACAATAAGATTGGAAATGATTGGACCGATAGTTGAATAGAAGGATGCTCATTTTCCAGAAAACTTAAATAAGTGGAAATAAATACTAGTTTTGTACGAAAAAAATCCTATGAAAACGATTGTCTTTTAATTTTTGACATTTCGCAACGATGCGCGGCGCATTTCGGAACTACGAGTATTTCTTGAGGTAAGTCTCTTAGCTTATCAAACTGATTTTATAAGCTGTAAGAAGGCTGGATTAGCGCGGGCACGATTAGACCTGTCAAAAAACTTCCGAAAGAATAAGTTCTGCAACTTGCTATAAATTACATTAAGTGACTTTTGGTGTCGTTTACGTTGGTAATTTGGCCATAAATCGCTTACAAGAGCGATTTACAAGAAAAAACTTATGAGTCTAAACCCAGCTTCATACTAAACTTGGTATAGCATAATACTCATGTTTTTTTGTATATCACTTACACAGTAGTTATATTGTGCTTTACCTAAGAAAAAGCTGTATAAACTTGAAAGGGGTAAACCTCAAAGGTTTTCTACTTCAAGGATTTTAATGTGAAAAACCTTCTACGTTATTAACATCACTGGTAGGTACTTATTTTGTTTTCACGTTGTATCCAAGTTTTTTTTTATATATTTTAGATGTTTCTGTAACAGTAATTTTTCTTTCAAATAACAAAGTTTAGAAGTTAAGATTTGTTTTATTAGTTTATTTGGCAAAGTTTGTACGTGATGTAAGTATAAAGAATATTATATGAATGCATTCAAAGTTTTTTTTTTTTTTTTTTTTTTATGGTTTCCTGTTCTGGGGCGGCCTGTAGAATTTTTATATTTTTGTATTTATCTAATACTAGCGAGTTACCGGCATGCGTTGCAATGCCAGTTAAATAAAGAAATTCTTTCTCCCTGCGTTCTTTCGCATTCGTCCACGTTCCCGTTTCCCTTCCGCCCCCTCCTTCCTTCCCTACCGCTAAACTATGTGAAGTACACCAACTCGAGCCAAAAATTTTAAACAAATTTCGTAACGCCAGAGCTCACTATTACATCCCGGGCATGCGCACAACAAATTCCCAAAGTTTCATCGCAATCGGATGGATGGTTTAGGAAAACAAGGGACAAGCAAAGAAAGATTCATTTTTATTTATTATGATTAACACCATTTTTGGGGGCTTTTAGGTGAATAATAAAAGTGATGCAGTATTTATTGTACATAACTGCCTCAGTAATAACATTTTGTGTTTGTTTAGTTATAAATTGAAGATATCCACTGACTTGGTATAATTATTTCCCTCCATTAGTATTCCGGGAAAAGAGGAATACAAATGGTAGTTAGTCCCGGAATTTCTGCACTGAAATAAATCCGGACTTGTAGTATTACGTAGTGGAATCCGAAAGCTTATCAATGCCGGCAGTTCTTGAGTACCAACTACATATGTAGTATTACGTAGTGGAATCCGAAAGCCTATCAATACTGGCAATTCTGAACTACCAACTACATATGTAGTGGAATCGGAAAGCCTATCAATCCCGCAATTCTGGACTACCAACTACATATGTAGTATTACGTAGTGGAATCCGAAAGCCTATCAATGCCGGCAATTCTGGACTACCAACTACATATGTAGTTTTTTTTTTTTTAAGTTTCTTTATTCATTGAAAAAATTTTGTTTTTTACAAAAGTTGGGGATTTTTCGACCACCATGCTAGGCACATGCCCGTGTTGTGGTGGTCGATTTTTTATACAGTAAATTAATATATGCAATATAAAGAATGTGTGAGAGTATTAAGAATACATAAAATAATATAATATTAAAGAATATTATAGAATACAAAATAGTATAATAGAATTTAATTTAAAAGAGTTACTAGTATAAAATCAAAGTGAGTACTATATGGTAAGCACCTGTCTTAGTCCGGCGAATTACATTGTACAGCTGTGCAGTATGTATGTAGTATATTGTATAGTTGTTCGTGTTTCAGTCCGGCGAATACTAAATTATAATTATTGTTACCATGGTTTATTGCTGGGAAGTACATATGGGACTTCGTCGGATCCAATACACAGTGGTGCCAAACAGTTTTAAGTAAATAGTTTAAAAGTATTGTAAACTTTCAGCTAATTATATTATAGTAATTACATATAGTTCTTTACATACTTAAAATATAAAAAACTTTTATTGGTGGTAAATAATCTATTATCAATTTTATTTATAAAAAGTAACTAAAACTTGAATACAGAATTTCGTCGTGGAGCTGGTGAAATAAAACCAAGAAACAAAGAACAAAAAAATATATATATATATAAAAATAAAAAAGGCTTAGAGTGGAAAGGGCGACGAAATTATTTTCTTTTCTCCCATTTTGATAAAAAAAAATATGAGCTTTATTATATTTACACAATGAAAATAAAATAAAATGAAATGAAATGATAATAGATAAACTGATAATAAAATAAAATGATGTTTTCCTCCAAATAAATAAAGTAATATGATATATTATATTACACAGATAACAGTAATAAAAGCAGTTTAGACAAATGTTGACCTTCATAATAAAATAAAAGGAATGGAATAGTGGAATCCGAAAGCCCATCAATGCCGGCAATTCTGAACTACCAACTACATATGTAGTATTACGTAGTGGAATCCGAAAGCCTATCAATGCCGGCAGTTCTGGACTACCAACTACATAATTTAAATTTTATATAGAAATACCAAGTAAGTGAAAAAATTTCTGTCTGACAACTAACTACTTTTAAATTACTTTTAAATGATCCATAAAACTATAATTAATAAATAAAACCATAAAAATAAATGATTGACCAACTTCCCTTTAACCAACATTCCAAATAGAATGACCCATGGTTTGTAAATAAATAGTAAGTATATTGATTCCCTTTTTTATGTTGTAGTTTTTTGGGAATGTGGTCATTCTTTAATCTCAGTCGGCGCTGGGAAATTGGCCTTCTCTGACACCCGTCGAAAACATGTTAACATTGATTGATACACGATTGCTTGTTTGTGTAGTCAGTTTACGTAAATATTTAGATTCTTCGCTGTACTCTACGGTTCTTTGGTCTAAGACCTGTAATGCTACCGACACACGAACAAATGTATTAATTTTGATATAAATTGTTGAAACGTCGCCAACTATAAACATTTCCAAGTCACCGGGTATTCAAATTGAAGAAGGACATACATATTACTGTTCACATTCACCATTTGATTGGGGACATAAAATAGTAGCCCACCCGACGAATGTGGTTTACTTTTCAAATAATATTTGTTGGTTGTAAAATATAATTTTATTATTTGTAATTTTCTCGGCATTTTTCTCAGAAAAAAACAAATCACTAAAATGGAATGTATTCAAACATTCTTCTTTGTATTTTCGTTATTTGTTTTTGGGGTGTTATGCCGTGTTGCGCTACCTCCTTCTTTAGCCAACGTTTCGGACATCGTTGCAGTGTCCATCATCAGGGCAGATCCGGTAGATGTGTAATTTTTAGTCGTGAAGTGTGTGCTTATTTACTTCGAAGCGATACCGTGTCGCCAGCACCACTAACTTTCACCAGTACAAAATAATCGTGACAAGCAGTGGCGTCATCGCCGCGGAACGGAATAGAAAGTTCATTAAAACGTGGTATTTATGCTATCCAGGGGCAAGTCCGTTTGCGAGATGCCGACGGAAGTGGCTCCATCTCTTAATGAATTCTAAAATTAGAAATCACAATATGTATGAGTATGTTTGCGAATAATTTATGTACAAGTACTGTAAGATAGGGTGGAGGTCCCAATCCACGGAGGCACCAAATGTCGCTCCTTTCACCACGTGTGAAGGTAGAACGTAATATCGTTTTCCCGCTATAGAGCTGGTCCGAGATTTTTTTAAGGGCCCGGATTTATACCGATTTATTACGTATTTCCCTTAAACACGGTAAGTTTTAAAACTCTTAAAAATATATACGTTATTCTTGAAGATAATATCTAGACTTTGCCCCCGCCGAAACGCAAATTATATAAAATTCCCTCGATAGAAAAAAATCGCAAAGTATGCTCCAAAAATTATTATTAACACTTTGTTTCAGTTATTTTACAAGTTATATGTATGAAAAAATTCACAGTGTTTCTTTAAATACTGTTTAAGATAATGCCCGCGAGATTTTTTCTCTATTTTAAACGAGTCGTGTTTTATTAAACATTTTCGCAATAAATTTTGTCGCTGTAAATGTTAGCGCTCTCCTCTAACATTCGTAATTTCGTATCTCTCCATCTTCTTCTTTTCGATCCCGGTTGCAGAGCCTTAACGGTCCTTCCGTATGACGTAGTCGGGTCTGGTTCAGAGAGAGTAGGGTGGTCCGTGGTTCAGGGTGAGGCGATGGTCAGTAGAGAAATGAGGCGAGTAGAAGCAGGGACGAAGCGAGGTAGGGCGGGAAAGCAGAAAGAGAGAGAGCTGAAAACGAGACGAGTGTTGCTGGTGAACGGATTTTCAAAAGGGCTTGTGGCCCGTATTTATAGGGGTTTACGGCGCGGCGGTAGCAGTTTACCGCTGCCATTGTCTCCGGGCACGATTCCAGGAATCGAGCCCATAGAGAAAGTGTACGATGATGGTATTTTCTCTTTTACAATCTCTATCTTTGCTTGCTATTCTTTCCTCCACTCCGACTTTTATTTATTTTGACAAAGATTAGTTTACAAAACATTTACACATTGAAATGGGGAACCGAGCTCGGAGAGCGGGTCCGTGGTCGCGCCGAGTCCTGCCTTGGACACGCTTGGTGACACGCTTATCACTTCCGTTACTTTTTGTTCGGGAATGGTGATATTGAAATAGGTCATGGGCTAGTGTCGAGTAGTACCTACTCTTAATTTGACTACACTCAAAAGTTCGCAACAGTCGAGCTCCGAATTTACAATTTTAAAAAATAAACATAGGTCGCAGTTGATATAGTCATAGTTCATCAAATCGTTTGTATTGGAATAGAACTTCAATTTATTTCTATCAATTTCCTGTATGTTTTCTTAAATCTAGTTTTATTCATCAAGGGACTACTAACTGTGCACTCAAAATTTAGAATTCCTTAAAAATGTCGAATGCATATAATCCTCATCACAAATAAATTGATTAATCTACTTATTTAACGATATATTGATTGTATGTGTACCTTATGAACTAACATTGTAAAAAAAACGGGAATTTCCTAGTTGGACTGCCAAAGAAAATAATTTGTAAATTTTCTCACATAAAATAGATATATAGAATAATTTAGAAGGACTACTCCACAGCTTCATCCAGAATTTATATTCTAGTGCAATATTAAATTTGTTTCTTATTGAATTAAAAATGGAAAACGTGTAACAAACTTATAAGGATAGTTCAAAGTTCCACAGCTTTTGTTGGAAATGTCGTTGCGGGCTAAAATAGTTGCGTATATAGTTGGAAATATCTTTTCAAATTTCATGCTTTGAATGTACCGTTCGTTAGTTTTTAGTGTTTGAAACATCACACAGATTGTATACTTTATAGTAGTAGGTATTCATATTGTGTATACTATACTTGTTCAACAGCGTACAATAATAATATCTTCTCCGGTAAATGATAACAAATTGTAAGTGGCATTTTTTTTTTTTTTTTTTTACAGTGAATACCGCACAAGAATCTCAACTGCTCCCGTCTGGAGCCAGTGAGACTATGGCATCCCTAATTGGGGTATGTTGTGAGGCTGAAGGTAGTGGGGAGGGGAAGGAGGTGGGGAAGAGGAAGGTTGGGAAGTACCTGGCTATTCAGATCTGGTCACTAAACACGGCTAAAGCCATTTTCAAGCAACGTTTCAATTCTGAATGGTGGTCTTACACCAGGGCGATACTAATAGTATCTTCCACTCTGGAACATGCCGCAAATATACTATATATTATTTTAAATGAATTAATTGTGAAATAACACAAATTAATCAAATAAAATTTATTATGTTTCGATTGCCCCATCATTTATTTAAATAACTAAGTACGTTCTATTTATCTTGAAATCCTTGGAATAAAATTACTAATTGAATCGGTACGACTACTTTTTAATGGCATGTTTATTCAAAGTCCTATTTAATTGAACCCCTCTCGCATTAATTGATTTGTTAATTGATACTTTTATTGTATCAACGCTGCGTGTCGTGAAATTGGATATATTTTTTAATTAGAAATAAATTACTGTATTGAATACTTTTTTAATTGAATTTATATTTTGAAATAGCGAATAATAATAATAAATCGATTCGATTTTTTTAAATATTTGTTTTTGGAGGAAGATTTTTCGTTTTTGTTAATGGGAGGGAACCTGTTATAATACTATACTGATTTTAGTAAGACTTTTGATTCAGTTTCCCATAAAATTCTCATTTGGAAATTAGAAATACTTGGTATACCTGGTATCTAATATAATAAACTGGTTTGAAAGCTATATTACTGGAAGACAACAATTTGTTAGAATAAAATCCTCCCTATTGGAAAAAAATTATACAGCAAGTGGAGTTCCACAGGGTTCACACCTTGGCCCACACCTTACCTTGTTTATAAATGATCTAACAAAAATATTTCATGATGTATTTTTCTTACTTTTTGCTGATGACCTCAAAATGTTTAGAATTATTCAAAATATTTACCATTGCAACATTCTTCAAGATAATATCAAAAGATGGTTAATTTGGTGTAATAAAAATAGACTTAACTTAAATATCTCAAAATGCCAAGTAGTTAGATTTTCTCTAATAAAAAATCAAGTGATCTGTAATTACAACATTGATAACAATACTCTCGAGACATTAACACAAATTAGTTAATTACTTAGGCATCGCTTTTCAATCAAATCTTTCATTTGTTAACCACATAACTGAAATCTCTAACAAGGGCTTAAAAATGTTGGGATTTATAACTAGGCTAACTAGAAATTTTAACAATATAATGTGTATTAAACTGATATATTTTGCATATGTTAGAAGTCAACTTGAGTACAATTCTCCCGTCTGGAGCCCATATTATAATATACGTGTACAAGCTGTTGAAAGGATACAAACAAATTCTTACATTTTATAAATTTTAAAATGGGTATTCCAGCAATTATGTTAAACTACAACACTATTTTTAATGATATGAATATGCTCAAATTGTCAGACAGAAGAATTTCCATTGATTTGTTTTTACTGTATAAAATTCTAAATAATTTAGTTGATAGTCCGGTATTGCTTGAATTGATAAGCTTCCGAATTCCACTACGTAAGAAGTCAGGATTTATTTCAGTGCATAAATTCTGGAACTAACTACCATATGTATTCCTCTTTGCCCAGAATACTAATGGAGGGAAATAATTATACCAAGTCAGTGGACATCTTCAATTTATCTTTAAACAAATACAAAATACTGTTACTGAATCAGTTCAGTTAGGTACAATAAATACTATATATTTCTTTGTAAAAGAAATATATACCTATTGTATTTCTTTGTAAAAGAAATTTATAGTATTTATATATTATTTAATCACAATTTAATTTGTAAATTTCGTACTTATGTAAAAGCCCCGAAAAAGGGCGTAAATAAATAAACAAATAAATACATTTATTAAATCCAGATACGACCAGGCGCTGTTATAATCGATTGCGGTTCAATTAAATACATTTATTAAATCCAGATACGACCAGGCGCTGTTATAATCGATTGCGGTTCAATTAAATACATTTATTAAATCCAGATACGACCAGGCGCTGTTATAATCGATTGCGGTTCAATTAAATACATTTATTAAATCCAGATACGACCAGGCGCTGTTATAATCGATTGCGGTTCAATTAAATACATTTATTAAATCTAGATAATTTATTTAGTATTCTATACTTTTATATATGAATACCGCACAAGAGTCCCAACTGCTCCCGTCTGGAGCCAGTGAGACTATGGCATCCCCAATTGAGATTTTCATCCCCATCTCGTGAGGCTGAAGGTAGTGGGGAGGGGAAGGAGATAGGGAAGAGGAAGATAGGGAAGTACCTGGCTATTCAGATCTGGTGACCAAACACGGCTAAAGCCATTTCAAGCAACGTTTCAATTCTAAATGATGGTCTTACACCAGGGCGATACTGAGAGTATCTTCCACTCTGGAACCTGCCTACTATATATTATTTTATATGAATAAATTGTGTTTTAATCGTTTTTCGTTGCAGGTATTTAGAGTTTTTCTTTGTTCCCCTTTTATAGGTGGTCTTAGTATCTTTTAACAGATTCAACCAAAGATATTGAAATATAATAGATGTGCTATCTGCAGTTATTACTAGGCGGGACTGCACTCCGGGTGTCGCCGATATTGTTTACCAATTAACAAATAAACTAAATGAACGAATAATTAACGAATAAAGCAAACGAGGGACTCCTGTGAGGAGCTTATGTAAAAAAAAACGAACGTTAAACTAAATGAACGATTTTCTTTCTGAATTGTTAACCAATACTAATGCACACCCTCAAAAAATCAACGAAATGAACAAATTCTTTTCGTATGCAAACTACCCTGATTAGGTTATAGTCCGCCCACAGTTGCGCGGACATCATAGCATATCTCTTTTGTATTTGAATTGGATTCAACTAAGTTTTGATGGATTCCGATGCGGACACCAGATCTTTGAACCTTTCGTTGAAACATTCCAGAGTGCTACGAACCAGAGTTACGTAATAATGAATAGATATCTGGATCTTTAAATAGTTTTTTCTAAATTGTAGTCATAAAACTAAGCCATTTATTTGCTTTACACAGAACGTAAGCTTAGAATCTACAAATCTCTTTAACACGCCTATTAAACATATAAATTTAAGTTATATGTGCGTGATTGTTTGTTCCTGTCAAAACTGGCTGAATCAACTCAAATTTGCTTTCAATTTGGCTTAATCAATCTAAATTTAAGTCAGGTATGTGAAGGATTTATATTTAGACAAGCTGTTGTGTAATCAAGAATATAGTTGTCTAATAAAATATGCAATTGAACTAAATAAGGTAAGTAAGATAGGTACTGCTTGATAGTACATATTCAAATCGGCTATTGCTGACCCGGGAGAGTGTATCGCATCTGCACGCTATCAGCGGTCAAAGAGTTAATTGCTGCGTTTTGTGAGGTGAATCCATTTCCGTGACCGATATCGTATCTACCGCTGGAATCTTATTCACACACGAATAATTGAATGCCCTCCCCCCACCTCCCACCGCCTCCCACCCCGCATACCCCCCTGGGGTGAACGCTTTAATTCAGTTTTATTTTAGTGGCGTGTCTACTGATAATTTAATCTTCTATTTTGTACTTTGCTAGGTGTCGCGCGGTGACCAATGAGGCATAAATAACTGCAGGCGATAAATATCTCCGGTGGCGCGAAACAAAGAAAACTCAACGGGTGACACGGGGGAGGCGCTCCGCCCAGCACCCCCGCCCTCTACCACCCTGTCCGGGTGGCGAACCACCGTCGCGTCGTTACAATCAAAAGATTTATTCTTACCGGAATCGAGTCCGAAATTAGGTTTATTGTCAAGAAGCACGACGACGCGCGACGTTTAATTGGCAATCTTAAACAGTTTATTTTATAATTTAGACGTTTCGTAGATCCCATTTCTTAGATATTCAAGCGACATTTTCAGTACACCGTAGGAACTAGGCTCACGTCATTTCTCCTGTGCTTGATATCATATGGATAACTAACTAACTAACCCTCACGCTGTTTCCCCGCAGGGGTGGGCAGAGAGGATGGACCGCCAAACAACTCGGCACACGCTTGGCACACGCTTCTTGCCTCTTTCACAGTCATACATGGTCTTCTATTATTCTGACTCTTGACATGGCCCGACTCAAGTAACTTATTCACTTGGTCGTGCCATGTCTTTCTCTCCCCGACTTCTTCTACCGTTCACATTTGCGTCATATAAGGAGTATTCCTTACACTCATTTCTTCGCTCATTCTACATGCCCATTTACGCTTACGTCAGCCTTGCATTCTTTGCAGATCTCCACGTTTCTCACACAATCGTACATGGTTTTACCACACGTACGCCTCATGGATTTCATTTCTCATTTGGACATCTAAGATGGATGAATAGTTGAATGTAAACATTAATATTTAACACGCTTCAATGATACAACATTTTGGTTTGCTTTACACAACGTGAAAGGTTTTTCAGAAACCTCTTTAGCATCGTTTTGATTTGAAACTCGATGAAACGGAAACGAGCGACACTGGAAAAAGACAAACACATACATCTATAAAATTTAGCCTGCGAGAGAATGAGGTAGTTCGACCTCCTCTTTGTGCGGTGCTTCGAAGCCTCCCCACCCTTGTCCACTTTAGTTTTCTGAAGGTTTCACTTCTACCTCGTGTGAACTGCACACAATTTTTTTTTACAAAAACTTTTCAAAAAATAATTATCATACCAATTTAATTATAAATAATATGTATTTAGTATTACTAACATTGTTTTCCTCTTCTGCACGGTGTCCGGAATCTCGTAGTAAAAGCTGGAAACTGGTGAATTTGCATCACATTTGGAGTCGATTTCGTGGCATATATTTTTTTTATATGAGCTCTCGGTCGAAATTTGACGGAATTTTTTTAAGTCGATTTTAAAAAACATGACTCTAGGGGGTACCAGCTGTTTAATGTTTTTTAAATGCGTCGAAGCGAAATCCGGCAAAGATTTTTAACCCTGAAGTTGCCGAAAAAAACTGAAAATGTATTTATTGTATGTATCACTAGTTTCCGCTTAGACTACGAGTTTCCGGTCACCGTGTTCAAAAGAGGAATGAGCGTCATGATGATTAGTATAATTTTGTATTTAAATCTTCATTACTTAGGTTTTTATTAATTATGAACTTTTCAATTTTGTATTCAATTTCAAAGATAATTTAATCATTAGGTATGAAAGTAATTGGTTATGAGGTTAGGTTATACAGTTATATCTTTATAAAAGGCAATACACGCTAAAACTATGTACGTTTGCCCTGTACTAGGTTGTAGGTGCTCGGCTGTAAAGCCACTCAGAAGCTTAGATCATAAATGCTTCCGAAGCCTCTCAGACAAAGTTCTTTCAAGCGCCTCCGTTTAAGTAATCCTCTACGATGAGAGAAAATCCTTAAACATTGCATAATTGAGTCATCTGCATACACTTAATACACTAGTAATAGTGGCGCAGGTTCTAATTGCGCGCGCTTTGATGTCTGCCCATCAACTGAACCTGCTGCAGCACCATTGACCTTTTGACTTTGCGGAACCCTTTCTCCTTCCTTCTCCCCTTTCTCCCCGGCGGACTTTCCTCCCTCTTCTCGGAAGGCTTTGATGACGAAGGAACGTTTTTTGTCTCCTTCAAAAGAATGAAACGGGAAAAAATCGTCTGAGGGGTTTTCGCCGTGCATAATCTCGCGGTACAAGAGATCGAGCATTGTGTCGGGCGATACGACAGAAGGCGGGGATTTTAGTATTTCGTCCAGAAATCTAGCGCATTATTCCGCCCAGCTTTGCTCCGCTACCCGAGGGCTGTTGGCTACTGCCAGCTGCCACAGCTACCTGCACCTACTAGGTAATACTACCCTCACCAGCGCCTGCTTATAGCTAGAGCTCTCTAAGCGGCTCTTTGTTTCCGGACTGAACTGGGAACTGGGAAGTACCCCGCGGGACTGGCGCTGAGTCTCCGATTGCGGGTGTATGAATAATTTTAAGAGCGCGAAATGTTTATAAAATGTTATTATGGAATACTAAACCCTTCATTTAAATACATCCCACATAACTCAGCACTGTATTGCATAATGTACATATTACAATATCTGCTTAGTTTTCTTTAAATTGTTAATACATACAAGCGTGACGAAGTTCCCTAAACAGTCTACGAGTAAATAATATTTACATTACTCGCGGTACTGCGCTCTACATAAATATTAATGTATGTGGATATATACTTGTGCATACATAATCTATGGGTACATAGGCACACTATCAGGTAATAGTGGAATACACTACCTACATGTGTCGGTTAGGTAAACATACATAATGGATTAGATTGTTTTGTATACAGTTTAACATCGGCCTATTTTCCTCGGCGAAATGTTTCTCGTGTGATATTATGAACGCCATGTCCGATAGGTGGTTGGTGGCTAGTTTGTTTAGATGGCTGTTGCGAGTGCCCCGCCTGGAGGCCACCTGTGTCCCCTTTAGGAATTTATTGTTCACGGGGTAGTTCTTCCAGCCCTCGCCTAGCTAATGCTGAAGTCACATGATTCACTCGGATGAAGGTTTACTCGATGAAATGTTCCATTCTCGTTTCACCGCGTGTTCACACGGTTCCTTCGAAGGAAGAGTTCACTCGACATTCTCGCTACGAAGTCGTCGAGCGTAGTCGCGGCGCGCATTGGAATTCGTCCGGCGCTGACGGCTAAGTTCGGAAATATTTACGATTTCAATTGACATTTCCGATAACGTCGAACTAAATTACTAGAAATTGGCGATTCTTGTAAACAGTAAATAAATTTCAGCACCATAAAATGAACATATGGTTAAATAATAACCTGAAAACTGATATCTACCAGTATTTTTGCACCATGAAAATTTTTTTATTCCAAAATAGGCCTCGGCTTGCAATAAAATCCATATTAATGGAATATGTATTAACGTATCCAGAAACTAAAAACTGTTTTGGAAAGGTGATGAAATATGCTTCCAAAATTTATTATTAGAAATAACCACGTAATTTTTTAAATAAAATAATTTTTAATGTAAACTTTTAAAAGTTAAAAAAAATGGCTCTCCTTGCTATTATTCTAACTAAAATTACTGGTAACCAAAAAAATATTAAAACACACACTTATTTTGTTAGACAAATAAATTATAAACGTTTCTGTCACCTCACTTTTTTGTCGTTTCATATAAAAATAATTCTTAAAAAATTCACAATGTTTCATAATTTTTTTTTCAAATTCGATCAGAAACTTTGGTTCCATAGAAGTATACATTCGTATTCTTTTGTGGTTAATTGTTATATTGAATATATAGAGCATTATTTTCTCTTTCCAATACCGTTTAGATCATATTTTTCACTATTATAGTAAGGGAGAAACAACGATTTCTATGAGACGTGTAGGAGTTATTTCGAAAAGCGAACTAAACGGAGCATTTTGACATTTAAGCCGCTCCGGCTACACATCCTCACGCCAGAACATTTCGGCCAACTAATTTGCGAGTGAAAGACTGTTCACTTGAGTATTCACACACATCATTCGCGTCACGTGATGTTAAATTCCGGTTGCGAGTGAACAGTGCCGAAGGAAGCATTCCAACATTGTTGGAATGCTTCATTCGGCACTGTCTCTATTCACTTTCGTGTTCACACGGTTCATTTCGAGGGAAAGAGGCGGAATGAAATCACGAAATGAACGATAAATGAATCATGTGAATGGGCTATTAGGGGCTAACCCGGTCCTACCGTATTGCTTGATGCCTTCAATTTTCCAACCTCCACAATCTAAGGATAGGGGTGGTATATTATTTATGCCATGTGTTACACGCATAAGGAATGGTTATACTTCTTATTAGTAACTTCTACTTTAGTGAAACTTTTAACGCAAAGTTCATAAATGCCTACACACGTTATGAATGTTGTTTGTTTCCTTGAATTATTTTGAAACATACGAGTGTTTGCAAAGTCTGTGATTTATTTTCCCATACTCCCACTCCTATTTCTGTAGTCCTATGTTCCTATGACGGGAAGCGATCTGCACAGAGCACTTATAAATAATTGGACAATATTCTAATGGGCGTACCGTACCTATCAGCAAACTTACTATATATACTCGTATATCTATTTCGGTCCAATAATAATGATGTCTTTATTCTCGGCATCGTTTGTTTATTGCTAAATTGAAAAAAAAAGTTCGTTAATTATTATCACTAGCGCAGCAGACCCGTGAAAAGACAATTAAAATAAATTTCTGCTAAAATTTTATATTGTACCTAGGTACCTACTTTATCGCTTGTCTAAACTATTCTTCACACAACCATTTCTAATTGTGAAAATTACGCACAAATTCAAAGCGAGTTTTAGTTCATTGAATCAGAGAGAAACTGATATGAAACCAGTTGCCGACGCACCAGCGCTGCTGGTCGTGCGGCAGTCGTATTTCAGTTGCATTGTTAACAGGTTGCCATGGTAGCGGCTCACTTACTGTCAAATTTTCGAATAATTTTTGCGATTGCGTCGGCTACTGGTTTTGATTTCAGTTTCTCTATGAGCGGAGATACTTACAGTTACACAGGACGCACAAACAACCGAAATAATATTTTTGACCAGCGTTAACCAGTGAAAAATCGCGGGATATCATAATTGTTTTACGATTCCAATTTTGAAAAGCCAATTAACATATTTTTCTGTTATTATAATTATATTATAGATGGGCATGTTATCGCTTGTCTAAATTATTTTTCACACAATCCAGTTCCAATTCTTAAAATGCTAATAAACAGTTCATTGAACGTGAATAATTTCACGCGGAAAAAACTAACGCACAGACAACCGAAATGAGTGTGTTTGCTAATTTTATATGTAAAATATTGAGTACAGAGTGTAAACTTCGCTTATATTTTTTATCGACTTTTTCTCTTCGTCTTGTTTAACTTTGCCCCTCGTTTTATGAATCGTCTTCCAGAATGTTCCTGGTGGTCTCCAGTCTCCAGTCTCCAGTTTAGCACTATTCGAATAAGCATTAGGACTACCAACATTATGTCATATATATATATATGTATATAGCAGTCAAACAAAATGTGTTAAGAAAATTAGTTGGATAATTCTTAGTGCCCGTTCCAACTTCCGTTTACAAATCGAATGGCCAAGTGGCTGTAGAGGATATATAGAGTTGTTCACATATGTCCAACACGATTAAAAAAGGAGTGTGCTTTAGACCACACAACTGAATAAAACTACAAGACAAACCTCGCCCAATGAACCCAGGTTTCCCTGCTAAGTTATCAAACGTAGCGATCGGGGTGACCTATGACCTAGGGGTGACATATGACATTGGGGTGAAATATGATCATGTGGTGACCTACGGCTTTGGGGTGACCTACGACATTATCCTTATCACTCCCCAAGTCAAGCGTGCGCAAAGGCCCGACCTTTCGCCTTGCCCGATCACCGTTGGCATTGATTTCCGTTTGCATCACACTTTTTCGTAACGAATTCACCAGCTTACCCCCCAAGTCGAGCGTGCGTAAAGAAGTTTTACTTAATCGTGCCGAAACTCGCTCGCTCGTAGGTTTGTATGAAGCTGTTCACGCTTGCCGTCTTGTCGTTCCGGCGTCAGCCTCACTACATCCCGACCCCTTAACCCGCCCGCTCCCAGTTGCAGTTCACGCTGGCCGTCTTGTCGTTCCGGCGTGAGCCTCACTACATCCCGACCCCTTAACCCGCCCGCTCCCAGTTGCAGTTCACGCTGGCCGTCTTGTTGTTCCGGCGTGAGCCTCACTACATCCCGACCCCTTTACCCGCCCGCTCCCAGTTGCAGTTCACGCTTGCCGTCTTGTCGTTCCGGCGTGAGCCTCACTACTCACTACATCCCGACCCCTTTAACCCGCCCGATCCCAGTTGCAAGGAAGCATGCACGCAGCGTCTGCGTGATCATTCAATTTTTTGTTGTTCCGTTTTTTAAACGGAAGTATGTACAGGGCGTTCGACATCCAATTTTTATGATACCGTTTCCACAAACGGAGGTGTGAACAGGACCGACGTCCGGTGTTTTGACGTCCGTTTTTAAGTGGGAACGGGCCCATCGTCGAAGTGTGATACAGTCATACAGATATGGTCGTATTAGCTCATTGGTAGATGAAGCAAAGCCCCGATAAGATTGAGGTCCTGGGCTCAATTCCTAGATTTAACCGAATCTTTTTTTCTGTTTTTTTTTTTCTATTTCACGTCTTTCGGTTGAGAGTTGTTAAAATTATCTTCAACGAATAAATTAAGAAATTAGATCAAACAAAACTATTTTTGACGAAGGTATTATTATTTTAACCAAAAATGAAAATCCAGCAATTTATTATTAATAATTCTCTCGATTGAAACCGAATGGACCTTTTCCGAAATAGCCGTATTAACCCACGTACTGCCAGTTGTCTACCCGTGTCGTCTATTTACGTAAATATGACTTATAACCTCAGATTGATTTGCTTGAATTCTTACTCTCGGCAGTTGGTTTATTAACGGCTTACCCTCTTCAATGTCCCCCCCCCCCCCCCCCCCTCCCCCAATTACTCCTTTCAGGCTTCCTGATCCTGTAAGGTATTATCTATTCCCGTCCTCGCCCGCTCAGGTAATGATATATATATAATGTGAAATATAGTATCCGCCGCGGCCGACCTTGGAAACGTCTTTCTATATGAAAGTCACAGTCACATCGTCTTGCTTGGAAGATTGGTAGTTGGTAGCCGAGTGTACATACGTTAATAATAATAATAATAAGCAATAAAACACTACGCCTTTTGTTTTTATCAGCGGAAACGATTTTTACGGAAGGTATTTTGTCATTTGTGTTCAAGTTACGTGTATCTATTGGTATAACATACCTTATATGTTTATGAATAGCTAAATATTTTTATTTTTAACTCTAAAAATGCCATTCAGGGTTGCCATTTATCATTTTCAAATATTTTAATGTCTAATTAAATGCAAACTTACTATTAAAATTGGTCTTGAATGCATTTTCTTTTATTGGTCAATTTTTTTCCAGTGTTTGGATATATATTTCAGAACATTTTTGCTGTCTCATTGACATAAATTAGTTTTAAGTTATTGTTGGGGATTCAACTAGGTACCCGCAAAGCAGAAAGAATGTGGATAAGCAAGGATTTACCCTGTTTTCTTTTCTAAATTCCGCTGGTTTAACACATTCACCACAAAACTCGCGAGCTCACGATGGTTCTTATCTGTTTCGACACGCGAACTAGGGCTTCGTAATCAACACTCACAATACGTGTTGACGGTTAAAAGTGAACACGATGACGCATAATTGTATTTAGTCGACATGAGGTAGACAGGGAAAAAAAATATTTGTCGATAGGAATTGCAATTTTGGAAAAAGCTACAAAGATGAATGCTAGGTACCAACAGGTTCTTTATTATTACTATTAATAGAAAGTGGCAACTAGAATTTTGTTTCAGCAAGATGTTGTAAAAAACAAAACTTTCAATACCAATTTCATTTGTATTTCGAAAGAATTTGCCTTCATGGAAAGCGTCATTAGATTTCTATATAATATATTTTTGTAATCAGTTATTAATTCAGAACCAAATGATTTTATCACATCACCTCAGTCTTGAAGCTGGTTTAATGTGGAATTAGTATATCAATAAACCTAGCTACAAAAACATCAATGTGGAAAATTGATCAGACTGACAACATTTCAGAACATAATACTTTACCCTTCTATAATACAGGAAATATTTACATCAGTAATTAATGAATAGTCTATTAAAGCGGCTGGTAACAGTATCGCCTAGATGGCCGCCTGGTCGTTGACCCCGAGTGAAGTTTTCCCAGAAGGGCGGAAAGGGCAAAATCCTCCAATGCAAATAATAAAAGTAAAATCGGGACATTCAATTTATCTTTTTACATGTTTTCCTCTTCGCTTCAATTCTGATAATAAATCCGTATCATTCTCTAGTTTCGTGCCAGGAATAATACATACCCCCCACGCTCCCTCTGCTCGATGTAGGTTTCTTTATTCTGTGGCATATCGAAGTATTATAATTTGTAACTTTCTTGCTTTTGGAATCAATCAATCATTGTTTGCTCAGGTAGATAATGTACATTCCCAATCAGCTACGCACGCCTATTTGAGTTAGGTACTTTCCACTTGACATATAATGTTTTGTGTAGATGATTTCCTACGACTGTACTGTCTGTCAATTGTATGTACACGTTGTAAATGTATTTATCAGTTGAATAGGCTTTGCTAAAAGCTCTGTGCTTAAGTAAGTGCTACATATATTCTGATCGCTGTCTTGATTATCTCCAAGTACCAAACTTTGTACATCTAGATTTGATGGGCGTAGTTTATATCTTTTTTTAAATCTTGTCATGTATTTTGTATGTAAACGTCTTGTATTAGGTCTGTTTATTTTTCAGCCCGTACCTTTTATTGTATTTTCCTGATTTTGTTTTTTTATGAATTTCTATAGTCCATCATGGAGGATACTTTATTTTAACTTTTTGACACCAATAGTACATAAATCAAATGAGTGGTTATAATAATTCATGTTTCTGTGAAATATTTGTAAAGTGATTCTTCATATGTTGTGTCTGTATGTTGCTTCTGTGAAATGTTTTGTAAAATTTTTCTTCATGTATTGTGTCTGCATATTGGGTTAGGTTGGGTTTAACTTTTCAAAAGTACCAATTGGCGATCCCTTAATGAGTTTTGATAACTCATGGGAATGCAACTTCGTTGTGTGTTTTATTTAAATAAATAAATATTCTTTGTTTTAGATGATGACCTGCTTTCTACTAGAATTATATTTCTTCTCTTAAATATATTATACTTTATAAACAGTATATTAATACATGGAGTTTTTCATCAGTAACCAAATATTTTTGTCCTACAAAAAGTTTCAAAAATCGATATCTAGATTGTGTTTTTCACACAAAACTAAGTGTATCACATTAAAGTGGATCGTTTTCCAATTAACAAATAATCACAGTGAGAACAGATATACTATAAGAGTGAATTTAAGAACAAAATCTTGAAATTAACATGACAAGTGATATTTGAATTTGAAACCATTTGAATTTGAATTTGAAGTTTGAAGACAAGTGACATTTGAAGCCATAAACAAAAAGTTAACAGAATATTGTTATGGCTATTACTGTAACAAGAGACAATATTTTAAATTTTAAATAGAGTGGGGGCATTTTTGAACCCAAATTGACGGTAGTGAGCTATCTAAATGAACTAAAGAATGAGGTTTCGAAAATTCAGAGTGTCAAACCAGAAAAGACCAGAAAACAAAAAATACGATTGAACTCATAATAACGAAGTTGGAAGATGCTATTAACAAAGAGAGTCTGTCATTACAAAACAAAATAATTGAACTACAAGAAAACATTATCAACAGTGATAGAAAATATATCAGTAACTTAGAAAAATATCAAAATCTGGAAAACAATGCTACTACGAGAAGTTACGCTAGCATCACCAGTGGAAAAAACACAACACCCAATATTCCAGTATACCCCATTATAATTTAAACTAAAAATGATAATGAAGACACCCACCGTACTCTCCGGACCTTGCCCCAACAGATTACCATTTTTTTTCAACTTTTTGCAAGGGAAAAAATTCAACTCCGATGGGGCAGTCCAAACCGCCTTCAAAGATTTTATTGATTCCCGTCCGAATGGTTTTTTTAGTAAAGGAATCGATGAACTACCTATGAGATGGCAAAAGTGCATAGATAGCAATGGTACATACTTTGGTTAAATAAATATATTATATTAAAAAAAATCGACTTTATGTTCCTCCCATACGAAACGCCAATTGCATATGTAAGGACCTAATATTACTAACGGTCATGTGGAGTTAAAAAATATTTAAATTTTTTTCTGCAAACATGGCTCAAGTTTTTAAAATCACTTCAATGCTGTTATTTATTTTTTGTTAATTTATTTACCACTTTATGCGAAACTAAAAAACACGTTTAGTTAGATTAACGTATTATAAAGTATAATAAAACCTTTTTTCCTTTTATATAAAATTGATTTTTTTTTAAATTGACAAACCTTAAACGGGCGAACTGTTTGTCGGTTTTCTGTTTTATAGAATTATTTTTAATTATATGAGAATGTTTATGGTAACATTTTAAATGCAAAGACAAAGATTGGTGTTCTCTCTTTTTAAATCTGTTTATTTTGTATAATAATAATAATAATTGTTGGATGATTTCTATAGCGCCATTTTCGTGAGAAAATCACCTCAAGGGCGGTATGTTTAGTTATGAGATAGAATTAGTTTTATGAGGACGTGTCTTTGGTGACGGCTATTGCAACACTGTGTAGCCGAGTAGTTAGCTCAATATAAGATGTCACTTTCTTCAGCATCTACTATATTTTTTTAATTCCTTATGTAGGGTGGGCCATAACATTTGCACTTTTGTAATCCTGCTAGCGGAGATTCCGAACGGGGGAGGAGAGCGGGGTCACTTATGCGTGGCTCCTTCTTTTTTAGAAATTTAGTCACAATGGATCGCTTTACGGGAGAGCAACGCCCTTTCTGGGTAAAACATTTTTACAAAAAACTACAGTTCTTTTCTGTTCAACAATGATTCTATTCTGTTTTGAAAAACAATTATGCATGCCGCCTATTTCGTTCGTATCACCATTTAGAGAGTATTAATCAGTGCCCAAGTGTTAATTTAATTTGTTTAAAATTTTCGAGGAAAACGGCAGGAAAATAAACAGGGCGGCCATGGAGCAAAAGAAATTGGTTAAAGAAATTTTCCCTGACAAACTGATCTCGCGCAGAGGAGATATTCCATGGCCTCCCGGCTCCCCGCAGCCCTGATCTAACCGCAGCTGATTTTTTATGGGATATATTTGTTTTTATTGGATATATATATATTTCTTGTTATAAGTCGAGTCTACGTAAATAAACTCCAATTAAAGGAAAACATCCATCAAGAAATGGTGAATACATCCCGAGATTTGTGTCGAAAAGTTTTCGAAAATCTAAGGGCCCGATTTGAGGAATGCCAGCGGCGAGATGGCGGCCATTTTGACGAAATTATTTTTACCTAATGATTTTTCAGCATATTTTTGTTCTTATCAATAATCATTTGTTTAAATACAATCTGTCTTTTTTTAATGATTATTTCAAAAGTGCAAATGACTATGGATATTTTGTGTAGATTTGGACGTAGTACGAAGTTTCGTGTTTTCGTGTTAGCCCGCTATCAGCAGGATGCTGATATCACAATGGGGGGGGGGTAATTGTGGACGTAGGACAAAGAAGATGTCACCCCAATAGGCTGGAAGCTCGATATGGGGAGGTGGGGGTCGCTAGAAAATAATTTATTACAATGTTTGCTACATTGATATGAGATTCTATTCTCGTATCTCTCTCTTTCTCGTATCTAACCTCGTCTCATTTTATTTCCGTTAGGCTAAATCACCTGAAAGCATTGATAAAGGCTACACTAGATCAGCACTACGAACTATTATTAGGTTGTGAACCTTTAATGGTGCTTATTAGTTCGACCTATTTTGCCCTTTTTAATTTCAAGGATCCCTTTTTTACTCGTAACTTTGTGTGCGGAACAGAAAACTTTTTTATCACACTGTTTTCTTCAGTTTATTTTTAAGTGCATAAACAAAAAATAGGAGCCTTGTAAGTTTGTAAGTAGTGTCCGACCGAAACAGGAATTTCTGCCGAAACCGAATCCGAATCCGAAACTTTTTTAGACATTTTAAAAATCTATTGTTTAGGGGTCGTCCATTAATAACGTGAGGCTCGAAAGGAGGGGGGGGGGTTCGGAAAAAATCACCAAATATTATGACTGGGGGGGGGGGGGGGGTATAATGAGATATCACGTGTATTTATTTTTCGTGATAATATTCTGAAAATTTCAAAATACTTTGTACTAAAAAAATACACGTGATTTTGGGGGGGGGGGGGTTAGTCTAAAACCTCACCACATATCACCGGGGGTGGGGGGGCGGGGGTTAAAAAGTTGCTAAAAAAACATCACGTGATTAATGGACGACCCCTTACTGAAATTTGACTTATTTTTTTTATTTTTTACACGTATACAGAAAGTTCACGTATTAAATGAAATAAATAAAATAAAAAAACAATAATTGAAATGTGAAAAAAAATTGTTTGTTTTTTATATAACTGCTATTGTATAACAAACCAAAATTATAAAAATTTACAAAACATGTTAACAACTTCTTGATACAAAAATTTGTCAATAATCAATACTAACATTATAAAGGAAGGACCTCATTAATTGAGTATTTTAATTTTAATTGCGTTTACAATCACAAAATTCTTATTACAAGTGTTAAAAAAACAATAATTGAAGTGAGATTTTTTTTATATTACTGCTATAAAACAAACAAAAAATATAAAAATTAACTACTTCTTGGAACTAAAATTTGTCAATAATATAATCGACACTAACTTTACATACGGGCCACGAATTCATCCAAAGTCAGCCGAACGATGCGCGATAATTCACGAACGCGGAGTTTCGGTGCGGCCGAAGGTTCGGCAGATTTTCTGCCGAAGCCGAAACTGATGCCGAAACTAGATTTTTTTGCCGAAACTTGCCGAAACCGAAACCGAACCTTCGGTCGGTCACTACTTGTAAAAAAACTTTTAGATTTTCGCATTTTTTAAATATTATTATAATATTTATCAAAATTATGATTTTGTATTTTATGTAGATGTTTTGTATCTTTTGACAGAGTAGGTTTTTGTAATTTTAATGACCTCTTTGTATATTAACTGAGTTTTTTACTGTAAAACCCAGTATCTACAAATAAGTACATAAATCGATATGAAAGTACCTAGGTATATCAAATCCATAAAAAAATCAATTCCAAATTTGCAATATTGTTAAAGTTTTAACAACTCCACACAGAATGGTCTTTAGGAAAATAATTTCCCTCAAGGCTTATTATGTCATCTTTGGGAATAAATGGTCTGTTTGGTGGGAGGAGGAGTGATCATGTGATGTGATGGTCTCTTCAAGATCCAAGTTGTATAAGGGAGCTGTTGAATTCAAGAAGGAGACACCTGACGTCTGTGCTCTAAAGATTTTGCATAAACGTATATTTTTAAACAAAACCTTTCGTCTCAATTTAAAGGTTTAACGATTAGCTGCTAACAACGCAGTTGTCTGATTTTAATTCTAACTGGAAATTAGTATTAGAATTAGAAGAGGGGTCTTTTTTTCAAGCCAAAGACCAATCTTGTCGTATTTAATACCAATGAACAAGATTGGAACAATAAATACTTCGGTAGCCCATAGCATAACACAATATCAACGCCTGAAACGTTTCAGTGTAAGTTTCTATCCGTTCCGCATTATGTAGCTATAGCTAGTAGTCAGATGTGGGTAAAGATAAAGATATTTGGATGATTGCCTTTTCCGATGGAAAAACGCTTTCAAAACAAACCTACATCTTATTATACGAGTAATATCAAAATATTTTCTTGTAAAAACAACCTTTATTTTCCTATATAGAAAAACAGGAATAATCGTATATCATTTAGTCTTGGGTCGGTCGTGAATGACCCCCTCATTGAAACCCGTTCACGGACCACCAAAGAGCGAGCGGGTCTTTTTTTCGTCAGCATGCGACGAAAGTGGGTCTCGCGACTCACTTCTTTTTTACTTATTTAAATTCTCAATAAAAGCTTCATAACAACACGTTTTTTTACATGGTTTTTATATCCTTCAAAACATGATAAAACATTGTTTTTTTTTTACCCCTAAAGCATTTCTTTTTTTAAAATTATTTCTGGGACATGACATTACTAGTTACAGGTGTGAGCTGTGAGCGAACGTTCATACAATTATAACCTGGGTTTCGTGTCGTGTATGACTTGACCAGTCTGGGCGGCGACCGGCGCGAGAAACTCGGTTACCGAGTTTCGCATTTTGTGTCGCGAAAAGAACGGGTCTTCGCCACCCGCTTGTGACGCCAGTGTGTCGTGAGCGAACCGGGTCGTGTAAAACGATCGATCGACCCAGGACTAATATCATTACCTAACGATGTTACACAAAATGTTTTTTTTTGTTATCTTATTATAAAAGGTTGTTATACAATTAATTCATTATTAAAAAATACTAATAATTATGGTTGTAGGTCTGTCTGTGAATCATTGTGAATCTGGATCAATGAACTCGTATTTGTGTTTATTAATATGTCATTTTCAATATTGGAATTGATTGTATCAAGAATTCAAACGAACGATAAAGTACTTAACAGATTTTTTTAAATTTTCGTCGATAAACGTCTAATATAATGTATCAGAAAATAATTTTAATCTATGTTTGAAATGTAATTGTTTAAATTTGTACGGAAGAGTTGTTTCACAGAATTTGAACAATTCATCAAATTTTAAAGTTAATATTCAAGTCCTATTAAAGTTTTGTCACTATCCAAATGTTGTGAAACAACCGGCCCACGATAAAATAATTACAGAACTTGAATCGAACTTTCAATGAACTTGATTTGTAACATTTAAATTTGACGGATTGTTCAAATTCTGTGAAGCAACCTATCCCAGAGCTTATAACCCAGTCAGTGGGGGATAAAAAAGGCCTTCAGCTTTCAAAAGGTCGTGTAGTAGCGATTTTGATATATGTTGTTTAGATTAGGACTCTAAAAAAAAAAAAAAAGTTTTCGACCTTGGGGGGGTCGAGCTCGATCCGCCATCTTGGATTGAAGGTCGCAAAATTTTGTTTTTTCAAAAAAATTTCTCAACGGTTGATTTGACAACAAAAATATCTATGACAAACTTAAAGAAGACTAAATTACGTACATTTTTTGTTTGAATTTGTTTTTCTAAATCTAATATATAATCACTTACAGCGGTAGAAAGAAGAAAATTTTGACAAAAAATCGTAAAACTCAAGTTTTCATGATAAATTTTGTAAGAACATATTACACAATATCATTTTAATGTATTTCCACAACACAATATAATTATATAGCAAAATCTATTTCAAATTACAATAATTTTTCGTGTTAGTAGGAGAGAAAGAGACGGCAACATACTGCGTGCAGCGTTGCCACCTCAGCGCCTATGTTGCTACAGGCTAGGATCCCACTACGACAAACCCGACGTCATCGGGTGCATGGATGAAACTACTTTGTAGTGATAATGAACATTTAGTAATCCTTAAAAAAGCTGGTCTGCCAGTGCGTCTTCATTGAGCATACGAATATGAAAACAACATGATGCAAAACCAGAAACCAGAAGACATAGCAGATGAAGGAAAACGCTTTCCTGTTGCTCTGTACGGGAGTTCAAAAATGGTATGGAATCCAAAAAAATCCAGAAAACAGGGCCTGGAAACGTGGCACCAGTGGGCTTGTTCCAATAAGAATGACAAAGAAACCAGCACCCGAGTCTTTATTAAAATTTATTTCTTGCAATTGAATATGAAGAGATTTGGTCAATGGAATCCCAGCATCTCAGTATCACAGGCAATGAGTTAGATCATGACATTGATGACAAAGACTATTATTAAGATGTCAATATCAACCAACCGGGACCAACAAAAAATATTATTACGCAATAGCGAGTATGTAACATAATTACGATTATTAGTCGAACTCTGTGCGACTCGCCATACTATCGCTGGAATATCTGTAGAATACTGACCTTGACATTGTCGAAAGATCCCTACAAGCTGTAAGAGAGATTTTTGGAGACTCGGCAAGAGAGGTGGGTTTGCAAATCAATGAGAATAAAACTAAAATCAGAATCCCACACCATGGAATAAAAGATAAATTGAAATTTAAAGACACTTATAATTTATAATCTTATAATTTCTTAATATGTATACACTTTCTGATATGCTTAACCAATTCACAGATTTGGCTCTTCCACTTCATATGTTGTTCTATTATTATCACTCCGAGATATTTAATATCTGATACTGTATTTCCTTCATTCTAATCTAACTTTCAATGAACTTGAATCTAACATTCAACTTAATAAGCCAGGTACGCCTTTACATCGTACATATGTCTGGTAATGTTATATTATCGTGAAAACAAGCTTAAAAGTTATTGTTAGCTTTACATTTCGACTTCGCAATTTTCATTTGAAAAACCTACGTACCTACTAGAAAATATTTCATTGGTGTAACTGGGATATGAGTTTCTGAACCTTTCTGCTCTAAACCAATGATTTACCGAAACCGACCACCATGATTAACCAATATGAAATTGAATATATGTTGAAAATCCCTGGAAAGTATGTGTAGTAAAACCGTGAGAAATGTGGAGATCCGCAAAGAATACAAGGCTGATGTAAGCGTAATGAGTCAAATTAAGAAAGGGTCCCTCTAGATCATAGGTTCCCGACCTTTTTTTGCCCACCGCCCACTTTGAGAATATTTTTTTTTCTAGCGCCCCCCAACTCGTAAATCTGAAACAGCAATTGTCGTCACGATTATATTTACCACAACGGGGGCGGGGGGGGGGGGGGGGGGGGGAGATAGGATGGGGCTTTTTTAATTTTTTTATTGTATATTTTATTTGGTGACCGGCCAACTCAGAAGCACCTCATAAAGGTCATTAAGGAGTGATAATAAAATATTGGTTAAGTTAGGTTAGGGTTACCGGCAATTTTAAAATTATTTTTTCATAGCTTTTAATGATCTTTCTGAGGTGTTTCTGAGATGGTTTAATTCTGAGTTGGCATGGAACCGTTATTAATAAATTATTAACTATTTTCATTTTTTTACTTGGGTTTTATTGCTCAGAAAGATTACACTTGTGCAGTAATTCACGTGACACGCTACAGTGGTATTGTAGACCAATTTCCGTGTTTTGACGTCTAACTTTCCTTTTATCCTAATTTTCTTTTTCTTTGTAATCTTTTCTGCAATTTTTTAATTTAATATTTCAAAGTTAGTGTTTAGTTTTAATTTGTTATAGATTATGATTCCTGAGTATTTAATTTCTTCTACTGCTTCAATATTTTGATTTTTCTATATTTAGGGTAGTAATTTCGTTGAGTTTCTTCTCTAATACCACGAATTTACATTTAGTTACATTTCTTTTCAGTTTATTCGAAGAAAAAAAAACTTTAATATATAATATAGAAGTATTCTTTAAAAAAAAGCTTTTTTTAAGAATATTTGGTATAATATATAAAAGTGTGTCATCAGCAAAATTTTGATAGAACAGTACTTTAGGCACTTCACTATATCATTAATATATATTATATACTTAACAAATAGGAGCGTTCCCAACACAGATCCTTGAGGAACTCCGAGTTTTACTTGTTGTTCTTCAGATATAGCATCTCCAATTTTGTTTCTTTGTTTTCTATTTTTAATTTTATTATTAGTATTTCTCTGTCTATCGTTTCAAAAACAAGTCTAAAATCCAAGAACACTACTATTGTGATTTTCTTCTGATCCATACTGGTTTTCCATTATGAATATTTCTTTCTAAACCCTGCAGGTTTATAAGAATGTTATTTTTTTTCAATAAATTTTCTCATCTATGGATTCTAGTATTTGTTTCTTATTTAGGTTATCCATTTATTTTTCTAAGGTCTTCGAAATTTTTAGCATTTATTATTTTGGGCACTGTTGTTATTATGGAAGTTTTCCACGACTGCGGAAAAATTCCCTTTAACACAGATTAATTTATTAGTGCAACTACTTAAATTTTTTTGTCATCGTATTAATAATTTTCATTAAATACTTAATGTTACCTGAAAATATTATTATTCTCTCTTCTTTCCGATGATTGAGAAGAAGTATCTGTGAATAATGAAATACTCTTATTTATGTTTTCGACACTTAGTATTAAATGTGGCTATTTTAGTTTTATCATCTTCAACTCCATCGGGAACCGAACTTCCTTAATTTTTTCCCTCTGTTTGCCACTTATAATTTCTTTAAGTATAGTCCACATTTTTCTTGAATCTCTTTGAGAGGTAATAATTTTTAGCCTAGAATACGATTTTTTGGCATGTTTCATTTCTGTACCTATATATGTTTCTAATTTTCTTACAGGTTTCCCACCATTCTTCTAGAAATTGTATTTTAAAGGCTTTATAAGCTTTTAAGATTTCTTAATAAGATTTCGTAGGTATACTATTTATTTATATCTTTTAATATACTACTAGCTGGTTCCCGGCATGCGTCGATATACCATTTTTAAAGAAACAAATTGTTTCCCTGTTCCCCTCCCGCATTTCCTTCCCCTCCCGCGTTCCCTTTCCACCTTCCCCGCCTACCCCCTCCCCTCTTCCACTTCCCTGTCCCGCCAATCCCCCTACCACGTTCCATATAACAGTCTCAGTACATTCAGTTGTCAAACATTTCGCGTGCCTCCTATTACAATTTTTTTATTCAAATTTTCGCTGTTCATTCAAAACAAAGATTCATTTTTATATATTATAAGAACAATCAATCAAATTTGGTACCTAACGTAGGTATCTATTTAAAATATCTATAATTTAAATAATCCATTGATAATTCTTTTTTTACAAAAAAAACGTTCAAAAACACAATTCAATTTCGTCAAACGCGCGAACTGTCAAACGTGTGAAGTTAAAATAGTCGTTAAGTTTTCTGAAATTATCCAATTTTCTGCGCAATTTTCTTTCCGTGAGAACCTTCTACAAAGTATTGGGAAACTTTAAAAAAGTGAAATGAAGGCGTGACCAAGGGAAACAGGAATTCATTTTTATATAAATACTAGCTGGTCCCGGCATGCGTTGTTATGCCATTTAATAAAGAAAAATTTTCTCCCTGAGTGTCCTTTTCCATTCTTCCCGTTCCCCTTCCGCCTCCCCTTCTTCTCCTGCGTCCTCTTCCCCTCTCGCGTTCCCACTCCGTCACCTCCACCTTCCCTCTCCCCACTCCACTCCCACCCCCTTCCCCCGTCCCGCAAACCCTTCTCCCGAGTTCTCCTCCACCCTCCCAGGTTCCCCTTCCCTTCCCAGGTTCCCCTCCCCCCTCTCGCCTTCGCCTTCCACCTTCCCCGCCTTCCCTCTTCCCTTTACCGCTCCCTCGTCCCGCCAACCCTCCTCCCGCGTTCCATATATTCAATCCCAGTAAATTCAGTTTTTAAACAGCCCGCGTGCCACCTTTTACAATTTTTATTCAAATTTCCATTTTTCATGTAGATATATTAAATTTAGTACCTAATATAGGTACCTATTTAAAATATCTAAAATTCTTGATTCGATTCAAACTATTAGGGGAGTACCTACTTTAAATAAATTTATCAACTTAAAGATTTTCAAAATTTTTATTTAACAATCATTGTTTTGCAAAATGTCATTCTCAAACACGCGTACTGTCAAACGTGCGATAGTCGTTTAGGTTAGTATTAGGTTTTCTGAAATTATCCAATTTTCTGGGCAATTTTCTTAATTTTTCTCTCCGTAAGAACCATCCTCGTACTTCAAGGAATATTCTAAAAAAAGAATTAGCGAAATCGGTTCAGCTGATCTCGAGATTCGCGCTTAGCTACACATTTAGCGATTCATTTTTATATATAAGATATATTTGTTGTAGGCATTAGTTAATTTACTACTGTTTTCAGGTGTCCTATTAGTTCATCGGCTTTTCTGTCTAAATTTCCTTGGTTATCGCAGATCCACTTTTTGTTTTGTAATGCCGTTCACAATTTATCCTTATTATAGTTCTTTTTATTCCTGTATACATATTACACTTCGTGTTCCCTGAGGCTTCAGACTATTATATCTAATTTTGGTAATAATTGTTTCATGATCAGATTGATTTTGAATTCTTCCGCAGCATTAACTTCGCGTAAAAGTCATTTGAAATTACCAAATCAATCATGGTTTTAGAGTTTTTTCATATTCTTGTATAATTTTTGACAAGTTGCTTCCTACCTAGGCAATTTATGATGATTTGTAATCTTGTGCTTTTTGTATTGAATATTAAAATCTCCACAGATGATTTTCAAGTCTCTAGTATTTATTTGCTAACGGCACCATTCTTCAAAAAAATCTAAGAATTTTGTATCATTTTGATTTGGGGAATGATAAATAGCTGCATAGGTTCCCAACTTAAAATCGTTCAATAGCCAGTAGGTATCCAGGTATTATTTTTATCTAGTACCGCATTTGTTGTGACTTTGTAAGAGATATTGTTTACACACTCACACACACATGTACAATACAGAATTAATGTGATAACTCCACCTGTATGCCTGCTAAATGAGTCGCTCATCATCACCGTGTGCAGTTCGTATTCTTTTAGCATGTCTTCGACTTCTTCGATATGTGCTAGTATACTAGCTATGGGTTTCTCTGGGTCTCCTACCGCCCCCCTGAAAGTCTGAAACGCCCCCCAATTTCCTCTTTGCCTTCTACCGCCCCCCTGAAGGTCTGAAACGCCCCCAAGGGGGCGTTATCGCCCACGTTGGGAACCTATGCTCTAGATTATTTGGGCATGTAGAGCGAATCAATGAATAAAGTGGTGTAAGGAGAATATATGACACAAATGTGAGTGGTAGAAGAAGTCGGGGACGCCCTAGGAAGACATGGCACGATCAAGTGAATCAGATACTTAAATTGGGCCATGTCAAGAGTCAGAATAATAGAAGAGTATGTATGAGACGATGTATGAATGTGAATATGGCAAAGAATGTATGCCAAGACCGAGTTGTATGGCGGTCCGTCCTCTCTGCCTACTCTGCGGGGAAACGGCGTGATGTTAGTTAGTATAGTTAATATAATAAACAACATTTTACCAAAATACTTCTCAAATAAAATTATATTCAAGAAGGACATTCACAGACATAATACAAGGACGTGCAAGGAAATCAGGCTTCAAAAAAAAGACAAGGCGAATACGCAGAACAGTTTACTGTACAAAGGGATGAAGTTATATAACACGCTACCAGAAACATTAAAAAGTCCACACCATTTGGAAAGTTCAAGATGTATTGTAGGAGCTAGATAAAACTACATAAAATTTAGTTTGAAATATTATATTTAATTAGAAATTTTGTAAACTTAAATGTACAAATTGCTAAAATAAAAATTCCTGAATAAAAATAAAAAGTTAATTAGCAATAGATAATACTGCTATACGATTGTTTTGTTCACTTGTGTATTGCATTCCATTTTCAAAGCACTTGCTTCAAGTCCTTAAAAATTAGTACCCTTAAAAATTGGCTGAGGTAGTACAGTTTGGCAATTAAGTGTAGAAAATAAATGATGGCGCTGCGATCGTTTTCTAGTTTTAAATGGCAACACCAAGATGGCTCATAAGACAATGAATGTATGTTTTAAAAAACACTTCTGCCAAAATGCATATTTCATTTGTATTTTCAAAAATTTTGCACAAAAAACTGTAATTTAATAGAAGTAAAATAAAACAAAAGAAGTTTTAAGTGGGTGTTTATTTCGATATAAAAACGTAGGTACTTAAAAATTTAAGTCTATTAATTCAACACCCGACATGAAATTATTGTTTTTGTCCTCGTGTGATTCTTCTTCTTCCGTATCTTTATCTTCATTTAAACGCAGTTTTCCCGGTGTTTCGAATTTTCCATCTGCCTTTTCCCCTTCCTTGACGATTCGTCTTACCGTTGATTCAGATTTACCTGTGTGTGAAAAATCATTAAAATTATTATTATAGAAGGGAGTTTTAAAAACACACTAGATAATATTCACTTGGAAAGAAAGAAAGAGAAAACGAGAAAAAAGTAACTTTTCTACGAGTTTAATATATTTTTTTTATTGAGTTATTCCCTTTTTCCTGTGGCCGCATATTAACTGTCAAAATGAAATGTCAAAATCGGATTTTTTTACCATAACCTCAAATCAGATTGTAATGGTTATTATCGCTCGAAAATTGGCATAAATCTTGTAATACTAATGAAATTTATTAAACAAACTATACCTACTACGTACCAGTCATTTCTGCAGTTCGTTTGCAAACATCTTCTAAATTAAACAGAAGCTTCTTCGCGTGACACTCGGCTAGGCAGCATTGAAAAACGCAGAATATAACCCCTCTTGTATCACTATGTAATGGTTTATTCATTTTAATTAAATTCAGGCAAACAATGAATAAAAATATTATCAAATCAGCGATCTTCTTCTCAGATTTAAGACAATAAATCAACCGTAACATGCGATAACATGACAGCCATAGGAAACGTCATATAATTCGGTGCTGCCATAGTGATGAACACGTTTAGTTCCAATTGATTTAATTTCTACACTTTCTTGCCAAACTTATACATTCGTACCGTGTCCTAATTTGAAAAAAATAAATTATGTAATAGGGATAGGCTTAAGAATTTATTTTCATTATGATCGCTAAATTGAAAATCATCCCTAAATACTCTTATTTCGAGTTTCGTCATCACGGGGATGGTTTTGCTTATATTTCCCTGCGGGTTTCACATTACTCTTTCCGCTAAATTCGCAAAGGGTATTAAAGAACATTCATTTCGCAAACAGCGGTGTCTCTGAAGTATCAATAGCGCCGCGTAGCTACTGAGACTGGCTATAATAGGAGGCACCGTGGAGTGTGTAGATAGTAGATACCCGCCCGCGCCGTATATTCAGGGGCTTTCGTGAACTTGCTCCTAATGCGTTCGTCGTGCTTCGGGATTAAGTCGATCCATCGCGTAAGCTCGCTGCACATTACACCAGAACGAAGCAGAAGAGAGAAGAGGGAAGTTCTTACCCGCGCCGCGCCGCTTCTAGGAACCGTAGTAGCTACTGGGGAGGTACGGCTGTATATGTATGTACTGAGCGGGGTAGGTAATGGTGTGTAAGAACCGTAGTAGCTGCTAGCTGCTTGATCGGGTATGTAGGTACCGATGTGTATTATGTACTTTCCGTAGTAGACGCGGCGGTATTGGCTGCAGACTGGAGTAGTGTAGCATCGGGAGTAGTAGTACTACGACAAATTCTCAAGCCACGTGCCTCTTGCGGAGCGGGGTGTGGTGGGTGTGGAAAGGAAGGGACGGAGGGGTGACCCCCTGCATTAAGTTCGGGCGTCACGACGCCTTTAGTTGATGGAATATTTTTCCGATTGTTTTCGTGTTTTGAATTCGCCCATCAGGGGGTAATGTCGGGAAATTTGTTAAAGATATCGGGGATTTCTAGTTTTTATACAATTTCGTCGCATTTGGTACAGTAAAAATAATCCAAAAAGGGTTAAAGCGGAATGTCAGATTTGTTTGTTTTGCCTCAGCTTCAAAAAAATGTTCGCCCTTATTGGCATGGCCATTGATATTGGTTAGAAAAATACGTTGGATCCTTTTCTCCTAACATTATCAAGGTTATTATTAAATTGATGATTTTAGAGTTAATGAACAGGTGCGTGTAATTTATTAATAAAACTTTGATATTTCAAGATTCGTGTTGAAATATCTGTTAGAACAGTAATAAACTCTCTGGAAACTGCAGTTTTTAGTCTGTCACTTGTTACCGTGTTAAAAGTTTTCAGAACATTGATCTGTGAAGTTTAAGTTCATCTTATTTTATCGTGAAGTCTATGTCTATTTCAAAGTCATGGTGTTTGAAAGAGAGAGTACGAAAACAGTGTGCAATATAGTTGTGAATGATGAATACTTGGAGCAGGTGAATGAATTTGCGTATCTGGGTAGTATGTTTACGAGAATGGGAAGGCTGATTAACTCCTTTAATGGAGGACTGAATGCCGTTGGCGCTAATAAAAAAACTGTCAAAAGAAGCGAAGCTAAAGGTCCACAATGGAGTTCTGGTACCTACCCTGATGTATGGCAGTGAGGCATGGAACTGGTAGAGGAAGGATGAAAGTAAAATGAACGCTGTTGAAATGAGATCCCTGAGGCGTATGTGTGATAAAATCATGTACGATCGTGTGAGAAATGTGGATATCCGCAAAGAATGTAAGGCTGATGTAAGCATAATGAGTAAGATCAAGAAAGGGACCCTCAGATGGTTTGGGCATGTCGAGCGAATGAACGAAGAAAATAGTGTGAAGAAGTCGGGGACGCCCGAGGAAGACATGGCACGATCAAGTGAATCAGATACTTGAGTCGGGCCATGTCAAAAGTCAGAATAATAGAAGAGTATATATGAGACTATATATGAAAGTGGGTTAGGCAAAAAGTGTGTGCCAAGACCGAGTTGTTTGGCGGTCCGTCCTCTCTGCCTGCCCCTGCGGGGAAACGGCGTAATGGTTAGTTAGTTAGTAATTTATTTTTGGTGTGTTGTGCCGTGTTGTGCTACCTCCTTATTTAACCTTCCTTCTTGCGCAACACGGCGTAATACCCCAAAAATAAATCACGATGATACTTTTGACCCTGAAAATCACACCCTTTCAGGATATCATTTAACCCTGAGTAGACGTAGAGAAATATAATAAATATCCATTGTTATGGTTTAAACACTAAATTAAGTATCAATATTAATTTCATTTTGTTTTGAATGCCTACCTACACCTACATGGAAGTTAAATTAACTTTAAATCCGCCTAATTGCTCTCCATCATCCATCCATCATACATCCTCCCCGCCCCGCCGTCTGTCGTGGAACAGTCCCAAGGGGCTGTGAGTGACGGTGCAATGCGATGGGTCGAGAGTCCGGCTGGAGAAATCAATAGGTCTCCCTCAACCAATCTTACCCGATCCGGCCTGCCACACAGTTGGTGGGCAAAAGCATCCGCCGCCAAGACCTAGACAAACTTCACCTCATGAACCCGGGCACCAGTAGCGGTTCGTGAGTTTACAGTGAGCTAGAGCGCTAAAATTGGAAAAATATGGCGTTATTGACGTGGTTGTAGCTGAAATGATTTTTTTTTTTTAATTTCAACTTGTATGAAAATCTTGAGGATTCTTTAGGCCAAGGGATGCGCCGCATCCACAAACATAAAATAAATTAAAAAAATCATTTTCAACATCAGTAATGTCGTATTTTTCAATCTTGGTACTCTAGCTCAGTGGAAACTCACGGACCGCCACTGCCGGGCACTCCTGTTAATTCACCAAACAAATCGAACCACTTGGGGTGACCTACGGCAGAGGTCCTGGTTATCCAGCAAGTGGTTCCCGGGCTGCGGTACCGTCATTAACTGTCTAAAAATCAGATGTTTTATTATTGCTTTCATGTTTTTCAATTGTTCAAAATGAAAAAAAAATCGTTTAAAATATATAAACTCTAATAATTGCACCTTTTGAAGTGAAAACTTCTTCATTACCGTTGTGATTTCGTTGCGACAATGAGATAGTATAATCGTTCTCCTCTTTGTGTAACTATGTATGTAGTTACAAACCTACTTGACTGACACCGACTCCAAAAATAACAATCGTACCTACATATTGATGAGTAGAAAAAG
Organism: Limnephilus marmoratus; assembly: GCA_917880885.1. NCBI lineage: Eukaryota > Metazoa > Arthropoda > Insecta > Trichoptera > Limnephilidae > Limnephilus > Limnephilus marmoratus. Next base: position 2,657,792 of record OU862906.1, on the reverse strand, counting down.
TAGGTTTTCAGTGTTGCATTTAATTAACTGAGTATGAGGATGTGATCTTTCTACCGCAAGGTCCTCCTACTATTAGATTTCGTATCGTTTTTCTCACATCTTCCTTTGTTGGCCCCTTTATCCCCGCTCTGAGTTCGCCGCGCCGCGCCGCCCCGTCCCGGGAGAGTGTCTATTTTCCGACGAAACCTTGTTCAATATTTCCTTATTGCGGCAGGACGCGGGACGCAGGACGCTGAACGCGGGACGCAAGACGCGGGACGCAGGACCTCCCTGTCATTCGGTTCACCCTTTCGGGAAAATTTAATTGGACCACTCCTTCCTCGTCCGGCCCTAAAAAGATCAAATAATTACGAGACGTCTTCGGTAAAGCATAATATTCTAATTATTGCAATAATTGACTGAATTAGGCACAATTTTATTTTTATTTTCTTTTCTGCAAATCGATTCGTTCATTTTCTCGTTCGTGCCGTTTATAAGTGGCAATACAGCGAACGATTTTGTGTTTTATTTGGGAAGAAATATTTATTCTATAGCAATGAATTGTTCCCTTCCCGTCTCCCAGTTGTCCGCCAAACTTCAGTGTTCGAAATTAACCGCCGTGACTACGGGTTCCCCTTGAATTTATAAATCCCATACAAACACTATTTATATTCGAAGTGAAATCATGTAAAACATAGTGAACCAAACGCAAAGAAGTCATCTCACCTTTCAGTGTAATAAATTGCTGAGAATTAATCCCACCTTCACTTGCCGTAAGTACCTTCCTTACAAATACAGTTTATTGTCATATACAGAATTCATTTTGCCGTAAATCTAAAAACCTTTAGCTGAAACAATTCTTATATCCTATAATTCAGAACGTTCAAGTCACGAGCTTTTGGGGAATCGAGTAAGATCAAGATATAAATGTTATATTTTTTGGATAGTTTAACTTTTTTCATGTTTTGTGATGTCTTTGAATGGATAAACAAAAATTCAATTTCATCAGAAATTCATGGTCCAAAAAATAGTTAGGTTAAAGCCCTTTCAGAAAGAACCTGTGGTACCTACTTACTTAAAGTCTTAGATACATTTTTATTTTTATACTATTGTGCGAATTTTGATCATCGTTGGATATTATGTATCTTTTCTTCGTATTTTATCCCACGAATAAATCTGCACCCTTTCACAGTTCGCGATGTTATCTGCAAATTTAATGTAATGCCAGTTTTTGTAAATAGCCCTCATTTTCTTAATATATAAAAAATAATGTTTCTGTTTATGCGGTCCTAAACCATTCATCCGATTGGGATGAAAGTTTGGTGATTTGACGTCCGCGATAGTTTCTATATATAATGGTGAGCTTTAGCGTTATGAAATTTGTGTAAAAAAATTGGGTATTTCATGTAGTTTAGCGGTAGGGAAGGAGTGATGTGAAGGAGAAGGAGGGGGTTCGAAGGAGGGGGGACGAGGGATATGGGAAGGTGGGCTAAGTGGTGGGGGAAGGTAAACGCGGGAAGGGGAAGGAGACGCATGAGGGGAATGGGCCGAACACAATCTGTACAAGCCGGTGGTAAAAACTCTCCCTTTGTAATTGTAACCCTCACTTCTGGAGTCCCCCAGGGTTCCGTGCTGGGACCCCTACTTTTCATTTTGTTCATCAACGATGTTGCCAAAATAATAGAATCATTCGGGCTTCTTTCCCATTGCTACGCTGACGATCAGCAAATCTATTTCTATTGCGCACCGAATGAGAGAGATAGATTAAAAGATATCACGGCTAAATGCATCGCTGCCATATCAGTCTGGATGTCCTCGAACAAACTAAAACTAAATCCAACCAAAACAGAATTTCTTTGGACAGCAACAAAAAAGCGTCAGTCAATATTAGACAAATCTCCTCTCATTACTTCTGGCTGCAACATCATCCCTAAAAATAGTGTTAAACTCCTAGGTGTACATCTAGATCAAGATCTTTCCCTCAAATCCCAGATTAACAAAACAATAAGCGCAGGATTCTTTCACCTGCGCCAAATCAAATCTATAAGGAGAAATATTCCGACTAAGGCCACAAAGATGCTGGTAAACTCTTACGTTGTATCACGACTCGACTATTGCAATGGCATATATGCAAACCTCCCTAAAATATTATTTATTTATTTTTTTATTTGTTTATCTTAAAATTGCTACATATTATAATTTTACTGGTCTTCCATTAAAAGCCTTAGCTTGTGGATGGAAGAAGAGTCGACATTTCATATATTATGTACAAATACAGTCACGTGTACAGTTAATAAATGCAGTTAATACAGTTAATACATTTCATATAAGTACAATTACTATTTACTATAGTCATGTATTTCAATATATATGTAGGTAGGTGCAGTTAATACAGACACATGGCAATCAGACCCGTTAACTAAAATATGCAAACATATATTTATTCAGTAAGAAGAAAAACAAGTATGATTTTTAGTGTGACATTCTCTAAAATACTTTTTGATGGAGTTCAACAATTGAACTTTGTTCCTAATGCTTCTGATTTCTATTGGTAGGTTATTGAAAAAGAATTTTCCTTGGTGAGTATAATGGTGTTGGGCAAAAGAAGTGTTTAATTTGGGGCACACAAATACATGTTTAATGGCGGAAACACATTTGTGTGGTGTGGTGTGTCGTGACTACAAATTAACCAATCATCGTCGTCGCTTGTCGACACGCCACAACCTACAAATTTAATATGTCTCTAACCATAATAAATGTATGAAACCGATGTGCTTCTGGCGCGCCACGACACACCACACCACACAAGTATGTTTCCGCCTTAAGTCTAGTACGATTTTCAGTTATGAATGCGTATTTATCTTTTTCTTTTATAATTTGTACAATTGAATTTTTTATAAATAAGTTTTTAAATGTTGGAACTTTGAATTCTTCGAATATGCGATCAGTTGGGAAGTCTGGAGGTTTTTTTAGTATAATTTTTATTATTAGTTTTTGAACAATTTCTATGGGGGTCAGACTAGTTTTGTAAGCTGCTCCCCAGCTGATAATGGCATACTGAAGAATAGACTGTACTAATGCGTAGTATATTGAGTATAGATTTTTCGTTGATAAGAAGTTTCTTATCCGTAAGAATATATGAATTAACTTCCTAACTCTTTTTATTGTATGACCGATGTGATCTTTCCATTTTAGGTTTTTATCTATGATTATTCCAAGATATGTAATTTTATCCGCTATTTTCAGAAGTGAACATTTTTGTTGGCAGTGATTAGTATCGTGTTGTGCGAGAGAATGATTATGTAAGAATATTTGAAGATTTGGAGGTACAATGTTAGTGTTAATTTCGAAAGGAATGACATATGTTTTATCACTATTTAACGACAAGAGGTTATTGTCAAACCATATTTTTAGATTATTTATGTCTTCTGTAGCTTTTAGATTAATTTTTTCCCAAGTTTTTTCTTTTATTAAAAGAACTGTATCATCGGCGTAAGAGATAATTTGGCCATGCAATGGTTGAATAAATATGTCGTTTGCATACAAAATGAACAGTATTGGTCCAAGCACGGTGCCCTGTGGGATACCAAAATTTGATGTTTCTTGGTCGCTAGTTTGGTCATTTATTTTAACAAATTGTGCACGATTGTTCAAATAACTTTCTATCCATTGAACGGCTTTATCATTGATGTTATTTAATTTCAGTTTTTTGATAAGCTTTGCGTGTGAGATACTATCGAATGCTTTTCTTAGGTCTATGAATATTCCTGCGCATTTATTTCCTTCATCAAGTGCAGAGTATATAAATGATGTTACATTTGCTATTGCATCTTGTTTGCTTTTTGTTTTTAAGAATCCGAATTGATGGGATTGTAATATTTTATTGTTTTCTAGAAAATCAACAACCCTTTTTTTCACAATCTTTTCAAATATTTTTGCTATATTCGATATTAGTGATATCGGTCGATAATTTGAAACATTTTGCGGGTCGCCGGTTTTAAATATAGGGGATATTATAGATTTTTTATAATTTGTTGGGAATATGCCTTTAGTCAGACTGAGATTAATAAGGTGGTTTAGTGGTTTCAGTAGATACATTTTCATTTCTTTAAGAATTTTCACAGAAATGTGGTCAAAACCTGGAGAGGATCCGTCTTTCATGCTTTCTATTACAAGTTGTATTTCAGTTTCAGTAGTTTTTTTTAAAGTGGATAGTGTATTTTGTTTTTGTGTATTAGTTTTTATAGGTTTAGGTGCGTGTACAGATTTAGAGATTTTTTCAGCGAGATTATTTCCTACTTTAGAGAAATAAGAATTAAAAATGGTTGCTGTTAGTTTTGGGTCTTTGGATACATCTATGATATTATTTTCATGTTTTAAATATTTTATAGAATTATTTTTTTTCTTATTTTCAATCGCATAATTTACCGTTTTCCAAATAACTTTTAGATTGTTTTCTGAAGTAGAGATTATTTTTTTAAAGTAGTCGTCTTTACTTTTTTTAATTAAAGATGTTAATTTATTTCTATATTTTTTGAGAACTATCTTAACATTTTCATCGTGTGGATTTTTAATTGTATTTTTATATAGCCTCTCTTTTTCTCTAATAGATTTTATTAGGCCACAAGTGATCCAAGGTTTTATACGTCTGAATTTTGAATTCGTGTATAATGAGACCTCTGTTGTGGAGGTTTCAATATGATCCATAAGTTGTTTTTCAAACATATTTGAGCATTGTTCGACATCGTTAGATTGTAGTATCGTACACCAAGTTTCTGCTTTCAATTTTTCCTCTAAAGTGGCAATATTTGTGGTTTTTTTAATAGTAATTGGAGCCTTAATTTGTGATTTTATTTCACTATCATACAATAATAAGCAAGTGTGGTGGTCAGTAATATTCGTTTGCCAAACCATTGTTTTGATTTTATATAGGTTTTGTAATTTTATGTTTACCCAAATATGATCTAAGCAAGACGATTTTTGTCCGTACATTTCTCTAGTATTTTTGTTTATGCATGATTTAAAATCTAATTCAGTCATACAATTTAGGAACTCATTTTTGAAAATATTTTCTGATTTTTCGTTAATATTAAAATCACCCGCGATAAAACAGGTTTTATTTTTAAGCGGTAGTAAGATATTTTTCATTTGAGTTATAAAATGTGAAATATTTGATTTGTGTGTTCTGTAAATGGCAATTATGTGATAAATATATTTATCGAGTTTAATTTCTATTTGAATACAGTTAGTCAGTAATATTGGGTGTTCTAAAATCGTGACAATACTGAATTTGGTGTGAACAAATATTGCGATTCCACTATTTTTATTAATATTTATTTTAGTGGGGATGTATGTATAGTTAGGAAGCTGAAAAGCTGGTGACTCATCATTTGTAAATGCCTCTGTTAATATTATACAGTCTGGTTGTAATATTAGGTTATTGATTTTAATAATAAATTCATCAAAATTTTGAAAAATACTACGAATATTTTGGTGTAATATGAATAAACCGTTTAATTTGTGTGGGAAAAATTCATTACAAGTCTCTGTGCTTGCACATTCGTATTCATGGATTTTGTAGAAATTTTCTAATTGGCTAGCTATGAAATCATCCATTTAAAATTAATTCAGTTGAGAGTTTCTATGGATATTACAATTTTATACTGAGTCGTAATAGTTTTTGGTTTTGCTATCTTTAATATACAATTTTTCCAATTGTAAGATGTAATGTTTGGTAGATGATCGGTTTGGAGATTTTTTAGTTTAGTTTGGTTAGAATTAGAGCGTTTCATACATTCGGGGGAACGCGGCCGATCTAGAGATTTACATATCCAATATTCTTTACATTTATTCTGATGCTGATTTATAATTATTTTATAATATAATATTAAAAGTTTACATAATATCATAATAAATGTGATTATACTATAAGAAATCCTAATATAATAAGGACACAGGAAATATATTTGTTGTTCGTGGGACATATTAATTGTTTGTATTTCATTATGTCGATGTTCAGGAAATGACATTTCAGTTCGGTTGAGAGCGCTAATATCGTGGGAATGAGTAGATAGTCACAGTTTTGAAAGAGCCAATTCGGAATCTATGAGGATTGGTCGTGAATTGTCATCTTTTTTTATAAATATTAGTCCGGCTTTTGTCCAAACCACGGAGGAAAGAATAGAGTGGAGGTGGCGATAGGAACTTTTTCTTCGATAATTTTGTCGCCAGTTTGCGGTAAGAGGTAAGGGACGCGCGGTAAGTATGGGTGGGCTTTAAAATGGATATGCCCATCCCTCTGGCCAGAATGGGGGATAATCCCCAGTTTTAACCACTTCACACTATTATTTCTTATTATTTCATTTTTAATTATTAGGTATTTCATATATTATTTAATTTTTGGAAATTTATTACAAGGGTTTTTTTTATCAAGAGTTAGATAATACAAACAATATCAAATATAAATAAACTTTCTTTTATTAGATATCTTCTTAGTAAACTACACAAAAACAAAAATAAGCACTACCTTCATGAAAAATTATTACAAAAATATTCATTTTAAGCAACAATTCATAATGGTATTTAATGCTCACATTAAAACCCATTTTTTATTTATCGATTCTTCACAAGGTAGATATAATTGTTAGTAATTATTTCAATTCTTAACCTCACTAGTAAAGGGTCCGCCAAATAACTTTTTTTTTTTGAAAATGCTATAAAAAAAAAAAATACTGAATATTTTCTCAAGTTTCTTTTTTTATTTGAAAGTACAATCCTTCCGGTTAATAATGGAAAATAATTTCATTCAAATGGCTGCCTCGGCTGGCCATGCAGTAGCCTACACGACGGTCCAATTTTTAAGCACATTAACGATTGTGTGCAGCTGTATTTCACCAATGGCTTCACGAATATTGTCCTTTAAAGTGTCAATTGTCTCTGGCTTGTCGGCGTAACACTTATCTTTGAGGGCACCCCACAAATAATAGTCCAACGGTGTCAAATCGCAGCTCCGAGGTGGCCAAGCGATTTATTTTTCAATTTTTAAAAATTTTCGCACACATTCTGCAACATTACCATGATTTTCAAAGTAATGTCGCAATATTTCCCAGCGTTGTTCAAGCGTATACACAACCATATTCGTTCAGCGGAAGGATAACACTAATTATCTGTCAAATCAGACATGAGCTAAGTGTTACCATTCACGAAATAAGCACTAGTTGAAAAAAAAAACGTTAGATGGCAGACCCTTTAGTTCAGTCGTTTTGCCTGGAAAGTTTTCCGGGAGTTTTTAAAATTGCTATTTTTATAGATTTCGATGTGCTCTTTCGAATTTTCACTTAGCCACCTCGTATCCCATTCATTTTTTATATACGAGAATATAAAACATTTTACAAGCCTGATTTCCCAAGAGCAAATTTATCTCTACATTTGCACCTACTTCAGAAAACTCGGGCTCAGATTTTGGCGCCTGCATTGGTTCTAAAGAAAGAGGTTCCTACAAAAAAACGAATTATATGAATTATGATAGTACTACAATATACGTTATCGTATGGATAAGCTATCAAGAGTATGGTGAAATACTCCCTCATTATTGTAATAGAATTGTCCAACCAATCTTTATAATACTTTTAATGATACACACCTCATTTTCCAAGTACCTACAAATCAGGAATAGTTCTAGGTCGCAGTTTTCTACGTCCGTTTTTGGTGGTATAAAAGTCGTTATCTTTATAGTGGTTAAAGCAAATTTCTGAATATTTTGTTAGATTCCAACCATCTTTATCTACAAGCTTCTTCCACTGCTCTCTTACCACCGAATCTACTGGAAACCTGTAAGATCAAAATATCAATAATATACCTGCAGCAAAAATAGCCATAACTGGTAATCATACCCACTCTTTGCTTGTGTCTGCTCACGCCGAGCGGTGAAATCATATTGGCCTAGTAAGGTAGTAAACCACGCTCATGCCCCGCCCATTTGGGCTTGTTTGAGATTGTTTGATGCGCTGGGCTTGTTTGCCCTAGTGCCATCTCCACTCTATTCTTTCCTCCGTGGTCCAAACGTATTTGTACTTACAATTACAATCAGCTGCGAACTGTCGCGTTAGATACCACAGTCGTTTGGCGTGCGGAGTCAGGAGTTCACTAACATAGATTGGCGAGCGGGGACCCTATAATCCTATTAAAACGAATTATCACTGTCCTGGATTTCATGGTTGGAGGAATATTTTTGTTTCGTGGAGTGACTCTATATATATTTTCTATGTCGCTGGTGTTGAGCTGGCAGTTCACTGTTTTGCTGACGTTGAAGATGATGTCCTTCAGGGATTGAGTCGTTTCTTCTTTAAATTCCGGGATACCCCTAAATTCTAGACAAGTGTTATTTGATTCTCTGTTTCTCCTTTCTTGATCTCTCTCGATTTCGGTGATTCTTCTTTCTAATTCTTCATTTAGTTTAATCTCGGTGTTTTGCAATCTCATCCGTTGGTCCATTTTGTTGGAATCATCTTGAATTGATTTTATTGTTGATTGTAGGGAAGACACTTCTTTTTCCAGTCGATCGACTTTGCTCAACGTTTGTTGAATTGCTTCGAATCTTTTTGTGAATTCATCTAATTTCGAATTGTTAAAGTCAACGGATTTTTTTATTTCTGCCATGTCTTCCTTCACTTGATTGTTAAGAGTTTTTAGGGAGGCGAGTTCAGATGAAATTTTTTTAATTTCAATCATCACGTCTTCTATGGAATTGTTTGAAGTAGCCGTTGATTGAGGTGAGGTCTTGCAGGTTGGGCAGCGCCACGTTCTTCTTTTTTCATTGTTTGCTTTGCGAAACGTGGTTTCTGTTGTTCCTCCGCATTCATAATGGAACTGCTTACTGCAGGAGAAGCACGTGACACCATCACTAATAGTTAGTTCGCATTTGGAGCAAAGCATATTGAGAGAGGTTGGCCGCCTCTGGGTTGTTAAGCGCGTCGATTGGTATAGAGGTAAGTACGTAAGTGTTGTCTTTCAGCTACAGCAGTAACGCAGGGCACTGTATTTGTAGGTAGCACTGAAATAATGATAACTCGGGACTGCACTTTTCGCTTTTGTAAAAATTGATTTTTTGAATGACGCACTATTAATATTTCGGAGCAAATATGACACCTACATTCAAATGAATTCACTGAAGAGTTTCGAATGTTTAATGATATGCATATGATACGTATACTGTCAAAATGTTATAACTTTTGAGGAGCGAATGATAATGACTGTCACACTTGACTGTTCAAAATACTACTATATATACTGACAGACTTCACTCACTTTTCAATACTGCAGCAAGACTGATAACCGGCGTTTCCAAATATTCTCATGTTTCCCAACATCTGCGGAACCTTCATTGGCTTAAGTGTCCTGGGAGAATCCAATTCAAACTCTGCTGGATGGTTTTTAAGGCAACACACGACATGTCGCCACCCTACCTGTCAGAACTGTGCATTCCAAATGATGTCAACACTAGGCAAGCAACCCTTCGATCTGCATCTTCAACAGCCATAGGTAGACTCTCACTACCTATGCACAATCCCAATACCAATTTCGGAGATCGGGCTTTTGCTGTGGCAGGCCCAACAGCTTGGAACAAACTCCCTTCACATTTGCGAAAGATCGACAGCACATCTGAGTTCAGAGCAAAGCTCAAAACTCATCTTTTCGCATTATCATATCCAGAAAAATAACTGCATTTTTTCAGTAGTATTTCATTACTCGGTCCATGGGATTTACCTAGTTTTTTTTTTACAATATTTTACAATTTATTATGTGTTTGTAAACTTTTTTGACTTTATACTGACAGCACCGGCAGTAATCATAACAATAGGTATTTATAAATGTAAATAAGTATGTTAGTCGTAAATAATTTTAAGACAGTTGCAAGTCATAATACGAATAGAGCAGTAACAATACTGCTATATTCGTTTAATGACTTCGTATCATGGCAGTAACCATTACAACATGTAGTTATAAATGTAAATAAGTATGTTAGTCGTAAATAATTTTAAGACAGTTGCAAGTCATAATACGAATAGAGCAGTAACAATACTGCTATATTCGTTTAATGACTTCGTATCATGGCAGTAACCATTACAACATGTAGTTATAAATGTAAATAAGTATGTTAGTCGTAAATAACTAATTGTAAGACTGTTGCAAGTTGTGACACGATTAGAGCAGTAACAATACTGCTCCGTTCGTATTATGACTTCCAAGTGCAAACTTGGTTATAAAAATAGGTATAGTTCTAAGTCACTAGTGATATGAGTCTTAGTTGTAAGTCATTAGTTATCAATCTTAGTTGTAAGCCAATTGTAGTATATAGGTATAGATTAAATGTATAAATGAATGTTTAAAGCGCCCTTGAGGTGATTTTCTCAAGAAAATGGCGCTATAGAAGTCATCCAATTATTATTAATGGGGGCGGGAACGGGAACGGGGACGCATTTCAAACATTTTCTTTGAGTGGCATTGCAACGCGGGCCGTGTATTCGCTAGTTGTATAAATTACTAGCTGGTCCCGGCGTGCGTTGCTACGCCATTTAATAAAGAAATTGTTTCTCCCTGAGTGTCCTTTCCCATTCGTCCCGTTCCTCTTCCGCCTCCCTTTCTTCTCCTGCTCCATTAGCTGACCTGGAGAACATCGTACCGCCTCAGAATCAATAACTGTGGTGTTATCTTATTAGCTGAATTAAATTCAGCTTTTTTAAGTTAAAAATTACACAATGAAGCAATTATCGATGTGCAACTGTCCGTGTTTTGTTTTTGTCAGTATCAGAGATGGCGGTGTGTTGTTATGTATGTTGTGTATTGTGTACTGATTTATAATTTTTGTGATTTTCTTACTTTTCCACTTATGGGAATTGAGTTTCATTTTCTTTATACGTGGGAGGGAGATTTATTATAATTATTGTTTTTTCCTGTGGAGGGGTGCAGACATGCGTTCACCGTTTGTCCCATTTTCGACAGTTGACATTTAGTGTGTAAGAAAGAGGGGCAGCATTATATGTTTAAGAACAAAAGCAAAACAATCAGCGCATTGACATTTGACGTTTTTGAATTTTTGGAATTCACTCAATACTTATTAATATTATACTTATCACAATATTCCTGCAGCTCTTTAAAAAGATGAGAATTCTTTCTATACAAAATGTATGAGGATAAGAATTATCTACGTTATTTTTTTTTTCGTGAATTTTTCCGATGATTTTTTAATAGCCGTTCTGCTGCTTGGTGCTTATTATATTAAGATTTGCTAGGCGAAGTTTCAAAGTTTTTTTTTTTTTTTTCAAATTGTGGTCGAAAAGTTTGTTTCGTAAGGTTGTACATTTTAATTATTTTTTGGTTAACTTTTAGATTCGAATCGTGGTGTTTTTTCTTTTTAACACCATTTAGATCATGTTTCTCGTTATGGTAATAAGCGAGATGACAATAATTTCTACGAGAACTATGAGTTGTTCCCAAAAGCGAACCAATTAGCCTGTTCAAATCCCAGGCAATTCTAGTAAAATAAATATTTACTCCATAGACACTGGGCCGACGCGCGACGCCCCCGGTGCGCGGTAGCTTTCTTAATCTTCATTATTTTTTATTATAATATAATGTGAATAAATTTATAACACGCTGTTCAGTTATACAATCACCTCGAGGGTGCTTGAAACTCGTGGAACGTTTTAATTTAAATTTATATCCTTTAATTTCCTCGCTCTCCACCACTGAACACTGAGCACTGAGCACCGAGCACTGAGCTGCTTTTTAGATTCCCTGAAAATAAATAATTAAAAGCTTATATCGGCCTTTTTTGCAATTAATTGTGCCTGAGAATTATTTCTCTCCATTTCTCTTCATTACGAAGAGCGCCGTCTTAATTTCGCTAGGATTCTTTTTTCCTTTGGAAATATCGTCAAAAAACTCATAAAAAGTGACTTGCCTCTACAGGCGACGTTTTAACCCACCCTTTTAGCCCGGATCTTCTGAATCACTACGTTTGTATTATTATTACTTCGCTAAGTATTGTGTAGCACCCTCCCTCCGGCCGCCCCTTCGCCCTGCCGGTTAATTGTCGGATACGCCCCTGCAATCAGTGCACAGAGGTCCATAACGTGCCCGGGAATATTCCATTTACACTTGAGATAGTATTTATTTATTCAGCAACTAATTCAGATTTTTATCATCCCCTCCCGCCCGCACCCGCCTTCACACTTTAATAATGAATAAGGGAGCGTTGAAGTATTACGTAACGCAATTTTTGAAGATTTTTGCCCCCCCCCCCCCCCCCCATGTAACGCGCCGTAACGTTTTCCTGTTAAACCCCCCCCCCCCCCCCCTAAGCGTTACGTAACACCCAAGTAACAATTTTTACCTGAAAGTCACAATTATGTTGCGAAACGTACTGAAATGTCGCTTAAATACCCTTTTTCTTGATTTTATCGCGTTTGCGGTAATAAATAAAACAAGAGATTTCTAACTCGCGATACATTATCGGGGGTTTAGGATCACAGGGGCCTATCTACAAAAACATAGTTTTGAGATAAACGCAATTAAAGTTTTGAATGCTTTGAAACTCTGAAAATAAAAGGCATTTTAGTAAACAAAAAATATTTGTCAACGAATATATTATAAACTCTTTGAAAAACATATTTTTAAGTAATTATTAAAGATTTGTGATGATTAAAAAAATATATTTGTGAAAAACGAATAAGATATGCCTTTGTGTTCCTAACTATACAGCAATACTTGACAAGAGAGTTAAGGATCACAGGGGCATATCTACAGTTTTGATACTTTGAAACTCCGAAATTAAAACACATTTACTTACTTAAGTGTAATAATTTTTTTTTTGAAATAAACATATCGTCACATTTTATAAATTACAAATTTTACACAAAAAAAAATTGACAACTAAAAATATAAAATCATAAAAATTGACGGATTGCCTTTATGTTCCTTAATATTCAGCAATACTTTAACAAGGGGTGATTTAGATCACAGTGGCCTTTCTACAAAAACACAGTTTTGAGATGAAGATTTTAGATGCTATCAAACTCAGAAAATATAGCATCTATCAGTCCAGCACACTGCATAAAAAAATACATTTTAAAATAATTATCTTAGGCCCGGTACAAATAAATACATTTATTAAGATATACCTATCTATATATTAATTTATTTATTTATTTATTGAGATATACCTAGATATACCCTACCTATATATTTAGCCATTAATTTTATTTACAAACATAAACTCCTCTTGATTTCTATTTATGAATAGAGAAATAACATAAATATCATACTTTAACAAAATCTATCAACTATCAGATAGCTCTGCCCTAGAAAATACTATCAGTATTTTCTAGGGCAGAGCTATTTTATTTCCCTCTTACGTTATCTTCACACATGAGGCAAATATTTTCCCTCAGGACCTATGTCATCTTTGGGGATGAAACACAGAAGTCGGCAAATCATTCCACAGTCGGGAACTCAAGAACTCAAGAGTCGTAGAAACGACCCGCTCTCAAGTGATTAAGGTCAACTGTGTACACATGTTTTGGCGTGTTTCCCAACTGTGCACCGGTGCCGACGTGAACGATGACGATAATTCCTTGGAGCATCTTCCATTAAAATATCGGTATATCAAGGAAAGAATTCACCTTTGCTCTAAAGATTGCAATCCGGGGATTCTATCAAATGCACCACCCTTTTCTGCACAGTCAAGGTTTTTTTCAGGTATTTTAAGGCTCCAGACCAAAGGTGGCTTCCAAATTCAACTGTGGGGTTATTCGTACATAGTTAGAATTTGTGTATTATCCGCAGTATTTGCTGGCCCTGTACAGTACGCCCTGTTTCTGAGAGGCTAACTTGACTCTGGCTTCGATGTAGCAGCCGTTCCTTAGCTGGTCATTTAGAATAACACCAAGCATATCAATGGAAAGCTTATTGGGAAGATAACTTACATTGGAAGAATAATACCCAATATTTAAAAAACCCTTCAAATCTTTAATATTTTAAACTGTAAAAGGTATTGGAGCATTATATTGACCGGTCAGTGGCTGAGTTGGCATTTCGTCTGGATTTCTGGATCCCATCCATGAGTAGTAAGTTCAATTCCTCGGCGAAGTCCTACATAACGACACAGGCAATACTTTCCCATTACTGTGATGGTAGTGGAAGTCTTTAAAATATTGTCAGTTTTTTCGTAAACCAGAAATATTTGTCTTTATTTTTAAAAAAAGAAATAAAAAGGGTAAAGTTCTTCAAATTCATAGAAGGATTCTGAATGCTTCATCAAAATTATATGAAAAATCGATCATGTGTGGATTATCTTTTCGGTACCTATTGAAACTATTTGATAATCAGCCAATTAACGTTTTGTTCTTCCATGAATAACACGTGTTAGGTCAGTTTGACGCTGGTAACACGATTTATGTTTAATGTCACAAAGGCATAACAGGCGATATGCCCTTGTGCTTCTAATTTTATGTCTAAATTTCTAGATTTGCTCATCATTATCTCTTAAACGGCTGTATGTTCGAGATAGAGCTTCGTGTCACTAATAGATATGATTATGACATTACCGAAACCAAGCTTAACTCAAAACACCAATTTTTGTAGTTAGGCCCCTGTGATCCTAAACCCCCGTTATATACATTTTATTTATTCATATTGTCATTTATGAAAAAAATTGAGAATATTAATATTTTTATCGGCCTTGTATTCCTTCCAGATCTCCACAATTTAACGCTGTCTTACCTAGAATAAACCTACATGGTTTTACAACACCTACTTTCTTTTACATTAGCTTTAGTGAGAAGGCCCTGAGGAAAGTAATTTCCCTAAGTTTTCCCTGTGGAGCAACACTTTACTCCACTATGATTCACAAGCTGACTCATAGTGGAGTTAAACCTTTTCCACGTCCCGAATGCAGTTATACAAGTTCTCAAAGGGAAGATTTAAAAATCAACATTATGATTCACAGAAGATAAAAACCATTTTCATGTCCTGACTGCAACAATTCGTGTCCTCTAAAGAGATATCTAAGAAGTCACTTGCTGACTCACAGTGTAGAAAAGCCGTTTTCATGTTCCGGCTGCAACTATTCATGTACTACGAAGAGAAATCTAAAAATTTACCCATGTTTACCCACAGTGGAGAAAAATCCATTTCATGTCCTGACTGCAACTATTCTACTTCTCGAAAAAAATAACGAAAACGGCACTTGCTAACTCACAGTGACGAAAAACCTTTTTCTTGTCCCGATTGCGTTATTACTATTCATGCGTTACACAACGGTATCCAAAAGTTCACTTGTTGAACCACACTGGACAAAAACCTTTTTCATGTCCCGACTGCAATTATTCATGTAGTGCAAAGGAACTTCTTAGAAATCATTTGCTAACTCAAAGTGATATAAAACCTTTTACATGTTTCTACTGCACTATTCATGTTCTACAAATAGTCACCAAAAATCACATGTTAACGCACAGTGGACAAAAACTATTTTCCTGTCCAGAATGCAGTTATATAAGTTCTCAAAAGGACAATTTATAAATCCACCGTGCGATTTACAGAAGAGAAACCTTTTACATGTCCTGACTGCAACTATTTCTGTTCTAAAAAGGGATATCCAAGAATTCTTTTGCTGACTACTCATTGTGGAGAAGAGCATTTTTCATGTTCCGACTGTAACTATTCAGAGAAATAAAGAAATCACATGTTTACTCACAGTGTGAAAACCCCATTTCATGCCCTGCCTGCAACTATTCTTCTTCTCGAAAAAAAACTAAAACGGCACTTGCTAATTCACAGTGATGAAAAACCTTTTACTTGTCCCGAGTGCGGCTATTCAGGCGCTACAAAATGGTATCTAAAAATTCACTTGTTTACCCACACTGGACCAAAACCTTTTTCGTGTCCCGACTGCAAATTATTCATGTTGTACAAAGGAACTTCTTAGAAATCATTTGCTGACTCACAGTGCTACAAAACCACTTACATGCACTTACAGCATGAGAGCCTTTATAGGCCAATAACAGCTGATGATGTAAATCTCCCGGTTTGGAGGACATTATAATTCCTAAAAACTCACATTAACAACACTGTCTACAGCAAATTGTGTTTATGCGTATTGCGTGTTTAAAACACTAACGAATACTGACAACGAAAATAAAATAAAAATTACGCATAATACAGTCGAGGAATTCCCCGTATAACATAAACTAAAAGGCTTGCTAACTTGGAAGATTTCAATTCCTTAGTTTTTTATTTAAATAAAGAAAAACATGTTACGTAACGCGTCCTTCGAACCCCCCACCCCCCCCGTAACGCGCCGCAACGTTTCACCAGACCCCCCCCTCCCCCCCCAAGTGCGTTACGTAATACTTGAACGGCCCCTAAAGAAATTATTCACCCCCTCCACGGAATGACGGAATACTGAAATAGACCGAGACTTAAATAATAATGTCCAATTAACACGTTTCCCCGTACCTTACCCGCCCCGATACTACCTTCAATGCCTAAAATCTACTAATATCTTAATTCATGTCTGGAATATCTGTAGATTAAATGAATTAATTAAATTACAAAGACAACGCGAAAATTTGGAAATTTATTTCACTTTATAATTTTATATTTTTGTAGAATTCTTCGTATTTAAATTAATCTAGTGAATGACAGCCGGCGTGGTCGAGGGGTAAGGCTCTTGACTCTCAATCCGAAGGTCGCGGGATCGAATCCCGGCGTGCGCAAATAAATTTTATTTATCGCCCTGGTGTAAGATCACCATTCAGAATGAAACGTTGGTTGAAATGGCTTTAGTCATGTTTGGTGACCAGATCTGAATAGCCAGGCACTTCCCCCCTTCCTCTTCCTCATCTCCTTCCCCTCCCCACTACCTTCAGCCTCACAACATACCTCAATTGGGGATGCCATAGTCTCACTGGCTCGAGATGGGAGCAGTTGGGACTCTTGCGCGGTATTCATATAAAAAAAAGTTTTATTATAAATTGTTATTATTAGATACCACATTAAACACGAAAACCAATAAAAATTATAAGTACTAAATAAAAGCATTTTACTACCCAAGAAAAATATATTCAAACTCCAGTCTCACCTCTATCAAAAATACACAACAACAGCATTATTCAACATCTTAATAAAGATGTAATCTATATATACTCAAAAATACAGTACTAATGTTACCTCTGTTACGTACAACTGCAGCTCAATATCATTTTGCATTTAAAGGTATACAATTATTCAACGACCCTCCTACGGACACAGGAACAGAGATTAATTTCGAAAATTTAAAAAAAAAACACTTAAAATGTTTTTAAGCAGCCAGTTGAAATCATTGCATGGTAGCAAATTTTATACTTCCTTGAACTCGTAGTTTTTCTTTGATAAATTTCATGTTCAAGTTTATACTATGTTGAAATGGAAGTTGTAAGTTGTAAGAAGTAGATACCTACTATGTTTGGGTATTTACGAGTATAAAAACTTTGCACGTAGATTTCGTGTATTTTTAATGATCATGAAAACATGTCTAAAAAATACCAACAATTATTTACATTCTTTTGTAATTTTTAATATTTGTATTCATGTTTCTAACTCCACACGAGAGGCCCTGAGGAAAAAAAACCCTCCGGGCCGGATGTCACTGTTGAGGATGCTGTGTGGAGGGTCTTTTCAGGGAAAAAAAGGAGAGGAAGTTCTGGGAAGGAAACAGGTATGAGGTGTGGGTTGGAATCTGGAGGTCATTGTGTCCAGGAGAGACGGACGTAAGAATTCATCCCTCCCACAGCTTTGCAAGGCGATGGGGTGAAGAGAGTTCGACTGGAAAGGTCAAAAAGTCTTCCTTAACCAGTATCTTCCGATCCGGCCGCCACGCAATAAGTGGGCAAAAGCATCCGCTGCCAACACCTAGATAAACCTCATCCGATGAACCCTTGCACCCCTGCTATGTCACCGTACGTAGCGAACCTCTACTATACATACACTTGGGGTGACATAGAGGTGTTGGTTATCCAATAAATGGTTCCCGGGGTGACGGTACCCATAATAATAATAATATAATAATAATAAGCCTTTTTAAGCTGAACTTCTGTTAGGTATGAATACTAGACATGTTCTTGTTTGTTATAGTATATCCCGAAGCTCAGTTTGCCTCTTGGCATAGGCCTCCTCTAACATTTTCCACTGGGACCTGTCACGCGCTACTCTTCTCCAATGATGACCAGCCGTGAGTTTTAGGTCGTCTTCCCATCTTACTTGTTGACGTCCTCTACTTCTCTTGCCATCTCTGGGATACCATTCCGTGACATTCTTGCACCATTTTTCTTGTGGATCGCGGATCATGTGACCTGACCATCTCCACTTCTGTTGGTCTATTCGGGTGACTATATTGGTGATTTTAGTTTTTTTCTCTTAGTATGCTACATCTCACTCTGTCCTGTTTCCTTATTCCTATCAAACTTCTCTCCATGGCTCTCTGGCAGCGTTCCAACTTTTTTCTGTGGCGTTTGGTGAGTGCCCAAGTTTCACATCCATAGGTGATAACTGTAAGTATACATGTGTTGAAGACTTTTCTTTTTATTTGCATACTTAGCTCCTTGGATTTCAAGACTTCTTTCAAAGACCAGTATTTCTTCCATCCATTTGCTATTCTTCGCTCTATTTCTTTAGTGGTTTGATCTTTGTGAGATATTATCGGTCCTAAATAGATGTAATCTGACACATATTCGAGTGGTTGGTTGTCAATTTTTATAATTACTGGTTCAGAGTTTGTAAGCAATTTTGTTTTGTCTTTGTTCATGCATAGGCCGACTTTCACGCTTTCGTCATTTAGTGATTCTATCATTTTCTTTAGATGCGTTGGGTTTTCCTCGAATAGTACTATATCGTCTGCAAATCTTAGGTGGTTCAGTTTTACACCTTGCACGTTGATACCATATTTTTTCCATTTGAGTTTGCGGAAGATACTTTCTAGAGCAGCCGAGAACAATTTTGGTGATAGAGGGTCTCCCTGTCTAACTCCTCTCTCGATTTTGAACTTTTTTCCCAAGGTTTCTAGTTGGATCCTCGCTTCGCAATTCGAGTATATGTTCTTTATAATATTGATGTAGTTTAAAGGTATCCCCTGCTGTTTGAGGCTATCCCATATAGCTGTATGTCTTATGCTGTCGAAAGCTTTAAAGTAATCGATGAATGCCATGTATAGTTTCTTATTATACTCTTTATATTTTTCTACTATTTGTTTCACTGTGTGTATGTGGTCCAGGGTAGAGTATTTTTGTCTAAAGCCGGCTTGCTCCCGTGACGGTACCCATACCCGCCTCTAAAATTAATTCATTAATCTTTAGTTGATAATGTGTAATTTTATTTGTATATTTCTTTTCGTTGAACAGTTTTTTTTTCTTTAAATATATTAATGAATGCTCCTTTCCTTATGAACGAGCACCTGCACACATTAGGAAAAAAATAATCAGAGTGTGCAATTCATATGCGCTAGAAGTGAAACCTTCAGAAAACTATAGTAGACAAGAGTGGGGAGTCTCGGAGCACGGCACAAAGTACAGTTAGATTATACTATCACATTCTCTCGCTGCCTAAATCCTATAGATGTATGTGTTTGTCTCTTTTCAGTGTCGCTTTTTCGTTTCATCGAGTTTCGAATCACAACGGTGCTAAATAAGTTTTCACTACAATAATACGATTGCATGAAATTGTATGTTGAAATCTGTTATCACATACATTTTATGTAAAATGTGTAGTTAAAATACTACCAAATTAAAAAAAATATGAAATAAAAAAATTGCTGTGAATCCCGATTATTTGTTATATTATTATCTGTTATGTAAGGCTTTGTTAAATTGTTATGCTTGCGCTTCCTGAACAATTAATATCCAATAAGTAATAATTCATTTAGATTTCACGAATATGATTTATGTAGGTACCTTTGTTGCATCTATTTCACTGCCTTTTGTTTTAAGTGTTCATATTTAATATTGTCTTGTTGAAGATGTTTCGGAGGGTATATATAGCCAGACACAACAGGGAAATATGGCATTTTTAAATAAAATTCTAAACGTATCGATTATTTTCTACAAAAAAATATAAATTGATTTCGAAAGATTATTTTATCTAATATGTTTTAAATTTTGGAAAAATATGTTTATTTTTATTATAATAAGTAATAAGGTTATATATACCGTTGGTCATTGACAGATTTGTAAAATTTTATAATGAAATGTTGTATTATGCAACACAAATTATAATCACACAGTAAAATAAACCAATAAAAAAATATCTGTGGAAGCTACTTTTCAGAATTAATTCAGTTTAGTTCAAATAAAAATGTTTAAAATGTCTTGACGAAAATGTTTCAGTTTGTCTATTTATTTATGATCTTAAAAACTAACATATTTCAGTTAGTTTTTACTCATTTATTTTTATTTGAGGTATTATTGAAAAATTATGAATACCTATGATCGAAAAAGAATTACAAAAATACATGATTTTAGTCATTTTATAATCACGCTTTTGAGCATTCTTATTGCCATCTTGAATGTATGTATGTATTAAAGCAAATGTTGAATGAAATAAAATCGATATTGAGTTATTAGTTAAAAATGCTGGTACGGAGAATAATCAAACTTTCTCATCGGAATCGCCCTGTAAAATTGCAAGGGCAAACCTTAAAGGGCCTTAACGAGCGCCTTTTTAAGCAATTAGGGAACGTACCCATACTACGTGACCAACTTTTTGCAATTTTTAACCCCCCCCCCCCCCCCCCGGTGACCAAAAGCCTAAGCAACCAGCCGCTCATTTGTACCAAGCGTGACATTTTGAAGACCCCCCCCCCCAAACGTGTCACGTAGTATGGGTACGTTCCCTTATATAAAAATTAAAGCGTGAATTCTACGTAGAATGAGGAAACAAGGTAGTGCGAAAAATTTTGGAGTTTAACTTTCTATGTTCTGGTGTAGCTGGAAAGTCCTTATACATGGTTAAGACAGCAAAATAACTAGTGAAAATATCCTGACAAAGAAAAGGAAAAGTCACTCAGAAACTGAAAACGTTGGCATTTAAAAATATGTTTATTATACTTACTTCAAAGTATAAAAGAGTTGCGAAGAGTTCAATTTATAAGTTTTCCTATCTACTTTTTATAGGAGTCTATAAAATGGCTTAAAATTAATATACGAATAAAAAAGTATTAGAACATAAAACATGCTCACCTGTGCTGTCTGTGATGTTTGCTAATTTGATGTGTTCATTAATTTATTCGTTTGTGAGAGCTTGCCATGTTCACTGGAAACGGCACGCTAAACTCTCCCAAAATGTTTTAACAAGGCGATGCATCCCCGAACCCGAACACGTTCTGGGAGGAACCCTTTCACAGAAGCAGACCAGTATGTTTTCCGCCCGTTTTGTTCAGGGTTGTTAGTTGTTACCTCTAGTTTGTTATATTCGGATGACTGGTCGTTCAGATTGACGTGGTTGGCAAGAAGTGCCGCGCTCTCTCTGTTTCCCTTTACGCGTGTCAATACAATAAACTCAAAAATGTTGCGCTCTCTCTGTTTTCCTTTACGCATGTCAATACAATAAACGCAAATATGCGTGCGCTCTCTCTGTTTTCCTTTACGCATATCAATACAATAAACTCAAAAATGCTGCGCTCTCTCTGTTTTTCTTTACGTATGTCAATACAATAAACTCAAAAATGTTGTGCTCTCTCTGTTTTCCTTTACGCATCTCAATACAATAAATGCAAATATGCGTGCGCTCTCTCTGTTTTCCTTTACGCATGTCAATACAATAAACTCAAAAATGCTGCGCTCTCTCTGTTTTTCTTTACGTATGTCAATACAATAAACTCAAAAATGTTGTGCTCTCTCTGTTTTCCTTTACGCATCTCAATACAATAAATGCAAATATGCGTGCGCTCTCTCTGTTTTCCTTTACGCATGTCAATACAATAAACTCAAAAATGCTGCGCTCTCTCTGTTTTTCTTTACGTATGTCAATACAATAAACTCAAAAATGTTGTGCTCTCTCTGTTTTCCTTTACGCATCTCAATACAATAAATGCAAATATGCGTGCGCTCTCTCTGTTTTCCTTTACGCATGTCAATACAATAAACTCAAAAATGCTGCGCTCTCTCTGTTTTTCTTTACGTATACGATAAACCCTAAAATTTTAAAGCTGGCTGAAATCTCATTGATTTTCTCTTCCAAAGGTCCGAAACAGTTTGTATTGGAAAAACAAGTCGTGTACAAAAAAAACTACATAAATAAGGAATGTCCAACTTTTTTATTACTTTTCTTCGTCAGATTTGTAGTAGTTTATAGTCTGACGAACGCACCTCTTATGGCGACGGTGCGCTGGTTGTTCGAACTTCCAACCACTATGGACTATTAGGTTATCTTAAAAAGACTTATATTATTATAAATTTGTTTAATAATATGGGCACGCGTTGACGGCGAAGGGCTCCGCGGCCAGTTTCCAGTAAGTTGTTTCACGTCGAAAGTCTCTCCCGTCCGATGGGTACACTCGGAACACTCAAAATTTATTTTTTTATGATTACAACTTATTTTATTTAAAATCTTGCATTCTTAGTTTTTAAACCATATTCTAATAACAATAATAATAAAGATATTGAATACAATATCTTTATTATTATTGTTATTATTAAATTTTATTTATTTTTTTATTATTAAATTTTAAAAGATCGTACACAAAAAACTGCCAGGCTGCTGGTTGGTAGACGAAGGAAGTCATAAATGGGATGATCTAGACTACAGGTTTTCGTTAGTTTCGATCTTGTATTCGTTGTAATCGATGCAGCAGGGCATGCGAAACCGATATGAAACGGATGGGGTTTGGAAATTTCCGTCGTTTTTCGGACGAACGCAGCTCTTACGGCGACGGTGGGTTGGTTGTTCGAACTTCCAACTACTATGGACTATTAGGCAATCTTAAAAGGACTATTATTATTATAAATTTGTACAAAAATATTAACACGCTACAGCGGTGAGGGGCACCGCGGCAGGTTTCGTAAGTGGTTTGGCGTCTAAAGGCTCGCCTGACGGACGGGTACACTGGGAACTCTTAAATTTTATTTTTATTTTTTTTAAATATGGCCTTCAAAGTTTTTAAAAATATAGTGAAATAAAAATAATAATAAAGATAAACGAAAAATTAAAAAAAAAAAACTTTAAAAAATCGAACACAAAAATTTTCCAGGCTGCTGGTGCTTATATGGAATGATCTGGACTATAGTTATTCATTGGTTTCATTCGTGTAGTCGATGACGTAAAATCGACCAATTTTTTCCCCACTTTGACGCCGGCTGCCTCCGAACTTGCCAGGCTGCCGGTTGGCAGACCTGCTTTTTCTCATTTTCTAATCGACCTTTATCATATGAGACCATTCCTGTTCGTGTAGTCGATGACGTAATTTTGACCAAAAAAATCGCTGACTATTTCCATGACTGCGCGGCTCCTGCCAAGAGGCGCACCGGCAGACCAGCTTTTTTAAGGTTTTCTAAATGCCCATTATAACTTAAAAGTAGTTTCATCCGTGTAGTCGATGACGTAGGGTTTACAAATCTTCCCCTCGTAAAGACAGACTCTGTTCATTTTCCTTTGTTATCATAAAACACCGCAGTGTCTTGTTTTGTATTATGTTCTTGTTTACTGAACTTACTGATTTCAACAAAAATATGTTCGACGAGGAACTCTCATTGTTTATTAAATTAGTTTTGGGTGGAAAAAGATTACGATTTATTCAGGAACCTTGTAACGTCATAACGCTATGAATAAAACCCTTTCTCAATATAACATCTGTATCTAGTCCATCTCAGGTAACTAATTAACCTTATATATAACATTCAATAAATTAATATTTCAAGAATCTGTATTTAGTTCTTGACTGAAATGACGCTCTGAACATGGTTGACCTAATATTTCCAGTTGTGCAAATTTAATGACGCGATCATATTTTTTGCTACACTGTTAAAATAATAAGTAGGTACCTATGTGTTGTTTACTACAAAATAATGAATTGTATTTTGTTCAACCAATACCTATGTGTTATTTGCCCTGTTATGGTTGTAGGGTATACCAAGTAAAATCCTCCCTCTTGGTGACCTTGTCTATTGGCTATTGCTCTGCAGGAAGTAATGAAAGAGCGCCTTTGGCCAACCGTGAAGATAAACATTTACATAATGCATTATTCCCTTCTGACGTGCAGGTAGGTACTGTGGACGAGCATCTCCCGCTATTTCTGGAAAACAGTGCGGTCGAATGGTGGCATCTCTCTCGACACTTCCATCATTCTCCAGTAGATAGGGCATAATTCTAATCAAAGCCTTCTGCATTCTTCTACTCGCAGTAACTCTCATCTCTTCTCCGCTATTCCTACTTTCTGCGTAACACAATACCTGTCTCCTTCACCCTCCGTCTCTCCTATTACGTCTCAGCCAAAACTTAACCGTGACTGGAATGGGATGGCTGGAACCTATTATCGCTTTGATGAAGTGCACGACTGGCCTAGTTGCCGCTGCTTTGTACTAAGCACAACGAACACACGCACACTATGTAGGTATACACACAAACTACACACACACTCGCACATATTTCCTTTTTTGTAAATTGCTTCTGCCTAGAAAGGAAAATTAGAATTCGGTTTCGGGAAACCCACATACATTCAAACATATATTATTCGCTTCTTAGGAATTCGAAATGAACAAACCGCGTCTTATCATAACCGTCGAGAATGGTTTGTGTAAATTTACAATGCAGCATTACAATATAATATATTAATTTATTCGTGTATACAAATATTATTTAACCATCTCTTGTCTAAATGAATACCGACTTTGTATTCTGAGTTCTCTAACACTACGCCCGGAGAATGCTTTGAGACAGAAAATAATATTTGATGAGGCGGCAGATAGAGGTGTCTCTGTTGTACCTGTCGCACTGAAGGAAGTCATTATTAATGTGGTTTGTATCGAACCAACTGCGGAAATTATCGGCAGGATTTACCGTTTGATAAATCATTGCGAGGGAAACAATTATTTATTGATGTATTACGTTACGCAGAAGAAACTCCGCTGAATTTTTAATTTTAGCAATGAAGGCTTTGGTTATTGGAGCATTGTTTCATCGTGCAGCTGAACAACAGTTAAAATGTCTATATTTTCAAGGTTTGTGTAATTTTTCCAATTTAAAACGATTGTAATACAATTAATATTCATTTCCGCGCGTTGAAACTTCGGTAGTTATTATTTAAATAAAGCAAACTGAATGCAAAACGAGATTGTGTGCTAATTTGATCACGATTCAATTGTGCAATGTGGCGGCTGTGGCTATTGGCTATTGGCTGTTGGGAAGTAGCCGAAGACCACATACCACATTGGTTGTGGAGGAAATAACGCACGTGAGATGAACAGTACATAGTTCGTGGTGAAGTTGATTTCTCTGGAACTGGGAACATATATTGCTCGTGTGAATCTACTAATTTAGAGCCTTCACGCTTCTAGCTGTAACATAAAATAAAAGAAACAATTTGTATTTAACCACGATAACTCTGTCTTAGCATTTATTTATTTATTACCTACTGGCTGGGTTACCCGGCTTCGCTCAGGACAACATTCGAGAGTGTTCTGGAATGTTCCACAATGATGTTCCGGATCCCCTTTTGCCGAACATTCCACGACATACTCCGCCACTTCTTCCAGAACTATCTAGCGCTCTATGGAACCTTCTAGAACTTTCCGGAAGACTGTTCTATAAATTTCAAGAGGGCGATACTTCCAGCCTTATATCTTCAAAAGCATGCCCTTTAAGTAAAAACGGTAACCGTCATCCTGGAGGGGGGATAGAGATCTACCACCCTTGATCGTACCGGGACTCGTTTCTGAGTTTTTGCGAGCCGCCCGTTTTTTTTTTTTACTTTCTTTTATGATATATATTGATTATATCCCGACGAAGTTTGGTCGAAGCTTTTGTATTTCAATATCTTTGGTCGAAGCGAAACCGGTCGATGTATAAAATAATAAATATTCATGGTTTAATGCAGTGTTTGTTTTTTTTTTCTAATATAATGTCTAACCACAAAGTAATTTCTTCTTATGAAAAAAAATGATGCCTTGTATAAACACGTGTCGTTTACAACAGAGATTAGATTGTCAGGATTTAGGATGTTAAATAATACCTAATGAGAGAAATTATTACGGAAGGTACGTATTTACTTTAAAAAGAGAGTGGTTCCATTCTGAAATAGTGAATAATAAAATACCTGTGCGTTCCTCGAATAAGAATAAAAAAATACCTCGTCTTCAAATTACTTTCAATTGGTAAATCGCTATTACGTGTTTCTGTATTGTTTGTGACAGTTATTTCGACCGGGCGTTGAGTCGCGGGGGTTGAGTCATCTGTAGGCGTGACGGGTTCCCTGGCCTAGCGAGTGCTCCCTTTTGCCTCGGTGGCAGGGTGGTACCGGCAAGGGCTCGGATCGATTGACGGGTCGGTCATTTAACCCAGAGTAGGGAGATGGCCCCGGGTTCAGTAGCCAAATTCCCCACTTCTTTGTCTGCCCGCGCTCTTCACCAGGTTGGCGCCCCCGGTACTGGGTTACGAGCTCTTCTTACAGCTGCCTCCTTCCGTTCTTAACCGCCACCACCCGATTTTATATAACTTTCGTTTGTCTACTTTTTTTCCATTTCTTTGTTATTGTCTATCACTCTGTAAGAATTTAGCATACGTCCAAATTGAGTTCGGGGAAGTCAGGAATGAGCTTTCTAAGTGAACACTAACAGACTGACACAGTGAGGTTAGTATTTGTACCCCAGTGAGACCGTTGCGTTACAAAGAACCGATATACATCAATACGAGTAATGGGCGATATTATGTTTTACCACACACATGTTCTGCGAATGTATGGCAACTGATACATTGATACTGGAAAATGATTACTCTTTTACGAATCCTGTAATTTTCTTTGTCATAAGTGAGGGCGGACAGTTATTTTCTTGCTTTTCTTTGTGTGTTTCGTATAATACGGTTTGTCTCAATAGTCTGTTGCTTATTATTTAAGTGTGACAATTGACTAAAGGAAATTCCCAAGCAATAATGTTAGACAGTGTTTAGGTACTATTTGTTAATTTGTAGTCAATATATTAAATTTGTCAATATATGTATATATATTTATTAAATGTCCACAAAGTAAATCTATGTTAATTAATTTATTTATTGTTTGAAATTTTTTTATATGAATACCCCACAAGAGTCTTAGCTGCTCTCGTCTGGAGCCAGTTGGGAAAGAGGAAGGTGGGGAATTACCTGGCTATTCAGATCTGGTCACGGCTAAAGCCATTTCAAGCAACGTTTCAATTCTGAATGGTGGTCTTACACCAGGGCGATACTGAAAGTATCTTTCACTCTGGAACGTGCCGCAAATATGCTATTATTATTTTTAATGATTAAAATTGTGAAATAACATAAATTAACCGAATACAATTTATTAGCGCACGCCGGGATTTGAACCCGGATGCGTATTTACAATCCCTACCGCGATTCAGTCACGCTAGCGACTGAAACGCGATAGGGTTTGTTATGCGTAAATCACCAACAAAACACTACCGCGTTTCAGTCGCGTTAGTGACTGAAATGCGGTAGGGATTGTTATGCATAAATCACCTTACAAACACTACCACGTTTCAGTCGCCTACGCGCTTCGTTGCTCTATCTGTTTCGGTGAGGGTGACGACCGTAATTATAGAGAGGTTAGCAAAGAGGATGGACAGCGTTTTTTTAGTTAGAATTTTTTTTTTTACATTGAAAATTTATTTTAAGTTAAAAAAAACACTTTTTTTTTTTAACTGAGGGTGACGACCGTAATTATAGAAGGGTAAGCAGAGAGGATGGACCGCGTTTTTTTTTACTTAATTTTTTTTTTTTTTACATAGAAAATTTATATTTTTTTTATTTTAAATTTATAGGGTAAGCAGAGAGGATAGACCGCGTTAATTTTTTACTTAATTTTTTTTTTAACGTAGAAAATTTTAGTAAAAAATTTCAGTAAAAAATTACGCGGTCCATCCTCTCTGTTTACCCTTCTATAATTAAGATCGTCACTCTCATTAAAAAAAACACGCGTTTTTTTTACTTAAAATAAATTTTCAACGTAAAAAAAAAAATAACTAAAAAAACGCTGTCCATCCTCTCTGCTAACCTCTCAATAATTAGTAGTAGTAGTTTTAAGCGGGTGATTGAATTAATCTAGGGAGCGATATAGTGAGAACTACGCGTAGGGCACGAGTGCGGTGGCTGATTGAACTGAGAACTGACTGACCCCGCTGACCCGAGCGACCCGAGCGCGTATTTCCAATCCCTACCGCGATTCCGTCGGGCCAGCGAATTACGGTCACACGCTCACAGAAACAGATAGAGTAACGAAGCGCTTTGCATAACAATCCCTACCGCGTTTCAGTCGCTAGCCCGACTGAAATCCAATTTCAATTTCCAATCGCGGTAGGGATTGGAAATACGCGACCCGAGCCGCGTCCGTCGCTCGCTCGGGTCAATCAGTTCTCAGTTCAGTCAGCCACCGCGCTCGTGCCCTACGCGTCATCGTCACCTAGCTCCCTATACGTAGATGATACCTCCCGCTATTAAACGAAGTATGCACGATTTGGGAAAAAAGGCTGAAATATGCATTAACGTCGTAATTAGAGAGTTATATGCGTTTGCATATGCAAATGCATATAATCCGATGTCTACTCATAACATTTCGTTGTATGTATATATCAAATGCAAAAATTAAAAATAAATTGAAATAATACGCTCTGTATTTGATGTGAGGCTGTATTTATTATTTATAATACTAAGTGCGTATTTAATCTTTAGTGCCAATGGCTTATTAGGTGCTCCGTCCTAAACGCTAAATGGCCTTTTCCACCCCATTACATATTAAATTGCGCTGTTTTTTTTTACTTCCATGTCTCCGTCCCAATTACCCCCAATCCAAGGCCGGCCATTAAATATTCATGGTTTTCTTTTGCTGCGGCTCCGGGTAACAAAGGATGTTGTTACTAAATACAATATTGTGATCAAACATGCGCTGTGATTCTCTAAATTATTTATCGGCGGGTATAGAATCTGTATGCTGGTTTATATATTATACTAGCCCCTCTGTCGTCTAAAGTATTTTTTAAATATATTTCAAAACTCGTATAAATATCACGATGGGAGTGACATTGCGAGCTAAAGTGAAAAGTTGCGTTGATCTAAAAACTTCAGACACATAAGCTGTGCAAATTTCATGACGCTAGAACCACCGCTTACAACATACTTTTCACCGCTTACATTTCGAGGTATTGTTTACTTGGTCGCATCAACTAGTGAAGTTTCCGCTAGTGATATTTTTTATAAAGTAAATGCATGACCATTGATGGTGAGATTGAACGTGCTGCGTTTCATTTTTAAACGACTTCAAAAAGGAGAAGGTTCTCAATTCGACGGTATTTAAAAAAAAAAATTATGTTTGTTACCTCAGAACTTTTGACCGATATTGACGATTCTTTTTTATTTGAATGCTGGTTCTTCCCGTGCGTTCCCATTGCAATTTGGTCCAGTTCTGACAATGGCGTCCATGAGAAAACCATGTAAGTCTTAAATGTGCACGACAAATGAACGAATAACTCAATATCACGCCAACCGATTTCGATGATTTTTTTTTATTGGAATGGATGTACTTCAAGGGTAGTTTTATGAGAGTTTCGTTAGTTTCTGATTATGGGATCCATGACAAAGTAACGGAACTCTTCAATTCTTAGGAGCAAATTAACGATACTCGGCCGAATCTATTATACACTATCCGGATCTTTGAGTCACCTACCGTAACGTCGTTATGATCAAGTAATGTCTGTCTCATATGAGCAGCACGTTTAGTAGGTCTACACATATACAGACAAATTAGTTAGTGTACTTCAGATTCACTAAAAATCAAAAATAAACAAAAAAATTAACAAAACAAAAGAACGATTTCAAAAAATTGTGGCAACATTTCAAGATCAGCCCTTTTTGTCGTAATTGGTAAACAGTCCAAGGTTTATGCAGGTATTTCCTTATTCAGTGCAGGGCGCTCGGGCTAGGCAGAGCAAGGGCGGGCTTTAGCGAGCTCGGCCGCCCTTTGTTCTCCCCCGCCCTCTCCCTCTCCCTACCCGCCCTCACTGTGCTGCGAAACACCCTTCATTCAATTACGTAAGCCAATATGTTAATTCAGTCATTAAAACAACGGTTCATTTCATGTACAGCGCCCGGGCCCATTATGGACCCGCGCTATCATTACTGCCTTTGTTTTCCCGCCCAAGGTTATCTTTGTTGTTTTATTCCGCTACAGTTATGTTATTGTTTGGCGGAGGGTACTTTTCGGCACTTTTCGACATTTTGCGGACGGGAACAATAGATCCGTTACGAAATATTAGTATCGGAATCCACGATAAACCGGCGACTTTATTATTATTAGTCGTGGAAATCGAAACAGCACAATCTTTTATTAAGGAAGACTTTTCGCTATTTTGTTTTTTTTTCAAATTCGTCGACTTTTCGATGATTCCTTTTAACCGCCAAGGTTTTTCGAAAGATAAATAAAAAACCCACGCCGTAATCGATGTAAATATATCCGATTCAGAAACATTGTAATGTTTCTAATAGTGTCCGACCGAAACAGGACTTTCCACCGAAACCGAAACCGAACAGAATCTTCGGTGTCTGTCTCAGTTTCGGCCGAAACCGTAAACGAAACTTTTTTAGACATGTTAAAAATCCATTGTTTACTGTTATTAGGCTTATTTTTTACACTTATTCAGGCCCGGACTGGCCAGGTCCGCAGGTCCGCGATAGCGGAGGGCCCCCGGCGCGAGGGGGCCCCGAAGGGGCCCCACAAAACGTACAAAAAAAGTTTTTGTCTTGTTAGTAGTTATTTTGTGTTCTTGGTAATGTTTGTTTACATTTTCATAACCATCAAGCTCTACCCACAGAAGCTCTGCACAGTGTTTCTAAACTGCGTAAAATCGAAAGAAGTCGGCTGTTGACAGAGCTGCGACAGTTTGCACAACAATACAGCAACTTCATAGCGGCAGAGTCCACTGAGAACTACGGAGACAGATGCAGTGACGAAGAAGACGATTTGGACCCAACGGCAGCGGAAACAAATGCTGACATTTACTGCTCTGAAAATAGACAATGTTTCCAGTGTTTGACATGTGCTTTTTCTGTTCTGTTTGAACTTACTCAATCTGGACTGTTTACCAACCTGTATATTGTACATAAATTTGTTCTTACTATACCTTGTACCTAAGTCACATGTGAACAAGTTTTTTCTAAACTTGTTCACATGTGTCTTGTTCTTCGGTCGTCCTTAGGCTAAGACCTTATGTCCAGTCTGCTTTTTATTAAGGTTGAGAGGGGTTTATTTTATAATTTGGACAAAAATAAAATAATTGATGAAGTAGCTTTAACAAATGAGTTGCTAACAAAGAAACTCTTACTTTAGGGGTAGGGGAGCAAAACGTCGAATCATTTCAGTTAAGTTAAGCCCCTTCTATTCTAGTATACAACATTGTAAACACACAGGATTTTTTTTTAAATGTTAGTATTATTTTTCTAATCCCTAAAATCCGTTTGTCATTATTTTTACTACACAAATAATTTTGACATAATTCATTAATGCTTTGGTGTGAATAAAATCCTGCCCTTTATTTTGAACTCCGTTATAATTATTGGCAGTTCTACAGCATGTGTTTAGTAGTGTTGTTGTATCCTAAAAATACTGTGAATTTCTTATTTCAATAAATAATAAAGTCAACAAAAGTCGAAAATCATAATATTCGCATAAAAACCTATCTGAATTTTTTCTTCTTTGTAGGTGTCAATATAGCGTAGAAACGTGTTTTCATTGTTTTCAAACACCTAATTTTCAAAAATTATCCGGGGGAGGCCCCCGGACCCCCCGTTTTCTGAAGCCCCCCCCCCCCCCCCCCACCCCACGTTAGGGGGCCCCTTTACAGGTTTTAGCGGAGGGCCCCAAATGGTCCCAGTCCGGGCCTGGTGTTAACTATCTGAATAAGTGTAAAAAATATTTATTTATATTTTATTAACGCCCTAGTGGGCTTTTACAAGAAAAGAAGCAAATATATAATTAACAATATTAATTACATGTTAAACATAAACAATAAAACAGAATAAATATGAATGCAATCGACTCGTTAGGTAAAGAATATTACAACATAAAAAAGAAATGAAATGAAATAGTACAAGTTGTACTTACAAAAAACTAAAACAATTCAGCTTTAAATATTTATACATATTATTAACAATAATAATAAGACCTGACATAGAACAAAGTGTAAATAGAACTGCAAAAATATTGTAAAGTAAGTATACATTTTACTGGTGAGGTTTAGATGAGAAAATATTTTATGAGAAAAACAAAAAAATAATAAAAGTTAATTATTAGCAGATTGAATCGAGATTAGTTGATTTTTGAAACATTCAAAACTGTCAACACTAAATATATCTATAGATTCGCAGTATTTATTCGCAAGGTTATGGATTCTTGGAATTGGTGAGTATATGGAGTAATTAGTGTTGAGTTTATTGTTGCATTTAAAGATATCTTTACTACGAGTTTGTCTAGCAGGTATGCTAATGCAAATTAGTTCCAACAAATTAGGGCTGTCAATTAGGATTTTATAATCAATATATATTATAAAAGAAAGTCCAAAAAAGCGTGCGGAACGCAAAAACTCAGAAACGAGTGCCAGTACGATCAAGAGAGTTATATGGTATGGTAGATCTCTATCCCCCCTAGGGAATAAGGGTATTCGTTTTTACCTAAAGGGCTTGCTTTTGAAGATATAAGGGCTGAAAGTTCTAAGAAGACTAGAAATTTCAAGAAGAGTCTGGAAGATTCCGGAAACTTCTAGAAAATTCGAAAAACTCTGGAATGTTCTGGAAGAAATGGAGGAGTATGTCAGCGAGTCTAGAAGGTTCCGGAAAGTTCAAGAAGGTTCGATAAAGCTGTAGAAAGTTCTGAAAGGAGTGGAGGAGTATGTCGGTGTGTCTAGGAGGTTCCAGAAAATTCAAAAAAGTTCTATAAAGCTGTAGGAAGTCCTAGAAGGTTCAATAGGTCTATACAAAGTTCTGGAAGGAGTGGCGGAGTATGTCGGTAAGTATAGATGGTTCCGGAAAGTTCTAGAAAGTTCAATAAAGCTGTAAAAAGTTCTGAAAGGTGTGGCGGAGTATATCGGTGAGTCTAGAAGGTTCTGATGGTTCACGAATGCTTTAGAAAATTGTGGAAGGAGAAAGTTCTAGATGCTTCCAGAAATAATAGGCGGTGGGTCTAGAAGATTCCGGAAGTTCTAGAAGGTTCGATAAAGTCGTAAAAAGTTCTGGAAGGAGTGGCGGAGTAAGTCGGTGAGTCTAAAATGTTGTAGAAAGTTCTAGAAGGTTCTAAAAAGCTGTAGAAATTTCTAAAAGGTTCCAAAAGGCTGTTGGAGTTCTGAAAGGAGTGGAGAAGTGTGTCGGTGTGTCTAGAAGGTTTCGGAAAATTCTAGAAGATTCCACAAAGCTGTAAGAAGTTCTAGAAGGTTCGATAAAGCCGTGCAAAGTTCTGGAAGGAGTGGCGGAGTAAGTCGGTGAGTCTAGAAGGATCTGATGGTTCACAAATGCTTAGAAAATTGTGGATGGAGAAAGTTTCAGAAATAAATGACGGTGAGTCTAGAAGATTCCGAAAGTTCTAGAAGGTTCGATAGAGTTATACAAAGTTCTGAAAGGAGTGGAGGAGTGTGTCGGTGTGTCTAGAAGGTTCCAGAAAATTCTAGAAGGGTCCATAAAGCTGTGGAAGTTCTAGAAGATTCTATAGGACTGTACAAAGTTCAGGAAGTAGTGGCGGAGTACGTTGGCGAGTCTAGATGGATCCGGAAAGTTCTAGAAGGTTTTAAAAAGCTGTAGAAAGTTCTAGAAGGTTTCATAAGGCTGTTAAAATTTCTGTAGGAGTGGAGGAGTGTGCCGGTGTGTCTAGAAGGTCCCGGAAAATTCTAGCAGGTTCCATAAAGCTGTAGGAAGTTCTGGAAGGTGTAGCGGAGTATGTCGGTGAGTCTAGAATGTTCCGGAAAGTTCTAGAAGGAGTGGAGGAGTGTGTCGGTGTGTGTAGAAGATTCCGGAAAATTCTTCAAGAATTCACTAAGCTCAACAAAGGAAATTCTAGAAGGTTCGATAAAGCTGTACAAAGTTCTGCAAGGAGTGGCGGAGTAAGTCAGTGGGCTTACAAGTTTCCGGAAAGTTCTAGAAGGTTCGATAAAACTGTAGAAAGTTCTAAAAGGTTCCGTAAATCTGTAGAAAGTTCTGATAGGAGTGGAGGAGTGTGTCGGTGTGTCTAGAAGGTCCCGAAAAATTCTAGAAGGTTCCATAAAGCTTTAGGAAGTCCTAGAAGGTTCGAAAGGGCTGTACAAAGTTCTGAAAGGAGTGGCGGAGTATGTCGGTGACTATAAAAGGTTCCGAAAAGATCTAGAAGGTTCGATAAAGCTATAGAAAATTCTGGAAGGAGTGGCGGAGTATGTGGTGAGTCTAGAAGGTTCCGGAAAGTTCTAGGAGATTTGGTAAAGCTGTAAAAAGTTTTGAAAGGAGTGGCGGAATATGTCGGTGGATCTAGAATGTTCCAGAAAGTTCTAAAAGGTTCGATAAAGCTGTAGAAAGTTATGGAAGGCATGATGGAATAAGTCGGTAGGTCTAGAAGGTTCCAGAAAGTTCTATAAGGTTCGATAAGGAATTCGGAAGGAGTGGCGGAGTATGTCGGTGACTATAGAAGGTTCCGAAAAGATCTAGAAGGTTCGATAAAGCTATAGAAAATTCTGGAAGGAGTGACGGAGTATGTCGGTCCGTCTTGAAAGTTCCGAAAAATTCTACAAGTTTCGATAAACCTGTAGAAAGTTCTAGAAGGAGTGGCGTAGTATGTCGGTTAGTCTAGAAGGTTCAGAAAAGTTTTAGAATTTTCGATAAATTTAGAAATTTTGGGAAGGAGTGGCGGAGTATGTCGGTGAGTCTACAAAGATCCTGAGTTCTAGACGGTTCGATAAATCTGTAGAAAGTTCTGAAAGGACTGGCGGAGTACGTCGGTGAGTCTAGAAGGTTCCGAAAAGTTCTAGAAGGTTCGATAAAGCTCTAGAAAGTTCTGGAAGGAGCGATGGAGTATGTCGGTGAGTCTAGAATGTTCTTGATAGTTCTGGAAGGTTCCCTAATGTTCTAGGATGTTATGGAAGGAGAAAGTTTCAAGAAGCTTTCAGAAATGAGTGGCGGAGAGTTTCAGTTAGTCTAGAAGGTTCTGGAAAGTTCTAGAAGTTTTGGATAATTATATTATAAAAAAAACAATTTGCGTGCCGCTAAAACTCAAAGACGAGTCCCGGTACGATAACGGGAGTTATATTGTGTGGTAGCCCTCTATCCTCCATCCATGAAGAAAGTTCCCGTTCTTACCTGAAGGGCGTGCTTTTAAAGATATAAGGGCTGGAAGTTTCGCCCCGTTGAAATTTCTAGAACAGTTAAAAAAATTCCAGAGTATTCTTGAGCATTCCACCACATTCCAGAATATCTCGGAACATTCTGGAATGTTCGGGATTAGGATGGAACGTTCAGGAACATACCGGAATAGCCCAGATCATTGTGGAACATTCCTGAATGTTGTGGAATGATCTGGAACATTATTCTGGAACATGTGAAGTATTTTTTGTATGGGGCTACCCATATGGGGTATATAAAGCAAGATCCGTCGTGGATTCGAACGTCAATTCAATCACATCAACTCCATGAGCGATGTCGGACACCCCAGTCAGAGTATTTGAGAGCATTCCACAAGGTTCCAGAACATCCCGGAACCTTCTGGAAAATTGTGGAATGTTCGAGAACAGGAAATCGGGAACATCAATGTGAAACATTCCAGAAAACTCTCGAATGTTTTCCTGAGCGAAGCCGGGTGACCCAGCTAGTTTTGTATAAAAATAATAAATCAATTAACACTCTTCTATCTGATAATTTAAGAAGTCTGGTTTCAGCGCGTAAGTAATAGGCCACTTGCATGGATTTCATAACGACTTGGAAAAAATCATGTGGATAGATCTTTTTACTAAGATTAAGAAAATGTTAGTAAAATTGTTTAGAAATGTACAGTTTTTGTTATTTTTAAATAAATAAATCCATTATTTAGGCTCGTGATGTCACTACATCAAAATGTCCCGTCTCCGAAAATGTTCCTATTATTTTTTTAAAATTCCACACGGATTTATTTTTTTATATGGCATCACTTTGATTTCAGGCGAATTTTTGAATTCGTTCACTAGATTTATTGTTTGTTCTCTGCGAGTTTATCATTTGGTTTCACTTTTTGACAGATGCTCTGAAGAGAACCCCGTACTTTTAATGATCTACGGGGTTCTCTTCAGAACGTGCAGATGATGTCGGTACGTGTTTTAGAGGTATAATGATTATGGTGCTGATTTTAACAAAATTAAATTTTATAATATTCTTATTATTATTATAATTTACAAGTACAAGTATATTACATTGAATTTAGTAATACAGACGCTGTTCATTATAATGATTTATGGTCAATAAGATGGATCAAGGAAAAAAAATATTTATGAGATGTAATATTTTTGGTATGCCTCGTTATTCTCCTGTGCCATTCGTGTGGAAAACGTTATTTTTTTTTTAAATGATTTTCGGCTATGTAATTATCGTTTTTTCACACCTGTAAAATTATGTCCCGTCTTTCCGGTTTATAAAAAATGGTCTGATTTATCGGATTGAAATTTTCAAAAAATCCCCAGGGTTTCAAAAATACGATTAAAAAAAATAAAAATACAGAAT
Organism: Limnephilus marmoratus; assembly: GCA_917880885.1. Taxonomy (NCBI): domain Eukaryota; kingdom Metazoa; phylum Arthropoda; class Insecta; order Trichoptera; family Limnephilidae; genus Limnephilus; species Limnephilus marmoratus. The sequence continues at coordinate 2,620,850 of OU862906.1, read as the reverse complement.
GTCTTAGAATATTTGCCTAAACCGGAAAAAAATTTAAAAAATTTGATGCAAGTGGCCTATTATAATTTATAAATTCGATTGGAATTTTCATTTTAAAATTGATGTACCGAAGAAATTTGTTTTGTACCTTTTCCAATGATTGATAATGAACATTGTAGTATGGTGACCATACAGAGGAATTGTATTCTAATCTACTTCGTACTAGTGAGCAATACAGATGTTTTAATGTTAACATACTTTTAAAATTTGCTATGCCAAATAACAGTAAACAATCGATTTTTAACATGTCTAAAAAAGTTTCGTTTTCGGTTTCGGCAGAATTTCTACCGAAACCGAAACTGATGCCGAAACTAGATTTTTTTGCCGAAACTTGCCGAAACCGGAAGCGAACCTTCGGTCGGTCACTAGTTTCTAATAAATAGCTCTGGCTTTGAATGACATATTCACACTAATGACGATGCCAAATCTGCGATCTCTGAAATAAGGAAGACGTAACGCTAATTTTGTGTTAAAACTCAAACAACATTGGCAGCTATATCTCCGAATCCGAACATTGTCTAGTTGAAGTATTCATCATATTTTATGGACAAGTGATTCATATGATCTAAATTTTACGAAGCGTGGAAAATATCTTTGAATTCTTTCTTCATTATGAATATGAATTTTGTAGAAGGGCGACCATACATGATGCGAATCCTTGGGCGTTCCTCTTCTGTTTGTGACATTTGGTTTGATTCATCCGAAGGTCACCTTTAATCCCGATTTTCTCACCCGGGACTAGTTTTATATCAATTTTATCGAAGGCTTTTTAGAAATCCGTGTTGTTTTTTTTATTGTATATCTGATATGTATTACTTACAAAGTAATACATATCAGATTTTTTTACATTCTTATTTTGCTTAGACATTATTGAAAAATGATAAGCACTTATGATCAAAAAATAATTACAAAAAGTACATAATTTTAATAGTTTTATCCACGCCTTTCAAAAATTTTGGTTGTAGGTATAAATTCGGAATGAAATAAAATCGATATTGGGTTATAATTTTAAAAAGCTGGTACGGAGAATAATTAATCTTACTCATTGGAACTGCCCAGTACGATCGTAAGAGCATCTTCCGACGAAATGTGGATTTTCGGTAGCTGGCTGGTATAATATTCTTGATTCGATTCAAAGTATTAGGCAAATACTTCAAATAAATTCATAAATTTAAAGAGTTTCGAAAATTGAATTTTAATCAATCATTGTTTTGCAAAATGTCTTTCTCAATTTTTGACAGTTTTGCAAGAGTTTTTGAAATGATAAAAAAAAATTCAGATGTATTGTCATGTGGTTGTAATAATCCAGAAACCTTCGCGGGCAATACATAAATGTCTCATATACTCGTATATCCCCAAGCAAACATATTTTGGTTTATATATATATAGATAGATAAGGGTATGGCAGATAGAGGTGGGGTAGTGGCAGGTGAACAGGTAGTGGGTAGGTAGCTAGGTAGCTAGGTAGCACAGCCTGTCTAGTAGCCACTTTATTCGAGCTCAGCTTTCCCTCGCGCGTCTCTTCCGAGTTTCATGAAAAGCCGCAAAAATGTAACGGCTGCCATTTGGAGGAGGAAGATGCAAGGAACCGGAAATGTGAAATTCTCGAATCACAATTGTACCCCCCCCCCCCTTTCTGAATTTTACCACATCTTGTGTTGATCCGGTGCGCGAATATGAAATACAAATATGCCTCGCGAAGATTTTCAATTTATTTACCCCTTCAATATTATTGTTGTGGAAGCGTTTTATCGTGTCGAGATACATGCAAAAGTCAACCACTATTTCTGTTCGTGGCTCTTAAGGGTAGGCTGTAATCTTATATGACGGCGTTTTTAAATAACCGTTGGTATTTCTAATTTTAGATATTATTATATGTATGCTTGCGCAGACCGAATTTGAAAATGGCGATTAAAATAATTTTAGATATTATTATATATATGCTTGCGCAGACCGAATTTGAAAATGGCGATTAAAATAATTTTAGATATTATTATATGTATGCTTGCGCAGACCGAATTTGAAAATGGCGATTAAAATAATTTTAGATATTATTATATGTATGCTTGCGCGGACCGAATTTGAAAATGGCGATTAAAATAATTTTTTGTTTAAAATATTATATTACTTACCTATAGATAGTATGTAACGTTTTAGGACTTTAATAAAGCACTTCGAAAGATTTATTGGCACTTTTACAATATTTCCCGTATATTAATTCTACCAAAAAACGGACTGGGATGATGTTTCTTTGTAAGAATCTATGCAGAAGAGATTGAATGTGAGTCAGTGAATAATCAACTAGTTGACCCGGAAAACGTTGTTCTGACTTATAAATTATTTCTAGTGAATATTTTGGTTGTTTATTTATTATAAAAAATAATGAATGTAAGTCCCCCTCAGCACAAGATCTGCTAGTGAGGAGGACTACGATATAATTTCTATTTTATATATATGCTTAACATGAATAATGAATATATAGTAATAAAAAATAAAAAAATTGTAAATGTGTGAGGATGGGATCTATGACAGAAAGAGGAATGGAGCGCATATTGATTGTTCAAAATGGGAGGGTGGGGGTAGGAGGGCGAAAATTTGGGATTGTAGATATTTTTTGATGTCATATAAAAAAATACAAAAAAATAAATTGTGAAAAAATTTTACTTTTTTTCTGGATAAGGACACCCTGATCCACCTAGCGGTATGAAATATACATTACCACATATTCTCATACCTATCAAATATACATTACTAGCTGACCCAGCAACGCGTTGCTGTGGCTAATAAAACACTTTGTAAAATCCAACCTTTGTAACCACCGCCGTCTTTGAGTTTATCGCGAAGAGACAGACAGATGCCGCGGAGGACTTTAATTTATAATACATACGTAGAGATGGAGTGAAAGATTATAATAATGTGAATGAAATGCTTGGGGGTAACTAACGTATTTAAGTTAATAAGGATTAATACTGTATCCGTCTAAATAACTTTCCAATTATCCCATTGTACGTGACCATTTTTTTAGAAGATAGAATGGATATAATAAGCTATCCGTAAAAGATTGATGTATACCTTCGCGGACTTTTTTGTAGATCTATAAAAGAGGAGTATCCCAGCATGCATTGTTTTGTTACATCTCAAAGGGATTAGGCAGTGTTTTTGATGAAATCTCCCAGGCGGCTTGACTTTTTCCGACACTTCTAAAAATTATCATTGACATGACAAATTACATACCTAAACCTTCCTCACGAAACACTATCTATTGGTGAAAACCGCATGAAAATCCGTTCAGTCGAATTTATCGCGAACAGACAGACAGACAGAAAGCGCGACAGAAAGGCGCGGGGAACTTTACTTTATAATATGTAGAGAAGAATCGGTCGAGCCGTATCGGGGGAGTGCAACCCACCGTGACAAGATATTTTTATATATATAGATGTCAAATCAGTCTGCTTGGAGGTGGTAAAAAAAAAACAATACACTTATTAGTACTTTTTTAACATTAACTAAACATCTACTGGAGATAGGAACTGAAAATATTCTGTACATTGGTTTGAAGCCCAACTCAAATAATTAAATAGATTCCCTAACAAGGTAACTTAATCGCTTGTTTGAATTCTCCAAATAAACATCTACTGGAGATAGGAACTGAAAATATTCTGTACATTGGTTTGAAGCCCAACTCAAATAATTAAATAGATTCCCTAACAAGGTAACTTAATCGCTTGTTTGAATTCTCCAAATAAACATCTACTGGAGATAGGAACTGAAAATATTCTGTACATTGGTTTGAAGCCCAACTCAAATAATTAAATAGATTCCCTAACAAGGTAACTTAATCGCTTGTTTGAATTCTCCAAATAAACATCTACTGGAGATAGGAACTGAAAATATTCTGTACATTGGTTTGAAGCCCAACTCAAATAATTAAATAGATTCCCTAACAAGGTAACTTAATCGCTTGTTTGAATTCTCCAAATAAACATTTTCAATGTTGAAATTGATGATACAATTCAAAGCAAAAGTTCTAGAGTTCATTGAACAAGATTTACAAGCAAACATCACAGCAGAAATTAGTATTTTACTAGCGCAGACTCGTGAAAAATCACGGTTATAATAATTGTAAGATTCGTTAAGCTGAATTATAAAATAGAATTATATGAGACGATCAGAAATTTACGTTTCAATTGAATATCGTTAGTAAATTTAAAAAATTACGAAATCTGTCAAAACTTTAAACAAATGAAATACACAACTGAAATATTAATCATTGGTTAAAATAATATAATTATCTGATTATAGGCAGGCACCTGCTTGTCGGAATTATAATTCTTCCCACAACTGTTCATTGAATGTGAAAATTTTCACACAGGAATAACTAACGCACGTCATCACAGACATCCGTAGATGTGTTTGATTATAAACAGGGTGTTAAGGGACGTACCACTGATTCCTGACATTATTTGGAGTAAAAAATGTAAATGAAATTTTAACTAACTAACCATCACGCCGTTTCCCCGCAGGGGTAGGCAGAGATGACGGACCGCCAAACAACTCGGTCTTGGCACACACTCTTTGCCTCACTCACATTCATACATCGTCTCATACATTCTCTTCTATTATTCTGACTTTTGACATGGCCCGACTCAAGAATCTGATTCACTTGATCGTGCCATGTCTTCCTCGGGCGTCCCTGACTTCTACCATTCACATTCGCGTCATATATTCTTCTTACACTACTTTCTTCGTTCATTCGCTCTACATGCCCAAACCATCCGAGGGTCCCTTTCTTAATCTTACTCATTATGCTTACATCAGCCTTACATTCTTTGCGGATATCCACATTTCTCACACAATCATACATTGTTTTACCACACATACGCCTCAGGGATCTCATTTCAACAGCATTCAGCTTATTTTCATCCTTTCTCTGCCAGTTCCATGCCTCACTGCCATACATCAGGGTAGGTACCAGGACTCCATTGTGGACTGCTAGCTTCGCTTCTTTTGACAGTTTTTTATTAGCGCCAACGGCATTCAGTCCACCATTAACCGAGTTACCGGCATTCACCCTTCTTTCAATATCTCTATCAGCCTTCCCATCTCTCGAAAACATACTACCCAAATACACAAACTCATCCACTTATTCAATCCTCCCAGTATTCATCATTCACAACTATGTTGCGTACTGTTTTCGTACTCTCTCTTTCAAACACCATGACTTTAGACTTACTTACATTCATCATTAACTCATTCTTCATACATACTTCATTCATCCTAGATACGAGAGACTGTAGATCTTCCATAAATAAAATCTTGGTCTCCGTAATGTCAGGAATCACTGGTTAAAGTAAGTCAAATACTTCCCTTCACACCCCCTGTATAATAATATTTACTTTAATTCGTTGTGATTTCTATCAATTGTTTGTACAAACTCGATTTGTTATTTAAAAAAAGGGTAGCTAAAGTGGATAGTAACATTGAAGTTCTACATTATATGTAGCTTTGCGAATGGGGATGGAGGGGAGGCAGTGGATGTGGGTGAAGGGCTGACCCCCCCCCCCTCCCCCCCTTCACCACAAGGCAGGATATTGGCAATACTCATCACGGCTCATTTCCTTTGAATTTATCCCGGCAAATTTTTGACGGTACACAAAGTTTCTAAACCCAGTGAATATTTCCCTGGTAAAATAATTTGCAACATGTATTTCGGAAAACCGCGATTATGTTATTATGAAGTCGTGCGTATATTTTGTTAGCGAGTTTGCACTCACCTAAAATTTATTTTCATATTTAAAAAGCTGTATAAATAATAAGTTTTAAATATTTATTTATAGATGTCGTCTTTGGGGATGGTGGGTAGAGATTCTTTTTGAGGAGAGGAAGTTTTGGGAAGGAAAAGACGTGAGGGGTGGGTAGGAATATGGAGTCAGTTTGTCCAGGAGTGACGGACTTATAAATCCATCCCTCCCACTCCAGTTCAAGGCGATGTTCCGAAAAGTCCTGCTGAGAAGGTCAAAAGTCTCCCTCAATCAGTCTCTCCCGATCCGGCCTGCCACGTAGCAAGTGGGCAGATGTATCCACCGCCAAGACCCGGACGACCCCACCCCTAAGTCGCCAAACATAACATAAACCACTTGGAGTGACCTCTAACTAACACTCCACCTATGGCAGAGGTGTTGGTCATCCAATAAATGGTTCCCGGGGCAGCGGTACCCACACTCGCCTCCCAAATGATTAAGATATTTGGGAGGCGGGTATTTCTACTTCCACTTTTGCGAATAGGGAATACAGCACTTCTGCCGTAAGCGTAATAACCAGCACTTCTGCCGTAAGTCTCCCCAAGTAGTTCGATACATTTGGTGACTTAGCAGGGGTTACTGGGTTCATTGGCTGTGGTTCATCCAGCTGGATCGGGAGAGGCCGGGTGAGGTAGAAACCCTTCGACCTCTCCAACCGGCCTCTCTCGCACCAACACCTTGCACCGCAGTGGAAGGGATTCATATGTCCCTCTTGGGCACACTGACTCCCAGATTCCTCCCCACCCTCATACCCTTTTCTTTTTCAGAACTTCCTCTTACTTTACCTAAAAATACCCTCCACACAACATCCCCAATTGAGAAATTATTTTCCTCTGGGTCTCTTGTGGAGTTTAGGCGATTCTTAAAAGAATTCATAATCTACTCTTTCATAGATGGCGAGAGTTTAATTATTGTATTTTGTAAAACATTTTTTATAAGTTATGCTGTAACCACTTCGGTATTTTGCGATTATGCAATTTTTTGTCATAATCAACTGTCAGATTTATAAAAACTTTGTGTTATTTCCGCTTCGCAATTAAAGCTCTATAAATGAAACATTTCTGAACGTAGCCGAATACTAAAAACTGTTTTTGAAAGGTTATGAAATAAGCTTTCAAATTATTATATTACAAATAAATAAGTATTAACATTTGTAAATACATATTAAAATTTAGAATGCAAACATAAAAAAATTGTAAAAATGACTCACACAATGTTTTTTTGTGAAAATGGTACTAAAATCACGAAACATGTAAAAAAAAAACACTTTTTCTATTGTTTAAATGTATAATAAACAATTTTGTCACCACACTTTTTTACCATTTCCTACAAGAATATTTAATAAAAAATTAACAATGTCAATTTGGCGGGTGAAAACCGTTTCTTCAAAACAAGTCTTTTTTTTATGTACTTCTATGGATAACTTTGAATAATGTGAAGCTTGATTCAATATGGACCTACTACTTTTTGTTTTAGGGTTTTCACTAGAACAATAACAGAGTTATAACGATTTCTGTGGGAACTGGGAACACACGCGTTTAACGAGAAAACACAAACACAAACAGAAAACGTACTTGACTGCTATTGTTATATTGTCGTGTAAACACGCTTACGGGTCGGAATGGTTAAAATATTATGATGGATTAATTGTATGCGCCCGTACATACGCAGTATGAATAAATAGTTTTGTCCATAAACAAACTCAAATCTTTCAAGAAAGGCTGACGAATACAATATTGGATTGAATCACCGATACAATATTGTATTTATGTCCCTTTCTTGAAATATTTGAGTTTGTTTATGGACAAAACTATGTATTCATATTGTGTATGTACGGGGGTAAACAAATAATTGTTAAATAATTTATTTAGCGCTGTTCTGTAACATAAAAAAGAGGGAAAGTGCTCGAAGCAAAACATTATTAAGGGTGGGATTTAGGTATCTAATCAAATCATTATAAATGTGGCTTTTCCTGATCCAGTTCAACATATTTATTTTTATTTATGATTATTTAGAAAATATACACTTTTATATGTACTCATACATTCATTTTACATTTAATGGTGAATATAATTAATATAAACCACTTAAGTTCCATTTATAATAATTTTTGTTATATATTTGCATCTGTCATCACTCATCACTGTTATGTCTACATCCCCGTGTGGGATTTGGACTCCTCCACAAATAATGTTCCTTCTCTGATCCCATCCTGCACCAGTTTAGTCCTCTTCTTCCTCAGACTGCCTCTGGCCCTGCTCTGCTTTCTCTGAGGTCAGTTCTGTAGGATCCTGTTACACTTCTCTCTTTCAGCATTATTTCCCCATCACCATATCTAGAAGCGCGCAAAGATGCGTAGATTCATATCTCATTATCCTTAGCGTATTTTATTTAATATGTAAAGTATTCAAAGTGCAAACTCAAATATGTTTTGTTTTTGATTCCAGTTGAAGGTGCGAGCGGTGACTGCTTGGCGCCACGGAGGAGCGGAGCACGGAGGGGAACTGTCGGTGTTCTGCTGGTGATCCTCGCCCCCTCAGGCCCCCGCTCCTCCACAGGGAGTGTGCCCTCCCTTGCCATGAGGGGCGCCCAGGGTGCATCTCAAACCTACACTTCTGCAGATCAGCATCTGGCTGAAATAGAAGCTGGCGGGAGTGGAGCCCACATTATGGAAACAAATATTAGTATGCCTCGTACTACGAAATGGCATAGGGACGGTTTTGCTTGCGATGTGATGGAAGTACTTAAATGGAGACTTAGATTGTTTGGACTGCGTCAGATTGAGAACGGTTGAGCAGTGTCGTTGTTAGAAGAATAGATGCCATCTTAACATAAGCTTAATAATATGTATAAATTTAGTTTGTAAAACCTTTAAACACTTTGTATTTCCGATTGAAGGCATTTTGTTTTCACTAAAAGAAGTGTTTTCTTCCGTTTGGGTTAAGTAACGGCAGCGCGGTGATCTCATAGCTGGAACCGGTCTAATCTCCCGGGAAATAACAAACAATACATTGATCTCATGTTGCTGAAGAACTGGAGACGGAAGCGACCTTACATATTACGTTATTACGAGGGTGGTGAGGGCGCTAAGGACGGATGCTGATATGTCGGACTAGATTAATTATACTTCATTACGATTAATTCTTAGGAAGAAAATAATAATTGTTGTTTGACTATCTTTAAAGCATTTGTGCTTAGCGACTTTATATTTTAAGTAAATATAGTTTTTTTTTTTTACTTGCGCACAGAATGTAAAATAATGCTTTTGTGATATATTTGTTTTTCATTATTGTTTTTAAAATGTTTTTAAATGTTAATAATATTATACCGCGTTGGTAACTTACGAGACGACATGTGTCAGAATATTGAGAGTGGTTTATTTGTGCATATTTTGAAAATTCTATTTGCTTCTTTGATTTGCCAACATAATTAAATTCTTGGAATGGAACTTCCATTAAAATATGTAAGATTTGTTCTTAGGATACCTAAGTACGTGAATATATAATCTGAATGTTTTCAAATGTTAAAGATATTTTAAGAGTTCAGTTATTTTGTTATGTTTTTATTGTTTATATTATGTAGTACGTACAAGAGCCTGCTGCTGGTGGTAGTCGGTAGTCGGTGGCGGGGAGCGGTGGAATTGCCGGCACAAGGAGCGCGACGGGACGGGACACGGGGCTGATAGTGACGTGACGCTATCGATATAAATTTAGACGGCAGACTAGTGGTCAGAGCACTCCCACTGAAGTCTGCTGATAATGTGATGTGTGGCGTTGAGTGGAGTATTAAAAGCTCGTCAAGACTTTTTAACAAATTTTCAAGTGACTTTTTTAAATTACATGGATAAATATTATACATTTATACTTATGTATTAAATATATATATATTAGTGTTTAGTAGGTACATAACAAATTACAACACAAGCTCGTTAACGATAACTGTCAGCTGTTGGCTGTTAACTGATCTGTGCGCTGAACACATTGTGGAAATACACAAGAAGAGTATATACAACTATATACGGTTGATATATATTTAAAGATGTGTTGTATCATAATAAAGTAACATGTTTAATTTAGGTTGTGTTTATGAATGTCATCTGATTGTTTAATATTAACAATTCCTATAGCCATTACGTACTATTTCATTGTTACAGGATGAGATAGTTATTTCTTCCTTTGTTATATTTACTTTTGTATTGAAGGTGTATTAGATTTGGCCATGTATATGAGATGATTAACGTGATGCAATAAATCATCCCATTTGTCTGTGCATTTTGGCTTTCATAAGCAAACAAACCATTTAACATACTGGTACTAACTGATTAATTAACATATGTACGCATTATTAGTTGCATTTTACAACCGCCTCTACTTAACCTAACTCTTCTTAACCTAACTATGCCTTTATGCGAGAAATGAAAAAGAAGAAACATAACCCTCCAAAATATGTTTATAGTCTTATTAACATTTTGGTAGAGAAATATGTTTAATAATGCTTCAATTGGATAAATTCTGCCAGGGTAGTTTTTTGTTTGTTTACTTTCTGTATTAAATCTAATTGACCGATGTATTTGTATTACAAGAATATACTGTACAAGAGTATCGCAGGGAATAAGACACACTGAGAGTATATTTTGCAAATGTTCATGTGATACTAGATTTATTCAATCATTTTAATAATTAAATTAAAGCTATTTCAATTTAAAGTATAAAGTCCCACCTTATTCGTAGAATTTTTGTAGATCTAAAATATGTGAAGATACTTGTTAGAACCCACCAAAGAAAATGTGTATTTTGCTTGATGAATTAATTTCCTGGAAACATAATACATATTATGTATGTCATATATAATAGTGACAATCCTCGGTGTTCTTTGTAGAAGGGAAGAATTCACATTTTACAAAAATGCTTTGTTAGTGAAATATAAGCCTGACAGATGATCCCAACTTTTTTCATGTTGTGAGACAATTAATAATCCTAGATTCATTCGTCTGTGAGCATAATCTTCAGATACATTTAGAAAAACTCCCGGTTGACATACAATGTCAAATAGATTCGCTGTTGTTTTTCATGTTGTGAGACAATTAATAATCCTAGATTCATTCGTCTGTGAGCATAATCTTCAGATACATTTAGAAAAACTCCCGGTTGACATACAATGTCAAATAGATTCGCTGTTGTTTTTCATGTTGTGAGACAATTAATAATCCTAGATTCATTCGTCTGTGAGCATAATCTTCAGATACATTTAGAAAAACTCCCGGTTGACATACAATGTCAAATAGATTCGCTGTTGTTTTTCATGTTGTGAGACAATTAATAATCCTAGATTCATTCGTCTGTGAGCATAATCTTCAGATACATTTAGAAAAACTCCCGGTTGACATACAATTTCAAATAGATTCGCTGTTGTTTTTTTTTTAAAAGCAGATAAAAGACTTTCAGATTTTAATATTACCAACAGACTAAGCAATTAAAATTTTTGATTAACCTGGCCAGTGCCGCAACGTCAACCGGTGTGTCATGAGATTTTACACGCGATTTTGACCCTTATGTATAAAGAAAGTGTATGAAGAACACGGTCAGAATCGCTTGCTCTATTATCGCTCTTTACCATAGAGAAAACCGCAATTAGATTGGTGACTCCATATAATTTATATTAATGATTTACCGGAGCGCGGGAGCGTGCGCAGTTCTTGCGCATGCGCGGGAAAAATTCTTTGGTTTTGAACTTTGACCTTTCTATGTACGAAATTTCTCAAGGACGCTGTCAGAATCGCGGGACATTGGGTGTCATGGCTGCCGCTTTTTGCGAACGCTAATTGGTTACAACCAACCCCATTTACTCGCGGCATTCAACGAGTTAAAACAGAGAATTTTTTTAAAGTTACTTACCAATTGTTTTTTCTTGTAAACTGAAAAAATTCCACTTTATACGAAACCTATGTTTTAAAAAGGTTATATATAATTAATTACACAAATGTTTTATAAAGTTTATAGTCACTTCATTTTGTATAAAAATAATCAATAAAAAAAATCACAAACTTTGTCAAATCGTTCGCAAAGATGTGAGCAATGGCGGTCGATGGCTTTTTTTTTTTTTACATGAGCTCCACACAGGAGGCCCTGAATAAATTAGGAGGCCAAAATAATTTCCCTCAGGGCCTATGTCATCTTTGGGGATGCTGTGTGGAGGGTTTTTTTTAAGGAAAGGAAGGAGAGGAGAGTTCTGGGGAGGAAAAGGGTTTAAGGGGTGGGTAGGAATCTGGGGTTCAGTATGTCCTGGTCATCCGCCTCCAAGACCTAGACAAACCTCACCCCATGAACCCGGGCACCCCTGCTAAGTCACCAAACGTGGCGAACCACTTGGGGTGACCTATGGCAGAGGTGTTGGTTATCCAATAAAGATTCCCGGGGCGGCGGTACCCATTCCCGCCTACCAAATTGAAATTGGAATACACAATTTATAAGTAAGTGTCTATGGTAAATATTTAAATTCAAATACAAAGTGTGGTGTTGTCACCTTCTAACGCCGCATATCACATATCTCACCATAATACAAAAGGGGAAAGAACAACTTTTAAGAATTCCAAAAAATCACAAAAATACCTAAACGAATTTAATAATCTTCTCCAAAATTGTATTTTGGAATTTTCATCCTTTCTACATAGCACCGACGATATATTCTTTTAGATTACATTCATTTTTCAGATAGTTTTGAAGTAATATTGTCATGTTTTTAAAATAAATAAATCCAAACATGCGGATACGAAGGAATATAATTAATTAATTTCAAACTAATAAATCAATTAATCCCGCCCATTAATATTATTTTAACTCAAAGTTGTAGACTTAGTCAGTAGTTAATTACTGTGAGCAATTAATATACCCTCTTTAAGAAAACATTCAAAAGCAAGATGTTTGTTGTATGCGTATATTGCCATTCTTGAACATATGAAGATCAACAACAAGATTGCAGATTACAAGTGAGATCTCCTAGTACATAATTAGATTATAATATCAATGAGTGTGACTTCTTCAATTGTACTTCTTTTCCATAACCTGACTCCCTAGGATCACTAGTTAATATGCCAATTAAATCAAAATAATGTTTAAATGTCGTAAATAACTTTTATTTGTGTAAATGTTTGAATTAGTTTTGAATATAATGAAACATTATAAAATCTGGCCTACATTGTGGAATTTGAGTATAAGTGACGCCAATCTGTTTTACGAGATCTTCGCCGCTCTGACAGAAAGTTGTGACCTCTGACCAACACTGTTCTGAGATATATAATGACTTTTGAAAGTTTGAGAGGAGAATTTCCTGTTTGTTAACAGTTCACCTAAAACATGAGTACCTAATTGTAGAATTAATCGAACTTTTGTATTAAATTTAAGGGTAGGTCCATCTAATTGCTTTATTTTATTTTACTGAGTAACGAGTTGACAAATTTATGTACTTTGTTAAAAATAGAGTCCAGATCAATGTGAAAGAAGGTACAAAATACAAATTTTGCAAAAAGGACTTCTGTCAGAGTGTGGACAATGTTGTGTTTTGAATGAGTCGACACAGAAAATGACTTCTGTCAGAATGAGGACAATGTTGTAATTACGAATGAGTCGGCACAGAAAATGACTTACGTCAGAATGAGGACGATGTTGTGTTTTGAATGAGACGACACAGAAAATGACTTCTGTCAGAATGAGGACAATGTTGTATTATGAATGAGTCGACACAGAAAAGAACTTCTGTCAGTAAGGACAATGTTGTATTATGAATGAGTCGACACAGAAAAGAACTTCTGTCAGAATGAGGACAATGTTGTATTATGAATGAGTCAACACAGAAAAGAATTTCTGACAAAATGAGGTCAATGTTATGTTATGAATGAGTCGAAACACAGAAAAGTGATAGAATTCTAAAATTATTTTTAGCAGTGTAAATATTTTCTTATTATAAACCTTTTGCACAATATTTTGTATGTTTTTGGAAAAATCTCGTGACATGAAAATCGAAGCATTTGAAATATTTTTGATTTGGTAAAAAGTTAAACATCAATTTTTGTCAAGTCTAGCGGGAGTTCATCGACCAATCATCTGTCATCTGTCATACTAGCGATTAGAATTCATGTTTTGTAATAATTATTGTACAAAGGATACACTATTTCTTTCAACATATTTTGTTCTTGAAAAAATTTCCAGCCAAATGTTTAGTTCGCGTAACAGAGAGGTTTTCTGTAATTACAAATATTATAAACGAGTCTCCGATTTTGAAAATAGATGTAATTTAATGAATAATGAGAGGAACATTTGTGAATGACTCGGAGAGTCATAGAAAGTGGATGATTCTTTGTATTTGGTCACTTTTAGGATACATAAGTGAAGTGACAGTGGAAGTGTCCAAGTGTCCAGCACCTGAGCTGTAATCTTATGACTTTCGGCAGTTGGGGCAGTAGGGGACAGTAGGGGACAGAAGGGGGCGGTAAGGAGTAGAGGAGAAGGAGCGCCATGAGGAGTTATATTAAATAATAACAAAGTACAAACGAGTATTTCTACCTCAACACTAATCTTGTGACAATTATTTCATTTGTGTAATTATTAGCATAATTCAAATGACCACAACTGGCTCCTGAATTCAGTTTGCAATTATTCATCGAGTGCATTCTCCACACAAACCGGTCCTGTGAATTTAATGTAACTTTAACAATACCTTTACATTTGTACTTGAGAACATTACTTGAGTAATTGTGCAGCGTATTGGGTTTTTATATACTTTTTAATGTATTTTACAACAAAGAGCACTCCTTTTTTCACTTTTTATAAACTTCATTCAATAATTCAATCATGTACTGCATTACCTTTGTCCCAAACTATTGGGTCTAAAGAATTGAATACCACACAATGCGCTTTTATAACAGACCCATTTTCATATTGCCTATAACACGAAATGTTAAAATACGTGTAAAGAAAAGTCTAGCAAAAAGCGTGCATTGTATTTTTAGTTATTACTCATGTGGGTGTCCAATCTATACATCTTTAAATACATGTTAATTGATATTGTGTTTTTTTCTGTATCTCAATAAGGTATGTCAACCTACTTTAGTATTTATCTCTTTCTCAGTTCGATTCTTAGGTGAAATGTCAATCATACAAAACACAGTATTTGCAATCTTTGAATAAATTATGAAAAAATAATATTCTTGTTGTTATTTCCCACTTTTATCCTTTTTTCCAATGCTTTAAATCCGTGAGAATTGTGTATAAATATATTTTCTGCGTGTTATGTTATTTGTTCAATCTTTAAATATGATTGAGTAGAAGTTGTCTTTTTCCAACCTGACTTACAGAGGCGTGCGGCGCTAGTGCGGCGGCTGGTGCTAAGGGTAAAAATCACGTATCACACCAAGTGGGGTTACGATGGCCCCCATATATAGCAAGGTGATGGTGTCTTTTAATTAATATTCCTTTTGCCCTTTCCAATAACACTCTTATGGTTTTAAGCGGACATCGTCCATCTTTGCCCAGCAGTACCTAATTATTCAAAACGGTAAAACATGTACAAAATCCAGCGTAATTAAAATACATGTTGTAAAACAAAACTGGCTTAAGAGAAATTCCCTTACACTTAATGTCAATAAAACAAAATATCTGACATTTTCTATAACAGCCAGAGGATGACTTTAATCTCAAATTACATACATGCCAAGAAAACAATCAAAATCAAGGCTTATCACTGTCCTACCATAGCACACTCCAAAAGTATCAAATATCTTGGTATTGAAATTGATGATAATCTCCGATGGAACGCACACATTGAAGTAATCACAAAAAAACTCACCAGGTACATTTACTTCTTTAGAGCCATCCGTAACATCCTCAACATAAACGACATTAAGAAAGTGTACTACGCTTTATGTCAATCACAAATAGAGTACGGGATAACTGGATGGGGGTCTGCTTTGAGCACTCACACAGAGCGACTCAATATAGCCCAAAAAGGAGTACTGAAGACAATACTGAAAGTTCCGCTTAGAACTCCGACGGAAGAAATATTTAATAACTTTCAAGTCTTCAATGTACAGAAACTTTATTCAAAAAATATTTTATTTAAACTGAAAAAAAACATATATGTTTACTCCACTGCCCAACATAAATACTCAACCAGGTCAGTAAGCAATAACATCCTGGTTACTCCCAGTTTGAACACATCTTTTGGACAGAGAAATAATAAATTCCATGCTATAAAATTATACAATGCTCTACCAGATCAAATCAAAAATATAAAGGAAATGAATATATTTAAAACAAAAGTAAAAATATGGCTGAGAGATCAAAGTGATAATAAAATTACAAACATCATGAAGACGATATAAAGACAATCCATAACCAAATACAAATATTTTAAAAAACTACAGGCCACCTCAGAACAGGAAATCCTAGTGAGGAGGTCTGTGAAAAAAAAAATGAATCCATACTTATTATATACATCATACGTACATGTACAAACCTTGTTATTGAAATAAAAAAAAAAATAAAAATTAAAAAATTAAAAAAAACCTTTCAGTTTTATAGTAAAATGCGCTTCTTCCTCCGTACTTGCAGCTTGTTTGCGCCGAGAAATTTTGAAATGAAACTTCTTTAGCACCGTTAGTGTCTTGAAATTCAGGTGAAACGGAAATGCGTCGCAATTCAGTTCTACACAAATACTCGGTCAAATACTGACGGGGGAGAAACAGACATCAAGCGATCCTACAAAATCCAAAAAAAAAACTTTTTTATTTTGGGAAATCAATATCCAATCTCTTCAAACCACTTTAAAAAAACAAGCAAAAGAAAAGAAAGCGACATCTAGCGACTTTCTAGTTTAATTTCTACCGCTTGTGAATTACACTCTGATTTTTTTTTTAATAGATATTATTTATCTTAAAAAACAATAATGGGATAATTTTTTTAAAGAGGATCAATTTCTGAATAGTTTTTCTAGGTATATCTGAATTATATGATGTAAACATAGCTAGATATCGCACAAAAATCTCGTTTGGGGTAAGTGTATTGGTGACTGGAAAATATTTCAAGTATTTAAAAATTATGGAAAAAAATGGTTAGATAATTTACTTTATGGGCTATTTTTTCGATATTTTTTTTTCATAGCTTTTGATGATTTTTCAAAGAGGTGTTCGGCTGAGTTGATTCTGAGTTGTCATGGAAGCAAGTGTATTACCCGTGAGTGTGTGCGGGAGAGGTCAGAGGGGTAACACGGATGGATTGGGCCACCGAAACAATATTGTATTTATTATGGTGGGGGATTACATTTGTCAGGTCAGGTGTGTCGTGTCGTGATGTGCTCTCTCGTGATGGCTAGCATTCACATCTATAAGTCGTGTTCTGATGATAATTTGAATCAAAACAGTCATCACAACAGCATTGGCCCGTGCACACTTGTCTGATCTGTCATGACGCGGCCGCCCCCTCGCCCCCATCTTCACCGCTCTGACGAAAATCGAAATAGCTTCTGTTGCGACACGGCAGAACGCATCACGTCAGACACACTAACATAAACCGACACGACACGACAGACGAATGTAATTCTGCCTTTAGCCTCTCTTGAAAGTTTTGAGTTTGTTTATGAACAAACTATTTAAGTGATTTTAGATTTTCACGGCCAAAAATATTTTTGTTATTAGTTTTTGGGGTATTATGCCGTGTTGCGCTACCTCCTTCTTTAGCCAACGTTTCGGACAGCGTTGCAGTGTCCATCATCAGCGCAGATGTCAGATGTGCTCTGCCCTGATGATGGACACTGCAACACTGTCCGAAACGTTGGCTAAATAAGGAGGTAGTCCAACACGGCATAATACCCCAAAAACTAATAACAAAAAAACTATTTAAGTATTCACATTCATATTGCAAGTGTACGGGCGCAAACAATTCATTCTTCATAATATTTTAAAGCACAACTTGCAAACAGTGTTTTTCCCTAAATTAATTAACAGACTTTGAATTCTTTTAAGTATCACCTTAAGGACTTGCAGTAGGCAAGTAATGCTTACACGGAGTGACTGTCCAAGTTTTTTTTGGTTGTGATGTTGGAAATAAGCATGAACTTATATTTTTAGCAGAAAAGTGTCTCAATCAGATTTATTTTTTTTTGATGTGCTCGATTTAATTTAATATACCAAATACCTATCACTGCCCCTCGTTATACGCCATTGCAATGTAAAATAATGGAATGCTGGTAATTCATTAAGCCAATATAATACAGTTTACTACCTATCCTTGCCACCCTCTATCCACCTGCTATCTCACCATGTAGATCAGATTGGGACGAAAAGTGAGAAGTTTTGTAGAAATCTCTATTTGTAGAATTGTATTTTAATGTTGTAGTAAATACACTTCTAGAAATCTTGACACGTTCACGGACAAAACATGTGTTGATGTTGTTTTAGATATATGTGATATGACACAACATATATTTATGTAGTTTTAGATAGATGTGACATGACAGAACATCTATTGATGTCGTTTTAGATATATTATGTGATTTGACACATACATTGTCATTTTAGCTATACATGATATGAGACAACATCTATTGATGTTGTTTTAGATATATGTGATGTGACACAATATCTGTTGATGTCATTTTAGATGCACGTGATACGACACAACATTTATTAATGTCGTTTTAGAGATGTGATATGACAATGTACCTGTATATTCACGGTGTCCGATAACTAATCTGGTACAAGCACGAAACTGGTGACTAAATCACACAGAATATCCAATTTTTTTTTTAATATATTTATTTAAGGAACATAAACAGTCTTAGTAACATAATATACATAAGAGGATGACAAAAAACAGACCAATTATTAATGTTCACAGATAGGTATATAGGATGACAACACAACCAATACAAATTAACTTCATTACAGTGGCAAGAAGTAGGAGACCCCGGTGCAGGCATTACACCAACATTCGCGGCCTGCATACCAATTTAAACTCTGTCCACCACCACCTTTTTTCTCAACGCCCAAACCTACTGTCTGAAACGCAGATAGCCGAGCCTGTAGACGCCTCCTATCTGGACTGCCCGGCTTCACCCTCGCAAGCAAGTTCAGACCTAAAGGAGGTGTCTGTCTCTGTAGTCGAGCTGACATCAACTATGTGTGACTGTTGAATCTGGAAAACTCCAGATTCGACGTAATGTGGGTACGCATCAATCTTGCCAGTATGGTAAGATTCTATGCATGTTTATACCGCTCACCGAACCTTGGCGAATCAGATACGTCCGAGCTCTTCAAACATTTAAGCGACACTATCGATGACCTCTTGCCCCGCTACCCTCCGTCAGAGTTTGTGATCCTGGAGGACTTCAATGTTCATAACGAACCTTGGTTGAAGTTCTCAGGATCAACAGACTTGGCTGGACGACAAGCGGAATCCTTTGCACTTTGCTATGGATTGAAGCAAATGTTTCAGGGGCCTACAAGGGTTCCTGATGTCCAGACTCACCGTTCCAATCTATTAAACCTATTTTTAACCACTGTGTCACGATTGTCAAGATTGAAGTCACAGCCCCTTTAGGATCGTCCGACCACTGCCTGGTGACGACATCAATCCCTGTAAACTTCAGACCACCAAACGAGAGGCTGAAGAGAAAAGTGTGGCACTATAAGTCAGCAGATTGGTTCGGTCTGCGGGCACATTTTAATGCTTTCCCGTGGTCAGCTGTCTGTTTTCGGACTTCGGATCCCTCAAGATGTGCCCAGGAAATTGGTGAAGTCATCACATCCGCGATGGATGGCTTCATCCAATCTACTGTTAAGGACATTGGTATAGGCTCAAAGCCGTGGTTCAGTCTACAATGCGCTGGAGAGGTGCGACGAAAAAACGCAGCTTACCGAGCCTACACCACATCTAGAACATCCAAAGACAGAGCAGCTTACAACAAAATGGCAAAGGAAACCAAGAGAATCATAAATAGGTCAAAATTCGAGCACAACCAGCAGATCAGCAGAAAGCTGACTGCATGCCCGCATGGCAGCAGGCAATTCTGGTTACTTGCGGGCTCAATAGGTCGCAATTTCTCCAAATCCAGTCTGCCACCTCTTACCAGACCTGACGGCTCACTAGCAAATACCGCCACCGAAAAGGCTAACTTTTTAGGTAAAATGTTTGCGGATAACTCAACCCTCGATGACCAAGGTGCTGTCCCGACGTCGGTTCCTCACTGCGCTTTTCCTCACTGCTATGAAAAAGCTGAGGATCTGGCTTCGATGTTTGAATGTCCCTGAAGACTGGCTCTGTGCCCTCTGGTTGGAAAAAAGCGGTTATCCATCCTATTCCAAAGAAGGGTGACCGCTCCAACCCGGCCAACTACCGCCCCATAGCGATCACATCAATTCTGTCTAAGGTGATGGAACGTGTGATCAACGACAAACTACTCATATACCTCGAGAAGAACAAAATTATTAACGACCGTCAATACGGATTCCGGCGGAACCGCTCGTGCGGTGATCTTCTCGCATATGTGACGCATGTTTGGGGGCGGTGCCTGGAACGTTTCGGTGAGACCCAAATGGTTGCACTGGACATTTCCAAGACCTTTGACCTGGTTTGGCACCGAGGACTTGTCAACAAACTGCCTTCTTCTTATGGACTTCCCGCATCCTTGTGTTCGTGGATTGCCGACTTTTTGAGGGAGAGGTCGATTCAGACGGTAGCCGATGGTTTCACCTCTTCCTCACACTTGATAAATGCTGGCGTCCCACAGGGATTGGTTCTGTCTCCGATTTTGTTTTTGTTGCACATCAACGACCTTTTGTCATGTGAACCAATTCATTGTGACGCGGATGACAGTACAGTCCATGAAAGCTTTTTGTTTGACAAGCCCCCAAAGGGCTTTGAAGCAAAGAATGGACGGTTACCTCGAGAGTGTTTTCTCTTGGGGTAAAAATAATCTCGTTGAATTTAATGTTTCAAAGACCCAATCTTGTCTGATTACGTCTAAAAGGGATCGAAATGAAAATCTAGTATCTTTCAACGGAAGCAATCTTCCGAACAGGCCCTCCATTGATATGCTTGGTGTAACCCTAAGTGACCAGCTCAGGTATGAGGGCTCCATCGAAGCCAGAGTAAAGTTAGCCTCCCAAAAACTGGGCGTACTGTACGGGGCCCGCAGATACTTTAATAGTACACAACTGCTAACCCTGTACAAATCACAAGTGCACCCCACAGTTGAATTTGGCAGCCACCTCTGGTCTGGAGCTCCAAAATACCTGTAAAATACCCTCGACTCTGTGTAAAAACGGGCGGTCCGTTTAATAGATTATCCCATCTTAACAGACTGATTGCAATCTTTAGAGCACAGGCAGGTGGCAATGCTATCCTTGTTCTACCGGCATTACAATGGAATATTTCATTGATCCCTTCGGCACCGGTGCGTAGTCGGGAAACACGCCAAACGCGTGCCGAACATTTGTACACGGTTGACATTTGTCGCATGAGAAGGGTGTTACTTAAGAACGACAAACTTATATGTTTTGTAAAATTGTTATATAATCTGCCAGCTTTATTTTATAAAGGGCGCCACTGGTTGATTAACCAGGCTAGCGGATGCGAAAGCAAAAAAATCCTCTCTCAGGGCCTTGGGAATTCATACTTTAAAGAAAATATAAAAGAATTAAAAATGATAAACAGTATTCATAAGGAATAACAAAATTACATTTATTTGTTCAGATTTTTTTAATACAAATAGAACTTAAAACAATAACCAGGCCCGGACTGGCCAGGTCCGCAGGTCCGCGATCGCGGAGGGCCCCCGGCACGAGGGGGCCCCACAAAACATACAAAAAAAGTTTTTGTCTTGTTAGTAGTTATTTTGAGTTCTTGTAATGTTTGTTTACATTTTCGAAAAAAATAATTACATTTTCCAAAAGTAGAACATGTCCAACAACTGTTCATATCTCGCCGTGTATACGAAAGTGTGTCGTGTGTCCACTGTCCAGCAGACAACTGCACCGCGATGTCCTATCAGATCACTCAGTAGGGCCGCACAGGCGCATATCGTCCTTCCCCTCCCCCCTTTCCTACATTTATAATAACATTGTTTCCATCCCACACTATTGTTTTCAAGCCACTACAAGTCGATTTTATGCGAAGCGGTTTGGTAAATTTACAGTGCAGTTTTTTTTAGTTAAATTGTTAAATTAAATTTTTGTTTTTTGTTGTTGAGTTGAGTTATGGTACATTATTTGATTAATTATTATTACGAACAAAAACAACGAAGAGAACTTACAAGAATGGTTTTAAAAAAAGAGAGGAAAATTGGAAAAAAAAATAATAAGATTTCCAGTGTGCCAGTTCAATGTTTACGTGGTTAAAACCATCAAGCTCTACCTCAGAGATAAACGATGACACGACTGTAGGTAAGGTCATCGAAATTTTAGATTATTATTTTTATTATAATTATTTATTGTAATCATGTTTAAACATCTACGTTAATTATAATATGGATTTTGTCATCACGCTTGAAGATTGTCTCGATTCTCAATTTTTGCAAGCGATTCACATGTCCAAACATTTATCTATTGTTAAACAAGCATTCGATACTAAATCTGTACTTTAAGACATTGTTTTTTTCTCTTCACTTATACTTTTTTTTATGAGTTCAAAATTGTAGTTATTAACTAAAGCTTCTATGAGGAATTCAATCGTAACACTTGTTTCATCCAATAAATAATATGTTTATATAATTAATCAATGTAATATGAAATTATGATATGAACTAAATTTGTCAATTTGACTAGCCTAAAATAGGATCCATTCCTAGTTGGCTAGTGAAAGTTTCCACATATGTTTCATTGTATAATTTTATGCATGTTTCATGTATTATTTTATTTTTAACGCACCAGATTTAAATGTCCGGGTTAAATTTTCCCCCCAAAAAAAAAAAAAAAAAAGAAGGAAAAACTAAACCCTTTCACACACTTCCCCAAATGATCATCCAGTGAATCCACGCTATGCAATTGCACTATATAAGTATTATAAATACAAAACAATACAAGAACAACATGTCAACCTACTAGAGACCAAATGGGAATATAATTCACCGACTCCAGATATTTTCATATCAGAGGGTTCGGCTCTGTGGCATTTCTAATTGAACCTATAAATCCTACCGATCCCTCAATATAAATATTTAAAAAATCCTTTGTAATCCTACATGTATTTAAAATTATTATTATTATTATGGGTTGTAATTTTTTGAAATTTCGTTCTATTTATTCTACATTTTTACGTCACGTACTAAGAACTTAACAATATTAGTTTTTGCTTTTTTTACTCTAAAGGTTTTTACGAATAGGGCTAATTAATCGTTATAATTTAAACAAAATAAACTGTATAAAAAACTTTCTCACATTGGGGATAAATTCACAATAGAAATGTGTTAAGGCCTACGTCATTAGGAAGTACTTTATGCAAAATATGGATAGTAGTTTGTCGGTTTATTCATCAATGGTCAAAATATAATTATTACGAGCAATGTTTTAAATTAATTATATTGTAACTACAATTAGTTATGATTTTGAAAATCATAACTAATTCTAATTACAGTATGGTATAGTATAGGGGATTCCCTAGTGAACAGCATCAACTTCTTCTTGTACAGTTGAGAGGAGTGAGGCGCCTGCAATCAGCCACATATATACCATCATCCATCGTCTCTTGTCGGCGAATCAAGCTCCAGTTCTGATTCAGAAGATGATGAAGAAAATCAGAAGACCTGTGATGCAGCTAAATAACAATTTGGGTGTTTCATTTGTCCACACGAAAGTGATCCAATCACGATTAAAAAAGCTTTCATGGAAAAACATCCTATTCAAGTTGTAAAAGGAAAAGGTACAAAATTGCCATTTGAGCCTTCTAAACTTTATTCACCGACATTTGCCAAGTGGTGAAAAAATACACCGTAAATGGTTATCATATTCAATTCAGCCGAATAAAGTGTACTGTTCGTGCTGTATGGCTTTTGGAGATAAAGGACACAGGATCTACCTACATTACTGGTTATGATGTTTCTTCAAAAAATGTGTACAAATCAGTAGAAATACACGAAAACTCTACCCCTCATGAACTTGCTGCGGAAGCAGCTTTTCAAAGTCAAAAGGGCTACGATATTTCAAATCTCCTGAATACCAACCAAACTAAACAGCAAGAAAGTGAAATTCAAACTAGAAGATTGGTCATTCAATGTTTGATAGACACAGTTTTGTTTATAGGAAGGCAAGGCATTGCCTAAAGAGGTGACAAAGCAGAAGCAGCCTACGCTCTTGATTCTTTACAAAATCATGGTAATTTCCTTGTGGTCATGTTGGTGGCTAATTATGATGCAATTTTGCAAAGCCATGCAAAAAAATGCATCAAAGACAGCAAATGCCCTTTATTTTGAACTCCGTTATAATTATTGGCAGTTCTACAGCATGTGTTTAGTAGTGTTGTTGTATCCTAAAAATACTGTGAATTTCTTATTTCAATAAATAATAAAGTCAACAAAAGTCGAAAATCATAATATTCGTATAAAAACCTATCTGAATTTCTTCTTCTTTATAGGTGCCAATATAGCGTAGAAACGCATTTTCATTGTTTTCAAGCACCTAATTTTCAAAAATTATCCGGGGAGGCTCCCGGCCCCCTCGTTTTCTGGAGCCCCCCCCCCACCACACGTTAGGGGGCCCCTTTACAGGTTTTAGCGGAGGGCCCCAAATGGTCCCAGTCCGGGCCTGACAATAACTAAATAAATAATGAAAGCTCTCCCCCTGGATCGACCAAATTCCAATTAGCTATCTAACTAAATATCACAGGCCTCTCGTTTCTCAGGAAGCTTCTATTCCCGATGATGAATCTGTAGATTTTCCGTGGACTGAAGAACGCTGGTGCTGTTTCTCAGGAAGCTTCTATTCCCGATGATGAATCTGTAGATTTTCCGTGGACTGAAGAACGCTGGTGCTGTTTCTCAGGAAGCTTCTATTCCCGATGATGAATCTGTAGATTTTCCGTGGACGGAAGACGGCTGGTGCTGTTTCACTCAAAGAAAATCGCTCCAACCAACGAACAATTTCAAGTCCAGGCGAGTCAATTTCTCCATGAGCAAAATAGAATTTCCCAAAAAAACTCCAAGGTTACTTAAAAATCGGACGGGGCTGGTCTCCTGGTAGGAAGATGTTCTTTCAAAATTTCTTTAGCACTCTGGTTTGCATATAATATTGTACTGATAGCCTTGTTACTCGGCAATATGTAATATAGAGAATATGTTAATCCATAATAATAAAAATAGCTATGTTTCAATTTAATCAATAATCGCGGAAGAAACGCGCGTCTCTATAATAATGAAAATAAAACACTTTCACGGCGCTACGTAAATACTGATCGCGGCCTTCTGATAAAGAATTACTTAGATTAAAATATAAATGACGCAATCTTTTATAGCAGAGCACGATTCAACTTTAAAAATGAAATAAAATCACGTTTGACTTTCAGTAAGGAGTCCTACCACCTGGGCCCGCAAACTAACAAGTGAAGCGTCTAGCTTATTCTCACGTCTGAAATAGCTTATTTCGAAAAAATAATTTAATCATCTAGCTTCCACGTTTCAAAAATAGATATTCATTGACGTTTTAACTTAGTCAATCACCTTTAAAATTAGGCACCTGCCTAGATTCTTTGATAAAATAAACAGCGAGTTATATTATTATTTATTTTATCATAACAATGGGTCGTTTCTTCGACTCGTTCTCGTTAAAAAGAGTGAAGACTACTGCCATCTAGCGGCGTATTTTTGTAGCCTATTGTCAGTTAATATGGGATTTTACAGATTAGCGACGTAATTCGAAACTAAAGGTAAACACTAGACGATAAAGTAGATTTCTTGATTTCTGCCATGTATTTTACAATGACTGACACTTTGGTTTTTTGTTTGTGTGTGAAAATGTGTGGTTATAAATAGAACAATTTTTAGTTAAAAACTCTCTCTTAATTCATGGATCTCCTATAAACAGCTAGCATTGTCTAGCAAGTGGTCAAAGTGACCAAATTTAGTGTTTTGTCAGGTCGGGACAAATTATTGTAGCAAATGTGCTTTGTGAATAAAACCAGGAATTCCTCCATTGAAACCAGATGTTTTTACTTGAAGTCCTTCTGCTGAATATCAATTTATAACATGGTCCTCCAGCCGCATCTACCTTACGATCGGATTAAGGCATTAAAAGGAAACAATAAAATGAACCAGCGAGCTATCCAAAAATCCAGAAAGATGAAAACATGAAGAACAAGGATCGACATCAATATAAGTATCCCCTGCCCATTATTTCCTTCTATTCCGTGAATTCCTGTTCAAACAAGTGCTATTTTTTGTGTGTCAATGTACTTATTTAAAAACAAAAAAACTAACTACCCGCAGTGTAAATGCAAGTCATGCGAATTATTTTAGGTTAATTGTTTTAGAAGATGATTATTGTAAGATTCTGTCATTGTTCATAGCTTGAATTGGTTACTACGGTTTTCTACGCGATTATTGCACAGAAATTATTTTTTAAGGAACATTTTTAGAATTTGTTGTGTTGAATTATTGTCAAACGTATAAAAAATGGATAATTTAAAATCGTTGATTAACAAACGCGGAGTGTTGAAAGGTAAACTCACGAGATTTGCGGATTCATTAAACGCATTATCAGTTAACGAAATTAAAATTCGCTATGCGAGAATTGAAAAAATAATTGATGATTTCGAAGAGGTCCAGGAACAAATCGAAAGTCTTCCGGATTCCAACGAAATTGATAATAATTTGCAAAGAGAGAATTTTGAAAATCAATATTATTCAACCTTGGCGACTGCTAAAGGAGCAATTCAGTCTGTAGAGACTCCCAAATTAGAAATCAAGTTACCCAACCTTCAGTTACGAGAATTTAACGGAGATCCCAAAAATTGGATTAATTTTCTAGAAACATTTAAGACATTATTTAATAAAATGAAGACAATATAAGCGAAACTCAATCGAAAATCTGAAAACAGAAAAATCAGAAAAAGATATTGACACATCTGGGACTCGAACCCAGGAATCCTCGAATTCCTGGGTTCGAGTCCCAGATGTGTCAATATCTTTTTCTGATTTTTCTGTTTTCAGATTTTCGATTGAGTTTCGCTTATATTGTCTTCATTTTATTAAATATTACAATTTGAGGTTTTACTCATAAAGTTAAAATAAAAATAAAAAAAATTTAAGACATTAGTTCATAACAATACTGCCATAAGCAATGTACAGAAGTTTTATTATCTGCAATCCTGTTTAAAGGGGAATGCAGCAAAGATCATCGCCAATTTCGAGGTATCAGACCTGAATTATATATCGGCTTTTGAATTGTTGCAGCAGAGGTTTGCAAATTTGCGAACTACCGTACAAAGACACATCCAAGCTCTGTTTCAACTTAAAGAGATGAAACATGAGGATCCAGTAGCCATGCGTTATCTGATTGATGAAACTAATGTAAATTTGAAAGCGTTGCAAAATTTAGGCTTGAAAATCGAACAATGGGATGCTTTAATTATATACGTAATTTCTAATAAATTGGATGCAAGTTCTAGAAAGCATTGGGAACAAAACCCATTGCAGGATGAGCTACCTACATTACAGGAATTTCTTAAATGTTTGACCTCGCGTGCGCAAGTTTTGGAATTAATGTTAAATTCAGATTCGAAAAAAATTCCTACCTACCCGAAAGCAAGTGGTAGCAACAATAATCCCAAAAAGGAATCGGTATTTTTAGCTGCTACCCACAATAATTGTATTTGTTGTAATGACAAAGGGCATAAAATATATTTTTGTAAAAAATTTTTAAAATTAAATTCAGGAGAAAGAGCCAACGCAATAAGGAGGTACCGTGCCTGCTTCAAATGTTTGAGGTTAGGACATACGGCCCCATATTGCAAAATTAATTTAAAATGCAAGCATTGTGATAGCGAGAGCCACAATACGCTATTGCACAGGGAGATGCATCCGAGCGATGACTCCATGAATAAAGGTGAAGATCACCCAGGAGGTGACTGCCAAATGGATGCTGAACGAGTTTCAGTATCAAACCATTCAGCTTTAGCGAAGGCTGAAAAAACAATTTTATTGTCGACTGCTATCATTGGGGTAGTAGGTCACAATAATAAAGTGCATGAGGCAAGAGTCCTAATTGACTCTGGAGCTCAAGCCAATTTTATGTGCGAAAAGTTCGCAATGAAGTTAAATTTGAGATGCGAAAATATAAACAAGCCTGTGTTAGGTATACACAACAATGTTACCCATATAAAGAAACGTGTTGCGATAAAAATGAAATCTCTGAGGACAAATTATAATCAAAATATCACTTGTCTAATATTGCAGGAAATAACCACAAACCTACCTCAAGCAACAGTGGCCAGAAAAGACTTTAAGCTGCCGCCGGGATTACAAATGGCGGACCCAAATTTCAACGTAGCGGCGCCTATTGATATCCTGTTAGGCGCTGAGAGCTTTTGGGATATACTACAAGATGATCGGCTGAGATTGGATACCGGACCTACTCTGCAGAGGACTGAATTAGGCTGGGTTATATCGGGCCCGATCAACATTCATCAGAAAAAAAGGCCAGTACCGCAATTTTGTAGTTTATCAATAAACACATTATCTAATCAGATAGAAAAATTTTGGAAAATGGAGGAGGTGAATCCTGCGAGATTTCAAAATCACGAGGAGAAGGCGTGTGAAGCGGATTTCGTCGCCACGCACTCTAGAGAGAGCGATGGTAGATACGTTGTAAGTCTGCCGCGCCGCCCGTGTGTGAGTCAACTTGGTGACTCGTTAAAGACAGCGGAAAAAAGATTTAAGCATTTAGAAAAGAAATTTTTAATAAATCCTGAATTGAAATTGCAATATGTACAATTTATGCAAGAATATGAGCAACCAGGTCATATGGAGTTATGTGATAAATGGAGAGGGGATGAGCAATCCTATTTTTTGCCGCATCACGCGGTCATAAAGGAAGCTAGCACCACGACGAAGGTGCGTGTAGTGTTTGATGGTTCGGCAAAGACGTCGACCGGAATATCCCTGAACGATGCTCTGATGGTGGGAGCTGTCATTCAAAAGGACTTATACAGCCATTTATTACGTTTCAGAATACATCGATACGTCATGACTGCGGACATCGAAAAAATGTACCGTCAAATCAACGTATGCGCAGAGGATCGCAGCCTTCAAAAGATTGTATGGCGCGAATCACAAGAAGAGGAACTCCGACATTACAAATTGAAGACCGTCACATATGGGCTGGGACCTTCCTCCTTCCTAGCAACGAGATGTCTTCGACAAATCGGTATGGATAATCAAGTTAATTTCCCAGTAGCAAGTCAAGTCATAGAAAATGATTTTTATATGGACGATCTCTTGACTGGAGGGGATGACTTGGAAGTTTGTTTCAAATTGAAGAAACAAATAAGTGATATCTTGCTGTCCGCAGGGATGACCCTGAGGAAGTGGAGATCAAATATTTTGGAATTGTCATCTGGGCGGAGCCAAGGTGAAATTGCCAAACAGGGCAATTGTGAAAAAATGATCACTGACAATTCCAAGAATGAAAAAATACTTGGATTAATTTGGAATAATGAATTAGATTACCTGTCATATAAAATTACAAAGCCGTCAGGTAAAACGGAGAGTAAGCGTCAATTATTATTGTGCATAGCTTCCACCTTTGATCCAACGCAGTGGCGGCACGTATCATCGTCAAAAAATGCAGAGGATATACTGTCCCGAGGTACCACAGCTGAAAGGTTAGGCAGCACTTCAATATGGTGGAAGGGGCCAAGCTGGTTGACGGAAGATGTCAGCACTTGGCCAGTATCCAAGATGTCATGTTTGGATCCCCCGGAAATAAAAAGTAAAAATGTACTACTGGTAACTGATACTCAAGAATGGGATATTTTCGAAAAATTCTTATCGCTAACCAAATTGAAAGGAGTAATCGCTCAAGCGTTAAGATTTATAAATAATTGTTGTAACCCTAAGCATAAAACGTATGGCAGTAGATTGAAAACTCTCAATCTCTGTTTAATGGAAGTTTTAATTTGTGCAAGTGGAAGATTAAAATTAGCTACTTATTTATATTGGCAGATATTTGGGAGAAACAATGTTAAGCGTATCCTACATAAGTGTGTTGTATGTTTTAGATACCGACTTCAGGTTTGCCGGCAGATCCTGGGAAACATTCCAGTTGAGAGAATCACTCCCAGTCGACCGTTCTCTGTCATGGACGTCGACTATGCCGGACGGATAGACACGAAGGCTGGAGCGCTGAGAAAATCTCCGCTCCTTAAATCGTATCTTTGCATATTTGTTTGTTTTTCTACCAAAGCGGTTCATTTGGAACTCGTAACAGATTTATCAAGCGATGCTTTTTTAAATTGTTTAAAGAGGTTCATTGCCCGTAGGGGTCAACCGGAAAAAATATTTTCTGACAATGCAACCACTTTTAGAGGAGCTTCCAATAAGCTCAAAGAACTATATGCCAGTCTAAGATTGAACAATGACAAAATCCATAGGTTTTTAGCTGATAAGGGAATATCTTGGAGTTTTATACCGCCTAGGGCACTGAACCACGGTGAGCTGTGGGAAGCCGCTGTCAAGTCCACCAAGTTTCATTTATATCGAATTACTAAAAATAACCCATTGCAGTTTGAATTATTGTATACTTTGCTTTGTCAGATAGAGGCTTGTTTGAACTCCCGTCCCTTAACTTCCCTGTCTGATGACGTAGACGACCTTCTCCCTCTAACCCCCAACCATTTCCTCATGGGCAGGGATGCTTCGGTTATTCCCGAGTTGGATGTCCGCGAGCTCCCGGAGAACAGACTAAGCAAATATCAAAAATTAAATGCTCTAATTCAAAATTTCTGGTTCAGATGGAAACGAGATTACCTTGCTGAGCTGCAAAAACGGACCAAATGGCAGGCCAACAACCAAAAGGCCATAAAGAAGGACGATCTGGTAATCCTGATGGAAGACAATCTGCCTCCTGCATTATGGAAGATGGCGCGCATAGTAACTACTCATCCAGGCCCGGATGGAGTAGTGAGGGTAGTTACCCTCAAAACAGCACAAGGCACTTTTGTGAGACCCATCACAAAAATATGTTTGATGCCAATAGAATCAAACTTGGATCCAAATTTCCCGACCCGGCAAACCACTGACCTTCCCAAGGTCACAGCCTAACTGCAATTAGGGCTGAACCGATGCAACCAAACCACATCAATAATTATGGAGCATCGGTATTGGTGTTGTTGACACCACTGTATCCAACCTGAAGCCACTGGGGCTTCAAGTCAACAACCGCGAGATGATCATCCTCGCTGCAGATCTAATGGTACTATCTGCTTACCAGGGCACGGCCGCCCCTTAATTTATGATGATCTACCCAAATGATGACATACAGAAGTACATGCTGATGTGCTTTTCTAAAACGATGACCACCCTGGACAAGATGGCCGAGCAGTCTACCCGGTGAAGTGTTCATTCGGTTTTTTGGCAGTGCCATGCCAGTGAAAGTTAATGAACTGATAATCAGTCAATAGCGAACTAACAATTTATTGCTATTTGTGAATTGGTGTTGGTTAAAAAATATAATTGAAGTGAAATTTCTCCATAGAAACAATGAGACATTATTGATTTGTCAATTTTACAAAATTATTATTAATGTTGTGATTTTATTATTTTATAATTTAATTTTTTGCATGATTTTGTGAAATTTTTTTAAATTTTTTTTTTTTTTTAGGTTATTTTAATTGTTGGTTAGGTTCCCGGACCCTTCAAATTTAGATAGTTACACATCTTGTAAATTTTTAGTATATTGTGTGTAGATTTAGGAATTTGTAGTTTTGATTTTTTAATTTCAAAAAAACTTGTTGTTTTTTTTCATTCCCCGCCGGGCAGTATGTTAAAAAGAGTGAAGACTACTGCCATCTAGCGGCGTATTTTTGTAGCCTATTGTCAGTTAATATGGGATTTTACAGATTAGCGACGTAATTCGAAACTAAAGGTAAACACTAGACGATAAAGTAGATTTCTTGATTTCTGCCATGTATTTTACAATGACTGACACTTTGGTTTTTTGTTTGTGTGTGAAAATGTGTGGTTATAAATAGAACAATTTTTAGTTAAAAACTCTCTCTTAATTCGTGGATCTCCTATAAACAGCTAGCATTGTCTAGCAAGTGGTCAAAGTGACCAAATTTAGTGTTTTGTCAGGTCGGGACAAATTATTGTAGCAAATGTGCTTTGTGAATAAAACCAGGAATTCCTCCATTGAAACCAGATGTTTTTACTTGAAGTCCTTCTGCTGAATATCAATTTATAACAGTGTTCAACAGCTCAGCTGTGGAATAATTTGCCGGCCTCTGTGTTTCCTTCTTCCTACAACATGGGTCTCTTCAAGACCAATGTTCATTCCTTCCTCTCCTCAAAAAGACCCTCCACACAGCATCCCAGATGATATAGGCCCTGAGGGAAATTATTTTCCTCAGGGCCTCCTGTGTGGAGTTAATGTAAAAAAAAGGTATTTAGAGACATAAAAGTAAACTAGAATATTTAAGAAAAGAAAAAAACAGGACAAAGCAGCAATTAAAAAAAAATTACAAAGCAGGTGTAGATTCAACAAGTGATAAACCAACAAAAAAATAAATGCGATTATAACTGTAAAGAAAATAGGCTGCGAAATACATATTTGGATTGGGACGGGTAAGGGGAGGACAGGGATAAGGGAAAGTTGCCACGCAGGTAATTTAAAAATATTAGGTACAATTAATTTAATCATCATGAATATGTGTTATGTATTATTCGCACCTAGAATGTGATGCAATGAAATTCTGTAGTGAAAGTAACTAGCAGTGAATATATCAGCAAGTGTTTCTATACGTGCAAATTTAGTAGCTACATGTTCTATGCATACAAGGGCGGATCCAGCATTTTTTCTGGGGGGGGCACAAGGGGCGGACGGGCAAAAAAATCAACAATTACTGTTAGGATTTTTTTCTGGGGGGGGGGCACAAGGGGCGGACACGCAAAAAAATCAACAATAGGCCACTTGCATGGATTTCATAACGACTTGGAAAAAATCATGTAGATAGAACTTTTTACTAAGATTACGAAAATGTTAGTAATTTTTTTTAGAAATGTACAGTTTTTTTTATTTAAAAAAAAAAAATCCATTATTTGGGCTTGTGACGTCACTACTTGAAAATATCCCGTCTCCGAAAATGTTCCTATTAATTTTGTAAAATTCCACACTGATTTATTTTTTTTATATGGCATCACTTTGTATTCAGGCAAATTTTTGAAATCGTTCACTAGATTTATTGTTTGTTCTCTGCGAACTTATCATTTGGTTTGACTTTTTGACAGAGGTTTGAAGAGAACCCCGTACATTTTAGATGTCGTTACGTGTTTTAGAGGTATAATGGTTATGGTGCTGATTTTAACAAAATCAAATTTTATAATAATTATACGCACCAGATTTAAATGTCCGGGTTAAATTTTCCCCACAGGAAAAACTAAACCCTTTCACACACTTCCCAAATGATCATCTAGTGAATCCACGCTATGCAATTGCACTATATAAGTAGAAATACAAAACAATACAAGAACAACATGTCAACCTACCAGAGACCAAATGGGAAAATAATTCACTGACTCCAGATATTTTCATATCAGAGGGTTCGGCTCTGTGGAATTCCTAATTGAACCTATAAACCCTACTGATCCCTCAATATAAATATTAAAAAAAAAAATCTTTTGTAATCCTACACGTATTTAAAATGACTGATTTTTGCATTTTTATATATAAATTCTTTGACAAATCTAATATGCCTAAATTTTGAATGAGAGACCTAGGTATAATGCCAGTAGCCGAAATAACAAATGGTAATATTTTTATAGTCTGAGAATGCCAAATTCTTTTAATCTCATTTCCTAAATCTGTGTATTTTCTTATTATTTCAGAAACAGTTTTTTGGATATTACAAGAATTTGGAATAGCCACATCAGTGATATAAGTTATTTTTTTTAATTTTGTCATGTAAAACTATATCAGGTCTATTATGACTAATTGTTCTGTCTGTTAGTACAGTTTTATCATAATCAATATATATTATAAAAGAAAGTCCAAAAAAGCGTGCGGAACGCAAAAACTCAGAAACGAGTGCCGGTACAATCAAGAGAGTTATATGGTTTGGTAGATCTCTATCCCCCCTAGGGAATAAGGGTATTCGTTTTTACCTAAAGGGCTTGCTTTTGAAGATATAAGGGCTGAAAGTTCTAAGAAGACTCTAGAAATTTCACGAAGAGTCTGGAAGATTCCGGAAACTTCTAGAAAATTCGATAAAACTCTGGAATGTTCTGGAAGAAATGGAGAAGTATGTCAGCGAGTCTAGAAGGTTCCGGGAAGTTCAAGAAGGTTCGATAAAGCTGCAGAAAGTTCTGAAAGGAGTGAAGGAGTGTGTCGGTGTGTCTAGAAGGTTCCAGAAAATTCTTGAAGGTTACATAAAGCTGTGGAAGTTCTAGAAGGTTTGATAAAGCTGTAGAAAGTTCTAGAAGGTGCCATAAGGCTGTAGAAAGTTCTGACAGGAGTGGAGGAGTGTGTCGGTGTGTCTAGAAGGTTCCGGAAAATTCTGGAAGATTCCACAAAGCTGTAAGAAGTTCTAGAAGGTTCGATAAAGCCGTGCAAAGTTCTGGAAGGAGTGGCGGAGTAAGTCGGTGAGTCTAGAAGGATCTGATGCTTCACAAATGCTTAGAAAATTGTGGATGTAGAAAGTTCTAGAAGCTTTCAGAAATAAATGACGGTGATTCTAGAAGGTACGATAAAGCTGTAGAAAGTTCTCGAAGGTGTGGCGGAGTATGTCGGTGAGTCTAGAAGGTGTCAGAAAATTCCAGAGTATTCGATAAAGTTTCATAAGGTTCGATAAAGCTGCCAAAAGTTCTGAAAGGAGTGGCGGAATATGTCGTTGGATCTAGAATGTTCCGGAAAGTTTTAAAAGGTTCGATAAAGCTGTAGAAAGTTCTGGAAGGCATGATGGAATATGTCGGTAGGTCTAGAAGGTTTCAGAAAGTTATATAAGGTTCTATAAAGCTACAGAATGTTCCGGAAGGAGTTACGTAACACGTCAGTGAGTTTAGAAGGTTCCGGAAAGTTCTACAAGGTTCTGTAAAGCTGTAAAAAGTTCTGGCAGGAATGGCGTGAGTCTAAAGGTTTCCGAAAAGTTCTACAAGGTTCGATAAAGCTTTAGAATATTCTAGAAGGAGTGGCGAAGTATGTCAGTGAGTCTAGAAAGTTCTGAAAAGTTCTAGAAATTTCGATAAAGCTGTAGAAAGTTCGGAAAGGAGTGGCGGAGTACGTCGGTGAGTCTACAAAGTTCCTGAATTCTAGACGGTTCGATAAAGTCGTAAAAAGTTCTGGAAGGCATGACGGAATATGTCGGTAGGTCTAGAAGGTTTTAGAAAGTTCTGTAAGGTTCGATAAAGCTATAGAAAGTTCTGAAGGAGTTATGGAATACGACAGTGAGTTTAGAAGGTTCCGGAAAGTTCTACAAGATTCAGTCAAGCTGTACAAAGTTCTGGGAGGAGTGGCGGAGTACGTCGGTTAGTCTAGAAGGTTCCGAAAAGTTCTAGAAGGTACGATAAAGCTCTAGAAAGTTCTGGAAGGAGCGATGGAGAATGTCGGTGAGTCTAGAAGGTTCTAGATAGTTCTGGAAGGTTCCCTAATGCTCTAGGATGTTATGGAAGGAGAAAATTCAAGAAGTTTTCAGAAATGAGTGGCAGAGAGTGTCAGTGAGTCTAGAATGTTCTGGAAAATTCTAGAAGTTTGGATAATTATATTATTAAAAAAACAATTTGCATGTCGCCAAAACTCAAAGACGAGTCCCGGTACGATAATGGGAGCTATATTG
This sequence comes from Limnephilus marmoratus, assembly GCA_917880885.1. Taxonomy (NCBI): domain Eukaryota; kingdom Metazoa; phylum Arthropoda; class Insecta; order Trichoptera; family Limnephilidae; genus Limnephilus; species Limnephilus marmoratus. Next base: position 2,584,990 of record OU862906.1, on the reverse strand, counting down.
TGTGGTAGCCCTCTATCCTCCATCCATGAAGAAAGTTCCGGTTCTTACCGCCTGGCGTGCTTTTAAAGATATAAGGGCTGGAAGTTTGGCCCCGTTGAAATTTCTAGAACAGTTGAAAAAATTCCAGAGTATTCTTGAGCATTCCACCACATTCCAGAACATCTCGGAACATTCTGGAATGTTCGGGAATAGGATGGAACGTTCAGGAACATACCGGAACACCCCAGATCATTGTGGAACATTCCAGAACACTCCTGAATGTTGTGAAATGATCTGGAACATTTGAAGTTTTTTTTGTATGGGGCTACCCATGTTGGTGTATAAAGCAAGATCCGTCGTGGATTTGAACGTCAATTAAATCTCACATCAACTACATGAGTGATGTCGGACACCCAGTTAGAGTATTTGAGAGCATTCCACAACGTTCCAGAACATCCCGGAACCTTTTGGAAAATTGTGAAATGTTCGAGAATAGGGAATCGGGAACATCAATGTGAAACATTCCAGAACACTCTCGAATGTTTTCCTGAGCGAAGCCGGGTAACCCAGCTAGTATATTTTATAAAATTCATTTTCTAAAAATGAATTTGGATTATATTCATAATATGGTACTACATTACGGCAATCAATCAAGTTATATTTAATTACCAAACTTTGGTGAATTATTTTTAAAACCTGATTGTGCCTAAATGTATACTCGGACGGCGCTAATATAGAACATCCCAATATAATATGTTCTATAGTTTCCGGAAAAGCCAAATATTTTCTACATAAATCATCAATTTGATTTATATCTTTGATTACTTATATGCTTCCTATAATTTTTAGTATTAATGACTCTATCTTGAATGGCAAGCATAAATCCTTCTATTTCTGCGCTCAACTCTCCAATACTCAACCATTTGTTTGACAAAAGTTTGTCAACATACGTTTGGTTGAGATAATTGAAGTGTTTTGCGTGAATAATTTTATTTGACCAGGAATCTAATAATTCCTGGTTAGTATTTATAAGAATGTTGGCATTTTCGTCATATAAATTTAAAGGTGTAATTTTTCTATCTGCCTTGCAAATTATTTTGTGCATTTCTGAGCTATTAGCTTTCCTATGGAAAAAATTTCTAAGCATTTCTACCTGATTGTGTTTCAAAGATGTTATTTTGACTACACCTCTACCTCCTAAATTTCTAGGTAAATTAATTCATTCTATAGCTGAATTTGGATGACGGCAATTAAACTTTGTTAACGTAGTTCTAATTAATCATTCTAAACTATCTAAATCTGTATTGGACCATTTAATTATGCCAAATGAGTACGTTAGTAGAGGTATTGCCCAAGTATTTATTGCTTTTACTAAATTTTTAGCAGATAGATTGCATTTTAAAATTTTATATATTTTTTTTTTCTTGATATTATTACTATAATTTACAAGTACAAGTATTGGATTGGATTTAGTAATACAGACGTTGAACGTTATAATGATTTATGATCAATAAGATGGATCAAGGAAAAAAATATTTATGAGATGTAATACTTTTGGTATGCCTCGTTATTCTCCTGTGCCATTCGTGTGGAAAAAGTTCTTTTTTTTAATGATTTTCGGCAATGTAATTATCGTTTTTTCACTCCTATAAAATTGTGTCCCGTCTTTCCGGTTTATAAAAAATGGTCTGATTTTTCAGATTGAAATTTTCAAAAAATCTCCAGGGTTTCAAAAATACGATTAAAAAAAAAAAGTACAGAATGTCTTAGAATATTTGCCTAAGCCAGAAAAAAATTTGATGCAAGTGGCCTATTACTGTTAGAAATAATCTTGAAGCATCATACTTCAAGTTTATTTTTACAAGTTCAAGTATGTATAGGAAGGTTTATGAAAGTGTCATAACAATCGAAAAATTAAATGTTTAAAAAAGACAGTTTTAACTTCTAGAAATGTACTGTGGTGGAATCTCCACAGTACATAAAAATACCGTCTTGTATGCAGGGCTGGGCAGTATTTGAAATACTTGTAATTGAAATACGTATTTGAAATACAAATACGTATTTTGTATTTGTATTTCAATTACTTCCTAAAAATGTATTTTGTAATTAGTATTTCAATTACCTGTTGCTGAGGTATTTTGTAATTTGTATTTCAAATACTTATGGCTTCAAAATACATTTTCAAATACATTTAGCGATCTTAATAATGATAATGAAAAATAAACACACATAGATAAAAACGCTAGAACCCTGTACTATTGTTCTTTGCTATAGCACTCTTACTAATGATTATTTGTAGTTCTCTTATATCATTGCTTTATAATGTACTGTATGTATGCTGATGATGCGGTGCTGATTTCTAACAGTATGGAAGAGCTACAGTCTCTCGTATCTAGGATGAACGAAGTATGTATGAAGAATGAGTTAATGATGAATGTAAGTAAGTCTATAGTCATGGTATTTGAAAGAGAGAGTATGAAAACAACGTCCAACATAGTTGTGAATGATGAGTATTTGGAGCAGGTGGATGAGTTTGTGTACTTGTGAAGTATGTTTAAGAGAGATGGGAGGGCTGACAGAGATGTTGAAAGAAGGGTAAATGCAGGCAACTCTATTAATGGAGGACTGAACGCCATTGGCGCCAACAAAAAACTGTCCAAAGAAGCGAAGTTAGCTGTCCATAATGGAGTGCTTGTACCTACCCTGATGTATGACAGTGAGGCATGGAACTGGCAAAGGAAGGACAAGAGTGGACTGAATGCTGTAGAAATGAGATCCCTGAGGCGTATGTGTGGTAAAACCATGTACGATGGTGTGAGAAATGTGGAGATCCGCGAAGAATGCAAGGCTGATGTAAGGGAACGTACCCATACTACGTGACACTTTTAGGGGGGGGGGGGGGTCTTCAAAATGTCACGCTCCATATAAATGAGCGGCAGGTTGCTTAGGATTTTGGTCACCGGGGGGGGGGGGGGGGTTAAAAATTGCAAAAAGTTGGTCACGTAGTATGGGTACGTTCCCTAAGCATAATGAGTAAGATTAAGAAAGGGACGCTCAGATGGTTTGGGCATGTAGAGCGAATGAACGAGGAAAGGAGTGTAAGGAGAATATATGACGCAAATGTGAATGGTAGAAGAAGTCGGGGACGCCCGAGGAAGACATGGCACGACCGAGTGAATCAGATACTTGAGTCGGGCCATGTGAAGAATCGGAATAATAGAAGAGCATGTATAAGACGATGTATGAATGTGAACGAAGCAAGGAGTGTGTGCCAAGATCGACTTGTTTGGTGGTTAGTCCTTTCTGCCTACCTCTGCGGGAAATGGCGTGATGGTTAGTTAGTTAGTATAATGTACTGTACATTTTTTTTGCGTCATGCTAGTTATTATTATTGTCCTGTGCTATGTATAATAGCCCTACATACATTGTACATTTTGTATCATATTACATTAAACTTGTCATTGCTTTGTATTGTACATTTTTGTATCATAGTATTAGATCAAGCAATATAAGAATAATTTGACTGATTACTACATTATTTTTAAGTTAATTACAGTAGAGCGCACTTGAAGTGAAATAACACAAAACTGCTCTATACAAATTTCATCCATTCATACCTAAAAATGAATCCTTGTTTCCCTTGGTCCGCCATAACTTCAGAATGACTTTACCTATTTCATTCGTTTTTTAAGTTTTCTAATACTTTATAGAAGGTTTTTACGGAAAGAAAAATTAAGGAAATTTCGCAGAAAATTGGATAATTTCAGAAAACTTAACGACTCTTTTAACTTCGCACGTTTGACAGTTAGCGCGCGTTTGATGAAATTGAATTTAGCAGGTAGCTGTTTTTTTGTAACAATTTATTGTCTGTCTATGGATTTTTTAAATTATAGATATATTAAATAGGTACCTATTTAGGTACAAGATTTGATTGATTGTTCTTTTAATATAGAAAAATGAATATTTGTAATATGTGAAAAATGAAAATTTGAATAAAAAGATTGTAATAGCTGGCACGCGAGTTGTTTGAAAACTGAATGTACTGGGACTAAATATATGGAACGCGGGAGGGGGGTTGGCGGGATGGGGGAGAGGGAGAGTGGAGAGGGCAGGCAGGGAAGGTGGAAGGGGAATGCAAGAGGGGAAGAGATGCGGTAGTAGAACGGGGACGCACGGGAAAGGACATGCAGGGAGAAACAATTTATTTCTTTGAATATGGTATTGCAACGCATGCCGGGAACCAGCTAGTGTTATTATAATAATAATTATCATACACCTAAATCCTATACCACAAAACTTTATAAGTGGAGCGGAGACGAGATGTGTCTCCTGAGCAATATTAGTCAATTTTAGCACGTCTCTGTTTCACTCTGCTCAGTTTTGCCTCTATGAAAACGCACCCTTACATAGATATGGGCAATTACGGCAATTTTAGCACGTCTCTGTTTCACTCTGCTCAGTTTTGCCTCTATGAAAACGCACCCTTACATAGATATGGGCAATTACGGCAATTTTAGCACGTCTCTGTTTCACTCTGCTCAGTTTTGCCTCTATGAAAACGCACCCTTACATAGATATGGGCAATTACGGCAATTTTAGCACGTCTCTGTTTCACTCTGCTCAGTTTTGCCTCTATGAAAACGCACCCTTACATAGATATGGGCAATTACGGCAATTTTAGCACGTCTCTGTTTCACTCTGCTCAGTTTTGCCTCTATGAAAACGCACCCTTACATAGATATGGGCAATTACGGCAATTTTAGCACGTCTCTGTTTCACTCTGCTCAGTTTTGCCTCTATGAAAACGCACCCTTACATAGATATGGGCAATTACGGCAATTTTAGTACGTCTCTGTTTCACTCTGCTCAGTTTTGCCTCTATGAAAACGCACCCTTACATAGATATGGGCAATTACGGCAATTTATTGCAACCAAAGGTTCTACCAAAACCAAATGTATTTTGTATTTTGTAATTTGTATTTTGTATTTGAAATAATAAAAATGGTTAAAATACTGTATTTTGTATTTTGTATTTCAAATACACGACTTGAAAGTATTTTGTATTTCGTATTTTAAATACATGTGAAAAAGTATTTTGTAATTTGTATTTCAATTACAGCAAAGCATGTATTTTGCCCAGCCCTGCTTGCATGCATAAATCCATTTTGGTTGGAATTGGTGTTGCATCTATCAATGTAGAAAAGGGTATTTTGTCTGCTATATCGAGTCGGCGTATGGAAATTTATTTTATTTAGCAACTCCGGGCAGTAAACTTTTGAGTTAATAATTTTGTACAGGAGCATCTGATCAGCGACAAGCCTCCTGTTGAGCAGTTTCGTGATTCGAAAATGGTTCTCGATTTCATCGTAAGAGTTGTGTACATTTAATGACTCTTGAATGATTCTTAAAGTTATGTTCAAGAAAAAAATTAAATATCCAACTCATTTACTTTTTAAGGAATGTAATGTAATGAACGTAAAACAGTTATATATTACACAAACGCTTTGTAGATTTTTTAATAATATTAATATTGCAGAAAGAACACACCAAATTCGTACTACGAGAATTGGCTCTGGTCTGAATTTTATGGCAATTCAAACTAAATCTTCTTTTGGTCAAAGAAATTATTTTTATCAAGCTCCACTCATATTTAATAGCCTTCCAGAACATATAAAGTCATCTAATTCCTTGTACACTTTTAAAAAGAATCTTAAATTATTTGTATTAGTCGAGGATTGCCAATTAATTTTCTCTACTTTGTCCTTTCTAAATTATTAGCTAAACGAGTATGTTTATGAAATAAGCTAAAATAATTTTTATTTTTGTTTAAACTGTTTTTTTTCATCTTCCTCCTGCCAAATCTATAGCATGTTAAATTATATACATACATATATTTATTATTTACAACTTAATCCTTAAAAACAAAACAAAAAAAATACTTTATTTTATGTTATTTTAAATCAGATCTCAAAACTATGGTCACCCTAAAAGTCTACATTAATGTACTACCTAGCGCCATCAATTTAGTAGGTACCCATAATCTCAATCTGTAAGAAATACAACAATATTGTTCTTTCAAAATCTGTATAATTTTGTGTTATTTTGTTAACTTGTATAATAATTGTTAACCTCGACACAGGCTTGTCCTAGTGAGGTAACAAATTGTATTGTAAACATTTTTACCTACAGTGTAAAGAAACAATAAATAAATAAAATAAATGACTTAAAATTGAGGAATTTGAGAAATCGCTCCTGAACTCTTTCTAACCTGTTAACATAAACAATATAGCGCGGGTTCCAAACCTGTGAACAGTATTCCAGGTGAGGACGAACATGTGAATTGTAGAGAATCAGATAAGTCTTAGTGTTTTTGAAAAATTTGCATGTTCTTAGTACAAAGCCTAGACTCTTTATTGCTTTGGTGACAATGTATCAACATGTTTATCAAAGATAAGTTTAGAGTCCAAAAGAACCCCGAGGTCACGTATATAATCTTTATTTGTTAACAGCAATCCAGAAATGGTGTAATCATGCAGTATTTTCACACGGTTACGTGTGAATGTGACTTTGCAACATTTAAAAACATTGATAAAAAGCTTATTTCTGAGACAGTAATCCATCAGTCGGTCAAGATCTTCTTGTAAACGCACAGAACAGTCTGGGGAGCTTTTAGGAAGGTCTTTGATTATATAGACATTTATATAATCAAAGAGGAAGGTATATCTTCATATCGTCGGCAAATAGTAAAATTTGAGCATTGTGGAAACATGTCGTAATATCATTTATATAGATAGAGAAAAATTTTTGCAACTAAAGCTGTTATTAAAGGTAAACAATTAAATTATCGTTAATTAACTGGTCAAATTTGTTTTATGGGGCCAGCAGACTTATAAAATCTGTATAAACAAAAATTTTAACAAAACAGAAAAACGACTTCAAAAATGCACTAAAAAGTAAAAAAATAATTTTGTATTCTTCTACAACTTAACAATCAACTTACTTTTTCTACTCATCAATATGTAGGTAAGATTGTTATTTTTGTAGTCGGTGTCAGCCATGGTAGGTTTGTAACTACATACATAGTTATAGGTGAGATGCGCTTGTGTCGCACGAGCGACTTGACGAGGCGAGAGGCGGGAGGGGAGCTGTCAACTGAACACGCCGCCGCGCCGGGCCGGCTACCTTTGCTGACACCGACTCCAAAAATAACAATCGTACCTACCTATTGATGAGTAGAAAAAATAAGTTGATTATTAAGTTGTAGAAGAATACGAAATTATTTTTTTACTTTTTAGTGCATTTTTGAAGTCGTTTTTTTGTTTTGTTAAAATTTTCGTTTATTTTTTGATTTTTAGTGAATCTGAAGTACACTAATTTGTCTGAATATGGGCAGACCTACTAAACTTGCTGCTTATATGAGACAGACAAAATTTGACCATAACGATGTTACGGTCAAATTAAGAGATTCGGCCGAGTATCGTTAATTTGCTCCTAAGAATTGAAGAGTTCCGTTACTTTGTCATGGATCCCATAATCAAAATCTAACCAAATTCTCATCAAACTACCCTTGAAGTACATCCTTTCCAATAAAAAAAGAATCATTGAAATCGGTTGGCGTGATATTAAGTTATTCGTCCATTTGTCGCGCGCATATTAATGCAAATTTAAAACTTATAAAGTTTTCGCATGGATGCCATTGTCAGAACTAGTACAAATTAAAATGGGACCACATGGGAGGCACCAGCTTTCAAATAAAAAAAGAATCATCAATATCGGTTCACCCAGTCAAAAGTTCTGAGGTCACAAACATAAAAAAAAAAAAATACAGTCTAATTGAGAACCTCCCCCTTTTTGAAGTAGTTTAAAAAGATAAAAAAATCATTTGGCTTGACCCATTTCAGCATATCGCTCACCATATATTCCCATTGGGAATGAATGTATGGCGAGCGATATGCCGAAATACTCACTGATGAAGAAGAGGGTTCAGATGAGGACATGGAAACTCACACATGTACACCACAAGATGTACTTGGAAATATCAAAGTTTTTGTCAACAATGAAGGCGAACTTTCTAGTGATGGTGATAGCAGCGATGAGGAGCCACTAGTTGCAAAACGACTATGACGACAGCAGCAGGAAAAAACTCCAGTTTGGAAAAAATGTACACCAACTTAGTCTTTCAGCCCTCAAGAGACTACAGACGTAACACATATGATAAACAAGATGTTGTAAAAGAAGAATTCAAAGATTTCACTCCTATTCAGGTATTTGACGAATAAGTTACGCAACTAATACTTGACAATAGTAATTATATGCCTCCCAAAATAATAGGCACTCATTTCAACTGCAGTGTTCAGACCTGAAAAAGTTTATTAGTATATTGATATTTTCAGGGTATCATCGGCTGCCTTGTGAATTGGTCGTTATATGAAGATGCCGGAGTGCAGTTGGTGTCACGTGCAATGCCAAGAAACAAGTTCAGTGAAATCAAGCGAAACCTTCATCTTGTAAAAATGATGACGCAATCAACAGCAGGGACAAAATGCTCAAAATCAGATCTTTAGCTAACATTCTTATGAGAAAATTCAACCAGTGGGGCGTTTTCACGAAAACCCAGCTAAACAATTTATTCGTGGAAAATCAGTACGGTTCGGCTATAAAAGTTGGGTAGCAGCAAGCTCGTCTGGATACGGTTACAGCTTCGATTTCTGTTGTGGAAAATCCCTTGATGCAACCACCGAGCCTCTTGGTTCTGGTCGTGAAGTCACTAATTCAAAAACTGCACACCAATCCTTCACACCGTTTCTGAGAATTTCTTTACGAATATTACAATAACTTTCTTTTGGTTGACTTGCAGGATACAGGATATTGCGCAACTGGAACTTTACGTGAAAATCACACCAAAAAATGACCCCTGATGAGTACAAAAAACATGAAAAAATAAGAAAGAGCAGCTTTTGATCATAGGTTTGACAAAACCAATGAACTGCTATTGGTTAAATGGAAGGTTAATAGTGTTTGTACCGGTGACCCGACATTTGATCCGGCGACATTTGGTCCGGCGACATTTGATCCGGCCGACACTTGATCCGGCGGACAGTTGATCCGGCGGACAGTTGATCCGGTGACAATTGGTCCGGCCTGATCCTTTAGAAGATTATTTCTTCAAGTAACTATGCAAAGAGGATATACGGCAGTTAGTGTCCGACCGAACTTTCGGTTTCGGCCTAGTTTCGGCCAGAAAACGAGTTTCGGCTTAGTTTCGGCCGCCATCCAGCCGAAACCGAAACTGAATTGGGAGGTTTCGTTCTGCGATCGGACATTTTCGGTGGACTGAACTGCGAGCCACGAAGTGTCATTTTGCTGCGTCCGCGCTCATAGTCGTGTCTGCTGGGGCCCTATTCCTGACGGTCGATCAAAAGTTCCTCGTTATGCGCCTCGAAGAGAGCGAAAATTTATCGTCGTCGCGACGAACTTTGTCGAATCCTTCAATTTTACGTATTCTTGAACGTCGACCGATCGAAATGATGATTATATTGGCAGCCCTGTGAATATTGTCTATGTTCCTGGTGTTTTTGAGATTTCTATGGTTTGACTGTCACTGTCAGACTAAAAACAAAACAACAACAGAAATGGCCGCGGGTTACATCACGATTGCTCAGAAACAATTACTAATTGAATTAGTAAGTTCGGATGTGGAACTTGTGAGTGGCAAATTTTCCTCAACATTTACCTTCGCCGAATCCAGACGGAGATGGGTGGCGATTGCCGAAAAATTGAATGCCATGGCAGGGGCCAACAAAGATTTCAAACATTGGAGAAAGGTTTGTTTTGATTCATTTCCACTTAAAATGTCTATTTGTTACCCTAATGCTTCGTTCAGATGAAGCTCTGCCTACGACAAATTTTTATTCAATAAAACAAACACCATGCTCACATCTAACATGGATTCCATGCCTAATCAAGTCAACTCGACATCTCTTTGAAGTCATTAAAACCCTAACATATTTAACCATTTTTTAATATATTTTTTATCATCACTTTACTGAAAAGGTTCTAAGTTGTCCGGTCACCGCTCACATGGTGTTTCGTTTAGCCTAATTTATATGTTTTGAAAATCACAATATTGAAAAGAATGATAATGGGGCTACGTTATTTCAAAGCTGATTGTTTCAAAATTCAAGTAAAATTGTTTGATATTGACGTTGTCCTGCTTTTTGAATAGTTTAAGATCTTATAAAGTGTCTTTCCACCAATATTTTGTGTAAATAATTAATTTGATTCAAAAATCTTTTCAGACTTGGCAAGACTTACGGTCAAAGGCCAAGTTAAAGCATGCCTCCTTGAGGCGGCATTCGGCCGGGACGGGAGGCGGACCACCAGAGCCAGCAGTCAGCCTCAACGCGACTGACGAGCTGATACTACAGTCAATCAGCCCAGTCTTGATTATGGGCCACACGGAAGTTCAACATGGGGAGGTCAACTTCGACTTTGAATCACTTGGAGGACCACAGTCTGTTGCTGGCTGCAGCAGATGTCAGACTGTTGAGGTGCCGCTGTTCTCGGAGGCCACAAGTCCCCTTGTGGTACCTCCTACCCATTTTAGTTTTATCTCGGAGATAAAAATGTTTTTTTTTTTAAATTAACCAAAGATAGTTACTATACAATATCAGGGTAATGAATGCAAATTTTATTTGTATCATGTATAATTTTAATGTTTAACTAATTAACACCAGAAAATAATTTACTAAAAAATATCAGACTTGATTAGTTTCATCAGTGTACTAATTGTTTATTTTTCGCTTGTAATACAAAATATATTGAAATAATTACAATTGTAATTGAACATCTGAAACCGTATTGTTTTCTGCATTCTATGATAAAAATTGTGATATTATGCTACTGCATTTTAGTTTTATCTAAGATAAATATAATGTTTTTTTTCTTTAAAATTAACCAAAGATAGTTAGTATACAATATCAGGGTAATGAATGCAAGTTTTATTTTTATCATGTATAATTATAATGTTTAACTAATTAACACCAGAAAATAATTTACTAGAAAATATCAGACTTGATTAGTTTCATCAGTGTACTAATTGTTTATTTTTCGCTTGTAATACAAAATATGTTGAAATAATTACAATTGTAATTGAACATCTGAAACCGTATTGTTTTCTGCATTCTATGATAAAAATTGTGATATTATGCTACTGCATTTTAGTTTTATCGAAGATAAATATAATGTTTTTCTAAAATTAAGAAAAGATATTTAGTAGACAATATCAATAGAAGTTTTGTAATTGAACAGCTGAAGCTGTGATGTTTGCTGCATTATATGATATAAATTGTGATATTATGCTACTGCATTTTAGTTTTATTGAAGATAAATATAATGTTTTTCTAAAATTAACAAAAGATATTTAGTAGACAATATCAATAGCAGTGTTGTAATTGAACAGCTGAAACTGTGATGTTTGCTGCATTATATGATATAAATTGTGATATTATGCTACTGCATTTTAGTTTCATAATAGAAAATATCAGACTTGATTGGTTCATTAGTACTAATTCTATATTTTTAGCCTGAAATACAAAATATATTGACATTGTATATTAACAACTGTTGTTTCTGTATTATTTAAAAAAAAAATAATGATATATTAATGTTAAATACATTTTTTATGATCACATCATTGTTTTCTTACATTTTACATCACTATATTATCACAAAAAATATTGTATTTGAAGTGTTTGTTGTAACGCAGCCTCACCTCACCATTCATTATTTGACTAACTAACTAACCAATCACGCCGTTTCTCCGCAAGGGTAGGCAGAGAAGACGGACCGCCAAACAACTCGGTCTTGGCACACATTCCTTGCCTTGTTCACATTCATACAATGTCTCATACATGCTCTTCTATTATTCTGACTCTTGACATGGCCCGACTCAAGTATCTGATTCACTTGGTCGTGCCATGTCTTTCTTGAGCGTCCTCGACTTCTTCCACCATTCACATTTGCATCATATATTCTTTATACACTCCTTTCCTCGTTCATTCGCTCCACAGGCCCAAACCATCGGAGCGTCCCTTTCTTAATCTTACACATCACGCTGACATCAGCCACATGCAACGCTTCCCTCATATAGAGACGCAATTGCCTGAATGAGCTTCGTATTCACTCTGTACTTGGACAACACCTATAGCTTTTTCCTGTCAACTCGGTCTCACTATTGTTTGTCTAATATCATTAATAATAATACGATCAGACACTTGACAAATAATATACAGTGAACAACAACAAAATGATAATAAAGACTAGTATAAATATAGAAAGAATTTTGAAATAATTTTGAACTATCCTATTTCTAACAGCTCTACCAGCCACTAAATCTAGGTTAATTCTATTAACAGCCCCAGGCTCAAGTGGAGCCAATCCTCCAGCCATAAATAAACCAGTCATCCTCCAGCAATCAGACCTAAATCTAGATTATGATCAATCAGGTATTCTGGAAATACAATTGTCGGGTGCGAAAATTGCGAGTGTGAAAGGTCGCGCGGGAAAACAAATAAAACCAAATTTTGACAGCTAATTGCATAGATACGCCAACTTCACACAACTCGCTGCTGTGTTTCTACTGGGTAGACCCACTCGTTGTTATGTGGAGTGACTTTTGACGTTTGGCGTCTAAGAATGTTACTTCGACCAAGCTCAGGAATAACCAAGTCGACTAACGGACGTACTTTCGACGGAGATTGCGAGCGAGAACGCTTCGGGAATAGCTACCCAGGACTTGATTCACATGTTTGTGTTCGCTCCGCAAACTTTGCGGTAGTTTGGTTTATTTGTTGTGAAATTGGAGGTGTTTATACTTAACATTATTTCGAAATAGGTAAGATTTATTTCACTATTGAAATTATTTAGTTCATGATAGGCCCTGAGGAAAATAATTTCCCTGTGGGCCTATATCATCTTTGGGGATGCTGTGTGGAGGGTTTTTTAGGGAAAGGAAGGAGAGGAGAGTTCTGGGAAGAAAAAAGGGGTGAGTAGAAATCTGGGGTTCAGTGTGTCCTGGTCATCCACCTTCAAGACCTAGACCAACCTCATCCCATGAACCCGGGCACCCCTGCTAAATCACCAAACGTAGTTGTTTATCCAATAAAGTTTCCCGGGGCTGGCGGTACCCATTCCCGCCTCCCAAATTATTTTGTTCTTAAGGCGATCCACTAGTTCACTACTGTGCCGTGGACAGTAGTTCTTCGGTGGACGCCATAGGGGTCACTTTGAATAACCGAATTCGTCGACTAGCGGCCGTATTGTAAAATAACAACGCGAAAATGCATATTTTATTTTATTTTGGGAAGATTGGGTGTAAATATCAACTTTTTTTGCGATTATTATAAAATAAACTGAATTTGCCACATTACACAATAAAACCATATCCGAAAAGGGGTTTATAAATAGGAGAGTTTGGACTTGAAAGTGTGTTTTTTAGACCTACTACTTTATTTTTTTATAGGCTTGTTAAAAAACTTATAAAAAAAATGACAGATATTTTTAAGGGCCACGGTATGTTGTACACGCAGTATTTAATTGAAGCATCTACAATACTTCTAAGCGATCAATTACTATGACTTCATCTTAAGATGAAAGAGCACGGACGTATATAAGGGGGGGGTTTTGGGGGTCCGGACCCCCCCCATTCATATCCATCTTACTTGTCCAACAGAAAAAAATTACATGCACCGCACCTAAAATAGACGCTCTAAAAACTTTTATCCTGCTCTTATTTTTATTCCCAGATAATTTTTGTAAACAAATGTGTTGCCGTGAGTATAAAATATTTGACAAATGGTATTTTCAGTGTATATGCGAAATGCATCTAAGTGTCATAAAATAATTTCGCCTTTTAACAGAAAGAAATACAATTTTATTTAACAACTAGCTGGTGCCCGCGACTTTGTTCGCGTAGACTTAATTTTTAGTTGAAAATTCTTATTCTTAACATAACTTTTTAGTTTATGAACCGATTGGAATGAAACATAAACTAAAATGTTACGGGAAGCTTTCCACAACACATCACTGAAAACAGCATATTAAAAAGATCTGGCGATGCAACTTGATTCCAAATAAATTTTTAATCAGTTAGCAATAAAACGTAAAAGACTAAATTTATTACTTTAAAGTTTCAACTTTGATACTTTTGAATAAATATTGCAATACTTACATACATTTAACTTTTTATTTAAAGGCGCCTACTTAGAGTAACCTAAGTTATATATTATAGATTACTTGCGTGTTATAGTCGCAGCAGTGGCGTAGCGCGGGTTTTCGCCGCCCGGGGCGGAGAAAAAATTCCCCCCCCCCCCTCGCTAACTTCTACAGGCACTTCTTCCGCAGATTTTCGGGGGGGGGGGGGGGGGGGGTAGGTATCCTACTTTTTATGCCGATTTTTATAATCCCATGTGCCGTAATAATATCATGCTTATGAATTCTACTACAAAATTATATAAATGCTCTCAGGAACCGAGAATGGTATGCTTGTGATAGAATTTCGCATCTTCATCACGCATACGCATGAAATGTTACTCAAATGCAAAGCTTCACTCGGTACACGATGAATCGGCAACTTATTGTTGCATTGAAAACACAAAACTGGTTTAAAAACTAAATATGAGGTGTACCAAAACTACACTCAGAACATAAAAATGGTTTTTCTGTGATTCTAGCGGCACTTATATTGTGAACACAAAACTGGTTAATTAAATCTGTATGCGGTGAATTAAAACTACACTCAGAACATGAAAAGGGTTTTTCTTTGATTCCGCCGGCACTTACATTCTGAACACAAAACTAGTTTTAATTAAATCTGTATGTGGTGAATTAAAACTACAATCAGAACATGAAAATGTTTTTTACTTTAATTCCGCCGGCACTTACATTCTGAACACAAAACTGGTTTTAATTAAATCTGTATGTGGTGAATTAAAACTACACTCACAACATCGGGGCGGAGAAAAATTTCGCCGCCCCCTTATTTGGGTACTTAAAGCGGCGCACATACATAGTCTGCAAATAGAATAATATAACTGAACTTCAAATAAGAGGATGTTTTCCTTCGAAATATGTCAACAGATGAATCCACAACTGGAAATCACATTCTCAACACAAAATTGGTTTGAATTAAGTCTGTATGCGGCGAATTGAAAGTACACTCAGAACATGAAAACGGTTTTTCTTTAATTCTGGCAGCACATATAGAGTCTGCAACTAGAATTTTATAACTGAACTTAATTCATTTATTATTTATAACTGAATTTTATAACTGAGATTCATCTGCTGATACAATTCAAAGGAAAACTGTTAACCCTTCGAATAATAAGAAAAAAATATCTTTAAACTTTTGCCTGTCAATGTTTGCGCACAAAATTTCCAGAATAAACTTAAAATTTGGAATACAGATTCCTTTTCTTTAAAAAATGTAATAAAACTGTATTTTAACTTTTTCTCGCAATCACAATTTTATTTAAAAATTAAATGTGGACAATTTGCGTCTCCTGTGATTAGACGGGTTAAATTAAGTCTGTATTTTGCGAATTAAAACTACACTCAGAATATGGAAATGGTTTCTTTTTGATTCTGGCAGCAATAGCCCCGGATCTTCGTTTTTTTTTAGGCGGGGCAAAAACTGAAAAATGCCGCCCCCGCCCACTTAGGTATCTATATTAATTTTAATTGCTGGGGGGGGGGGGGGGGGGGTGGGCCATATTCGAATCAAAGAACTGGTTTTACTGTAACTAATTAAGAAATTTAATTATAGCTACACCCAGAACATGCAAATGGTTTTCCTTAAATTCTGGCTGCATATAGTCTGCAACCAGAATTTTAAAACTGCACTTTGAACACGAGAATGGTTTCCATCAAAATGCTTCAGCAGATGAAATCACAACTGAAATTTATCTTGCTGGCTGCTTATTCGTTTTAAACTGCTACATTGCATTGTATTTAAATAAAAGCTGAAATAAAAAGGCTGTTTTACTTCTCAGTCATATGATGGCTGCCATCGTGTAATAAACAAATCATGACACGCATAACGACGTAAAAATTTTAAGTAAGTTTGAATAATGACGAATTGACGACGTAAGTGATTGCACGTATTAAATTGAGTTTAAAAAATAATTATAGTAACTTAAAAAGCATAAGATAGTGTTATGAACCACGTTGCGCGCCAGTTGTTATGGGCAGAACGCATAACTGCTCTACAATATGTCCCCAGGCCAGCTCACGGTAGAGACAAAAGTACCCTCTATCTCAGAGGGCAGGTCGCACGAATGCGTCGGGATCTCTCTCTCTCTCTCCTTCTCTCTCCCACAATCGTCTGGGAATACTCACTGGGGAAAGGCTCCTGCCGAAGCAGATTAACAACAGGATGTAATTAATAGACTCATGTATTGTAAATTCAAACACAGTACAAGGGTTATTACAGCACAATTCAATTCAAGTGATGCATGTTACACAAACCTAGCTATCGAGTTTATATCTCATGATCCCTGTCAACGAAACTTTCTGAGTGGTGGCTTTACGCGAGAGTTCAAACAGTCTATCGTTACGGACACATTAAAGAGGGTAAATCAGAGGACAGCTTACATGGTGATTGAAGAATCCTTCGGCTCTCGGGTTCAGCAGGGCTCATCCCGAGTCTAGGACAGGTCCCGAAGTTCACAGGCATGGTAGAACACCAGCGCTAACACTCGTATGTACTTTAATTACATCGCAGATGTTACTGCGTTTAATTTGATCGGGCTAGTTCGCCGCGAACTGTATAGTTCGCGGAGGAGTGTCACGTGCGCCTGAGACGGCTTGTACTACTCGACTGGTGGCGGCGCGGCGGAGCGTGCCGGAATGCCGAGGGGAGAGGAGGTAGGTAACAGGAAACAGCGGGGAGCAACGAGTTGTTGCCCGCAGCGGTTTGTTTTTAGGGACTCGCGTTGGCGCTCCCTGTTGCTCTAAAAACGTACCATAACAATAGTTATATAAAATACTTACCCAGAAAAGCGATCGATGAACTGTGATAGATTTATTGATGCGACACTAATGACATCAGTATTGTACCTTCGGTTGATCAACAAGTACTAAAGAGTAAAAATAAACAACACACTTTTGACACATTTTTAAAACAAAACACTGTCGTGGAGAGAGATTGACGAGGGAGTTTTCGAATATAGCTTCATCTCTTTCGCACGCACGGTAACCAGAGCAGACGCGTGCTGCCGCGATCTGTGGTTCCTGCGGGCGAGCGGGTCGGGTGCGTATTTTGAACTATGCCTACGCGCCTCGCGAATAATAAATGCTCGTGCAGCACGTCTCACTCAGGGCTCTGGGTATCAGTCTAGTTAATATGGCCGTGAAATTTCTCTACTTGTACTATTATTTATTCCGTGGTCAAAGTTGAGTTTGGCCGCCCTCTGAACTTGCCGCCCGGGGCATGGGCCCCGGCTTGCCCCCCATTAGATCCGGGGCTGGGCAGCATACATGTACATAGTCTGCAACTAGAATTTTATAACTGCAGTTCGAATAAAATAATGGTCTCTTTCGAAATGTATCAGCAGATGAATACACAGCTGAAATTCATTCGTTAACACATTCTGAACACAATTCTGTTTTTAAATAAGAGTGAATCTGTTTGCGAGTTATCAGTTTCGATTAGTATTACTCTCACAATATGCGTACGGTTTTCCTACGAATTGTGAAATTTGCAGTTTAAAAAAATATAATTATTGATATTTTTATTAAATAATAAAAAAAGTGTTGGATTCGTAAACGAAAGTATCGTAGAACATTTTAATCAAATGATGATTTGAAATGGTATAAGTTTTTGTAAGATAATAATAATAATATTATCTTAGAATATTTTTTTTAAGATAATATTATTATTTTTTGTGAAAATTTGCCGCCCCCCTTAAAAGCCTCCCCCCCCCCCTGAGTCGCAGGCAATGTTTAATTTGTAAATAATAGATTTAATTGGCGATAGAGCTCTGTTTTTTTTTACTTTGGAGACCCCCCCCTTGTCAAAGCTATAGCTACGTCCGTGTGAAAGAGTATTTTGTTTTTTACCTTTTATTTTGTTTTTTGTTAATAATGTTCAAAATAGGTAATAGGTACCTACTATTTCTTTTTTTAATATTATTTACGAAGCCATTTACGATTACGATTTCAAAAAGCATAAATAATTTATTTGATATTATTTTGTGATAATTACGTTATGTTTATTTTAGTTCAAATATCAGAGACTGAATGATTAATATATGATTTAAAAATAAAGGCCGATTGATTAAGATTGACTATTTTTTTTCCAAAAAAACATGACCTTATATGGAAGTTTCGGTTTCGGTTTCGGCCGAACCTGAGACCAAAGCCGAAACTCAGTTTCGGTTTCGGTTTCGGCCATGAAAACTAGTTTCGGTCGGACACTAACGGCCGTACAACCAAAGTCGATGTACTTATATCTGAAGGCATCTTGAGTGAAAATCTGCTGTAAAAATATTTTTACTAACAATAATTTCGACTCTCCAAAGAAGCATGCGGCAATACAAAATACGACATACTTATACGTGCAGTCAGTTTAACAAAGATACCGTAAAAGATTCCTACTTGCGGATAACTTTTTTATCTGAAAATTACACTAGAGTCCCAACTGCTCTCAACCGTCTCGAGTCAGTGAATGCCAATGGCATCCCCAATTTTGGTATGGTATGATACTGAGGGTAGTGGGGAGGGGAAGGAGATGTGGAAAACGTAGCTGGCTATTCAGATCTAGTCACCATACACAGCTAAAGCCATTTCAAGTAATCAGACTAAACCTACATACACTGAACAACAGTGAACATTTTTAAAAAATCATGTGTTATACTTTTTTATATATTATATATAACACAAGAGTCCCAACTGCTTCTAACCGTCTGGAGCCAGTGAGAATATGAATTATAGATACTGTTTAAATTGAACTTTTTAGGTAAACTTTTTTTTAGTAATGTAAAGATATAATTATTTATGACACATTTAAGCTTTCATAGCTGATGAAACTAAGGTCAATAGGCCACTTGCATCACATTTTTTAAATTTTTTTTCCGGTTTAGGCAAATATTCTAAGACATTCTGTATTTTTTTTTTTTTTAATCGTATTTTTGAAACCCTGGGGATTTTTTGAAAATTTCAAACCGAATAATCAGACCATTTTTTATAAACCGGAAAGACGGGACATAATTTTATAGGTGTGAAAAAACGATAATTACATAGCCGAAAATCATTTTAAAAAAAAGAACGTTTTCCACACGAATGGCACAGGAGAATAACGAGGCATACCAAAAGTATTACATCTCATAAATATTTTTTTCCTTGATCCATCTTATTGATCATAAATCATTATAATGTACAGCATCTATATTACTAAATTCAATGTAATATACTTGAACTTGTAAATTGTAATAATAATAAGAATATTATAAAATTTTATTTTGTTAAAATCAGCACCATAATCATTATACCTCTAAACACCGCCATCTTTATTTACAGGCCGTGCTGTAGAAAACCAACTGACATTCAAAGAGTCCTGTTTTTGGGACTTCGTGATAGCTTTTTTCTATGCGCCAGTATGGAAATTGTAGGCGCCCGGAGAGTGTGTGCTACTGGTTGAAGCAGTTTTTTTAACATTTTTCATCACGTTTCTGCAATATTTATTCTTCTTTTTGTAAAACAATACGTTGGTGGTGATATACGATCGTTAAGATAAGACATTTTAAATATATTTACGGTTTTAACGTAGTAATAATGAATAATAATGCTTTCAACAATTTTTCATAATGGCGGATGATGGCTTAGCTTTGGAGCTGTATCGATTCTAATTACAAATTGAGTAATTTACTATATAATATAATATAATCTACATAATTATTGTACTATGTAATAACATGTGTAGAGCCTTCTGAGAGAATAATGGAGTAATTAATCCATAAGCCGCCACGTTTATACAGTTTATAGTGGGCACTTGGAAATGACACTTCGTTTCAACTTGATTGTTGATTTGTTTTCAAAGTTAAATTTGATTTTTTTTTTTTTACATGAGCTCCCCACAGGAGGCCCTGAAGAAAATAATTTCCCTCAGGGCCTATGTCATCTTTGGGGATGCTGTGTGGAGGGTTTGTTAAGGAAAGGGAGGAGAGGAGAGTTCTGGGAAGGAAAAAAGTTTAAGGCGTGGGTAGGAATCTGGGGTTCAGTGTGTCCTGGTCATCCGCCTCCAAGACCTAGACAAATCTAAACCACCAAACGTAGCGAACCACTTGGGGTGACCTATGGCAGAGGTGTTGGTTATCCAATAAAGGTTCCCGGGGCGGCGGTACCCATTTCCGCCTCCCAAATTTATTGTATTTGTTTTGAAAATACGTAATATATTTATTAGTGAATATTACAATCGTATTTCTTCAAATAAAAAAAGTAATACAAGAAAACTTAAAACATATTTGTAATTAGTTTGTACCTGAGGACCTCAGATATTTGTGTGGTGGGTCCCCTTCAATGTTTCTACCCATATATATAATGTATTGAAAATAATTGTTTTGTTTATAATGTAATAAAACATATACTTCCACAAATAATTCTTTTACTATTTATCCATGAAATTCTAAAATTAATTAAATATGAAATATAATAATAATAATATCTTTATTTGGAAAACAAACACCATGACTTCACTTAAATTGAAATCAACATTTTCTATTAGAACCTTTAAAATCAGAGCTGGAATGATGTTTTGCTTCTTGGGGAAATAGGCCTCTTTACTTTGAAATTTGATTTCCCGCCAAGTCTACAGCACGGCTTGTAAAATAAAGATGGCGGTGCTCTAAAACATGTACCGACATCATCTTCACGTTCTGAAGAGAACCCCGTACCCATTAATTGTACAATCAAACATCTGTCAAAAAGTGAAACCAAATGGTAAGTTCGCAGAGAACAAACAATAAATCTAGTGAACGAATTAAAAAATTCGCCTGAAATCAAAGTGATGCCATATAAAAAAATAAATCAGTGTGGAATTTTATAAAAATAATAGGAACATTTTCGGCGACGGGACATTTTTATGTAGTGACGTCACGAGCCCAAATAATGGATTTATTTATTTAAAAATAAAAAAAACTGTACATTTCTAAAAATTTTTACTAACATTTTCGTAATCTTAGTAAAAAAATCTATCCACACGATTTTTTCCAAGTCGTTATGAAGTCCATTGCTCATTTGCCATATGAGTGGAAATGGTTCATATTATTTGTGATTTCCGTTTTATTGTAAGAATACTCGTAAATGTGCAAATTATTTTTTTTTAAAAAAGAGCAGGAATTATTCATTTGTCATTTACCAATGAAAGATTAACATTGTTTTAAACAATAGATAATTCCATTATATTAGGTCCTTACATATGAAATTGGCGTTTTGTATGGGAGGAACATAAAGTCGATTTTTTTTAAATATAATACCACCCCTCTAATGTGCTATTTACTAAATTTAAGGTCTTAGATATTCGCCAACTATTCACTAAGACAAGCCTATCCTACATACGGAAAAATAACCTATTGGTGGCTCCTAGAGATGGGTAAGTTCTGCATTTTTCCGGAGGCCTCCGAGACGTGCTTCCTTTTAAAAGTACTTAAGTTCTTGGAGCAGGTCCCGAGAGCCACTCCCGACTCGCGAATGGCCCGAGCGCGCAAAAGAATTCGAACGCGCAACCTGCTTCCTACTTGCAAATGGATCGAACCAAGACGCTCGGGTTCCTAGCTGGACCTTGGAGCCGGAGCTCGCAAAAGAACTCAAACGCATGACCTACTCCCGAATGGCTCGAATCGAGACGCTGGGGTTCCTCGGAGCCGGAGCCCGCACGCAAAAGAACTCGAATGCGCGACCTACTCCGACTCGCACATGTGGCTCGGAACGTGACTCACGGGTTTGACGAGGGCGAACTGCCACCGTGCCGCGTCGCGCCGTCACCCGACTGTGGCTCGGCCTGCCGAGTTCCAGCTACAAGTACTGTACCGGGTTCTTTGGGAGTAGTCGATTTGAAAAGGGAGTAGGAGCCGCTTCGCGCGAAGAACTCGAGTTTAAGAGCCCACTCCAACTGAACCTACACATCGCTAGTGGCTCCACAACATCAAGTCCAAACCCGCTTTTCATCAAACCTGGGATGCGTGGTCCCAAAAACTAGAACCACATTCGCTCAACGACAATTTTGGTTCATTGCCCCCAAAATATACAATGCATTGAGCACCGATATAATTCAGATATTACCATATCTCTTTTTACTATTCGTGTTCAAAATTAGATATTCGAAAGGGGACGAGATTTCTTTAAAGAATATATGACTTCCTAACCATTATAAAAGAAAAGAAAATAATTAAATTAACTAAATAAAATATCAAACTTCACATCCTTTTTCAACCTGACTTCACTGAAATCTAATCTAACCTAAATATATACTCTTCTAGATGATTATTTACGTACCTAGACAAATCTCCAGTAAAAATTTAAGGTTTCATAAAAAAAAAATTATAGATTAACATATTTAAATCTTCTTAGTATTTTATTTTTAACTTTTTTAAAACATTTTGTTTTTAATAATCCTTTATATATATATATATATATATATATATATATATATATATGTTATGGTTAAGGTTTTCACGGGTGTAAGATGTAAAACACTTTTCTCGGTTTACCCGCGTAACGTAGTCCTGAGAAGGACTTTTTAACTCCTGACGTTTCGGACAGATCACACTGTCCATCTTCAGAGGCCTCATGTCTTTAGCTTTTGTCTCAAACTGATAGCTTTCGCATGTCTGTTCGGTCCAGAATCCAAGACTCAAGTAAGTGCAAATCAATTCCTATGGCTAGAACGGAGTACCCGGGTTGATTGTGATTTATGGTGCTGGGGGTAGGAGGTGGGACCGGCAGTCTCAGGCGGTTTACATGTAGATACCTGATTGGTTAGGCTAATTGTGGGTACTTCTGATAATTTTGGAAATAAATCACAATCAACCCGGGTACTCCGTTCTAGCCATAGGAATTGATTTGCACTTACTTGAGTCTTGGATTCTGGACCGAACAGACATGCGAAAGCTATCAGTTTGAGACAAAAGCTAAAGACATGAGGCCTCTGAAGATGGACAGTGTGATCTGTCCGAAACGTCAGGAGTTAAAAAGTCCTTCTCAGGACTACGTTACGCGGGTAAACCGAGAAAAGTGTTTTACATATATATATATATATATATATATATATCCTGCTACAATTGTTACGTCCACCCCCTGAAATCTCCATAGCATTGTTGCGTCCACCGACTTACGGCGTCCGATATACGGACGCAACAATGTTTTGACTTCAAAATTGGCCAGATTGATGCTTACCCCATGCAGAATCATTTGGCAAAAATTGTCATGGAAGCAAAAAATCTCTCAGAATGTCTGGAATCGTATACTGAACGTTTGATCATTTGCCGATAGGTTCGCTACACGAAGTATATTTTGAGCAGTGTATATTTTCATAAATATTGGCGGTCCTCATGCGTCCACGCTGATATATTATTTTTAAGACATAATGACGGTAGTGCTGCGTCTGCACAGTTGGTCATTCTTGCGTCCATGCAGCAATATTATTTTTAAGACATAACGACGGTCGTGCTGCGTCTACACAGTTGGTCCTTATTACGTCCCCGCAGCAATATTATTTTTAAGACATATCAGCGGCCGTGCTGCGTCTACGCAGTTGGTCCTTATTGCGTCCACGCAGCAATATTATTTTTAAGACATAACAACGGCCGTGCTGCGTCTAGACAGTTGGTCCTTCTTGCGTCCACGCAGCAATTTATTTTTTAAGACATAACGACGGTCGTGCTGCGTCTACACAGTTGGTCCTTATTACGTCCACGCAGCAACATTATTTTTAAGACATATCAGCGGCTGTGCTGCGTCTACACAGTTGGTCCTTATTGCGTCCACGCAGCAATATTATTTTTAAGACATAACAACGGCCGTGCTGCGTCTAGACAGTTGGTCCTTCTTGCGTCCACGCAGCAATTTATTTTTTAAGACATAACGACGGTTGTGCTGCATCTACACAGTTGGTCCTTCTCGCATCCATGCAGAAATATTATTTTTAAGACATATTAATGGCTGTGCTGCGTCTAGACAGTTGGTCCTTCTTGTGTCCACGCAGCAATATTATTTTTAAGCCATAACTAACCTGCCAACTTATGGCGGGATTCACTTTCTGCCGACATATTGGAATGCTTTGAACCAAGAATAGCGGCAATACAAGTAATTGTAAACAGCGACAAAATATTAATTTTTTCAATTTATGTATATGCCGACAAATAAACCAGAAAATCTTGAGGAATTTATAAACTGCATGGGTAAGGTAAACGCAATAATCAATGAAAGGAACTCGCCGAGTGCGATTATTTTGGGCGATTGCATTGCAGATCCCAAAAGTCTGTTCGGTCGAGAACTGAAAAAGTTCTGCGAAGAGTTTAAGCACGTTTGCGCCGATACGAAGCTGATGAACTGTGATTCTTTTACATATGTGAGTGATGCCCATAGCAACACAAGCTGGTTAGATCACTGCGTCGTCACAAAAGCACTGGGAAACGCTAAAAATAGCGTAAATGTACAATTCGATGCAGTGTGGTCTGATCCCTTGCCAATGATTATAAATCTAAACCTTCAATTTTTACCAGCCTTTGTGTAGATTACGCTATATAATTCGAGGCGCTATGCAAATCATTAAAATATTATTATTAATATTTTTAGAAGTTTGAGTGAATATTTTGAATACATATTATATTCTGGATGCAGGAGTGTGACAGTATTGTTTGCTTAAAATGTATAATTATAATTTCATAACGCGCCGGTTCGCCCCATTATCCCTACAGCGTGTTCTTAGTTCTGAATGGCGATCAGCATCATTGTAAATGAACCCATTGTTGCCAAATCTGACGATTTAATTCATCAAGGACTTAAACAATACATAATTGGACAATTGGACAATTGAGTCATAAATATCTCAGAGCAAATTTTTTTAATTCATTACCAGAAAAAATTAGAAACATGAATACCAATATAAAAAGTTTTAAAACTCACCTAAAAAATTATACTGAAAACTTAAACTGAATGATGTTAAAAAAGCAATACAATAACACCCCCCCATACACACAAGCCTTGCTTAATTATGGGGTACATCAAATATTCTACTATGTAATTAATTACTGTATAAAATTTATTTGTAATTTATGTACCTTCTATTACTAATAAAAAAATAAAAAATAAAAATAACAATATATCTAATATCTACTCGTGAATGGCCAAGAGGACGCAATACTATCGTTGTTATGGCTGTAATGACTGTGACTGTGAAAATGTGAGCGGGGGGACACAGCACGACCGTCGTTGTGACTAAAAGTAATATGACACAGAATAGAGACAGACCATCGTTATGATTTAAAAATAATATTGCTGCGTGGACGCAAGAAGGACCAACTGTGTAGACGCAGCACGACTGTCGTTATGTCTCAAAAATAATATTGCTGCATGGTAATAGCGTGATAATAGCGTGATACTAGCGTGATAATAGCGTGGACGCAAGAAGGACCAAATGTGTAGACGCAGCACGACCGTAGTTATGTCTTAAAAATAATATTGCTTCGTGAACTCAAGAAGGACCAACTGTGTAGACTCAGCAGCACCATCGTTATAATAATAATAATATTATTTTATTCCAGAATATATGCAGGGGTAGTGCAGTGCAAAACAATTCATATTTTAAAATAACAAAAGAAATTATACAAATAATGAGTTAAGGTTAAAAGTAAATAACAGCACATAAATAAAAATAAAAACGAATAAGCACGAAAAATATGAGAAATGAAACTGAAAAAATAAAAAATAAAACAATAAAATTAATTCATGCAACTGTTTACACTGTGTATTTCCTCGTTGTCTCCCGTCTCCAGAGGGCCATAGGGGGGACTCCATCCAGGCAGTCATGGCGGTGATGATCGCATTCTTTAATTGGTGTAGCCTGCGCCATAAACTTCCCATGCGGTGGCATAGAAGTGCTCAAATAGTGTGCACTCGTCCCTCCAGGAACATTTCCGTAGCACTGCAGTATCTCGGTAGGCGGAAAAGTTGACGATATGTGTTATTGTAAGCAACCTTCAACTTATGCCATTGGGATGCAGTGTAGTCAACCCACAGTTCTGATGTGTACAGCGAGTGCCCGTGAACATCAGAAAAGAAGGTTCTTTCTACCTTCTCGCGCCGATGTAAGGTTGTTAAAAAAACTATAGACAATGATAAAATCGGTTTTCACAGTACCTATTCGCGATTGTTATTAAAATATTACATCCAGGGCCCGCAGATACTTCAAAAGTACACAACTGCTAACCCTGTTCAAATCGCAAGTACGCCCTACGGTTGAATTTGGCAGCCACCTCTAGTCTGGAGACCAAAAAATACCTAAAAAAAACCTCGACTCTGTACAGAAACGGGTGGTACGTTTGATACATTCTCCTAACTTAACAAAAATATGGCAATCTTTAGAGCACAGGCGTCAGGAAGGAATGCTGTCCTTGTTCTACCGGTATTACATTGGAAGATACTTCGAGGAACTAGCGTCATCGATCCCCTCAGCACCGATGCATAGTCGGGAAACACGCCAAACATGCGCCCAACATATGTATACGGTTGATATTTGTCACATGAGAACGGGTCGTTTCTACGACTCGTTCTTAAGTTCAACAGCTCAGCTGTGGAACGATTTTCCAGCCTCTGTGTTTCCTCCCTCCTACAACATGGGTCGATGCTGGAGTTATGACCATTCCTATTTTATTGTTAAAGATCTTGAATCCATTTTGAAAGTGATTCGTAAATTACAATAGTTACTGATTAAGATATTATTCAAATAAAAGCCCAGCGGTGCCCCGAGCTACGGATATCTCCAATGAATCAGTTTTTAGAAATCAAGTTCATATTTTTGTATTTAATTGATATACGCTTTTACTCAATACAACTAATTAACTGAATAAATGCATTTAAAAGGTACTTTGTCCTTTTATATTCATTTTGTATAAAAAATCACTTTCAAATATTTTCCAGTTTACATAATCTAATAAATTTCATTATTCTCGATATGGCATGAAACTCGGTTGAGGCTATTAAATTCTGAACTTCCGATGAGTTCGAGGTCATCACTTTCTGTTACTTGTTACTGTTTTTGTTTGTTTATTGTATCGAAATGGGGGATTTGGCCCCACTGTGCGACGGTCGTGCTGCATCTACACGGTAAAATTTTCACCATCACAGTCATATCTTCACAGTCACTGCAACTGTGAAGCTTTGGAATGTGTGAAAAAACATCAAATATTTAGGTGTTATTATAGAAAATCATCTTAAATGGAAATATCATGTCGACAACTTTTCAATAAGGGTAAGAAAATTGATTCACATATTCTTTGCATTACGAAATATAATTAAATAACAGACCTAAGAAAAATATATTTTGGATTGTGCGGATTGATTCGGTTGTATTGGTTGGGGGTCAGCTAGAACAATTTTAGGTCTGCTTGAGAAGGACCAGAAATCCATAAATAGAGTCATTATATCGCGTTCATTGGTCAAAACATTGCACATATAATTTCGTATCAGTGATCAAAATACCGGTGAATGCAATTTTTAGCCATACATTGTTCTCTAGTTTCTAGTTTTTCTAGATATTAGAAATATATTATAGGTTTGTACAGCGCCCTTGAGGGGATTTTTCACAAAAACCACGCTTTATAAATCAAATTATTATAATTATTATTTTGCGTACAGGTTCTCTAGCGATCAGCTGTACAAAAAATTGGATGTAAAAAGGGTTATTATCCGCGTACATAAAAAAATCTAGAAAATATTAATAAAATTGATCATAAATATCACAAGAAGTCACACCAGAAAGGATGTCGTAGTCACAGTGTGAATACGGCAAAGTATCAAAAGACATATACATATCTGGGACTGAAATTATATAATAAAATCCCGCCAGAAATTAATATTAAAACATGCAAATTGTCCTACATCGCATCGGCTCAATTAAATAACTAAAATTAAAATTAATGGCTGATTGGCTAATTGGTAGGGTGGAGTCTGAAATATTATTAAATAATGTTAATTAAAAGTTTACATGGTTACCTAATAATGGTACATTTAGTAAAAACTTAGTATCATCATCATCACTCTTGGCTCTACAACCCCTGGTGGGTCTTGGCCTCCTCAAGAGTCTTCCTCCACTCATCACTGTTTTGTGCCAGGTCTCTCCAGTTTACAATCTCCGAGGTGGATACATCTTTGAAAAAATAAACTTAGTATACATGTATTTAAATTAAAAAAAAACACATTTTTTACAGAATAAATTTTTGGCATTTCATTAACGGCACATTAAATAAAAAAATTAGAGTAGGTATATTTAATTTAGAAAAAGAAAAAGCAACATTTTTTTACAGAATAAATTTTTGGCATTTACACCAGCATTTAGTTCCTTATAACGGGCAGTGTGCCTAGCTAGGAACTAATATCGACCTACATGACATAATAACACTTGTACACATTTTTAATATTTACAGTTATTTTGCAATATTGTTACTAGATGTTATTTTTGCTACTTATATGTATGTATCTAATCTAATGTAATAAATAAAAAAAACGTCTGTAAAGTTAGAAATTCTTTTAGTGATGAGTAACAGCATGCTAAGTGTGAATGGCGTTTGGCATCGTTGTAAATATACCCATTGTTGGCAAATCTCAAACTCAAAAATACATAACAATAATATGGGTTTCTACTATCTACTCGCAAATGGCCTCTTGGAAGCAATATTATCGTCGTTATGACTGTAGACCAAGAGCTACTTTACACTTTCAAAAATATAGGAGCTGATGACGTGCAGGACTGATGCCTGCTAGGTTATGGTTATTATACTTATGCTATGACTATGACTCATATATACAGTCATAAAGACGATAGTATTGCATCCTCGTGGCCAAACGCGAGTAGATAGTAGATACCTATAATATTATTGTTATGTATTGTTTGAGTCCTTGATGAATGAAATCGCCAGTTTTGGCAACAATGGGTATATTTACAACGATGCCAAACGCCATTCAGAACTAAGAAATGTCTGCGCGGGTGGACATTCTCGTAAGGGTTTTTTAGAGTGGGCGGTAAATTAATGTCCCGGTCTAAAAATGTTCAACCGCGCACTATAAGGGCGCGAACCGGTGCATTATGCAACGATACATTTTGAATAAGGGCAAACAAAACTGTCACACTCCTGCGCTCAGTAGGTACGTGTGTATACAAAATATTCATTCAAACTTCTAACAATATTTATTATTAATAGGATTTGGTATATTTATGGACAGTTTGTTGTGAGTTTCTGAGGTAAGGTGGTCTTGCGCCCTTTCGCTTTATTTATGTTGTGACAATATACAAAATAAC
The DNA here is from genome assembly GCA_917880885.1 of Limnephilus marmoratus. Lineage (NCBI taxonomy): Eukaryota > Metazoa > Arthropoda > Insecta > Trichoptera > Limnephilidae > Limnephilus > Limnephilus marmoratus. The sequence goes on along the minus strand of OU862906.1, from coordinate 2,555,442 downwards.
AATATACATAATAGTGATAATATTATATTATGCCATACCTTTTGGTTGAAAAACCAATCGAAATAATAAACTAAATTTTGTGTGAAACAGGCCGCGCAGATGTTCCTTTTTTTTAAAGAACAGTAATAAAAAAGTTAAGATAGGTACTTACCATTTTTCGGTAGGTACTCGTAGTAACTTGGAGCAGGTGGATGAGTTTGTGTATCTGGGTAGTATGTTTACGAGAAGGTAAGGCTGATAGAGGTATTGAAAGAAGGGTAAATGCCGGTAACTCCATTAATGGAAGACTGAATGCCGTTGACACTAATAAAAACAACTGTCAAAAGAAGCGAAGCTAGCAGTCCACAATGGAATCCTGGTACCTACCCTGATGTATGGCAGTGAGGTATGAAACTGGCAGAGGAAGGATGAAAGTATACTGAATGCAGTTGAAATGAGATCCCTGAGGCGTATGTGTGGTAATGTAAATATCTAAAATAGAAAAAAAAATGGAATACGTTTTCATAGAATGAAATAGAATCAATATTTTTTTTTACATTAGCTCCACAAAGGAGGACCCGAGGAAAATAATAACCCTCAGGGACTGTGTCATCTTTGGGGATGCTGTGTGGAGGGTCTTTTTTAGGAAAGGAAGGAGAGGAAGTTCTGAGTAGGAAAAAGATATTAGGGGTGGGTAGGAATCTGGGGGTCAGTGTGTCCAGGAGCGACGGACGTGTGAATCCATTACGGTGTAAGGCGATGTTCCGAGAGAGTACGGCTGGAGAAGTCGAAGTAACTCCCTCAACTATTCTCTCCCGATCCGGCATGCCAGATGGTGGGCGGGCGCGTCCACTGCCCGGAACTGCACCAACCTCACCCCATAAACCCGGGGACCCCGGCTAAGTCACCAAACGTTGCGAACCACTTAACCTAGACCTACAGAGTAGGTGGAGGCGGGTATGGGTACCGCTGCCCCGGGAACCATTTGTTCGATAATCAACACCTCTGCCATAAGTCCCCCTAAGTGGTTCACTACGTTTGGTGACTTAGCATCGGGTTTATGGGGGGAGGAGTGATTGGCGGCGTATTTTTACTATTTTTTTTTACATTAACTCCCCACAGAGGCCCTGAGGGAAATAAATTCCCTCAGGGCGTATGTTATCTTTGAAGATGCTGTGTGGAGAGTCTTTTTGAGGAAAGGAAGGAGTGTTGTAGGAGGGAGGAAACACAGAGGCCGACAAATCGTTCCACAGCCGAGCTATTGAACTCAAGAACGAGTGGTAGAAACGACCCGTTCTCTTGTGACTAATAAATGTCAACCGTGTACAAATGTTGGGCGCGTGATTGGCGTGTTTCCCGACTATACACCGGTGCCGAGGGGGTCAATGACGCTAGTTCCTCGGAACATCGTATGCGCCTGTCTACCAACTGCGTGGCGGGCCGGTTCGAATAGTATTATTTCGACCCATTCATAGCGTACCTGTGGTCTGACATTTTAATATGGACAATTATTAACATTTTGGAGGCGGTTATGTGTACCGCCGCCACGGGAATCATTTATTGGATAACCAACACCCCTGCCATAGGTCACCCCAAGTGTTGCGTTACGTGTGGTGAATTAACAGGGGTGCACAGGTTCTTGGAGTGAGGTTTGTGTAAGTCTTGGTTGCGAATGCTTTTCCTCACCTACTGCTTGGAGGTTCAGGTCGGGAGAGGCTGCTTGAGGCAGAAATAATCTAGATCTCTCCAGCCGGACTCTTTCGACCCACCGTAAATAATAATAATTGTTACTAATATTGCTAAAAGAAATTGAATCTAAAAGGTTTCATTATCGCCCTGGTATAACAACGTCTTTCAGAATTGAAACGTTACTTGAAATGACTTTAGCCATGTACGGTGACTAGATCTGAATAGTCAGGTAAATTTTCCACACTGGGGTGAAAGGCGATGGATCGAGAGAGTCCGGCTGGAGAGGTCCTGATTATGTCTGTCTCAAGCAGTCTCTCCCGATCCGGACCGCCACGCAAAAGGTGAGGAACAGCATTCACCACCAAGATCTGGACAAACCCAAACCCAAACTCCAAGAACCCGGGCAACCCTTATAATTCACCAAACCTAGCAATCACTTGGAGTGACTTACGGCAGGGGTGCTAGTGTCCAATAAATGGTTCCCTGGGCGGCGGTAAACACATTCACCTCTTAAATCGTAAGTAGATATACTTAACGTATAAATACACTGAACATATAAGTATGTCGTGTTTTGCTATTCGTCAGTATTCATTCAGAATTGAAACGTTCCTTGAAATGGCTTTAATATGTTTGATGATTAGATCTGAATAGCCACTTACATTTACCATATCTCCTTCCCCTCCCAACTATCTTCAGCCTCGCAACGTATTAAAATTGGGGATGTCAGAGTCTCCTTGGCTCCAGACAGTTGGGAGCAGTTGGGACTCTTGTATTGTAGTCGGATTAAAAAAGTTAAACTGAACGATTTTTTGAATTTTTACGCTGGTTTACAGTGAATTTAGGTTTAGTCTTATTACATGAAATGAGTTTAGCCGTGGTAGGTGACTAGATCTTAATAGCGAGGTACATTTTCGATATCTCTTTTCCCTCCCCATTACCTTCAGCATCACACCATACTGAAATTGGGGATGCCATAGTCCCACTGGCTCGATACGTTTGTGAGCAGTTGGGACTCTAAGTTTATTTTCACGTTCTATGAAAGTTCTATTCGAGTTCTATGATTATTTCGGTTTTATGAAACAACTGGCCTCTAATGATATATTAGAACTCAAATAAAACTTACACTTCGCGAAAAATAAATTAAAAAACTTGATAAATCATTAAAAAAAATCCACGCACGTGTTTTGCGTCAAAAATACATCAGTTTGTCTATATATTTACGGTCTTACAAACAAATATATTTAAGTTTTTTTTTTTTTACATTCTTATTTTGCTTAGACGTAAAAATTAAATTAGAGTGCATGACGTGAAACCTATCTTAAGAAAACGGTAAGCAGCTTACAAATAATGTACACTCGGAAGCCGAAATAAATAATTTAGTATGCACGTGAAACCTTTATTAGAAAAGTTAGCAATATGCGGAAGACGTAAAAATAAATGTATAGTGTAATGACGTGAAAAATATATTAAAAGGGGTATAAGAAATACAAAAAATATACACTCGGATGCACAAAATACTTTATTCAGTATGGACGTGAAACGTTGATTAAAAGAGTTAGACGCAAAAATTAAATTAGAGTGAAAGGACGTGAAACCTATACTAAAAGAAACCTACAGTATACAAAAAATATACACCCGGACGTAAGTATGTACGTGACGCAAGAACTGTATGAAAGTATAATAAACATCAAATCCTGAATTATTATGAATATTAAAAAATCATGATATTAGCGATTATTGTGAGCATTATAAAAGGCAATATTCACAAAAAAAATCTGAAAAAAATAACTAGAAGTGATGGACGCCCAAAGACGGATTTACGCACGGACGCAATAAGTGTAGTGGGACCTATATATATATATATGTGTGTTTTTATGTATTTATATGTGTATATATATATATATATATATGTATTTGGGTATGTATATGCATATGAATGTGTATGTGCTTACGTATACGTATCTTCTTCTTCTTCGATGGCGCTACAGCCCATATCGAGCTTTGGCCTCCTGCAACAGTCGCCTCCAACTCCTCCTGTCCTCAGCGGCTGACTTCCAATTTGGTACCTGGAGAAGCTGTGCTGCATCCCCTCTTACTTCGTCTTCCCACCTCAGTCTGGGTCTTCCCACTTTTCTCTTTCCACCTGGGTGTCCAGTCAAAATTCTTTTTGGGACGCGTGTATCCGGCATTCTCTGTACATGCCCAGCCCATCTCAGCCTGAGGAGTCTCATATGTGTTGAGATGCTAGGTGCCTTATATATATCATACAATTCTGTATTGTGCCGGATGCGCCACTGTTCACCCTCTTTCACGGGTCCACATATTCTTCTCAGCACTTTTCTTTCAAAAGTATCCAGCATTTCAGCCATCTTTACCGTCAATGTCAGCGCCTCACATCCATATGCCAATACAGTTCTAACAATGGTCTTATATATGGTTATTTTGGTTTTTCTGTGGACACTACGTGACTTAAACACTGGCAGCAAAGAGAAGTATGTTTTGTTGGCTGCTGTGATTCTCCTTCTGATTTCTGCTGGATCCTCATTATTCTCTGTCAGACTGGAGCCCAGGTAGGCAAATTGGTCGACCACTTCGTATAAGTAGTTGTCTTTGAATTGTGCACTACTTCTTCTTCTGTGTGAAGGGTTCCTGCTCTGTATCATCATTTTCGTTTTGTTGACATTAACCTGCAGTCCTACTTCCCGTGCCGCTGATTCTAAAGGATCGAAGACCTCCTTAATGGCTGAAATTGATCTTCCGACAATGTTAATGTCATCCGCGTATCCGACAACTTGACTGCTCTTGAAACAAATATTGGAGCCAGGGTCTATTAGCGTTTTTCTTATTACATGTTCGAGCACAATGTTGAAGAGAGTGGGAGCCAGACCGTCCCCCTGTTTTAGTCCCTGCGATACTGTGAATTCTTCCGACAGTTCCCCATCTATTTTGACCTGACATCTTGAGTCTGACATTGTGGCTTTGATGAGCCTAACCAATTTAGGTGGAATCTGAAATTGAAGTAGTATGTCATATAGACACTCCCGATCTATGCTATCATATGCTTGCTTGAAATCTATGAATAGTTGGTGTATGTCTATATCAAACTCCCAGCACTTTGCCAGGATCTGCCTGACGGTGAACAGTTGGTCTGTTGTGGATCTACCGGTGCGGAAGCCTGCCTGATACTCTCCCAGTAGGTTTTCTGCGTACTTATCAATTCTTTGTTTCAGTATCATGGTGTAGATCTTACATGCTGTGCATAGAAGTGATATGCCTCTATGATTTTCGCATTTTAGCTTGTCACCTTTTTTATGAATTGGACATATTATGCTTATTTGCCATTCCTCTGGGATTTTTTCAAAGGTCCATATTTTTGTTATTAACTTATGTAGCAGATTTCTCAGGTGCTCATTTCCATATTTGAACAACTCTGCCGGCAGGTTGTCTTTCCCAGGTGATTTGTTGTTTTTAAGTTTCTTTAGTGCAGCATTTATTTCTGGCATTGTTGGTGGATTCGCTGATTCTTCATTACTTGATTCAGTGGGGATGTTAGTAGGGTGGCTTCTCAGGTCGCTATTAGGGTTGAGAAGTTTATTTTTTTTTTATTTTTTATTTTTTTTTTTTACATTAACTCCACACAGGAGGCCCTGAGGAAAATAATTTCCCTCAGGGTCTATGTCATCTGGGATGCTGTGTGGAGGGTCTTTTTGAGGAGAGGAAGGAATGAACTTTGGTCTTGAAGAGACCCATGTTGTAGGAAGGAGGAAACACAGAGGCCGGCAAATCATTCCACAGCCGAGCTGTTGAACACAAGAACGAGTCGAAGAAACGACCCGTTCTCATGTGACATATGTCAACTGTGTACAAATGTTGGGCACGCGTTTGGCGTGTTTCCCGACTATGCACCGGTGCCGAAGGGATCAATGATGCTAGTTCCTCGGAGCATCTTCCATTGTAATACTGGTAGAACAAGGATAGCATTCCCACCCGACGCCTGTGCTCTAAAGATTGCAATCCGTCTGTTAAGATGGGAGAATCTATCAAACGGACCGCCCGTTTCTGCACAGAGTCGAGGGTATTTTTCAGGTATTTTGGAGCTCCAGACCAGAGGTGGCTGCCAAATTCAACCGTGGGGTGCACTTGCGATTTGTACAGGGTTAGCAGTTGTGTACTATTAAAGTATCTGCGGGCCCTGTACAGTACGCCCAGTTTTTGGGAGGCTAACTTTACTCTGGCTTCGATGGAGCCCCCATACCTGAGCTGGTCACTTAGGGTTACACCAAGCATATCAATGGAGGGCCTGTTCGGAAGATTGCTTCCGTTGAAAGAGACTAGATTTTCATTTCGATCCCTTTTAGACGTAATCAGACAAGATTGGGTCTTTGAAACATTAAATTCAACGAGATTATTTTTACCCCAATAGAAAACACTCTCGAGGTAACCGTCCATTCTTTGCTTCAAAGCCTTACGAGCTGTTGGAGTTTGTGAGCCCTTTGGGGGCTTGTCAAACAAAAAGCTATCATGAACTGTACTGTCATCCGCGTAACAATGAATTGGTGCACATGACAAAAGGTCGTTGATGTGCAACAAAAACAAAGTCGGAGACAGAACCGAACCCTGCGGGACGCCAGCATTTATCGAGTGTGAGGAAGAGGTGAAACCATCGACTACCGTCTGAATCGACCTCTCCCTCAAGAAGTCGGCAATCCACGTACACAAGGATGCGGGAAGTCCGTAAGAATGCAGTTTGTTGACAAGTCCTCGGTGCCAAACCCGGTCAAAGGCCTTGGAGATGTCCAGTGCAACCGTTTGGGTCTCACCGAAACGTTCCAGGCATCGCCCCCAAACATGCGTCACATACGCGAGAAGATCACCGCACGAGCGGTTTCGCCGGAATCCGTATTGACGGTCATTAATAATTTTGTTCTTCTCGAGGTATGTGAGCAGTTTGTCGTTGATCACACGTTCCATCACCTTAGACAGAACTGATGTGATCGCTATGGGGCGGTAGTTGGCCGGGTTGGAGCGGTCACCCTTCTTTGGAATAGGATGGATAACCGCTTTTTTCCAACCAGAGGGCACAGAGCCAGTCTTCAGGGACAGTTTAAAAAGCTTCGTCAAAATTGGAGCTATTTCTGCAGCGCACCTTTGCAGTACCAGGGCAGGTATTCCGTCAGGCCCACTAGAAGTAATTTTTCCACACGGTTTTAATTCGTTCCTTATCGGATATAATTGAACCATCAACGTCTTTGCATAGTGTTGTATTCGGTTTGAAACCCTTCTTGAAGAAGTTTACTCCCCTATATGCTTCTCTTCTATTATTATTAACAAAATCCTGTTCCATTTTCAGCAGAATATCATTCAGGAATTTTCTTTTCTTTCCCCTTATCAGCTTATTTGTTTCTTTTCTCGCTTGTTCGTACGCCTGTCTTTTGTTTCTTGTTGGCCTTTCCAAGTACTTCTTTCTGAGTGTATTCTTTTCAACTATCTTTCTTTCACACTCTTCATCAAACCAAGGGTTCCTGGGCTGTCTAGGCATGTTTCCGACACTTGATTCCACTGCTCTTACAATTGCTTCTTTTATATCATTCCAGTCTTTTTCGAGTGATTCTTGGGAGTTCTGCTCAGTGATCTGACCTGGTAGGCTATTTGCAAGGGCGTTGTGATACTGCTCTATGCCTTCTGGTGTTTTTAGAGCCTCCGTATTGATTTTTGGAATAGTTGGCGGTTTCCGTGTCCTATTGTTTGCGATTCGGCTCCTATAGATGGCCACCACCATGTAGTGGTCTGAATCACAGTTGGCACCCCTATACGACCTTACGTTTGTGATGCTCGTTGCCCCCCTTCTTTCTATCAGGACATGATCAATTTGGTTATGGTGTCTACCATCTGGCGATGTCCAGGTCCGTTTGTGTATGTCTTTTCTTGGAAATTGAGTCGAGGCCACAATTAGGTTTCTTGATTCTGCGAAATCAATCACTCGGGTTCCATTATTATTAGCGTCCTTGTGTAGACTGTTCATTCCTGTAATGTGTTGGAGCAGAGGATCCTGTCCTATCTTGGCGTTAAAGTCCCCAATTACCATCTTAATGTCGTTAGATGGTAATGTGTCGTAGACCTGTTCGAGTTTCTGATAGTATGTATCTTTCATTATGTCCTCTTTATCTTCCGTTTCAGCATGTACATTGATCAATGTTACATTGAAAAATTTCGTTTTTATACGTAAGCTGCACATTCTTTCGTTAATGGGTTTAAAGTCTAATACGCATTTTTCCATTTTCCGGTCTACAATGAAGGCCACTCCGAATTTACGTATATCTTGTTATATTTTAACTTAAATATTTTTATCTTTTTTCTTTATCTTGTTTCTAATATCTTGTAATTTCTATTTCAAACCTATATTTTGTTATAGTAGTTCTCACACTGTATAACTTATATCATGTATGATTACCTTAACACGGGCATTAGCCTAGTATGCTAATCAAGATAAAACATAAAAGTGTACTTTCAAAAATTGTATGAAATAAAAAAAAATTAAAAATATTTATTTAATCAAAGTATGTAGGTACCATTGCTGTCTATGCACTTTTGCCATCACATAGGTAGTTCATCGATCCCTTTACTAAAAACACCATTCGTACGGGAATCAATAAAATCTTTGAAGGCGGTTTGGACTGTCCAACCCATCGGGGTTGAATTTTTTCCCTTGCAAGAAATTATCCAAATTTCGAAAAAAATGGTAATCTGTTGGGGCAAGGTCCGGAGAGTACGGTGGATGTCTTAGACATTCCAATTGAAGCTCCTCTAATTTGGTAGCCGTCTGTTGTGCAGTGTGTGGTCTAGCGGTCAACGCGCGTTTGTTGATTTGCTTCACTCAATCTCTCCCGATCCGGACCGCCACGCAGTAGGTGAAGAAAAACATTCGCCACCAAGACCTGGACAAACATCACTCCAAGAACTCGGGCAACCCTCATAATTCACCAAACGTAGCGAACCACTTGGGATGACCTATGGCAGGAATGTTGGCTATCCAATAAATGGTTCCAGGGGCGACGGTAAACATATCCGCCTCCTAAATCTTAAGTAGATGTTGCACATATAAGAATGTCGTATTTTGCTATTCGTCAGTATTCATTCAGAATTGAAACGTTACTTGAAATGGCTTTAGGGGTGTTTGGTGACTAGATCTGAATAGCCAGGAAATTTTTTCACATATCCTTCTCCTCCCCACTATCTTCAGCCTCACAACATATCAAAATTAGGAATGCCATAGTCTCACTGGCTCCAGACGATTGGGAGCAGTTGGGACTCTTGTGTTTTGATAAAAGTTCTAAAAAATAAAAATATGAAAAAATTTATATCATATGATTTTTGTAATTTGTTCGCTGGTGTACAGTATATGTAGGTTTAGTCGGTTTACTTGAAATGACGTGACTAGGTCTGAATAGCCGGGTACGTTTTCCACATCTCCTTCCCCTCCCCACTACTCTCAGTATCACACCATACCAAAATTGGGGATGCCATTGGCACTCACTGGTTCGAGACGGTTGAGAGCAGTTGGGACTCTAGTGTAATTTTCAGATAAAAAAGTTATACGCAAGTAGGAATCTTTGACGGTTTTTATGTCATATTTTGTATTGCCGCATGCTTTTTCGGAGAGTCGAAATTATTGCTAGTAAAAATTTTTTTTACAGCGGATTTTCACTCAAGATGCCTTATGTATAGTATGTATATTTAGTATGCCCAGATATAAGTACATCGACTTTGGTTGTACGGCCGTATATCCTCTTTACATACTTACTTGAAGAAAAAATCTTCTAAAGGATCAGGCCGGACCAATTGTCGCCGGATCAACTGTTCACCGGACCAACTGTCCACTGGATCAAGTGTCTGCCGGATCAAATGTCGCCGGACCAAATATCGCCGGATCAACTGTCATGGAACTGTTTGTATCATGGCCACTAACTACGACAATATTGAACCCATGGGTCTTGTAAAGCGATAGTGCCCAATGAAGAAAGAGAAGGTGATGTGAAGATTCCACTGTCATTCCAAAATTATAATAAAGGTATGGGTGGAGTTGATGAATTGGATCAATCTATATGTATCACTATACCGGATTGCGATTCATGGAAAAAATGGTCACGGGTTTCATTCACATACATGGTGGATATGGCCGTAGCAAATGCTTAATAACAATAACATTGAATTGAATAACATTTTTTATCACTGCCCCCTGTTGGGCGCCAATTTATAATGTTAAGTTATATTAAATACTGCGTGAGTTCGAAGAGAGAGCTTTTATTCAGGGAAAAATATAACAACAAAATAATAAGTACACGGTTGTAGGTATACGAATTCTTCTTCTTCTTTCGTATGGTGGGGGGTCAGAGTGGGACATCTAGGTCTGCGAGCCAGTCTAGGGCCTCAGGCGTTGCCCTGTGGACCTCATCAATCCCGCCGGGGAATGAATGGAGCGGGCATTCGTTGACCACATGTTCGGTGGTCTGACCGTACCGCATTCACATGTCGCCGACTCTTTAAGGCCCCATCTAACGGCTATGGGAGCACCTTATCCTGTTGATGGCAGTCCAGAGTTTGCGAGGCAATGAGAACCCAGGCTGTCTGCAATGAGAATCCAGGTATACGAATATAACGATACTTCGCAATGTTAACGCGGTGCATACTCTCCGACTGTAGTCTAGAGGCTGACAATCTCCAGAGGTTCCGTTACCATATCACAGTGGACAAAATAATACCTCACTCGACTTAGGTATTGAGCCCTGGGACTTATCTGGATACCTCTACAAGAGATATGGGATTCCACTGGATACTCTTCCCTCTCACTAAAGTGAATTTGAACACATCATATCTGACTATTATCTTCAGGTACCGAGCTCTTGGAATGATTTTGGATCTCTGCTGACTCAAGACCGTGCAGCCGTTTATATAGGCCTGCTGGTGGTACATCTTACGGTAGGTAGTGGAGCTGCCCACTGATTAGCTGATTTATTAATTGGGTAACCAATACAGTCGCTACAATGTCCTGCATTCGTAGACAAGGATGCCGTATTAGGTGTGAGCGAGAAAATATTCGAGTTTGCGCGGTGTCTCTCGTTACAGAGTATTGAAAGAGTAATGTTTTTAATTTACGTTTGGCCATTAATGGGTTAGTTATACTTAAAACTCTTGATCTTTGTGCATTTTCTTTTTATTCTTATTAATATTAGGTACAAAAACATTATATTAATGAGATTAGGAAATACAAACTATTTTTTTTTTGACATATTCAATATTATAAATAAAATACACTTATGCTAGTTTCACACGCATGCTGTACTCTATTATATATTCAAGTAAACATATCGTCGGCAGAAAGGCTAATTGACGTAACCAGCAAATCCTCTACTTTCGGGAAAGTCGAAAAAACAAAAAAAATAATTCAGAAAATAGTAATGGTAACCCCTATCTCGTTGATTTTTACAATGAACAACAGAATAATGTTTATGTTTCTACCAATATAATTAGATCTATGTAATTATTTTAAAAAAATGATGATTTTGGTGGTTACATCCTTTCTTTTTTGTGAAAATTTTATGATTGCTTGGCTGTAACCAACAATATATAGTATGAGAAGCTCGGTGTGCGATTATTTACGGAAAGGCAAAAGGGCGTAACCTCTTTTGTGTTACTTGTAGCTCCCAAAACCATGGTGTAACCCTCTTCGAAGGGAATCAGACTTACAATTAGTTGATGTAACCAAATTTAAATAAAAAATTATTTTTGTAATGGGAGGTACGGCGAAATATTCTTAACAACCGTTTTTTTCATATCAAAGGCAATAAGTTGACAGCTCACAACTGACATTTTTTCAGAAATGGAGATACCTATGTACATCATTTTTTTAAGCTCTATTTAAATAGCTTCGTCATTATATCATTACTTTTTTATATGCATCACTTATTTTTTTTAAATATGGCCATCGAAGTTTTTAAAAACATAATTAAATAAAAATAACAAAAAATATATGTATAAGAAAATTTTTTAAAAAACGTCAAAATTTTTTTAAAATTGTACACCAAAAACGTCCAGGCTGGTGGCCGGCCGATCAAAGAACTCTTCAATGGAGTGTGATCTAGACTACAGTAATTCGTTTTATTCATGTATTTGATTTAGTCGTTGCTAGCGGGGAACGCGAAAGCACTGTGGAACGGACGGGTTTCGGAAGATTTCGTCGTTTTCCAGGCTGCCGGTCGGCAGACCTGCTTTTTTCTCATTTACTAATCGACCCCTATCGTATGAGACCATTCTCAATGACCATGAGCACAAATATTCACCCAGAATTTACATCTTCACGTTCACCCTGCATCGGTCGGATGCGCACTGAATGCCGAAGCAGGATGCAATAACACGATGTTGCTTGACGCATTTTCGATTAAAACAGTGTAACGTTCTCCACAAAATAAAAGTCTTCAAATCTGTGGTAGTATTCAACTTTTAATAAAGTTTTTAAACTTACAAAATGATGTTACTAAAAACTTTCGATGCGGCACAACTTATAGGATTAATGTAACCAAATAAAACTTAAAACTTTAGTCAGCCGTTTACCGTAAGCGAAAATGTTTCCTAAAACACGGAAAGGCTATTTGACGTAACCATATAATTTTTCATAGTAAATAAAAACTAAAACATTAGATACGCCCGGGTTAAAGGGAGTAACCCGCATTTTATTAAAAAACGTCAGATTTTCCATCACTTACATCAATTTTTGGTCGGACTTCCGGGAAAAACAGTAGGTATTTTAAGGGGGTAAACTTTCAAATTTTCATAATATATAAACTTCGAGTATACAGATCAACGCAGTTTTTTTTTTCAAGTAAAATGGCATCAAAAAGTGAAAATCGACAAAATGTTGGTTACGTCAATTAGCCTTTCTGCCGTCGATATATTGAATAGCTTATGTGTGAAGAGAGTTACGAGAGATGGGAAGGCTGATAGAGATATTGAAAGAAGGGTGAATGCCGGTAACTCCATTATTGGTGGACTGAATGCCGTTGGCGCTAATAAAAAACTGTCAAAAGAAGCGAAGCTAGCAGTCCACAATGGAGTCCTGGTACCTACCCTGATGTATGGCAGTCAGGCATGGAACTGGCAGAGGAAGGATGAAAGTAAGCTGAATGCTCTTGAGATGAGATCCCTGAGACGTATGTGTGGTAAAACAATGTATGATCGTGTGAGAAATGTGGATATCCGCAAAGAATGTAAGCATAATGAGTAAGATTAAGAAAGGGACCCTCGGATGGTTTGGGCATGTAGAGCGAATGAACGAAGAAAGTAGTGTAAGAAGAATATATGACGCGAATGTGAATGGTAGAAGTCAGGGATGCCCGAGGAAGACATGGCACGATCAAGTGAATCAGATACTTGAGTCGGGCCATGTCAAAAGTCAGAATAATAGAAGAGAATGTATGAGACGATGTATGAATGTGAGTGAGGCAAAGAGTGTGTGCCAAGACCGAGTTGTTTGGCGGTCCGTCCTCTCTGCCTACCCTCTAGTCTACTTCACACATAACTGTTAGTTAGTTATGTGTGAAGTAGACTTATGAGAGTATAGCATTCGTGTAAAGTAGACTCATGCCAGTCTCTTATGTATGCTACACTCTATTACATATTCAAGAAAACATATATTATCAGAGTATAGCATATGTGTGAAGACTAGCTTAATGCAAAAAATTCAACATAGGTTTTGAAAAATTTTACTAAAATGAAATACCTACATAAGGGATCGTCCATTAATCACATGAGGCTCGAAGGGGGGGGGGGGGGGGGGGTTCGGAAAAAAATCACGAAATATCACGAGGGGGGGGGATATAATGAGATATCACGTGAATTTATTTTTTGTTGAACGCACGATAATATTCTGAAAATTTCAATATACTTTGTACGAAAAAAATACATGTGATTCTAAAACCTTACCACATATCACCAGGGGGGGGGGGGGAGTTAAAAAGTTGCTAAAAAACATCACGTGATTAATGGACAACCCCTGATGTAAAATAATGACATTTTGAATTGTTCATTTTTAACAAATAATTTAATATTTCAACATTCGCCTATTTTATCATAAAATTGTGCCTCCTGTGGAACATTGGAAATTATTATCAGTATTTTTTATTTCTCAAGGAATAAATTAGATCAAATTAACAAAGTAAAAATTTTAAGAGGTATTTTTGTAAATTGAATTACATTCAAATTAAAAAAGATAAAACCTTTCATATGAAAAATATTAATCAAATTAATTACCATTATAATTTGTTCATTCACAATATGCTTGTAATTATGTAGTTAATTTGTAGAAAGCTTTTGGGGTTCCACCGATCACAAGTGCGTTGCACAAACTAACCCCCTTCATTGATTTATGGCTAAGACTAGGCCTTTGGGAACTGACACTCATGTTGTATCTTGAATTTTAATTAAAAAATGAAAGTCAGATCATATCTAATATGTGAAAGATACAAGAAACTTAAACTAATGAGATACCTACATATTATTACTTACAACTAAACGTTTGGTTTGTACTTTTGAGGGATACAGGAACCAGTTAAATTCTTCAACTGATTTATAAAATTATAAGCAAGCTAGGATACATTTAACACTATTTATTGCAGTCGCTTTCATCAAGTCAATTGCATAATATAAAAATCAATTTGGGAGGCGGGTGTGGGTACCGCCGCCCCGGGAACCATTTATTGGATAACCAAAACCTTTGCCAAAGGTTACCCCAAGTGGTTCGCTAAGTTTGGTGATTTAGCAGGGGTGGCCGGGTTCATAGGGATCAGGTTTGTTCGGGTCTTAGCGACGAATGCATCCACTCATCAACTTGGTGGTAGGCCAGATCAGGAGAGACTGGTTGAAGTTTTGACCTCTCCAGCAAGAATCTCTCGGATCATCGCCTTGCACTGCAGTGGGAGAGATTGATTCATACATCCGTCACTCTTGGACAAACTGACCCCCAGATTATACCCTTTTTTTTCCCCGAACTTCCTCTCCTTCCTTTCCTAAAAAGACCCTCCACACAGCATCCCCAAAGATGACATAGGCCCTGAGAGAAATTATTTTCCTCCAGGCCTCCTGTGTGGAGCTAATAACGGGTGCGGCAGAGAGGACGGACGGTTTTAAAAAAATCATAAAATAGTTCATTTGTACTCAAAAACAAATTAATTGATGGAACCAGGTTCGCAAGGAAATAGCATTTGAGACAGTCAAGTGTGGAAAATCACATCAGGCGTGTGGTGGCCGAAATCGTTGATGCAGTGCTGGAGGCGTTCTTGGAAGTTTGCGTAGACTCTCTCCAACATCGCTCTCTCTTTCCCGAAACCATTTCAATGCAGAAATAACTAAAACTACTTTTTTATTTTAATTAAATTATACAAAATAATAATAAATAGTACTAAAAGGTTACGCAATTCAAATACTTGTTTCCAATTAAACTCTACGAGCTTCTGAAGTGATCTAAAGTAAGTTACGCCAGGGTACACCTAAGTTATGGAACCCTTTGAGGATTTCAAAAACTAAATGTGAGACATCAGGGCAGATGTATTAGTTTTGCATTGTAATTTATGCATTTTCAAATTATCAATAAAAAGCACTTGGCTATATTTAGGAGAATCAGGTGGCGAATTCATCTATTTAAACAGGAAATGGAAGTTTGTGGTGATACTATTATTGCTATAACTGTGAACAGCAGACCTTGTAATGTTGATTATTCCCATTTGACAACTCGTAACACTCACAGGAACTCTGGCGGAGTAAAAAAGTACCATACAATTTGGCTACCATCTTGACAGGATTGACTGGACACAAAACACACAAACAAATTTACAGATAGATGGATGAAATGCAAAGCGCTCGAGTTAAAACAGGACTTGGCTATGTTCAGTCAAATACTATTATTAAATCTTATACACTTACATATTTCTACAGATGTATTTGGCAGTAGTATATTACCACTGTCAAATGGCATTTCAGGATGACTGAATGATGCGTGATGATGAATTTAAAGCAATATTATTTGTACTAATGACCGGGATTAAAAAATATCAATATAAAATACAGTGGAAATAAGTGCAAATATTTCGCAGATTACTTTCAACTTACAATAATGCTTTGATTATATAAATGTCTAGATATAGCGCTCGAGTGACGAAGCGCCAAAAAAATATCTTATTGGCAGATAAGCTCGGCCTGTCCGCTCAGTGGCGACACTATCGTTGTACGGTAAACACGTGTTGTGTGACATTTGAAAATTACGATTTGCGCTATGTCAGTGGGCAAGAATTACATAGGACGATTGAAAACAACTAAAAATGTTACCTATCATCGGTTAGTTACCTTTAAATAACCATTTAGTTAAAGAAACAATTCAGTTTTAATAGTGTAATTTGGTCTTAGGACAACGCCATTTGACGCCATGTTTGCAGGGTCGCCTGTTCTTCAAATAAAATTTTCCCGATAATTATTTTGAAGTAAAAACCGATCATATTTACGGTCTTCTGCATCAAGTTAATTTGATAAGATTGGTCGTGGAAAAATATTTGGCCTTAAGATATCACTATAAGACAAAATTGGATAATATTAACCGGGATGTAAAATCTATACGAAAACTGTTTAAAAAACGAATTCAAAGGGAAGGTCATTAAGAATAAATAATAACTATTGATAGCTTTATTTTTAAAAAGTTGCATTGTCTTTTTTAGTGTGACATGTTTAGTGTGACATGTTAGTGTGACCCGGCGATGTACTGTGTACTTATTGGTGGGCAATAGTTCTGCATCGAATACAGAGGTTTGCAACCATGTTTCAGTTAGAGCAATAACTACAGTATTTTGTGAAATAACATTGTTCGAAAATTCACCTATTTTCGTATTTAAACCACTAACATTTTGGTATTTAAAAGATAGTTTTGCCATTTTTAGGTATTTATTTATTTATTTTCTGGATGTGGGCCATCTTCTTTATTTGATGATGATAAAAATTTAAATTTAGACACAGCGATACCTGCCGGCCAGTTGGCAGCGTCTAGGAATGTATCTTTCTTATTTTCCGTATTTCTTATTTATTTGTTAAAAATAATCAAATAAAAATAAATCTCTTTTAACAATGATTTTCTTTTTATTTATACAACGTGTCCGGAAACTCGTAGTACAAGCGGGAAACTGGTGATTCTACATCACGTAGAGAACCCAAAAAAAATATTTTTTTCGATCTCAGCATTTCGATTTTAATATTATTTTTTTTCTATTTTTCCATTTTTTCGGCAACTAAAGGGTTAAAAAAACTTTTGAGCCCGGTTTACCCTTCGATGCATTTTATAAGACATTACATAGCTGAAATGAACCCCCTAGTGAACAATTTTTTCAAATTTAACCAAAAAAAATCCAACTTCGGACCCGATTTACTCGAAAACGAAAGCTCAAATCAAAAAAAGTTATACCACAAAATCGACTCCAAATATGATGTGGAGTCTCCAGTTTCCCGCTTGTACTACGAGTTTCCGGACACCTTGTATCATTATATGTAGAAAACTATCTTACTTAAATGAATTCCAAATTAAACGAATTATGGGTCCCGCAAAATCGAAACATATTTTTTTACCCAGTTTTATGGGAAATACTCGGGAGCTGGTATCACTCAACACGCCTACAGTGACGTTAAGCGCTTAACGTCAACAATATAAGTTACGCATACTTGTGTGCGTGTCACGCACACAAGTGTTTCAAATCTGGCCTGTTCTTTTGGTCGGAATTACAGCGCAACACTCCATCTAGACATTTATATAATCAAAGCAATAATGATAGGAATAATTTTTTAATAGGTAAAAACCAAATATTTGCAATCACTTCTTTTCTGTGTTTTTAGAGAAATAATTCAGCAGGGTGGTGCTGACTTTGCATCTCACTGGAGTTTTGGTCGAATCGGGATTACTCTTAGAAAGGGAATTTCTTCTAGTAGGAATGGCGACGGAGTTGCCCGTCGGAGAATGAATGATATTTGGTTTGACGTTCTTCTCGATGCTGAGTCGCGTCAGCCAGTCTATATTCTTACAGATCTTCTTGGGTGGAGACATCAGTCCCAGGTGGGGGGCGTCCCCACTTATCACGTAGTTGGGGAAGTCAAAACAAATGCCCGGGGAAAGCACCTTTCTCTTCCTGGGACTTGGAGATATAATTAGTTTCTTAGGGGATTTGGTGGGAGTTCTCATTCCGTTGTATTTAGTGACGCTGCTGCGGGAAGACTGCTGTTGCTCTTCATCACTGAACATCCCCGCGTCCAACTTCATGCATCCCTCTACCAAATCATTGGAAAAGTGGCTTTTGGAAGTGGAAGCCTCGCAGGAGAAAGCGATTGGAGTGTCTTCACCGTAGACGTTCAGTTGATTGGGTTCGTTCTCCACATTCTCTTCCTTGACTGTGGGGAGAGTTCCATTTAACATGTCGATGAGACTTCTTTTAGAATTTCTTTTAACTGACAAAGATCCAGATCGCGGACTCGGAGTAGAAGTTTGCCCGAAACATTTTTTCTTAGAGGACAATTGAAGTAAATCGGTCGCCTTTCTCTTGATGGATTGCGGAGTTTGATCTAAAGTTCTTCTAATTTTTCCCGAAGGAGGAAAACGTTTAGCGGAACCGCGCATATTCTGAATATCATCAGAATCGGGCCATTCTTTTCCTATTCTCCATATCTTGTGTCTGGCATCGTCGCTGCAAGTTATTAGTTTAATGTCTCCAGTTTGGCACCAGCTAGCACAGGTCACTTCGGCGGAATGCCCCTCGAGCTGCAGAATGGGTTCCGAGTACTTGGTATTCCAAATGTAGGCCTTTTCATCACTGCTGCCACTGAGAAGATAATTTCCTTCCGGACTCAAACTTGATTTGATATAAAATGTGCTGTTCTCGTGACCCACATATCTCTGCAGCGGGATGAAACTGTGCGACGTTATGTTGAAGGAATATATAACGCTATCCATACAGTTAGCAAAGAGTACATATCTGGACTTGTCAAAGATGAGGTTTGTGTAACCGTTCTTAGAAGAGCTTCCACAGTAGGGGATAGACTGCTTAGGGAGGGGGTCCTTGGTGTAAACCGAGTAGTTCTTCCTTAGATCCCATATCTTGATGTTCCCGTCACCGTCGGCGCACGAAATGAGAGTGTCATCATTCTGGAATATAAGTCCCGTGATACTATTTGCTCGCGTCTCCGGAACTAGCCGAGATGATCTCTTGGAAGCGGAAGTGGGAGTTTTGTTACAGTGAATGGGATGGCAGTTGTTAATGGAGTTATCGGGTCTGTTAACGATGTCCACCCCGAGGTTGGCGCGGATATCCCATACGAGCACCTTGCCGTCGCGGGCCCCGGTGGCAAACACGGAGCAGTCGTCTGGCCTGAAGGCCACTGTCTTCACAGACTTAGTGTGGCCGTAGAACACCTGACTTTGTTTCACGGAGCCTGAGCCCACGTCCCAAAGTCTAGCGGAATGATCACCTGAAAATTTATTTTAAATTGATGAATGTTGTAGAGAATAAGAATAGAGGACGATATTAAAAAATAGAAAGAAAATTCGAGGACCCTCAAAGCGGGTATAATTTTTTGTACTAGTATAAATTTTTTTTAATAAATACCTGAGACAGTAACAAATTTCATTTGCCCCGACATCCATGCGAGGTCAAACACCGCATTCTGGTGGCATTGGAACCCTTCCACTGGAGGATGGTCACCACTGCCTTTGGCAGCAAAAAGAGTATCCTAAAAAGAAAGCCACATTGAGGCCAAAGACAAATGGACAAATTGACTGTTCTCTTTTCCAGAGGAAACCAGAAAGCAGATTAATTTTCAGCTCCCTTGAGGAAGTACTAAATAACCATAAAAATTAGTAGCCAAGTATTATCATGAAAGAGAGAATGGTGGCATCAGTAAATGTTTTGCAATATTCACTGTTTAACTTTTGTATAGCAAAATAACTTCAATTTAGGAAGTGGGTTTGTGTACCGCCACCCCAGGAACCATTTATTGGATAACCAACACCTCTACCATGGTAAGGTTTTTTTTTATTAACCAAGATAATATACACAATACACATTTTTTTGCATATACCAGGCTGAGCCTAATCCGAGGTGACCTACTAATTTTAATATAAGTGGTTTGCTACGTTTGGTGATTTAGCAGGGGTGGCGGGTTCATCGGGTGAGGTTTGTTTAGATCTTGGCGGCGGATTGTTTGTCCACCTACTACGTGGCAGGCCGGATCAGGAGAGACTGGTGGAAGGAGACTTTTTGACCTCTGATCTCTCCAGCTGGACTCTTTCGACACCTTACCTCATCATTTGTTTCATTTGCCTACATGTAGAACTAACATTAGAAAAAATTCAACAATTCCCCGTATATGTGCGCAATATAACACAAAATTTCAAAATATAGACATTTTTAGCCATACACTACAGAAATATCGATTAGAAGTAACACGTACGATCGAAAATTAATACGAGTGTGAAAGGATCCGGAGCATCTCCTATCCTCCTCCTTTATTCCCCTTCCTCTCCTCCTCACCTCAAATTAATTTTAATATGTAATAAAACTCTATCTCCAATCAACTTTAACATAGGAGACTTTTTTGGCTTGACTTGATTTAACAATGTATATTTTTATCTCTATGTTTTATGTATAAGCTGTTTGTCCCTTACTAATAAATAAATAAATAAATAAATAAATAAATCATTACCTTTTTCAAACACCGCTGTGGGAGGGATGGATTCATATGTTTGTCACTCCTGAACACATTGACCCTCAGATTCCTATCCGCCTCTCCTACCTTTTTCTCCTAACTCTTTAAATTCATTAATTTAAAGAGTTTCGAAAATTGAATTTTGATTTAACAATCATTGTTTTGCAAAATGTCATTCTCAAATTTTGACATTTTTGGAAGAGTTTTTGTTATGATTTTAAAAACTTTTCAGATGTATTGTCATGTGGTTGTAATAATCCAGAAACCTTCGCGGGGGCGGAGAAATGGTATGTTGAAAGTTTCAAACATTTCTTATGATCAATACAGCAATACATAGACCCCCCCCCCCCCCACAGAAACAAAGTTTAAAATGTAAACTTTGTAGTAGGAAATCCAATTATGGAAATCCAAAAATGCATTACTAAAAAAAATTATGAAACGAATAAATAAAACACATTATTGTTACGACATTGAGTATTATTGTTACGACATTGAGTATTATGCCTAAGTTAAAATTTTTGCGCGTGAAGTGTACTTTATTTAACAGAACTTCGTTGATTAAATCGTTGCACCTAAAGAAAGTGTGTCAATGTATCAGTGTGCATATCTCGTGAATGAGCTTATTTTCCATATTGACACAATGCCCACTCGAACTTCTGCGGCGCCCCCTAAATGCTAAAAATTTAAAAACGCCCCCCCCCAGACCTCCAAAACGCCCACAAGAAGAATCACTGTTCTATCTGAATACATTTTTTTAAAGCCATATTATTTTTCATTGGAGTTCCTTATTAGTAAACTTGAGCACTTATTTTTGAAGGAATGGATTGACCCTCTGGTAGGACACATTACATTAGTTACCATGCAAAGTATTTAGAGAAACTGAAACTACTCACTTGAATGGCCACACCGCCATCTTCGTTGGCAATGGCCACGAAGTGTTCAAAGCCGGGGGTTTCAGCAAACCTGCAGGCGAAGATGGGCGGCTCCGGGTTAAAGTCGGGACCGACGCACGGCGCGATCCCGTGGTACGAGTCGTGCCATGTCACCGCCAGACGCTGCAGCACATTGTCGTAGTGGTGAGGATTGTCTGCAAACACAAATACAACACATTGATAAACTTTCCATCCAACTGGTCATGCTTAATTTATTTATTTATTTTTACAGAAATAAACAGTACATTATTTACAGTGGTGAAAACAATTTACAGTTATTAAGTATATTTCCAGATAATACACTTTAATACAAATATTTTTTAGAAAAAACCTTTAGATTCACCTTAATTACTAAAGGGAGAGCAATAAGCATTTGCACTTTAGAAATAATCATGAAAAAAAAATGAGCACTGTTTTAAATAAATGAAAATTAATAAGAACAAAAATATATTGGATATATTTGGTAAAAATAATTTCATCAAAATGGCCGCCATCTCGCCGCTGGCATTCCTCAAATCAGGCCCTTAGATTTTTGAAAACTTTTCGACACAAATCTCGGAGTATGTTGATCATTTCTTGATGGATGTTCTCCTTTCATTGGAGTATAGTTGCTGGTTTATTTTAAGATAATATATATACAGTAGAGCCTCGCTACTCCGGACCCCCGTTACTTCGGTGCACGCTGTAATCCGGACGGGTGCGTGCGGGTCAAAACGTGTTAATATTTAATCATTTGCCGTCACTCGTTAATTAACTTTTAGTTTTTTTTTTCATGCTAAGTGCCCAAATTTCTTACATGTTTGAATTTTGTATAAGTACGTTTGTACGTATGCACATATTCTTGTCTAAATTGACTTTAAATTTTTACTTTAATAAATGAAACCCAAGTTAAAAATGTGTTTTATTCCTATTAAAACATTGCATATTATAATCCGGACACCTCGGTAATTCGAAAGGGGTCTTGTTTTTCCCTATCCGAATTAGCGAGGCCCTACTGTATATACACAAATATATCTGATAAAAAAAAAATCAGCTGGGGTTAGATCCGGGCTAGGCCATGGAATATCTCCTCTGCACGAGATCAGTTTGTTGGGAAAATTTATTTTGCTCCATGGCCGCCCTGTTTGTTTTCGTGCTGGTTTTTTAGAAAATTTTAAACCGTGATTTAATTTAATTAACACTTGGGCACTGATTAATACTCTGTAATTGGTGATGCGAACGAAATAATTGTTTTGTAAAATAGAATAGAATCATTGTTAAACAGAAAAGAACTAAATCATTGTTTTTATAAAAATGTTTTACCCAGAAAACGCGTTGGTCTCCCATAAAGCGATTCATTGTGACTAAATTTCCAAGAAGCGAGGAGCCACGCATAAGTGACACCGCTCTCCTCCCCCATTCGGAATTCCCGCTAGCACAATTACAAAAGTGCAAATGTTCATGGCCCACCCTATATAAAATACAACTTTTTGAATTTGGGGCGATGGACAATACGACAAACAAAAAATACATTCAAAATTTCAAATGTGTAAATGAAAATTTATTTCGCATATCGATTCAATTCAAATACCGAGTCAATTTGCACAATAATTTCTGTCATTTTGGTATTCCTGATATATATATATATATAATATAACATAACGATGATATAACAAGAAGTTACGATACCACCACTTAATTTATGCGTATAACCACTGGAACGATTTCGGTCGAAAAATCGACCACTTTTATTTTTCTGCGATTGAAATCGGTCGAAAAATGGACCGATTTTTCTACCATTCGTAAAATATTTATTGTAATTATTTAAAACCTTTCCATGGCCAGCTATTTGTTTTATCGAATAGCTGATAAAATATTCTTTATGTCTATGACCTTATCGGTTGTCTTTGAAGTGTTATTTAGCGAGTTTTCGCGGTTTTCTAAGGCGTCCTGTCAAAAAACAAAATAAAACTTTTGACTATTTCGACGAATTTTGGTCTCTACCTAAAATACCGTAAGTAATTCATTTATTGAGTTTTTAACGCATAATTATATATCTGTGCTATCATGATTGAATTATCTATCTTTGAAATGTGTTTTTAATTCATTTGTTCCTAATATATTGTTTTGCTGGATGTTTTTGTGTAAAAATGCGTCGACTGAAGACGTCATCTGTTTTTGATTTACAATAATTTCATAAATACTGCACTCGCGCATTTGAAATATAGTTATTCAATCAGAGTGATTCATAACAAAGAGATATATATAAGTTTTATTTGAATTGGTTCATTATTAATACAGATATTTGCTGTCCAATTATTTAAAGTCATATGTCAAAAAGTCTGACTTTTTTTCGATGTAAAATGGTGTAAAGCCTTCGTCGCACAATACAAATTTGGTTATTTAGTTGTATAATTAATTAATTTGTTTACTTTTACCAAATTTGTGCAGAAAAAGCTATCGTCCAGGGAGAGGGAGCACTCCACGACCCAGGTTTAAATAATTATTTTAAAATTTTATATTAGTGCAGTATTTAACAAAATTTAAACATTTAAGTACTTACCTACATTAAGTGTTTTCAATTTAAAATATATAGAGTGGTGCTGACTGCAAGAGGTGGCAGAGGAAGAGGTGGGGTACGAGCTGCAGATGGAGTACCAGCTGGTGCCGGACTACCTGCACGTGGACGTGGGAGTCAACGCAGAGCTGTAATTGCAGCCTCGTCTGTTAGTGTTAGTATTTTTTAATGTTTTTTATGAAAGTACTTTGCTGTTGCCGTTGAACTCATCATATATTTGTATTTATTTAAACGGTGACCCTGCTTTGCTACTGGTGCGAGAGGATCGCGTCAAGGCCCTAAAGGCTGTTAGGGCCCTGCCTGTTTCCTTCCGGCTACAGTGAGTTCCACTGTTACAGCGAGAGTTGGTAAGATCAGCTCTCTGTCCATTTGGCACATTCAGTGCATATTCTACAGAGTTCTAATTTTGTTGTTTATTTACATACTGTACTCACTATTTCATACGTGAATGAGAACAATTCATATGATTTATGTATATGTTTTCAGAATTACTTCTCCGGAGAGAATAACGTGTCCCTTTTCACAAGGGACACCTTCACCATTGCCAAGACCCGTTCCACCACCGTGGATGTCCACTCCCGCACAGACCCAATCAACGGCTCCCAATGCACCAATTACGCCAATCCGGAGTGGGGAACTCTTCTCTCCGGAGGCCGGCTACCACAGAGAGCTGTGGGTGGACACTGGACGTGCCGTTCTACCAAGAATTGTCTGCGTTTGGGAACGGTGAGTTTATTTTTTGAAATGTCATACCAGGGGCTCAATATAAAATCAATTATCTATATTTTATATTGATATCCCTAGCACAGTTTCACTGTTGGTATATTGGCAGGAAATAAGCATAGTACTTAAAAGTTCCACATAACAAACATACAAAATGTACTGTAATCCAAAAAGATACGATGTACCTACATTCTATGCAAGTAAATATGTAGTTACCAGCGTAAAAAGTCTGAAATTTGAGTTTGATTTGGCTAATTTTTGTTCGATAGTAAGAACTTCGCACAGCATTGTGAATACCGACATCATAGTTTCACACATGACAATGCATGATATATTTGTTCTTGAGTTAATGTCCTGAAACGTTAAGTGCCTCCATACATGACGCTACTTACAAGCTACTTGATCCTCGTGAGCATATCATACGCGCCGATCGTAAGTACCCCCCGTACGATTTTGCTGGTAGCACCGTGTACGGGGTGCTACGCGACGTCTGTCGGTTTCAAATCAGTTTCACGCAACCGGCGCGGCGGTGCTGAACGCACGCGACGCGTTGCATCATTTGTGTCTGATACTTTTCGTTTGACGTTTGACAGAAATGGCATCGGAACATGAAAGTAACGTTAGATTTGTTCTGGAAGTAGAAAAAAATGCATGTTTATGTAACGATACTTTACCAGAATACGTAAGAAAGGATTTAGTGGAGAAGGCAAGGATTGATGTTAGAAAAAAGTCATATGACATCGCTTGACATCGTGTAAACTCCACGGCTGCACGTAAAAAATGATCAAGTTCAGTATATTCCGGATAGCGCCGTGTACGGAAACCAGCATTAAAGAGTGGTATATATGCAGAGTACTTGTGGTTTCGTCACAATCATGTAGTTTGTAAGTATCTCCATGAACGGAGGGCCTTACATTTCAAAACATTGGCATTAAACAGGGATTCTATCTTTTTTTCTGTAACGGGTATTGTAGAATGAGAAATGAGACACGCCGAACTCCTTTGCGAGGGTTACATGTGATTCACCGGCTTCTAAACGGTGTAATACAGCACTTTTTTCATCAATTGAAAAAACACTTTTGCTTCACGGGACTCATTGTGTCGAGCTTCCTAGTCAAAAGCGAGGCTGTATTGGTAGTTGGGTTTTGTAACCGGACAAATTATCATTAAAATCGGGCGCTTTAAGTAGCTGGTCACTTTAAACGGATACGTTTTCCTACTAAAAGCTATGAAACCTTACTAGAGTTTCCATTATCGTCGCTTAAAACGGTAGACCGTTAAATGCAAAGTCATTATATCCGAATTCTACTGTAAATTTGTGTTTTCTATTATTTCAGAAGAGTCGGTACTTGGAAACCGTGAGTTATAAAACTAACTAACTTACCTTCATGCCATTTCCCTGCAGGGGTAGGCAGAGAGAATGGACCGCCATGCAACTCGATCTTGGCACACACACTCTTTTCTTCATTCCATACCTACCTGACTGTGCTATTCTGACTCCTGACATTGCCCGCCTCAAGTATTTGATTAACTTTTTATTTTATTATTTATATGAATACCTCACAAGAGCCTCAGCTGGAGCCAGTGAGACTATGGCATCCCCAATCGGGGTATGTTGTGAGGCTGAAGGTAGCGGGGAGGGGAAGGAGGTGTGGAAGAGGGAGGTGGGAAAGTACCTGGATGTTCAGAACTGGTCACCAAACACGGTAAAGCCATTTGAAGCAACTTTTTAATTCTGAATGGTGTCTTACACCAGGGCGATACTGAGGGTATCTTCCACTCTGGAACATGCCGCGTTATATACTATATATTATTTTAAATGAATTTTGTGTGAAAATAACACTAATTATTCCAATAAAATTTATTTGCCCACGCCGGGATTCGATCCCGCGACCATCGTATTGCGAGTCAAAAGCCGTACCAGAGGCAGTGGGTAATCGTAATATAGACACGTTAAATTAATTTGGGTTTTCTGTTGTTTCAGAAATGGATATGGACAGAATGAGCGACGTCGACCACAAAGAGAGCGATGAGGATACCTTCTGCATGCCACCAATACCTTATCATAATATTATCAACGTTTCACCTAACTCCGCTATGGCCATAGACTTTAGTAGACAAGACCAGGTAGATAGTGAGGCAATGCGTTCGATTCTGCCGCCTGAAGGTTATTCTTTCGATTGGTCCAAAGATATCTCACGTTTTACTGGGATAAGGGAGACATTCACAGGCACGCCAGGATCAACTTTCAATACCGACGAAATTGTTGGTGAAGTGAAGGAATTTTTTAATTAGAAGAAAACGATTATAATCCATGGCTCGGCTGAAATAAGGCATGGCGGTGAGTTTTTTTTTAATAGAAGTAGTCTTTTTCAACAGGAAGGGGACTAATACCTTGATACATTAAAATTGCCAAGAATACATTCATTTCCTCTTTATTCGTGGGAGCCCATTTATTGGTACGCGCATGGCGCTTAAACTGTTTTTTCGCAATCCATTGATCTGCATACTTGTTGGTCTACAACAAGTATGCAGATCAACAATACACCAGCATCCACAGGTGGATGCCTTTCTTAAAATCTTTGATGCAGATGTCGTTGAACTGATCGCGAGAGAGACCAACAAGTATGCAGATCAATGGATTGCGAAAAAACAATTTAAGCGCCATGCGCGTACCAATAAATGGGCTCCCACAAATAAAGAGGAAATGAATGTATTCTTGGCAATTTTAATGTATCAAGGTATTAGTCCCCTTCCTGTTGAAAAAGACTACTTCTATTAAAAAAAAACTCACCGCCATGCCTTATTTCAGCCGAGCCATGGATTATAATCGTTTTCTTCTAATTAAAAAATTCCTTTACTTCACCAACAATGAAAGTCTTTCTTCTGATGTACCGTTATCTGTGCGAAGATTACAAAAGATTCAGCCCGTCTTGGACCATTTCTCAAATAAGTTTGAGACTTTATACCTGCCCGAGCAAGACATCTCTCTGGATGAATCCTTACTCTGCTATAAAGGCCGTTTGGGATTCGTCCAGATGATCAAAACCAAAGCGGCCAGCGCGGGTATAAAGTCTTACGAGCTTTGTGAGTCCAAGTCTGGCTATCTTTGGAAATTTATACGGGGAAGACCATTTCCAGACAGGCTGAATCGACAAATCCAGACCAGGAAGACATGACGGAAGACATAACGGAAGATATGACGGACGACACGATACAGAGAGTCTCACTCTATAGCGAGGCACAATGATATTATGTATTGATTTTCTTAAATTATGAATAAACCAATATAAATTGAATACATTTTTATTATGATAAAAGTGTGTAAACAATGTTTAAATCAATATACTGCTCTTCTATTGTAACCATACAACTGTAATATTAATTATATTGATTTAAAAGAATATTAGGGCTTAATAAATAAATAAATCAATTATTGGTTCCATCAATTATTTTCCCCTCCACAATTTTTTTTCGATACCTTTGCTTTTAGATATAAAATTATCACTATGATATTATTTGCCATTCGACGCTCATACAAAGGTTTGATATATATACAATTTTATCATCATCATCATTTTACATATTCTGATTTACCCTATGTAGATTGACCTTAAGGTAGCTGTCAGAAGTGATTTTTCGTCAAATATTGGTGGATTTCATCAACTTGCAAAGTATCCCCCTGAAATATTGGCAATGTGTATATCTATGATATATATTTCATTTTAAGCCTTATTTCCTTGTTTTGCACGTTATATAAAAACATGGTTACAAATCTCCAGTTCTAATTTACAATTATTTAAAAAGTATCACCATGATTTTGACATCGTGAAATAGGCTCTCTGTATAATTCATCAAATGAATAAAATAAAGCCAACACGGCGACTATTCTTATAAATAATTGTAGGCAGTTAATGTATCTTCCTAATGTAATACCAGTTTTTGTGGTAAATTTATTAAATAGTATAATACAGTGATTTCAATTTTGCACGTCACGCACTCAAATTTTACAAAATCATTTTCTGACCAAACTTTTGAAGAGATCATAAACATACAAAAAAATATTTTTCTATTATATTCTTGCATCTGTGGTTATCAAACAGGCCATAGAGAACATAAAAACGTAGAAAATATTCAATAAAGATATTTAAAACTGCTACTGGCGGCAATTTCAAATCACAAAAACACAAATTTTGCGCATTTATAAAGTTTAAGATTTTTTAATAATTTATCTATTAATTCTAAAAATATAGAATAATTAGTAAAATGTAGGTGAATTCATTGGCTGTATAGCACTACAATCAGTTTTATGTTTCCATATTAAAATTCGGAGGTATAATTTTTTTAATGTTGGCGGAAAATATTCAAAATCGTCGCCAAAAAACCGCGAGCAATCGGAGAAAAAAGATTTTTGACGCGCGATCGTTCGAGTGGATAAGGATTTCGCGTATCGATACCGAGTCAATTTGCACAATAATTTCTGTCATTTTGGTATTCCTGATATATATATATATATATATATATAACATAAGGATGATATAACAAGAAGTTACGATACCACCACATAATTTATGCATTTAAGGTAAGTACCTAGTTTGGCAAAATTCTGAAAATAAAATGAATATGAATATATATAATGAGGAGCTCTTCAGATATACATCCCAGATTTTGAATGGTTTATAAGGCAAGCAGGGTTTGTCTAATGGGTATATGTAATTATTCTAATACCTAGAATGAAAATAAATAAAAGAACACGCACTTGCAGTTTGGCAATTAAGTGTAGAAAATAAATTATGGCGCTGCAATCGTTTTCTAGTTTTAAATGGCAACACCAAGATGGCTCATAAGACAATGAATGTATGTTTTAAGCTGGGAACATACTAGGCCCACGCAACGCTACGCGATGTAGGTAGACGTCATCATTTCCATATCTGGACTACTTACCATCCTTACATTTTCTATGGAAACGGGTGCTTTAGAATCACACTAGCCCCACGCAACGCAAACCGACGCCCCCTACGCTACGCGGATCTGCCGCAGCCAGATCGGCGTGGGCCATGTGGAAGGTGGAGGGGGTATGGTCACGCCTACTACGAGATGATTTTACATCTTTTTGGTGTTATCTGAGCATCTAACGTTGTTTCGCTATATCTATGGTTGTTTTTTTGACAGATATTATTCAAAAATGGATGACGAACAGTTTATTGAAGCTTTTAGACGGCACAGAGTTATTTATAAAATCAAATTACAGGATTATAGAGATTCTGCATACGCAGTGCAACTTAGGAAGAAATTTCAGCCATTCATGGCATGATTTTCAATATTATACCCCTATAATGAATGTCAATCAAACTTTAGACACACTGCCAGTCTTTCTCTGATCCCAATTGACTTTCGAAGACGTGTGTTTTCTTTTTTTTATGTCATATTCAATTATGCTGTGAAACTCTTCAAATACCACTTTACTCATACGGAAGTACATGAAGAATCGTCCGTCATCAGAATCTAGTTCCTTTACTAAAGTATGGAACTCTCCAAACATTTGTCTTTGTTTGTTAATGTTGTGGACCCAAACTCCTCACTTTTTTCTTTTTACGAGAATATTGATTTAATAATAATAATTGTAGCAAATCATATACGATTTTAGATTTTCACGGCCAAAAATTATTTTGTTATTAGTTTTTGGGGTATTATGCCGTGTTGCGCTACCTCCTTCTTTAGCCAACGTTTCGGACAGCGTTGCAGTGTCCATCATCAGGGCAGATGTGTGACATCTGCCCTGATGATGGACACTGCAACGCTGTCCGAAACGTTGACTAAAGAAGGAGGTAGCGCAACACGGCATAATACCCCAAAAACTAATAACAAAAGTAGCAAATTATCTTCAAACTCACTTTCAAGATATGGCAAAGCTGTCATCTGCTGAGAAGAGAATCACATAAACATAACCTAAAAAATAAATGTCAAATGTGTCAAATCAAACGCGCCTGCGCACAACCAGAGACCCCTTGTCACGTGGTCACAGCGACGCGTACGTACGTCGGCCAGTGTGAACGGGACAGGAATGTTGCGTCGCGTTGCGTCTGCTCAGTATGATCCTTGCTTTAAAAAACACTTCTGCCAAAATGCATATTTCATAGCGTATTTGTATTTTTAAAAATTTTGCACAAAAAACTGTAATTTAATAGAAGTAAAATAAAACAAAACAAGTTTTGTGGGTGTTTATTTCGATATAAAAACGTAGGTACTTAAAAATTTAAGTCTATTAATTCAACACCCGACAAGTAATTATTGTCTTCGTCCTCGTGTGATTCTTCTTCTTCCGTATCTTTATCTTCATCTAAACGCAGTTCATCGATATCATCATATATTGTACTGCCTCGTGCATAATATTCTGCCTCAATTTTCATCACGTGTTTGCAACAATTTTTCCAATCATCAGCACTTATGCTATTACATATTTTATTATTATTATGCCTATTTTCCATTTTCCCGGTGTTTCAAATTTTCCATCTGCCTTTTCCCCTTCCTTGACGATTCGTCTTACCGTTGATTCAGATTTACCTGTGAAAAATCATTAAAATTATTATTATAGAAGGTAGTTTTAAAAACACACACTAGATAATATTCACTTGGAAAGAAAGAAAGAGAAAATGAGAAAAAAGTAACTTTTCTACGAGTTTAAAGTTGCATATTATTATATTTTTTATTAAGTTATTCCCTTTTTCCTGTGGTCGCATATTAACTGTCAAATGGAAGTGTCAGATTCGGATTTTTTTAACATAACCTCAAATCAGATTGTAATGGTTATTATCGCTCGAAAATTGGCATAAATCTTGTAATACTAATGAAATTTATTAAACAAACTATACTACGTACCAGTCATTTCTGCAGTTCCTTTGTAAACATCTTCTAAATTAGACAGAATCTTCTTCGCGTGACACTTGGCTAGGCAGCGTTGAAAATCGCAGAATATAACCCCTCTTGCATCACTATGTAATGGTTTATTCATTTTAATTAAATTCAGGCAAACAATGAATAAAAATATTATCAAATCAGCGATCTTCTACTCAGATTTAGGACAATAAATCAACCGTAACATGCGATAACATGACAGCCATAGGAAACGTCATATAATTTGGTGCTGCCATAGTAATGAACACGTTTAGTTCCAATTTATTTAATTTCTACACTTAATTGCCAGACTATACTTCTAAATAAGATATACATCCTTGGTTTTTAATGGTTTGTATGGCAAGCTGGGTTTGTCTAACTTTTTCTGACTCGGGACCACTTGTACGGGGGTGGCGCCCCGGGTGCCACCCGACCGAGTCTCTCTAGCTACCCCCCCCCAAGACGGACAATTTTTTTATGAAATGGGAGGGAGGGGGGGGGGGGGGGTCACACCAAGTTATCCGCCCTATCCGTCCCAGGTGCCACCCATGCTAGTATAAGCCACTAAGTGGCGTAGCCTAGCATGGGTGGCACCCAGGACGGATGGCACAACGGGAGGGGCGTAATGGAATAGGGTAGGACACGTTCTAGCAGATATTTACCACAGCGGAGGGGGTAGAACGGAATACCATAATGGCCACTGACCACAAGGTATAATAATGATAAACTGAATATCATCCCGATTTTCTCGACCAGGGACCGCCCGCGCGCTGGCGCGTTTATTAAGCGGTGGACCATCTTCCAGCCTCTTGCAGCCAGTAGTGGTCTAACGGGTGTGTGTAATTATTCTAATACCTTTCTAATAGAAGAACATGGAAAGAAATTGTGTGGCCAGTTCCGATCGAAAGTTTACCAACAAATTTTCCCATCAAGAGTTTGATGTCATTTGTTTGGAATGCTTATTTCTATAATAAGTCGACACAGAAAGCCTTGAGGTTTATCTTACAGCCTAAATTATATTTAGTTTAGATGTTGTATGGAGGTCGGTCTGTTAACCCTTTCCGACCGGCTTCATACGAGGGTGAGTTTATCTTTAAAAAAATCTTGACAGAAAATAAATCTGCTTTTGGGAACAAAACCATTGTGGATGGAACGTCCGGGAGCTGCTTGTGTAGGGTACCTTCACGTGCACGTGTTTCAGCCAGTAAGTCGCCCAGCACCACAATTAAGAGCTTTACTGGTGGGGCCATCAAAATTTAGACATTTTTTACCGGTTGGAAAGGGAGGAAGGGGTGAATCTTGTCATGGGAGAAAGGAAACACAAGAACATGTGTAAAGATAGTCACATTACAATGTATCACATATCTAAGGGTTGAATTACTTCATAAATAAAGTGTTGGGAACACCAAACCTGCAATCCATTATCACTTTAAATCAGAAGTTTGTTTTTGGTAAGAACTTTATGAGATATACTCAAATTGTCTCCGTAAAGTACCCCAATAGTAGGTATTCTTATTACTTTACTTATAAGTAGTCAATAGTGCCCGCTAAAACATTCTATCCTTACGAAAGTCAACAACACAGCATGCGGAATAAAAAGTTTGGAAGAATTAAATCAACAGTAGAATACTAGAACGAGGTACATTATAAAGATATAATACCTCTGCTATTATAACAAGGTATCATTAATTTGACGACCTTGATCTAAAAAAAAACTTTCCAAGGTTCGATCTAAAAGGGATGAAAAACTCACATAATCCTATTTCTCGTTCAATGAGGGTTTGTACGTCGCTCATTTTAAAAATATACCGTTATTGTTAACTTATCACATATAACATTACACCAAACTAAGTATTATTAGAAGTTGAGATATTTTCGTGGTATGAAATATTTAGCTAAACGTCAAACTTGCGCGAAGTTGATTGGTAAAAATATCACCGTTCTATGGTAACGTCAAAAATAAGCGCGGGAGACCGCCATGTTTATTTATAAACTAAAACACGAGTGGTGTTGCCCGATGAGAACAAGGACCCTTTACACGGCGCACACTTCGCACAACAGTTCACGCTTCGGGTATACTGGGGACAATGTTATCAATCATCAGAAAAATTGGTTTTTCAGTAAATAATTTAAAAAAAACATACAAGACACACATGAGACTCACATCAGAAATCATTTAAACTCTTTTAGAAAGGCAGATCATCCTTTTATTATCTGATAACTTTTTAAAAATGTGAATACCGCACAAGAGTTCCAACTGATCTCAACTGCCTGGGACCGGGAGGTATTGGGGAGGGGAAGGAGTTGGGGAAGAGGAAGGTGGAGAAGTTCCTGATTATTCAGATCTGGTCACCAAGCACGGTTAAAATCATTTTAAGCAACTGTGGCTAGCGAACAACGCAACACATTCGCGACGCAAATACCTTATATTAGTTATTTGAACTCCAATAGTGGACACCGTCCTTTTTACCCTGGCGATGGGTGCATAACTTCTTCTTCTTTGTGTGCCGTATCAGGTCCCCCCTACGTTGGCGATCACTCTTGAAAATGTCTCTCCGTCTTGCGCTGCCCGGAATAGCTCCTCCACACTTCTAATGCCGGTCCACTCTCGTATATTACGCAGCCAAGATATTTGTCTCCTACCAGGCCCTCGGCGACCCTCTATCTTGCCTTTATGCCTTTATGGTGCATAACTATAAAAGGAATAATTATATTTCCGATTGCCGCCGACCTCAGCTCGCGAATTGCTTCGTGTTCGCTCCCCACTTCTCGGTAAATAATCTTGCATAAATGAAAAGGTGCTGAAATATTGCTTAATAAACCTCTAAGTGTTGAGTCTTGATTATTTGATTAACATACACAATACACGTTCATGCCCCCTTACAACGTTTCAATTCTGAATGGTGCTATTACACCAGGGGGGGATTGTACCCCCCTTGATTGAAAGAGATTTAGTATCGAAATTAATTGCGTTTGCGTAGCAATCGTAACAGAATCCCGGTCCAAAAACATGTGAGTACCACCCATGGGCAAAGCCAGGTTTTATTTTGGGGTGAGAAAAAAAAAATCTAGAATAGGTACCGAAAAAACGTAGGCTTCCACAACATATTCATGCTTTAGGCTCTATGAATACAAATAATATGAACGGAAGAAGGAAAACCATCCTACGAAGTATTGTAAATTTGAAAATACGACTCGGTCGACAATCCTAGAGATCATGCATCGGCCAGCCAGGGTGGGGCAAACGCCTCACCTTGCCCCACCGTGCTTATGCCCGTGAGTACCACCCATTTCTTATTCTGTCATTTATTCCAGTGTTGGTGGTTTGAACCCCTTCCCCCTCCCCACCCCTAATGTACGCTCTTGGAATAATTTATAAGAAGGCCTAGTAGAAGTAGTAATCTCGATGTGTAAGTTTTGAAAAGTGTTTTCAATTCGGGCGACTAATATTTACTATGTTCTGAATCGCGATTCCGATTTTCTACCGCAATTCAATTTTCAATCGCAATTCCATGTTCCGATTTTAGAAGAAGATTGGTTTTGAAGGATAATGAATTCCAGTGAAAAATAAAATGACTTTAAAATATCTATTCACATAGATCAACCAACGCTGATTCTAAATATATTAGTTTTATTTTACTTTATTATTAGAATGTATAAATCGTCACTTAAAAAGGAATAAAACATTAAAACACGCTGTTTGGTTGCTACGACTGAATCTGCTGATTCTGACATCACAGGTCAATAAAAAAGCTAAAATACAGCGCATGTTCAAATAAAACGTAGATTTTTGGAACTGGCGATGTCCACAGAACCACAACCACAGATTTGGTGCAATAGGGTACAATCACTTTTTTTTTACCAAAAATTAAAGAAAAAAATTACAAACTGGAATATTCACTGCGCACTTCTTGAGAGTTACCATTAGTCGTAATCCAGTAATCAGTCTTCAGTTGATCATTTGTTTTTCGAAGAAAATGTCCATAAATACCGTTTATAAATACTGTATTGTACCAAAGTGCACAAATACAACATCTTCAACACCAAACAAACTATTTATAAACGTCCTAAATGATGTTATTATGTGTAAAAAGCAGTGTCATGTGATGAAAAAGTGCGTTAAAAAACTGCCATCATAATCGCATCGATTTTTGGCAAATTATCAGATTGTCTTTTCGTTATTTGTTTTGAGGTATTATGCCTTTAGCCAAAAGAAGGAGGTAGCGCAACACGGCGTAACACCCCAAAAACAAATAACGAAAATACTTTTGGCCGTGAAAATCTTAAAACGTATCTACCAGATTGTCCTTGTAGAAAACCACTGTCTGTCATTATAATAGTGTATTTACAAAATGTGTTTTATACAAACGAATGGGCTTAGGGTGCCTAACTAAACGATTATGACTATCAAACTTATTCAAACCAGCAACTGGAACAAAAACAACTTGACGTCTGACTCGGTGCGTGCGTTGTGACGTCACAATGTCGCCAGTCAATCATGATTCGTTTTTGATATTTGAATTTTCATGCAACGTTAAAAGTGAATTAATTAATTTAATAATTTTTTGGGGGGTTTTAAGTACGATATTCGAGTATAGTTAATTTTTTTACATATATTAAATGCATTGAAAACATTATGTTACATATATTGCATGTACCCGAACTCTTAGCTCGAAGCCCCGAAGGAGACCCGAAGCTCTTAAAACTTTGACAATAATAAATAAAACTAACAACAACAATAAAAAATATACCGGTATTTAAGATTAAAGTTAATCTATATATATATATGTATATATATATATATATATATATATATATATATATATAGATTAACTTTAATCTTAAATACCGGTATATTTTTTATTGTTGTTGTTAGTTTTATTTATATATATATATATATATAAATGAATCGCTGAATGTGTTGCTAAGCGCAAATCTCGAGAGCAGCTGAACAGATTTCGCTAATTCTTTTTTTAGAATATTCCTTGAAGTACGAGGATGGTTCTTACGGAGAGAAAAAAAAAGAAAATTTGATAATTTCAGAAAACCTAACGACTATCGCACGTTTGACAGTTCACGTGTTTGAGAATGATATTGTTAAATCAGGATTCTATTTTTGAAAATCTTTTAAGTTGATAAATTTATTTAAACTAGGTACTCCCCTAATAGTTTGAATCGAATCACGAATTTTAGATATTTTAAATACCAAATATGTTTATGTTAGGTACCAAATTTAATATATGTACATGAAAAATGGAAATTTGAATAAAAATTGTAAAAGGTGGCACGTGGGCTGTTTAAAAACTGAATGTACTGGGATTGAATGTATGGAAAGCGGGAGGGAGGAAGAGATGGGGGAGGGGGGGGGAGGGGGAGGGAAGGGGAGGGGGAGGGAGGGCGGTGATAGGGGGGGGGGAGGTGGAGGAGGCGGAGTGGGAACCCCCCTTACACCATGCGAGTGAAGCCGCGGGAAAAAGCTAGTTATGTATAAAACTAAATAAAAAAGGACTGGAGTCCGTTATTGGATCGATGGAAAGGAGAGAAGAAAATTCAGAGAATTTTATTTAGGTAGATAATATTTGGTTTTAAATGTAAAGTAAAATGTATGTAGTTAAGATTTCTAGTTAAATAAGTGAAAATGTAATTGTTCTTTTTCTAGAATTTAAACTTAAAAAAAAAACTAAAACAAAATGTCTAGCCTGTAACGGACGATACTGAGATGATCAGTTATTTAGGATAACTCAAGGTGAAGGTTCGTAGAAAATGCGTATAACAAGGTTAGTGTGTCGGACGTATTTGGCATATTTTGTATTATGTATTTGGCTATGTAAAATATTGTGTTTAATAAATAAATTGTCAGGGTGAGGCGAGCGAGCAGAGGGAATTTTGTTGCCGTCGGGCGCTTTCACTGGATTCTCGGAATCCGGACCCGATGGCCAACCCCTTTAATGGGTTCTACGAATCCTCCCTAAGCATAACGGCCCAACAATGACATAGCAACGGCAGAGTGCTACCTTGCTACCGTGGCTTAATGAATAGGGTCTAGAAGCCCTTCCAAACCAGTCAGTAATCAACTAACCACCTTCGCGTCAACATCTCTCTCTGCCTGCCCGCCCTTGCTCTGACCTGCTTCCATTCGCCTCTTTTCTTTTCTGACCATCGCCTTACCCCTGGACCTCGGACACTCTACGCTCTACGGATCAGACTCGGCTAGTTAAAAGGAACTACGAGCCCTAGGATCAGCTTCAGACAAGCTCTCCAAGCGGACAGCCCTGAGACGCTCTCCCGACTTCTTAACGCCTCCGTGGATCGGAACCACCCCCTGTTTCTACAGTCTTGTGTGCCTCACCCTGTTCGGTACATAAGTGGTCCTTCGATACGGATCCTTCCACGGAGCTCCTACAAGATGTCGGAGACTCGACGCCTGGATTACTCAACCGGGGCGGCCGCAGCCGCGTCCCCCGGACCCCCGGCCACTGTGAAGCTGGCTAGTGACTACTGGTTCGCTAGCCAGATCACTTGCCCGACTCCAGCTCCCGTGACGCTGGCTGCTAGACAGGTTGCGGAGCCAACCCTGGCTCCTGTGATGCTGGTTGCTAACCAGGTCGCGGACCTACCAACGGCCACTGTGACGCTGGCTGCTAGCCAGGTCACTTGCCCGACCCCAGCTCCCGTGACGCTGGTTGCTAACCAGCTCACGGGTCCAACCCTGGCCACTGCGACGCTGGCTGCTAGCCAGGTCACGTGCCCCACATCAGCTCCCTTAACGCCCCCTGCCGTTGTCTCTGACACGCTCCGGCAGCTTCAGCTCGAGGCGCGAGCTATAGCACGACTGCTACAGGAGGATGTCCAGGTGGTCACCTACTTGAAAGCCATGCTGACATTGCCTCCTGCTTCAGTTCACGGCGGCTCGATTCACGCTAGCCCCGATACGTTCCGGCAGATTCAGCTCGGGGCGCTCGCTGTGGTACGACGGCTGCAGGAGGAGGATGGCTGGCTGCTTAACCATTTGATATCCTCGCCGGCCCTGCTCACCGAAATGGTTTTTTACTACTTGGCATCCATGCTGACATCGCCTCCTGCTTCAGTGCCCGGCGCAGACGAGCGCAGCCCTGTGTGCACTGCTACTACTGGCCCTGTTGCCGGCTACGCCGCGTACAGTCCCGCAGCCTACAGTCGCGCAGCCTACGGCCCCGCACCCTACGGCCCTGCAGCTCGTAAAATAATTCCTCCTCATGTACCCTTAAAAATTGAAAACAACGACCTGCAAATCCTGATCCAGGAAAAATATCTTGGGCTGTGCATTGATCAGCATTTGACATTTAAACAACACATACAAGGTATTAAAGATAAAATCATCCCCTTAATTAGCGTATTTAGCCGGCTATCATATCTGTTGCCAAATAAATTAAAAATAGGTTTATATTATAGTCTCGTACACTCACATTTAAATTATTTGATTGAAATCTGGGGAAACGCGTGTGAAACACACATAAATGAATTACAGGTAATACAAAACAAGGTAATCAAAAAACTATTTAATTACAAGCCCAGAACATCCACAAAAAAATTATATATGGAAACAAAACTATTAACATTAAGAAAACTATATGAATACAATACATGTCTCCTTATATACAAAATACAAAATAATCTCGTACACACAAACACCGAATTCATTAAAACGTCCCAAGTACATAAACACTTTACACGACAACGCGATAACATACATTTAAACACCATCCACACTAACTATGGTAAACAATCTATTGGTTACGAGGGGGGCAACTTATATAATTGTCTCCCAAATGACATTAAAAACGAAAAGAAGCTGGGTAAATTTAAAAAAAAATTATTTATATTTATTCTTGATAAACAAAATAATGAAATAGAATAGTGCTGTATTGAAATATTTATTTATCTTAATGTGTATAATTATTTCTAGTTAAATGAGTGAAAATGTAATTTTCTTTTAACTGGAATAAAAAAAAAAAAAAAAAAAAAAAAAAAAAAAAAAAAAAAAAAAGCTCCCGACTCATTCCACATCGGCTATGCTGCACACGGACTCGCCCCTGGCGGGCCTCACCACCACGCCGGTCCTGCGCACCCCGCAGCACCTGCCTCGATCCACGCCGGTTACATGCCAGCTACACACGACTACGCTGCGTTCAGCCCCGCAGCTCCTGACTCGTTTCGCGTTGGCTACGCTGCAGACAGCCTTACTCCTGGCGGATCTTACCACCATGAAGAGGGCAGGCCTGCGTATCCCACAGCGCC
Organism: Limnephilus marmoratus; assembly: GCA_917880885.1. Classification (NCBI taxonomy): domain Eukaryota; kingdom Metazoa; phylum Arthropoda; class Insecta; order Trichoptera; family Limnephilidae; genus Limnephilus; species Limnephilus marmoratus. The sequence continues at coordinate 2,515,614 of OU862906.1, read as the reverse complement.
CGGCTCGATCCACACCAGCCCTGCACACCCTGCAGTGCCCGGCTTAGATGAGCACGGCCATGTGTTCACTGCAGCTCTCGCCCCGGATGCCAGCTACTCCACGTTCAGCCCTGCAGCCTATGGCCCCGCAGCTCCCGACTCGTTCCACGTCAGCTACGCTCCACACGGCCTCGCTCCTGGCGAGCACCATCACCATGACGAGGGCCCCCGCTCTGACGAGCGCGGCCCTGCGTCTCTGGCAGCCGCTTCTAGCCCCGCTGCCCCGCGCTCCACTGCCCCAGGCCCCGCTGCCCCAGGCCCCGCTGCCCCGGGCCCCGCTGCCCTGAGCCCCGCTGCCCCGGGCCCTGCTGCTCTTAGCCCCGCTGCCCCAGGCCCCGCTGTCTTGAGCTCCGCTGCCTTGAACTCCGCTGCCTCAAGTCCGGCTGCATCGAGCCCCGCTGCCCCGGGCCCCGCTGTCTTGAGCTCCGCTGCCTCGAACCCCGCTGCCTCGAGCCCCGCTGCCTCGAGCCCCGCTGCCTCGAGCCCCGCTACCTCGAGCCCCGCTGCCTCGAGCCCCGCTGCCTTGAGCCCCGCCGCACGTCGCCTCGCCGCACGTCGTCTCGCCGCACGTCGCCTCGCCGCACACCGCCCCGCTGCCTCGAGCCCCGCTGCACGTCGCCTCGCCGCACGTCGCCTCGCCGCACGTCGCCTCGCCGCATGTCATCTTGCCGCACGTCGCCTCGCCGCACGCCGCCTTGCTTTACGTCATCTTGCCGCACGCCACGTGACTGCACACCGCCGCAATGTACGTCTCCCCGATGCACCTCGCTCCGCCGCATGTCGCCCCGCCGCATGTCGCCCCGATGCACGTCGCCCCGCCGCACGCCACGTGACTGCACGCCGCTCCGCTGCACCGAGCTCCGCTGCCCCGAGTTCCACTGCCCCGAGCTCCGCTGCCCCGAGCTCCACTGCCCAGAGCTTCACTGCACCAAGCTCTGTTGCATCAGGCTCCGTTGCGCTGACCCCCTGCGGTTTTGCCTCTCCCGCAGCACCCAGTCCCGCTGGACATCGCCCCGCGGTACCGAGGCTCCACCAGAGTGACAAGGGCCACCGCCCCACCGTTCGACACCTCGGTGCTCAACACCTCGCTGTACGATGCCTCGCTGATGACAGCGGCCCTGCATACCCTGCTGCAAGCCGCTTTGTTGCACGTCGCCTCGCTGCACGTCGCCTTGCTGCACGTCGCCACGCTGCATGTCACCTTGTTGCATGTCGCCCCGCTGCACGTCGCACCGATGCTCGTCTCCCCGCCGCACGTTGCCTCGCCGCACGTTGCCTCGCCGCACGTCGCCTCGCCACACGCCGCGTGACTGCACACCACCCCGCTGCACGTCACTCCGCTGCACGTCACTCCGCTGCACGTCACCTCGCTGTACGTTGCTTCGCTGATGACCGCGGCTCCGCATACACTACGGTCCGCGGCCCTGTATTACCTGCTGCACGTCGCCCCGCCGCACGTAGCCTCGCTGATGACCGCGGCCCTGCATATCCTGCTGCACGCCGCCTTGCCGCACGTCGCTCAGATGTACGGCGCTCAGATGTACGTCGCACCGATGTACGTCGCACCGATGCACGTCACACTGCCACACGCCAAGTGACTGTATGCCACCCCACTGCACGTCGCTCCGCTGCACTTCGCGCTGGTGTACATTGCCCTGCTGTGCGCCGCCCTGCTGCACGTCACCTCACTTATGACCGCGACCCTGCATTCTCTGCCTCACGCCATCCTGCTGCACAGCGCACCTTGCAGTTCCCGGCTAGATCCACGCCGGCCCTGCTGAAGGCGGACTCATGCCGCCCTGCTGTTTGTCGCCCGGCTTTACGCCACCCGGCCTCATGCCGCCCTGCTGCACACCGCACCTCGCAGTACCCGGCCTTATCCTCGCCGGTGCTGAAGGCGGGGTCACGCCGCCATGCTGTTTGCCGCCCTAATGTTTGCCGCTCTGCCGCACGCCGCCCGGCTTTGCGCCGCCCGGCTTTACGCCGCCTTGCTGTACGTCACCCTGCTCTACGCCACCCCGCTGCACGCCGCCTCGCTGCACACGGCCCCGCTGCAGGCGAGCTCCACCAAAGTGACGAGGGCCCCGATGACGACGGTCGCTGCCCGGTGAGCGACCATCTCTACCCCAGCCGTCAGTCCCGATGGGAGGAGCATCCACCTTCAGCCGAGAACCACATTCAGAACTTCATCCCTTCCCGCAGCCCCCATATGGGGGGAGCATGGGAACATCTCATACGCTACGCTACGCAACTCGGACACAATACGTCCTTAAAGAAGTGTAGCAGAGCTCCACGGGAGGAGTGTGTCGGACGTATTTGGCATATTTTGTATTATGTATTTGGCTATGTAAAATATTGTGTTTAATAAATAAATTGTCAGGGTGAGGCGAGCGAGCAGAGGGAATTTTGTTGCCGTCGGGCGCTTTCACTGGATTCTCGGAATCCGGACCCGATGGCCAACCCCTTTAATGGGTTCTACGAATCCTCCCTAAGCATAACGGCCCAACAATGACATAGCAACGGCAGAGTGCTACCTTGCTACCGTGGCTTAATGAATAGGGTCTAGAAGCCCTTCCAAACCAGTCAGTAATCAACTAACCACCTTCGCGTCAACATCTCTCTCTGCCTGCCCGCCCTTGCTCTGACCTGCTTCCATTCGCCTCTTTTCTTTTCTGACCATCGCCTTACCCCTGGACCTCGGACACTCTACGCTCTACGGATCAGACTCGGCTAGTTAAAAGGAACTACGAGCCCTAGGATCAGCTTCAGACAAGCTCTCCAAGCGGACAGCCCTGAGACGCTCTCCCGACTTCTTAACGCCTCCGTGGATCGGAACCACCCCCTGTTTCTACAGTCTTGTGTGCCTCACCCTGTTCGGTACAGTTAGCTTATCGAGGGGTAATGCTATTGATAAATTATTAATTATTTTTTTTCTTTCTATTTATGTTCTTGTTTCTTTACTGTGTAAATGTATAAATAGGTATAACTATATGGGAAGTGTGGGATTGCACTTTCCTCCCCATATCCTGTAATAAAGAATTATTATTATAGCGGTGATTGACAAAATCGTGATTTATTTATTTATTTATTTATTAATTTTCAACGCCCTGATGGGCTTTTACATTACAAGTTTGTAATACAGAGACAGGTTTTTTAAAAACAAAATATACACTATAAAAATAAATAAATAACAAGTAATACAGATAAATTAAGGAAGATAAAACATTACGATAAAAGAGAAAGTTTTTAAGTTGTAAACAGCGTAGAAAATAAACTAGTAGGTAGGTACTCGTATGTTAGTAATTAATTGTGATGTGTAAATAATACATGACAAAATGCAAGATACATAAAAATAAAACGGTAACTAGTTATTACATTGTGGTTAAATATAGAAATACACAAATATACGCAATAGCCCCTAGGTGATGCTCCTTAAATATCGAAATATTCTACATAAAAGTATCGTTCAGGTATTTCTTAAATAATGGTAAACTTGTGTTAAATATATCGATATTGGAGGTGAATTTGTTTCCTAATGTGTGAAGTCTAGAAATAGGTGCATGTATGTGGTAGTTCGTTCCAGAATTATTGTTGCAGAATAATATGTTTTGCCTTGTTGCTCGATTGGGTACCCTGAAATCGATGAGATGCAGGAGTTCGCAACAATTTAATTCAGAGTGAATAATTTTAAACAAAAAAGTTAAGTCATTTATTTTTCTTCTGTTTTCTAGGGAATGCAATTTAAGTGTGTTTAGTAAGGATGTATAGTTAATGTGTTGAGTAGGTATGTGTAATTTGAAGTTGATAAATCTTAAAAATTTGTGCTGCACTCTTTCGATATTTTTTATATGAATTTGATAATAAGGGGACCAAACAATGGAATTGTATTCCAACAAGCTGCGTACGAGTGACAAATATACGATTTTTATAACTTCCAACGAGTTGAAGTCTTTGATTGTTCTGATTATAAATCCTAGTGTTTTCATGCCTTTGTTAGTTATTTGTTGTATGTGATTTATAAAATTTAATTGCGTGTCAAACACAACTCCAAGATCTCTAATTTCATTGACTTTTTCTAATATGTTGTTATCTATTGTGTACTTGAAAGATAGTGGGGTCTTTGTTCGACAAAACGTTAGTGTCTTACATTTGTCGATATTGAGGAATAAGTTATTTGTGACACACCAATTTTGTAATTTGTCTATGTTTGACTGTAGGATTAGGCAGTCACCTATATTGGATATTTCTTTGTATAATTTGATGTCATCGGCAAAAAGCAGAACTTCTACATCGTTGAAACAGCTTATGATATCATTTATGAATATTAAGAAAAGGATGGGACCGAGATGACTCCCTTGCGGTAGACCACTAGTTGCATATAATAACTTAGATATAGTATGTTTAATTTTAACAAATAAGATTCTGTTAGATAAATAACTTGAGAACCAATCCAACAACTTGCCTCTCAGTCCTAAGGCATACAGTTTACTAAGTAATAATTTATGTGATACTTTGTCGAAAGCTTTTGAAAAATCTGTGTAGATACTGTCAACTTGTTTTTTTCTTGTGAAAGATTCTATAATATAGTTATGGTAAAGTAACAGGTTGGTAGCAGTTGACCTACCAGAAACAAATCCGTGTTGGTTTTTATCAATTGCTTTTAATATTGATGGATAAATTAAATCAAGAACAAGGGATTCAAAGATTTTCGGGAGCGCTGATTGTATGCATATAGGACGGTAGTTTTTAATGTCTGAGTCGTCACCTTTTTTGAGAATCGGGGTAATATAACTAGATTTCCAACGGGTTGGAAAATGTCCAGAAGAAAGTAGGTGGTTAAATAATGTGGTGAGTGGACCTGATATTGCAGATGCGCATTGTTTGAAAAATATTGGTGGGATGTTATCTGGGCCTGCAGATTTGTTAGGGTCAAGTGAAATGATTTTATTTAAGCATGATTCCTGTGTAATGGTGTAGTTCTGTAAATTTATTGTGTTTTGATATGTGTACGATGGTACGTTGTTATCTGATATTTCACCTTCGTATACACTTTGGAAATGATCCGCAAACAAATTAACAATATCAAAGGTGCTATTGGCTATTTTGCCATCATAATGCATTGTGGGGGGGTAGTCTGTACTTTCATTGTTTAATTTTTTAACAAAATTCCAAAGATTTTTTGTTCCTAGCGCAGTTTTCTCAACGGAGGTGATGTGTGCTTTATAGCATAGTTTAGATAGTGTTTTACATTTCTTTCTTGTTTCTGAGAAGTTTGAGTAGTCGTTGATTTGGTGAGTGAGTTTAAAAATTTTGTGTAGCTGTTTTTTTTGTTTCAGTAAGAGTATAAGGTCTGTGGAGAACCAAATTGGATATGTTCTGTGTTTTGGTGTATATGAGGGGACATGAGATTTTATAAATTCAGAAAATGTTTCATAGAGTTTTTCTAGTATTTGTTCGCTATCACTGTTATTAGTCAAGAAAGTCCAATCTGTATTAGTGAGTTGGTAGTTAATAGAATCGTAATCGGCTTTTTTGAAGTTGAGTGTCGTTTGTTTCTGTGGTGGTTTGTTTGTGTACATATTTACTGTAATGTGTAAGGGGGGGTGATAATTATCCACCGGTACGAGCTGATCGTCTGACATTTCAACACACAGTTTAGAGCTGTTTGATAGGGCAAGATCTAGAAGGCGATCACATATATTGGGTACAAAATTGTGTTGATGCAAATTTAAATAGTTTATCATATCTATTACTTCACGTGCTGGGTCGTTAGAACTTTCGTTAGTAATATAACCATTGTCACTAGAGTTCCATTTCAAATTGGGAAGATTATAATCGCCGACGATAATTATTTTCGATGTAGGATTTTTTGACATGAGAAATTCGACGTCTTCGCAATGTTTCTTATAGGTTTGGATGTCGGAGTTTGGTGGTATGTATACAGTTCCAATGATGATTTTTTCCATGGGAGTAACAATTTGTATAAATAATTGCTCCAATGAGGTATTTTTCGTGCTTAGTTTTTTCACGGATATATTTTCCTTGATTGCAATCAAAACTCCGCCTCCTCTGGATTTGGTACTGGATTTTGGGTTTCTGTCACGGCGAAATATCTTGTGGTTTGTGAAACCAAGTTCAGGAGATTTTATTTCTGGAACGAGCCATGTTTCGGTAAGGATGAATATATCATGTCCGTGTAGAGGTACCGTTACTTTAAGCTCATGCAGTTTTGTACGAAGTCCTCGTGTATTTTGATAATAGATTTTGATTTCGTCAGGGCATTTGGTCCGGCGTTTTTGGCTAGTTAGGCCATATCCAATAGTGGATTTTAGTTTTTTGAGACATTTACTATTGCTGGCTTATTGTTTATGAACTTTATAGTAAGTCCGACTTCGCCTTCCAGGGTACGGTTAGCCAGGGTTTGTCTAAGATCATTTAGGTATTGCCTTTGTAGAGGGGTTTGGTCGGAATAGATTTTGCAATCAGTGTGTGTTAGAGCTATATTTTTTCTACGCAATATGTTTAATACAATCAACGGATCATTAAGGATTACTTTCATAGGTCTTACTTTATTTGGTTTTACTGCGCCAATGCGGAAGACGTTGACAGAGTTTTCAACAAGTGTGGTATCGATTTTGTTGAGAATTTTTAGAACTTCCATTTTATCCTGTTTAATCCGGTCAATTTGATTCACCATGACACTTTCGGGGACATTTGTGATGATTAAATTTTTTGCTCTCACCTTTCTTTCTTCTAACTCGTCGGCTGCTTCGCACATTTGGGCTACTTGTGTCCCATTTGGCAGGGACTGAGGCGGAGGCTGGAGCGGCTGGTTTTCTAATTATATATTATTTTCTAATTTCTGGTGATATAGCTAAGTCCATGTTTCACTGAGAGATTTGAACTAAGGGAACGTACCCAAACTACGTGACCAACTTTTTGCAATTTTTAACCCCTCCCCCCCCCCCGGTGACCAAAATCCTAAGGAACCCGCCGCTCATTTGTATGGAGCATGACCTTTTGAAGACCCCCCCCCCCCCCTAAAAGTGTCACGTAGTATGGGTACGTTCCCTAACTGCAATGCAAGTGGCAGTGTTTTACTTCAAGCTACGCCACGCTTTAGAAAATTCGAAAGCGGCCCGATGATCTTTTTTTTTTCAAAAAAGGCCCGTTTGAGCTCACCTTATAAAACGCATTTTATACGAACCTTGGGGAACAAATAATCTTTCTACAAATATTGAGGATAACCCAACTAAAGAACATTTTCTATAATGATTTGCCCCGTGTTTCCCAGAAAATTATTTTTGAAAGTGGCAGCACTCCTGTTCATAGACAAACAACAAAATGTACAATTTGAATGATTGTCAACAATTGTCAGTTTCTTCGTGTTTTGTTTAAAATTTCTTAAAATAATGTATTCTCTAAGATGAAGAAGTTCACAATTGTGTTAAGCGACGATGAAGATGAAATCAAAGTTTGCACAAATCGAAGTTCCGTGTTTCCGTCTTCTAGCTTGGCTAGAGATGTTCTCTCAGCACCGCCTACTGAGCTGATCTCAACCAACAGTCAGATGAACAATATATCTCAGGAGATCAGTTTTGTCTCGACCAATCAAAGATGTAATAATATATTGGACAAAATTAACACTGAATTTGTTGCTCCTGTTCGTAGCCCCGTCCCGAAGAGCGATGAAGAGATAAGGTTCTGGGTGTTGACCTCCCGCCCCCCTTGCCTCTATGTTCCCGAAGAGGACGAACCATTCTCGAGATGTATCAAGAAAACAGATAACTCCCATGGACTTGACACTCACCAATATTCAATCAACAAGTCCACCGATCATTTTATAACTGGTTATAATACCGACAGTTTGGGACAAAATTTTTTCCAAAAGAAGAGAAATCATTCAAGGAGCGAAAACAGACTAATTATTGAAAAATCTTCGCCAGTCAAAGATGACTATTTTATTGATAAAGAAATTCATGGAAACAACAATTCTTTGAAGAGAATGTCGTCAACATTTGAAAATGCAGATCCTATGAAAAAATCCTCACATTCACCCAAAAATACATTTTTGCCAACATCCAATGGTCACCATCATTTACTAGAGAATATGCAAAACAAAAGTAATAAAAGGTCAAATACGCTTTTAACTAAATGTCCTAAACAAAAGTTTTTTAAAGATAGTAATCTGGGAGTGCAGGAACCCTTGAATGATTACGACAGTGAAAGTTCGGTATTAACTATCAATTACATCCAATATGTCAATGATAAAGCCAAAATCAATAGAAGATCTAAGAGCTTTAATATGGCCAAAAGACGTAGTGATATAGCGGCAAGTCCCAGAATCCAAAGTTCGCCTTTTAAGTTTAAATCTAAGAATGCTCGCAATAAATCAACCTTTTTCAAAAATGATGTAGATGATCTTTGTAGAAAACCGTCTTCCAACATCAATTCGGCCATCTTAAATCAGTCTTTGGGAGACATCGAAAATTATGAATCGCAAAATATTCCTAAAAGAAATAAAACACTAATAAAAAAGAAGCACTTCTTCAAGCAGTCCAGCGAAGATATGAAATGTAAGAATGAGTTAGAGTTGAATACAAGCAAAACCAGTTCTTCTTCAATTGAAAACAGCTTCAGCGATAAACAGAGGCTTTTCAAGAAGTCTTTCTTTAAGTCCTCTACAGACACTGATGGTAAAACCTGTGCGCCTCTGAGGAAGATAGAAGACGCGGGTTTGTCCGAATGCCGCAGCTCGGACAGCAGTAGCCCGGAGGGAGTAGTGCAGGGGGAGCGGAATGTATCTACTAAAGTTGTGTATACTAAAGTTGAAACTCATTATATTTCTAATAGTACCCACAACACAGATTCCGCTTACTCCTCCAGGATTCTATTTAAACAAACCACTTCATTTTTATCTGAAAGTCAGTAATTTCTATACAGTCAAATCTATTTATCTCCTGGAACTAACACAGCCCAACAATCTTTTAAACTTATCTCTGTTTTATTGTGATCTATTTTTGGGTTATTACACCATGTTGCGCTGCCTCTTTTTATATCTAATGTTTCGGAGAGCTTTAAAGTGTCCATCATCAGGGCAGCCGGCAGATGTGTAAGATGGTGATGAAGTGTGTATGTGGAAGTGAAACCATGTTGTAAGTGTCAATCCTCTTAATTGGCACTTTAATTCCCACGGTGACGACAAGGCAAAGGCACACAAAAGCATGACTGGGCTTGTAAAAAAAGCATATTACCATACATACTAAAAATAGCATAATACATACCGTCGCATTAATTCGTAGAATGCATAACCACCGAATGTCAAATTTTACAGAAGGCACAAAAAACTTCGTAGTAAAAAAAAAGAAAGACGGGTAATTGTTTTTATTTAACTTCTCGAGTGCCGTTGCCGCGCCGGCGCGCGAGTATCAAATTTCAAAAAAGAATATTAATTCAAATAATTTGGATGCGATTTTAAATTTTATTCCATTAATATATAACATAAAATAAAGCTTAAAATAGCTTCCTCCATTCTTGTTCTTAAGGTAATTTAAAAAAGGTAAGGTAAAAAACCCTGGCCCTTGACAGGGTTCCAAACATATAATATATTTCGAAATTTATTTTCAACTTTTGTAAGTTAAGGCTTTCTATTTCAAATCGGAGTTAGGAAGTTTACATAAAAACCGAGAATGGAGGTACATATTTTACTTTTCTGCAAACAGTTTTATGAACAACTAGGTAGCAGAAGACTTTGGAGATAGGAATTTTACATTAAAAAATAAAACAACAACACAGAACTGCAATATTTAATTAATGAATTACTCAGTAACATCCTAATTGACTTTTATATTTAGTCTCAGTATGGAAGAATAACAGGATAAATATAACAGTACTTAGCACACAAAGCATAACAGCACAATACTAATACTAGGAATAATTTTGAAGTTAAATAATAAGACCTGAAATGGTTAATAAAATAACGTATGTGGAATTAAGGAGTTTCGAAGTATTCGCGAGTAAAGATGGCACCATGGTGTTACGCTTTTTATTTATTTTTAATTTGCGAGTTTTACTAGTCGATGCGGGACTAATTTTAACACCAATTGGCATTAAAAACGTATTTTCGAAAAATTTCGAGTTATGCAGTTTACGAATTAATGCGACAATACTCTCAAGGCTTGGTCTACTTCATCGTATCGTTCGCCATTTCCAACGGGAAAGTATTGCGAGAGATATTATGCTGAAATAGGCCAAGCCACGAGAATACAGCGCGCATATAGCGTGGTCTGACGAAGGCATAAAACATATGTTATTTATCACAAATGATGTATGTACGACTGCTTCTCCATTGAAAAAATGCAGTCATTATCATACATCTCCCTCACATGTTTTAGTGATGGCCGCGTGCTGTTGGTGAAAATTTAAATCTATCTTATTTCTGTTTCCTTGCAAAACATTTTCTTAATACAAATGTATCTATTTTTACACATTTACCGTCTTATGTATTAGATTCTAACGCGCCGGTTCAATTATTTTACGTTTAACATGGTTTTAACCTGACTTAATTTCGTTTTAACTATACCTACGCCACTGTAATGAGTCAAGTTTTATTACATTCCGACCTTGCGCACCTCCTAATATTTACACTGCGGTTATAAGTAAGGTCAGATAACCTGTTTAAATTAATCAGTCTTGATATTCTAATTGTTATTTTTTAATTTCCATAAGTAATTGTTAGAATATAATTATATATGTTATTTATGATACGCTAGATAATTATCTGTTTTACAAAGTGCTCTTAGTAATCTGGTTTCTTTTTAATATGAAAAGATGCTCTGTTAAACTAAGTCAGTTATGAATAAAGTATGTGCCGTGCCATATGAACACAAATAAATGTTTTTCTCTCTTTAGTGTCTATTGTTCTTGATAATGAATTCAATTTTTTATCCTGTTTTAAATTTGTGTAAATTGTTAGTTTTTAATAAAAACAAGTTTTATTATGTACATCATTACCGTGATGCCAACAAAAATTATCATGGGACTTCACAATTCTTCTGTGAAATCCATTTCATCAAAATCAAATGATGGTAAAATGTGGTTGTCCCCCTTTTTTGGATAAATTTAGCTACTGTGAATCTATTTTTGTAATTTTTTTTTAATACTTATTATCGCTTAACTCTACTGTTTTATTTTACAAAATTTTAATCTGTATAAAAAGTTATTTCACAATTCTGTTTTAATTGCTAGGATGATAACATAGTGGTTAAAATAAAATATTAATTTGAGAATTGTGTATGCGTGTTTTATTTATGACTAGCTAGTTCCCGGCATGCGTTGCAATGCCACTTAGAAATTATTTCTCCCCGCGTGTCCTTTCACATTCGTTCCGTTCTCCTTCCGCCTCCCCTTCTTCTCCACGTCCTCTTCCCCTTACGCGTTCCTCTCCTCCCTCCCACGTTTCTCTCCCTCCTCTCCCGCGTTCCATTCGGTTCCGGTACATTCAGTTTTCAAACAGCTCGCGTGCCATGTACTGCAATTTTTTATACACATTTCATAGTGCCAGAGCTCACCAGCGTATGCAGAAACCTTCGCTGGCATGCTTACAACAATTCATCAAGGATTCATCGCAATCGGATGAATAGTTTAGGAAACAATTTCATAATGCCAGAGCTCATAAATATATGCAGAATCCATCGCGGGCATGCGCACATCAAATCCCCAAAGTTTCATCGCAATCGGATGAATGGTTTAGCAATGCATAATTTCACGATGGTACTTATTATTAAATATAGGAACCATCGCAGGCATGCGCACATCAAATTCGTAAATTTTCATCGCAATCGGATGAATGGTTTAGCCTTGCATAATTTCATGACCCCAGAGCTCAATATTATATATAGAAACCGTTGCAGGCATGCGCACATCAAATCCCCAAAGTTTCATCACAATCGGATGAATGGTTTAGCAATGCATAAGGAACAAAAATATGTTCATTCATTTTTATATATATATATAGATACCAGACTGGGCTTGGTTAGGTGTGCTGCGGTGCAAACTACTAAACATGTGAGTTTAATTCCCCGGCAGAATGGATGAGGGCTTCAGGGTGACGAATGACACGATATGATAGAAGAAAAGCCAAATAAATATTATAATTTTTATACAATACTAGCACAGACTCATGATAAATCATGGGATGCATATGTAAAATAGGAGCTAATGTAAAAAAAAAAATGGGGGATTTGTGGAGCTGAAAGTATTTATAAAATATTTGCCTCTGACGATATTAAAACAAATTTAATATCGTCAATTTTCTTTATATATTTAACTAGTGAGTTCCTCAGCATGCGTTGTAATGCCACTCAAATAAAGAAATGGTTTCTCCCTACATGACCTTTCACATTCTACCCCGTTCCCCTTCCTTTGAGAAATTATATGATTTTGAAGCGTAAATAATAATAATAGTTTATTCCAGAATGTATGCAGGAGAAGTGCAATGCAATACATTCCATATTTTGAAATAACAAAAGAAAGACAAATGATAAGATGAGGTAAAAAGTAATTAACTACAACAACACGTAAATTAAATAAAAACAAATACAGTACAATCTCACTAATCCGGCACTATTAAAAACTAGAGGGTGCCGGATTATTGGAATGTTCGGATTATTGGATTATGGAGAAAAAATCATAATCAATATATATTATAAAAGAAAGTCCAAAAAAAACGTGCGGAACGCAAAAACTCAGAAACGAGTGCCGGTACGATCAAGAGAGTTATACGGTATAGTAGATCTCTATCCCCCCTAGGGAATAAGGGTATTAGTTTTTTCCTAAAGGGCTTGCTTTTGAAGATATAAGGGCTGAAAGTTCTAAGAAGACTCTAGAAACTTCATGAAGAGTTTGGAAGATTCCGGAAACTTCTAGAAAATTCGATAAGACTCTGGAATGTTCTGGAAGAAATGGAGGAGTATGTCAGCGAGTCTAGAAGGTTCCGGAAAGTTCAAGAAGGTTTGATAAAGCTGTGGAAAGTTCTGAAAGGAGTGGAGGAGTGTGTCGGTGTGTCTAGAAGGTTCCGGAAAATTCTAGAAGGTTCCATAAAGCTGTCGAAAGTCCTAGAAGGTTCGATAGGGCTGTACAAAGTTCTGGAAGGAGTGGCGGAGGATGTCGGTAAGTCTAGATGGTTCTGGAAAGTTCTAGAAGGTTCGATAAAGCTGTACAAAGTTCTGAAAGGAGTGGCGGAGTATGTCGGTGAACATAGAAGGTTCCGAAAAGATCTAAAGGGAACGCCCCGGGGGGTGACATCCGCCCCGGGTGCCACCCATGCTAGCTACGCTACTGATAGTACCCATTCCCGCCTTCCAAATTGATTTATTATTGAATATACAAATTAAAATCTTAAAATTAATATGTACCTATGTAGTTCTACAAATTAAACTTGTTAACAATAAAAAAGTATCAATCTGTATAACATAAGGTTAATAGAGTACCATGCTAGAGAAATAAACGACTTGGCCTGGGAGGAAGTCTGTAAATAAATAAATTGCGCAATAGATTATATTTTGTGCTGATTGTAGTGTTTCACTAGACAGATCATAAGCGACTGAGACCAAAAAAACGGACGCATGAATCGGATATGTGCGGTGTTCATGCGATCCGATAGTCTGATCAAACAATCGGAAAGCAAAATCGGATGTACGCGGCTGGCCATAGACTGGCATGTAGATAGAAGAAGTGGGGTACATTTTACGAAGTTAATATAGTATTATGATTCAAGATACATAATACGGTTCTGTCAAGAGTAAAAACAATATCTTCAAGAGAGGATATGGATGTGGGTACCCGGCTAAGTAGATATGTGCCTTCTTTGTGCGCTATCTTTGCCTGCCCATGCTGTGAATTGGTGCATATTTAGTTATTTATAATAATTTATGATTACTATAATATATAATATAAATGCCATATTATTAAAAGTTTATAAAATACCCAATAATATCGGCTTTCTTCCTAATTACTGATGTTACTGTCATCTGTGAAAAAAAATTATTACTAATATACATCCACTGTGTATTTCATTCATTACAGATTTCTTCCTTTTTCGTAATTTTTAGTTGTAGAGAAACTCGTAAGATGTCACTGCCTATATATTTCCCGCACTTGTTTTAAAAATAATTTTCACTATTATTTTACAATCATCGTCGATTTATTATAATTATTAGAAAACCATGATTTCTTCAATGTAAGACAAAACGCAAATTTTTAGAAAGAGCAGTTATTTGTTATTTATTTGTTCTAAAAATTATTGTTTTTTAAACATTCGTAAGCTTTTTAACTTATTGTACAACAAATTGACACCATGTGTACGATAAATGTATAATAGTAGGTACCCAGTAAATATGTTGTTTTTGCACTAATTTGAAAATTTGCAACATCTGTTTCCTTTAATTTTGTATTGTTCTTGACAACACACAAACCTTTTTAAGAAGATGTCGGTTCTCGTTTGTTATATTATAACTAGCTGACCCGGAGAACTTCGTACCGCCTCAGAATCGATAACTGTTGTTTTAACTTATTAGTTGAATTAAATTCTGTTTTTTTATTAAGTTAAATTGTACAACGAAGCAATTATCGACGTGCAACTGTCCGAATTTTGTTTTTGTCAATATCAGAGATGGAGTTGTTGAGTTTTATATTTGCGGATTTATATTTTTTGTGATTTTCCTACTTTTCCACTTACTTACGGGAATTACGTTTCATTTTCTTTTTACGTGTGAGGGAGATTTATTATAATTATTGTATTTTTCCTTTGGAGGGTTGCAGACATACGTTCACCGTTTGTCTCATTTTCGACTGTTGACATTTAGTATGTAAGAAAGAGGGCCAGCATTAGGTATACAGAGTGAAGGGTCGTACTTGACTTACTTTAAACCAGAGGTTCCCAAACTTATTTTTCTCGTAGACCTCTTTCATAATTTTACTGATTTCGGTGGACCCCCTTTTTTATATGAGCTCCACACAGGAGGCCCTGAGGGAAATAATTTCCCTCAGGGCCAATGTCATCTTTGGGGATGCTGTGTGGAGGTTTTTTTAAAAGGAAATGAAAGAGAGGAGAGTTCTGGGAAGGAAGAGGGCTTAAGGGGCGGATAGGAATCTGGGGTTCAGTGTGTCCTGGTCATCCGTCTCCAAGACCTAGACAAACCTCACCCCATGAACCCGGGCACCCCTGCTAAATCACCAAACGCAGCGAACCACATAGGGTGACCTAAGGCAAAGGTGTTGGTTAACCTAAAAGGTTCCCGGGGCGGCTGTACCCATTCCCGCCTCCCAAATTGATGCTACATTTCTACCATATTCTCAAAACTCATCAAAAATGTGAAGATTTGATCCAACGATGGAAATTTGCATCGCGGCTGATTCTTCTTCTTCAATGGTGCTACAGCCCATTTCGAGCCTTGGCCTCCTTCAAAATAAGCCTCAACCGCCCTCTGTCCTCGGCCGTCGTCTTCCAATCTGCAACATGGAGTAATCCTCTTGCATCCTTCCTGACATCATCCTCCCATCTCAGTCTAGGTCTGCCCGCCTTTCGTTTACCTCCCGGGTGTCCTGTCAGAACCTTCTTCGGTACTCGTGTGCTTAGCATTCGGTGCACATGTCCGGCCTATCTTAATCTTTGGAGCCTTAAATGGGTGGAGAGTGGAGAGTCTGGGAGCTTTGTAAATATCATAGAGCTCACTATTATGGCGGATTCTCCATGCCTCTCCCTCTCGCACCGCTCCTAAGATTCTTCCGCCATAATAGTGGTATACATAAAAAGAAAAATAGTGTATTTTCTTATGTTCTGTTTATTAAATAATATGATTACAGACTTAGGGGGGAATACGTGTAGATGACTCAAAAAAATATTTTTTTTATTTTATTTTTTATTTCCTAAATTGTTATTTATTAGCTATTTCAGAATATGTTCCCAAAGTTTTAAATAAAAATTTCAATTCCTTTCGGTATTATGAAGGTGTTTGTGCCGAACCGCGTGGTAAACTTGGAACGCATTTTTCTCGAAACGACTTTTTTGGAATTTGTGTGCACTCTAGATCAGAAAGTTTTTAACCAAACATTTTAAAATGTGCAGATACCTTATTTATATAATTACGCTCTATGTGAACCGAAATTCGTAGTAATATCATTGTCAAAAGTATGTTTTAATTGCAAAAAAATGGCAAAAAATCAAGGTTTCCTGTTTACACTCCTGTAAAAAACTTCATTTCCATTTCTTTGGGAAAAGTAATGTTTACATAAAAGAGACACATGTTCTTAAATAAAATTCAAAATGCTATTGATTTGAGTTGAAAATTATGGCCTCCAAAATGCACACAAAAGCTACGTCTGATGGTGACGTTTTATGTATAGCAGCTGATAATTTTCATATTTTTCGGGGAAATGCTTCGAAAAACTCACAATATTTTCTTAAATAGATGTATAAAATGACTTCAAAGTTTCAATAAATTATACACATTTCTTCCATGCCAAAAAATTCTCGAAAATCATTTAAAAAAACCTAATCCTGCATTTCCCACCTTTATAGAATTAAATATCGATTATGCAAGTTTTTACAGTAACAGTCGCTGACCTTCTTAAAATACACTACTCAAAAAAAATAAGGGAGGTTTTAACAAAAGGAAATTATTACTAAATATTAAGGCTATCTGATTCATAAGCCGGCCTAACTGAAAAAAATTCAAGCCCATGTACCAATAAATAGCAAAAAATTAGGATTGCATGAGAACCGTAGCGCTATCTATTTGGATTTCATAAGAACCGTAGCGCTATCTATTTGGATTTCATGAGAACCGTAGCTCCTAAAAAAAAAATGCCAAAAATTTGAAAATCATAATAGTAAAGCTCCAAAATGCTTTTTTTAAAGTCTCAATACGACCATTTTTCACTGAAATATACAGCCTGTCACAAATCACCTAAAAATTTGAATTTTTTTTGCTCCCTTAATTTTTTTGAGTAGTGTATTATCTGCCTACATTGATGGGTAAAGCCAAGCCAACATTTTTGTTATTTACTATCGAAACCAGATAAATTTTCGTGAACCCCCACATACAACTTGTGGACCCCCATTTTTTTCTCACGCCAACGTAGACCTCCGTCGAGTCTCCCGTGGACCCCTGGGGGTCCACCTGGACCACTTTGGGAATCACTGCTTTAACCAGTGATTCCTGAATTATTTGTAGTAAAAAATGTAAATGTAATTTTGGTCTCCGGTGACTTTTTTTGAGGACTTTATTTTTCAATTTTGTTTTTCTTCAAATTCTCACAAAAAAAAATTCTTCCGTATGTCGTCACTGGTCACTCAACTGAGTAACCGATCAATCCCTCCCCTGCCTCCAACTGTCCAATACCTACCATTTTTTTAATGTTTTTGTAGAAAAAAAAAAAAAAAAACATCAAAAATGTTATCATTTGTTGCATCCACTTCTCGAACTGAAGTATTGGAATAGATCTGAATGTATTGGAATCTTTCGGTTCAATTTTCATCCACTTCACGAACTACCAAAATATGTGAATTTTCGCACACGTTATAAAAATTATTACAATACATAGATACCTACAGTAACAAAAATTAACAAATATTAACGTTTACTTTGATTTATAAGTACATGATTAGCATGATTATTTTTTTACCTGCCCACGCGCTCAACGCCCCCTAATTTTTTCTGGGTCTTCTACTGCCTCATGAAAGTCTCAAACGCTCACATAGGGGCGTTATCGCCCACATTGAGAACCTATGCTCTAGAACTATAGATAATGTAAAAAAATGACATTTCAACAATTGTTTCGATGTAAAGATATTATTCGTGGATGGGTCTAACAGGTTGAGAATCTCTGATTAGGGTTTTGAGAAGTGGTATTATTATTGGCGAGACCATAATGTGGCATGTGGCCGCGCCAATCGCCAATCGGCAACTTCACAAGTGTCTTCTAATAAAGGTGTACCAACGCTCAGTACCTCCGTACTCTGTGTCTGTTCTCTGTAGGCTGTTCTGTTGTCAAACCGACTAATAATTCAATAGAGCGATGATCAGAGTCCGTAGAAAATGGTGTCTTTCATCGTCGTCACGGTGCTGATGGGGTAGTATTGAGTGTTGCCAGAGAATGTGTGTATTGGTGCATTATTTGTATGGTAAACTTGGGCCATACAAAGCGGCAAGATCGACTCTGTTATGCTTTTTATATTATTATTCCATAATATATTGTGGCTTTTGACTGCGACGTATTGCGTTTGGTCGTGTATGAAGAAGAATAGAGTGAAAACTTATTTCAAAACTTACCTATTTTCTTGGTAAATATTTCCCTATCGAGTCCACGCTCAAAACACACTTTAGAAAATTAAAACAAATGTACTAGGTAGATTACAGATAGTAATAAGTAATTAAGTAACCGGAATTGAAAAATATTGCATTTCAAAGGTTATTTTGTTATCTTTAAAAACGCGAAATGTCATTTCTCAAGGAACGCCATGTTGATAATTACGATGGCAAACGTCTCGCGTGATTTTTCGTGTTTATGAAACCGAACACAATAATGATTCATATTCATACGCATTATTTATCATTTCCGAAGATTGCAATTCGTACTTATTATTGTCTAACTGACTGAAAGTGATTTTTTCTTTTAAAATTGCGTATTTCATCGTCGCAATTAACATGGCGGTCGATAATAAAACGCAATATTTTTCAATTCCGGTTACTGAATTACTTATCTTATTACTAACCATTTGTACAAGTTGTTTTAATTTTTTAAAGTGTGTTTTGAGCGTGGACTCGATAGGGAAAAATTTACCATTTTCTTATTTTTTTGAAGTGAAACTTCTATAGCACGGCTGTGTTTTGGATTTCGGATGAAACGGAAATAACGATTAGCGCACCTGCGACGCATCAACTGCGCACATTGGTCGCTTTGATTATGACTTCACTTTTCAAGTATTGGTTGAGATTGTTTTGGTAAAGTTTCGCTTCTACCGCGCGTAAAGTACACTTGTCTCGCTAATTTTATTATTCACAGATAGATACAGAAAACATACTTACCTGACAGGTGACAGGTGACAGGTCACTTCCGATAAACACACTTTAATTAGAAAGTTTAGGCTTAGAGAAGACAAGGCTTTGCACGCGGAGGCGCCGGAGGACATTATATTTAAAAAAACTGGAAATTGCTTGATTTGACATTTACTGCCCCCATCACTGTTAGTATTTCATTTTTGAGAAGATTAGTGACAAAAGTAGAGTTGGGATTTTTAGGGATTCGCTTTAGGGCTGGAGAATTTTTATTAAATGACCTTTACAAAAGCTTAGAAATAAGATTTTTTATCATTTTTTTACATTAACCATAATGTGTTCTGTTTTTGTGTTACATTTTTAAAGAAGGATCATCACTGTAAAAACACATTTCAGGTCGTACATTATATCTAATACCATTTTGTGTGGAAACTTTTGTACGAAAACTTTTCTTGTTTTATGCCATACGGTAAATCTGCATTATGTCAACCTAATAATTATTGACGTTCTTTAGGACATTATCTATGGTCTATGGGGTCCATCATCAGGACAGTGGTGTATGTAGAGGTTTTCATGTTTTCTTGTTTTCATGTTTCCGTGTTTTCGACGTTTTAGTAAGCAGATTTGTCCGGATGGCTGAGTTTGCACGCTCGAAAGTGTTCTAAGATTCCTTTGGAGATGGTCAGTTCTGACTGGCCCTCATGCACTTTAATAATAATAATAATTGGATAATTTTTTGTCTCATCTCAAGCGGCCGAGTTTATGAACTCCTTATTCTGTCTCAAAAAGAAACTTGTTTTTTGCAGGCCTCCGAAGGTCTTGGATTGTAGATGTTGTTCCGAAGACAGTCTTGATGCTTTCTTTCCTCAGTATACTGGAAATTCTGTCAGTAACATTATGAACATACCTAAGGTAAGAATATATTGATCAGTCATTTTTTCTGCGCTGGGTAGTGAAGCGAATCAGGTGTAGATACCAATTCGTATGCTTTGGTTTTCTATATACCTACTATGTACCGTAGTACCATCTTCTTTTTGCATCAATTCTACATCTAGAAAGGCGAGGATTTTATATTGGTTTTCCAGCTCCACTGTGAACTTAATGTTGGTATGCAGCTTAGAGTAACGTATGCAGTGAATTCATTTCTGAGATTTCTCTACCTGAGGGAGTATGGCTACTGCCCGTGGCTCTATCCCATCGACTTTCTTTTGGGCATGCTCGGAATGAACCATCTAACACATTTCTTCAGACTGATTCGTGGATGGTTCGACAGCTCGACTATCACGGATATCATTAGTTTCTATTTTCCCGATGGTTACCTCCGTCACCGACAGCATAGACTGTTTTATCTCCCGGATTGCAGGACTAACTTGCCAATGGTCATGCCGGTGAGGAGAGCTATCTTGTTAGGAGAGAATCACTTTTATTGATATATTTAATATCAGCGAAGATAATTTAGACGGCAAGTTTTGTTGCTGCCGGAATTAAATCTGCTTTTACACATTTACGCTTTTGCCGATGGGTGTGTTTTGAATTTTACACAGCTTGGCGTTTATTGTTTTCCTTACGATTTGAAATATTCATTTTGTAATGTTTTTAAAGTGAATCCATTAATTGAATTGAGAATGGTCTAGGAATTCGTTCATCTTCTCTGCCCCACAAGGCCAAATCCGAAGGTCCTCTCATATCCTCAACAACACTGGCAATCTCTCTTGATAATACGAGTATGTGTGAGCAGATCACGGTGAGCCCACACTAGCGGCGGGGGACCTACCTACCCAGACCCAGTACAGTACCTACCTCGCCGTGTATACACACTGAATAATCCGTGTGGCGAATGCGACATGTCACTAACGCCGGCCAATGGTTTCAGATAAATGACTTCATTTGTTGGGAGACCCCGGGTTGGACCTTTGAAGCGCGCCGACACAGATGATGTACCAGTGCTATAATAATATGAACCAGAGGTTCCCAACTTTTTATGGCTCACCGCCGACTTTTCAATTATATCTTTCTTCAAAGCCTCCCCCCCCTTTCATTAAAAAAGTGAGACAGAACATTTTTGAAAAAGCGCCGCAGCCTAAAGAATTTTTTTTGAGTGAAAATGAAATGTTTTGAAATATCACGACCAACCGGCTGCGTGGTAGTTATTGGTTCCCACCTGGACGTTGTGGGTTTGATCTTCTACTAATTTGGTCCTCCATCATTGTACAAACTACACTATCCACTTATAATTATGGAAATGGGTGGATTTTCAACATTCTGAGATTATTTGTAATACGGAAATGATGTCTAAATAAAATAAGTTTTTTTGGACAATATTATAAAAAGTGTTATCTGTAAATATTCCACTAACCGCCGTACAGATTTGGCACAGATTTTCAAAAATACACTATGTTTCAACTTAATTACTGCAAGAAACAACTGATTACGTTTGGTAATAGATGCATTAAAATTCGAAGTTCAAAATTTCCCGTATAAAACGATTCTTTTTCCGCCATCTTTTTTGTATAGTTTGACATTTGCGTGAGTTTCGTTTCAATCTAAATACGCATGAATTAATTAGATAACCCAAATTAAGAACCTAAACACCTGTTTTCTGAGTGTAAATAGTTAATCCTTCAATATTAAGGTGCCAACCATAAATTACGTCACGCGAATTTCATGATTTTTTTACCCCACCCTGTCCCTGCCACACATAGTCACATTTGTGAGACCCCCTCCCCTAACATCTAAAAATAATCAAAAAGTAGTTCAAATTTGTTTTACATGTGATGTCACAGAGCTGATGACCTCCCCATACTCCTTGTCACACACAATGCCACACTTCTCAACTCCCTAAGAGGAACTAGCGTCATTGATCCCCTCGGCACCGGTGCACAGTCAGGAAACACGCCAAACAAGCGCCCAACATCCGTACACGGTTGACATTAGTCACATGAGAACGGGTAACCCCCCTAAAGGTGTGACGTAATTTATGGATGGCCCCCATAATATTACGTCATTTATTGAACGGTTCATAAAATCACTCTTCATTGACGTTCATAAGATTCTTTCAATGGTTTACCTACTAACGACTTATTTGAATTTATTAAGAAAAAATATTTTTTAATTAAAACAAACTCTGTTCCACCATTTCAGTCCTTCACCGCCCGTTTGTAGTCTGTTATCGCCTCCCATTTGCCCTTGAGGCCACCACCGCCTCCCTGGATCTCACCAACTCCCCCAGGGGGGCGATATCGCCCATGTTGGGAATCACTGATATATTAGATTAGAAGCTCCTGCCGTTGTCACCTCTCTTTCCGATATGCGCTTCGTCTGTGAGAATGAGGGAGATGTTACAAACTAGCTTTCAGCGGTACGCCTTTAGTGATATTGAGTGCTAAAGTGTCCAGGTATAATCTACCTGCTAATATAATCATGTTTATCAGATTCACACGCTATTAGGCTTCATAAAGAGATTTATACCTTTGTGGGATGCGGCGCAGGTTGTTGTTCGCCTCTGACTGTGATTTTGATACTAATCGGCATGGCGCGAGATTATTAATCGAGATGTTTAATCTTTTAAATATCTTTGACTTCTATCTAATAATTATTATTGTGAAATTCGTAAGGTGAGCGGTACCTTATTAGGAACTTATATATACATTGTACAATTACCTACCTACCTCCCAATAAACAATTTCCTTGTGCGTACGTGTATGATATTATTTTCAAGATTGGAACCAATGAACGAATGTCTTGTGAAAATTATTAAATTACTAGCTGACCCGACAAACGTTGTTCTGCCATATAAATTATTTCTAGTGAATATTTTGGTTGTTAAATAAAAAAATAACGAATGTATTATAAGTGTGTGGGGATGGGATCTATGACAGAAAAAGGAATGAAGTGCTGTGTAGACGATGACCGCCGATAAAAACAAAAAAATACCGATAAATAGTAGGAAAATGAAATAAAGAAAATCAATATGAATTTCGAAGAGCAATGGAGTGTACGATATTTTTTGTCAGTCCGTGTTTAGCCTACACAAATAAGCTCGATGGTTTGCCCACGCGAGAACATGATGCCGAATGAAAAGGTTTAAAATTTGGGGTTATAAGTATTTTTGATGCCAAATAAAAAAAATACAAAAAAAAAATTGTCAATAAAATAATTTTTTTTTCTGGATAGGGACACCCTAATCACCTAGCGGTATGAAATATACTTTAAGACCTATTCTCAATTCTCATACCTACCAAATATACATAAAAAAATCAACAAATCGGTCAAGCCGTTTCAGAGGAGTGCGACCACAAACGACTCCAGATACTAATATCTACAGCATGTTTGTCGGACGAATATCTACAGCTCATATGTTGAACTAATATTTACGAACTTCAGAGTGTTGACTAATATCTACAGAGCTAAGGTCGGACGAATATCTATGACGGTCCCAGTGTTGACTAATATCTACAGAGCGTAGGTTGAACTAATATCTACAGAGCGTAGGTTGGACTAATCAGCTAAATGTGTCCAATAGTCCAATATTAGGGATTTTTACATACATACTTACATAAATTAAGTTTTTTAAACTGCATACGCAATATTACGTTATTCCAATATGCTATACATAATTGCAAATCCAACCTCTGCCAGTGCTGTAGATATTCGTCAACACTTTGGTTCTCATAGATATTATTCGATTTTTTCAATTTTTGGAATTCCTGTAGATATTAGTAGACGCCACCCCACAAACACCGTAACAAGAGATTTTTTATACATAAGATAAAAACAATCTTTTCATATCCAGACAGTCAATGAAGTACCCGTACCTACCTATAATATATTTCACAAACTGATAAGTTTTCTTCTATGTTTGATTGAAATAGCAGTAGTAGTTCTGAAGAGTACTAGCCAGGTACTTCTCAACCTTCCTCTTTCGCATCTTCTTTCCTCCCCACATCTTTCAGCCTCTCAACGTAGATCCCTACAACTATTAAATGGATACGTTTTTAGATTTTCACGACCAAAAGTATTTTCGTTATTTGTTTTTGGGGTTTTATCCCGTGTTGCGCTACCTCCTTCTTTAGCCAATGTTTCGGACAGCGTTGCGGTACACTGCAACGCTAACGGAAACGTTGGCTGAAGATGGAGATGGCGCAACACGGCATAACACCCCAAAAACTAATAACGAAAAAAATAACTACTGAATGGATTATGCACAGTAATTAAGGCTTATACGTAGATTTGAATGGAAACCATTGTTTAGTTCTGGACCCCTAGCACGGTCGACAGACAAGGATTGTATCGATAATTTTTGTTAACTTCTCATCGGTTACTAGGATAACTGCAGATCGTTAATATACAAACAACAACAGTCATTGTGAGCTGTTATTTATTCGTTGGCGATCTGCAGTCATGCTAGAGAATAATGAGCAGTTACCGAAAGTTATCGATACAATCCTAATCGATCGACCGTGCTAGGGGTCTTCCGAATGCGATCTGTCTCATTTACACTTGCCTGACATTGTATCATCACTATACAATGTGAATTTCGTAATAATGATGAGACGTAGTATTATAATGAAAATTTAAGGCCTGGCCAGACCTTTGTTATTTCTTGTGTTCTTCTTTATTCTATGTCTAAAATAGATTGGTTATTGCCTTATGCCAAAGATTTTCACTTTTTAGAGATACATTTATTGAAGACGTGGTCAATAGTACCAAATGTAATTCGTCGTTTTTTTTAAGTAATGTCACACCTCACTCCAATGTTATGTAGGTAACTGTTACCTACATCCTACCTAACACTTTTAAATGTCCCCGTAAAGAAAGAATTAGACCCAATTCTGACTTTCCGTGGACGAAAATCTATAATTTCTATGGATTATTGGATTTACACTCGTATCTAAGCTTTATTGTGAGCCAGCTTACCAGATCACTGCCATATTGAGCACATGCAGTAGGAATAAAAGAAGAATGCATGATATTTCTCAAATACGTTTGCATTGAATAGACAAAACCCGATTAACTTGTCAATAGTATATTCAACCGCATACACGTGTACGTAGGTACTTATTTGTTGTTGATTTCTTGAAGAAAGAAGTCTATTATTGATGCGAATGGAAATTCGAGGAATAAAATAGTGTAAAGTTGTCCTCTCCACGCAGTCTTCCCACAAAACACAATCAATAATCCGATTTTGAAAGTAAATTACAAGTACAATGCAAACTGCATACCTTCATCATATCGGTACGTCCTTGATTATTAATGGAGAGGTTTTCAGTTTAGTTTTACAGAAAAGAGATGTGTTTTTTCCTCTCCGGGCGACATGACAAGTCAATTGAGAGAAGACAGAAGTCGACCTATTTGAAAAGGATCTTCTATTGATGCTGCGCTCTGGACCGGTGTAATCTTGTTTGGGGCGTCCATTTTAATATTTTGTCAGGGATTTGAATGAGGATGTTGATTGCCATTTACATTTCAGCCCAACTTCTGATAATATTTTCTATGATTGATGGTGCCCTAAATATAAGCATCGTGAGTCGGTGCTCAGGTATTTATTTAAAAATAAATCACATAGGAGACCCTGAGAAAAAAATCGGAGTGTGTAATTCAAACGCGGTAGAAGTGAAACTAGAAAGTCGCAAGATGTTGCTTTCTTTTCTTTTGCTTGTTTTTTTTAAAGGGGTTGAAGAATGTAAAGGGTGGCGCAAAACTACCGATATGGTTTGAATCTTATTACGCCAGTTTTGCGCCATCCTATATATTGATTTCCTAGGATTCGAACCCCCGTTTGCTTGATGTCTGTCTCTCTGGCCGCTGAGACTTAAGGCACCTCGCACTATGCTATGGAAAGCACGCGCAGAGCTGCGAATTTACGGCATTATATTAAAACCGAGTATTTGTGTAGAACTGAGTTGTGACGCAGTTCCGTTTCACCCGAAATTCAAATCACTAACGGCGCTAAAGAAGTTTCGCTTCAAAAAGTTCAGTTCCCTCAAGGCCCGTGCCATCTTTGGGGATGCTTTGTGAAGGGTCTTTTAAGGTAGAAGAAGGAGAGGAACTTCTGGGAAGGAAAAAGATATGTGGATGGACGGAATCTGAGGGTCAATGCGATTGTCAAGGAGTGACGGACGTATGAATCCTTCCCCCCCTGCGGTGCATGACAAAGGGTAGAGAGACCGGCTGGAGAGGTCTAGGTTAAGTCTCTCCCGATTGTGCAGTATGCAATAGGTGGGCAAACGCGTTCACCGCCAAGACCTAGACAAACCACACCCCATTTTACTTAACTTTACTAGGTAGGTACGTACCTTGTTATTTAAAAGTTTTATAAAGTTCGGAATGAGTAACTAGAAACTAGAACCCAAGCTATATTTTATAAACAGAGATAATAAAAGTTACTAATTCGAATTAGTGAGTGTTAGTTGGTTGTGTAGTTTTAACAGAAAATGTCGCAATTTGTCTCGTGTTCCTTGTCGGCATTTTATGCTAATTTATTATATTCGTTAAAACGTATCTAATTTATTATAGTTACGAGAACAGCAGGGCTGCCGTAAAGTAGTGATGACACAATTTCTATATTGTCATTTCTCCTCAAAAATACTTTATAGGTGTCGCTTGTCTAAATTCTAGGCACCTCCATTCCAACTGTGGAGGACGAACAAGGACACCGATCTGCAGTAACTCGGCAATCCGATTGGTCCCCCCTCCCCCATTCACCAATAGGAATTAACCCTTATCACAAGTCACGCGCTGCGACGAAGATCATCCAAATAATTTTAATTTAAACTGCCGGATAATATGCTATCGTACTTGTTCGCTCTCCACTTTCCTATACAATTGTTCATATCAATTAATTAAATAAATATGAAATGATAGGCAGGTACTAAGCTAAGGATACTAAATTCAAAATAATCCGAGTTCATTGAACCAGAGTTACAATGAGAGACAGTCCCACAATCGAGATTTGTATTTTTGATTATAAATAATTATAATAACTACCGAGAAAAACTAATAAATGGATTACAATTAAAGGAATACCTGCTACGCTTGTGTTTTTTTTCTTGATTTGATTATATGTTATATATGAATTGATTGTATTTTATATTTGATTTAATTATTATTATCTTGTGTATTACTTATTAGAGGCACTGCTGAAAACCAGATACGATCCAGGAGAAATCCTGAATGTATAACTGAGCAGTGACCTTTTCGTCAATAGAAATAATGATAATAAAACAAAATGTGTTAAATTGTTAAATAAAAAATGATAAATATTAATGAATGTTTTTATTATTATTATTAACACAGGTAATAAAATAAAGTATGTTGGGGAAAAAACATATAGGTACACCAAAAAATGGTTTTTTATAAATAGGATAAATAATGTGCTAATTCCTTAAAAACTAAAATGCACGTTATATTGAGTAGAGCACCTCTTTTAGTTAGTCGATATCCGTTGACCGATGTCAAGCACAAGGTGCTGTAGCCTCAATCTTTCGTCGTAGACATGACTTTGAATACTTTAAAATGTATTATTTCCACTCCCTATTGATGGAATAAGATGTGTAGTTAATTTCAAACGGCCGCGGTGTACTACGAGTACCATTGCCCGCTGCCTACAGACACAGACGGATTTGTATTTCCAAAACATGACGGAGTGAATAGCGAAACAAACATGCTTTGTTGTGAACACATTTGTAACAATGTCCAACGTGAGAAGATTATAAAGCACACAATGACATCGTGAACTGTTTCAAATTGTTATTTTTTTTTTTTAGTTACATTTTCTGTGTTGATCGATTTTTTTAAAAAGGTATGTTATTTAATTTCAAATACAATAACCTACGCCCACGCGTTGCCAACATAGAAATAAATGTAGATGTTATTTAGGATCTGCAATTTCTCAGCGACCAGTATGGAGAGCGTAGGAGGAACACTCACTGACTGCATTAGTTGGAAAGTACTTGGGTAATTGTGAAACATATCCATTTAGGAAAGTTACAGATTTTCACGGTTAGTTATTGGTATCTGGTACTTGACCAAACTAAATGTGAATGTGAAAATGTGGTTATTTTCACTAATTATTATACTGGAATACCGGCCCTAAGAGAATTAACGCTTGCAACACGGTTTCACTTTCATATATATAAACACACTTCACCACAATCTACACATCTGCCCTGACGATGGACATTAACGCTGTAAGGGTGTTAAGGGACGTACTTGATCTACTTTAACCAGTGATTCCTGACACTATATGGAGCAAAAAATTTGAATAAAATTTTGGTCTCTTTAACTAAAAACTTTAAAAATCTGTTGGTATTGTACAGGTAGGATCGGGGTAAGGGGTTGGGCAGGTACTAGTCCGAATTATTAGTGGTGACATGTGGAAGATTTTTTTATTTATCTGTAATAACTTAGTCATTTACTTATCAATATAACTAATATACATTCTATATCTTGTATAAATGAAATAATAATAAAAACTTGTATTGTAATAATTATTGCATTAATTCAACTGTAGAATAAATAGAAAAAAACATAGAAATATAAAGGGGTTCATTTGGTGCAAACGAACACTGAGATAAAAAAATAGCACTACATGATACACATTTTGGAAATAAAGTTTCTTCCTATGAAGCTTAACTGCTGTTCAGAGGCTGCCAGCCAAACATGTTGTATTCGTAGTGTGCCTTACGAATGTAGGTAAAAGGCCTAGATCCCCTGGTAAACGGAGTCTAGAGGTCGTGATTTCAAGCGAAAAAGTGGTTTATTTTGTGAATGATTTTATAAGAAAGAAAAAAAGTCAAGAAAGAAACACGCCAATGGAAACAAGTCACAGATAATTTTGGCCATAAAATTATATTTTTAAAAAGTTGTTTCTTATATGCGTTCCATCGAAAAAATACATTTTTAATAGTTTACGCGAATACTTTTTATATAAAGTTTTTTATAATTAATAATTCTATTTTAATTCTACTCAAGGAGTGAATCAACCCGTTCAACGAAGAGTGCACGGCGGCGGGAATGAAGATGAGTACCTCAAAAACGAGGTGATGGTTATAGGAAGGCACCAAACTCAGTGCAACATACTAGCTAATCGGACTCAGCTGAAACAGGTGGACAGATTCAAAAACCTTGGGTCGAAATCTCCAGCGATGAAGGCAAGACGGAGAAATTGATCGAATAATTAGTGCGGCAAGCAGTGTATTGCTTCCTCTCTACAGCTCAGTGATAAAGAAAGTCGAGCTCAGTATCAAGACAAAGATGGCAGTGTTCAAAACGATATACCGCCCGACGCTCACTTACGGCCACCAGATATGGATGCTAAACGAACGAATACGTTCTAGAGTCCAAGCTGCCGAAATGAGGTAGGTTCTTGAGATTAGTGGCAGGGGTTACGAAATGGGATCATATAAGAAACTCGACGATCCGAGACGATCTAAACATCGAACCATTGCTATTCTTATTAAAAAATCGCGACTAAGGTGGCTTGGGCACTAAGAATGTCTGATGACCGAATTCCGAGGAAAATACTGAGTGCGTTTCCAGAGGGTAGACGTCCAGTAGGCCGCCCCAGACACAGTTGGGCGAGGCAACTCCAGAAACTGTGCGAGGAGAGGATGGGACTGCCCGACTGCCATGGACGGAGGCCGAACAATCAGCACAAGACAGGGATGTATGGAGAAGCCTTGACGATGCAGTGGGTCCCCGACCCGAATAGGATAAGGGGAAGAAGATGATAATTCTACTAAATGAAAACGGTAGGAAAAACTTAATTTTATCCGAAGTATTTTTTTTGTATTTATAATGTAAAGATTAATCGAACATGGTGATTTAGCGTAAAATAATACTTAGTAGATTTGCGTTAAACGAATAAGTCAGCTCAGTTATTACCGCTCTTGCTTCAATTGAAACATAAAAAAAGTGGCGGGCTGGGTGGAAAGTGTAAGGGTATGGTGTGTGGTGTATAGAGGTCGGTTGGAGGATATCGGGTGAAGGGTGTCTTGTTTCCAGCGTAAACCTTATTATAACCCCCTCACATCCGCTGGCGATTTACGACTGTTTTTATATCATATTATTGGTTCCATTGGGACAGTAAATATTTGATACTGGCGGATTGGCTACACGTAAGGAAGCTATAATTGAAACCCGAGCCCCGCCGAGCGGAGGCATCGTAAGCCATATTTATTTTAATCCGGCTAATACGCAAAACCACCATAATGCGCTCCAAGTAGGTAGATTCCGTCGACAAAATAATATTTATCCAACATATTGGGTTTCGATTTTCAAACGGTTTCGTAATTATTATTTTCGTAACTACTTATTATAATAATATTTTTGTTCGAAGGTTCATTGGTAGGTAAGTACCGCAGTATCTGCATAGGTTTTAACCAAATATATTGAAATACAGGAGACATGCCATGACGTCCGCCCTACCGTTGGCAGACTACTATGTACCTTTAGGTAGAATTCGTTCATTTAGTTGATTTTTTGAAGGTGTGGTATAGTATTGGTTAACAATATCGGTGACACCAGGAAACACAGTCCCACCCAGTGAATACTGCGGATAGCACATCTCTTTGGTTTTTCAATATCTTTGGTTTTAACATTTATCTGTAATACTTAGTATTTTTTTAAGATCGTAGTTTAAATTTTTAAATTTAATATATTTTTTTATTTAATTTTAAATATTTTTTTAATTCTTAATTTCTTTTATTAATATTTTCAGTATTTTTATTTGGAAAATAATAAGGACACAGGTACCTAATAAAAACAAAAGCAATTCCTGTAATATTCAAAAATCAGTTTCTGAAAAAATAAGAAAATATACAGATTTAGGAAATGAGATTTAAAAGAATTTGGCATTCTAGACTATAAAAATATTACCATTAATTATTTCGACTACTGGCATTATACCTACCTCTGTCATTCAAAATTTAGGCATATTACATTTGTCAAAAAATGTATATATAAAAATGCAAAAATCAGTCATTGTAAATACATGTAGGATTAAAAAAGATTTTTAAAATATTTATATCGAGGGATCAGTTGGATTTATAGGTCCAATTAGGAGTTCCATCGAGCCGAACCCTCTGATATGAAAATATCTGGAATCGGTGAATTATTTTCCCGTTTGGTCTCTGGTAGGTTGACATGTTGTTCTTGTATAGTGCAATTGCATAGCAACTAGATGATCATTTGTGGAAAAGTGTGTGAAAGGGTTTAGTTTTTTCCTGTGGGGAAGATTTCATCCGGACATAAAACCTGAAGTCAAAATTAAAAATCAAACGCCCGCCACATATATTATAACTAGCGAATACCCGGCATGCTTTGCAATATCACCCAAAGAAACAGATGTGTTTTAATTCTGAATCCTTCCCTTCCCGCATTTTCCTTCCCCCTTCCCCCTTCCCCAAGTCCCCCCCTCCTGCGACCTCCCCCTCTTCTTCATTTCCCTCCTCCTCCAGGATTCCCACCCACCTCCCGCCTTCCCTCCCTGCCGCTGAACTATATGAACTCCTTTTTCAAACAATTCGCGCGCCGCCTATAAATTTTTTTAATGTAAATTTCATAACCCCAGAACTTACCATATGGATACAAACCGGGCGTGCGCTCAACAACTCATCAAAGTTTCATTGCAATGATTTATGAAATAATTTCATAACACTCACATTTAAACGTTCGCGGGTATACATACGCACAAAAAAACAACCAAAGTTTCATCGCAATCGGATGAATGGTTTAGGAACAAAGAAACGTTATTTTTATATATCAACTACTGGAGCGCTTTTTGCCACAATAGGGCACCATTTAAAATACCTTGGATAGCTTTGCTGCCAATTTTGGCAAATTTTCCCTTATTGCAAGTAATTAAGTAGAAGTTTACGATTTCATAATTTTTTTTTTATAAATCCTACGAATATGTGATAATCGACAAAAGAAAGGTAAATTCATTGGTTATATAGATATATAGATTATTGGTATGTCAAATAGAACTCTAAACTTATTAAAAAGCTATATGATGGAGCGTACACAGAGCGTTCAAATTAACAAGAAAAAAAGCAAACCTCTCCTCATCAACCATGGAGTACCGCAAGGAAGCGTACTAGGACCGATATTATTTCTAATATACATAAATGATATCGGTAGCCTAGGAACGAGAGGAAAAATCATAAGCTTTGCTGACGATACAGTAATTGTATTCAACGAAAAAGACTGGAGAAGTACCTACAAAGAAGCGGAACATGGACTTGGTCTACTGCAAAACTGGCTTAAGAGAAATTCCCTTACACTTAATGTCAATAAAACAAAATATCTGACATTTTCTATAACAGCCAGAGGACAGCCAGAGGATGACTTTAATCTCAAATTACACACATGCCAAGAAAACAATCAAAATCAAGGCTTATCATGTCACTGTCCTACCATAGCACACTCCAAAAGTATCAAATATCTTGGTATTGAAATTGATGATAATCTCCGATGGAACGCACACATTGAAGTAATCACAAAAAAACTCACCAGGTACATTTACTTCTTTAGAGCCATCCGTAACATCCTCAACATAAACGACATTAAGAAAGTGTACTACGCTTTATGTCAATCACAAATAGAATACGGGATAACTGGATGGGGGTCTGTTTTGAGCACTCACACAGAGCGACTCAATATAGCCCAAAAAGGAGTACTGAAGACAATACTGAAAGTTCCGCTTAGAACTCCGACGGAAGAAATATTTAATAACTTTCAAGTCTTCAATGTACAGAAACTTTATTCAAAAAATATTTTATTTAAACTGAAAAAAAACATATATGTATACTCCACAGCCCAACATAAATACTCAACCAGGTCAGTAAGCAATAACATCCTGGTTACTCCCAGTTTGAACACATCTTTTGGACAGAGAAATAATAAATTCCATGCTATAAAATTATACAATGCTCTACCAGATCAAATCAAAAATATAAAGGAAATGAATATATTTAAAACAAAAGTAAAAATATGGCTGAGAGATCAAAGTGATAATAAAATTACAAACATCATGAAGACGATATAAAGACAATCCATAACCAAATACAAATATTTTAAAAAACTACAGGCCACCTCAGAACAGGAAATCCTAGTGAGGAGGTCTGTGAAAAAAAAAAAAAAGAATCCATACTTATTATATACATCATACATACATGTACAAACCTTGTTTTTGAAATTAAAAAAAATAAAAAAAAATAAATAATAGAACTATAATCAGTTTGTATGACTCCATATTAAAATTCGGCGGTACGATTTTTTTAATGTGGATGGAAAATATTCAAAATGATTACCAAAAAATCTCGAGCAATCGGAGATTTTTTTTAAAATTGCGCAGTCGCTCCAGTGGATAAGATAATAAATAATACATGGAAAAGTGAATAATATTTATTTTAAAGTTTTTTTTTTCCATGCAAAGATTTTTTTAGGTGTGAAACTTCGTGACGACTAAAATACATAAATATTTATGAAGATAAATAAAGTCTGATCAAGCGATCAATTAACATAAAGAATTTATCCGAACAAAACCATTTATTACATTATGATAAAGACATGTTGGTCCATTTATTAAAAGTATCATTAATCATCTCGAATCTTCTCCTGAAACGAATGTTCGGCGAAATTAGCTTTGATTGATGCGGTGTAAATGGCTGTTATTTGAAGAGAGGACTTTTGTTAATCGGATTAATATTGATTATACACCTTGACAGACTAAGAAATACGAAATACCTTCATCAAATAATTTAGAGAAGGAAAAATTAGCCTGTAAATGTGTTTAGTACTGAGATACGCAGAAGGTACCAATATAATATCGTGGTTTCCATGTTCAACTTTTCAGGTTATGTTCGCGCCGCCGAAACTGAATTATTTAGGTAACATTTTTTGAAGTGAAAACTTCTTAATTAATTACTTCAGTAATTTTTATTCCTAAATATTCAACATTAAAATCTTACTTGAATTTAATTTTAGTGCGATATTAAAATAAGTTTTTTTTTCTAATAATTATTTGCTACGGTATATATTGTATATAGTCTCACTATGATATAGTTGTGTATAGGCATATAATTGAATATAAACATAGTTACATTATAATTTCAATACATAAAAAAAAGGTATGTAATTGGAAGTGTGGGGAAAACTCATAAATCTTACAAATGTTGGAAGAGATGAATTAAAGTACTAAATCCTAAAAAATCTAATTTTGTGAATTATTTTACGGTTTTATTTTATTTTACATTATTATTTTATTTCGTTACATACCTGCATTTGTTTTCATGTTCTACGAAGATAGAATGATCTGATTTTGTTTTGTGATTTTTGAATAATAGATATATACCTACATTTTTTGTGCTTGTATAGATACAGGTTTTTTGAATTCTGTTTTCCAGAACGCTATTGGAAATCTACCCTACTAAGTTGAGTTGTTGAACTGTTGGTAAACAGAATTTAAAAAGTAAAATAAGAATCGGGAGTTCGTTTCGCAAGTCGCTTACGATGGCTTCGACAGGATTGGCTGGGTGTTAACTTACTGGGAAGGTGTTGCTAGGAGCGCAGGTGTTGTGCGCGGCGTTAACGAAGCTCTTTATACACAGTTTTCCAACAACCATCAGCCTATCAATTGTTTGTATTGTCGCCAGCACAGCGACGTTACGTCTTTGTTTGTTTATTACGTGTCCTGAATTTATCGACAGCTACAAATAAACCGGTACTTAAAAATGTATTGAAAAACAAGGCACGCTTTCAAATTGGAGCATGGAGGGTTTTTATGTTTAATTTCGAGTAGGTACCGGCCTACCAGCTGTACGTAGAAGAATAATTGAACGATTTTCGCAATCCTGTATATTGGTAATATAAAGGGCCATTTGCACATGCCCCCTGTCTTTGTTTAACGATTTGAAAAATGATTGTGAATGCTCACTTCAAGAAAATATTTAAAAAAATTTGCAATCAAGTGGGAGAACAAAAAAAAAATGAAACTAGGGCCGACGTAGCTACCTATTGTACCTAGATCTTACTTTGGAGCTGAAAATATTGTTAGTTTATCCGTTGTTGAACGGTGAGTAATGGCGTCATGAAATTTGCGCAGCAATTCTCACATGGAATTTCTAGGTAAAGTTTTCAACTTGCAATGTTATTTTAATGAAGACAAATAGATAAGACGCCATATAATTTTTTCCTAATCTTTGAATGATCAATGAAGATAAAAAGTGTTCCTATACCCACGTACGTTCAACAACACATTTTAAGCACGTAGACAAATTTTCAGCACGATATACCAATATTTTTTAATATTAGGTACCCGACAAGTTTAAGTTCATACTTTATGTGAATACAATACGTAGATAGTTTTTTCACTTTCTATGTACCTATTTTAACAGATTTTAAGAACGTAGAAAATTAAAAAAAAAAAATTACAAGTGTGTAGTTCACACGCTGTAGAAGTGAAAACTTCAGAAAATTAAACTCTGAGGAGACAAGAGTGGGGAGGCTACGAAGCACCGCACAAAGAGGACACCGATTATTCTATCTTATTCTCTCGCAGGCTTAATCCTACATACGAGTATGTATAGGGTGTATATTTATTTTATTTTGAATCTTATTGTAATGTGTAATAAGATTCAAACCATATTGGTAGTTTTGCGCCATCTTTATGTGTTTGTCTCTTTTTAGTGCCACTTTTTCGTTCCATCGAGTTTCAAATCACAACGGTGCTAGAGAAGTTTTAACTTTAAAAGTCGGAAAACAAGAAAATTTTACCATGTATATCAAAATTACATAGGTCATTTATGTAATATACTAGAAAGAGCAGAGGCCCTAATACAGTACCTTGTGGGACAATATTTTATCACAATCAAAATTGTTGAAGCATTCTCCAATTTTTGTTTATTGTTGACGTTTTAGTATGTAGTTTTGTAGATCTATTGATTCTTATCTTAATTCAGATTTCAATAAAACCCTCGATCCTATTGAAATTTTAGTCGTAGGTTGGTGGCAGTTAAACGTGTCATTACATCATAAAGCGGGGCAAAATATGTTTTAATCTGTTTGTTTTGTGTGGAACTCTGTCCAAATTGAAGTCTTGACAACTCAACTCCGCCGGTTACAGAACAGGGCAAACTGAGATGTCACACAATAATGGTGTCGTCTAATAAATCTCCTATTGTCCCGTGGCTTCCGCTGTCTTTACCTGCGATAGGAGATGCTGTGACAATAAACTAGGAATCTGCTATACATAATAAGATGTGTAACACTCTGATTTGGATGTCGTTCGTTACTTCGCAAAACTGATAGTAGGGGGTGAAACGATGCAAGATCTATGGAGGTTGTGTAGTGGCGACAAATTTCCATTTCATATTATTGGCTCTCAGATTTGATAATAGTAGTTCTGTAAACAGTAGACCTCGCGTCTGAAAAGCATATTTCTAATTTTCTTTAATTTAATAAATCTAAACAAAAATTTCCTCTGAAATAATAATACTTTAGTAAAAGCAATAAATACTTGGGCAATACCTCTACTAACGTACTCATTTGGCATAATTAAAAGGTTCAATACAGATTTAGATAGTTTAGAACGATTAATTAGAACTACGTTAACAAAGTTACATTGCCATCATCCAAATTCAGCTATAGAACGTGTTTCAGCTAGCGGCTTGCTAATTTACAGCAAATTTTGCTTATGCATTTACAATGATAATATTGTACAGTAGGTATTGGGATTTACTCACAGGAGAGTCTGGAAATGGTATCTTCCGAACACTTTGCACTTGG
The DNA here is from genome assembly GCA_917880885.1 of Limnephilus marmoratus. Classification (NCBI taxonomy): domain Eukaryota; kingdom Metazoa; phylum Arthropoda; class Insecta; order Trichoptera; family Limnephilidae; genus Limnephilus; species Limnephilus marmoratus. Next base: position 2,478,730 of record OU862906.1, on the reverse strand, counting down.
TATTAACTTGTTCAAGTGAACAATTGCGATGCGAATCTTATTATTAATAAAACTTAATTGACTTGTATTAACTTTCACGTGAATCGTAAATGATCGGCGTTGGAGCGAAATATTCATCCGTCTTGTACAATGCGTATCTCGGAACTCACCGGTAGGTAGGCGGGAGGGGAACCGGGGCAGACAGGATAGCACAATCATTATCACGGAACAATATTCTGGTTCCAAAATACACGCACAATAAATCGCTGAGTGCAGCCAAATTCTAGTTGGCGCTAACATGCCCCCGGCCTTGACACAATGGTCAAAACAAACCAACAATGCGACCAGCAACGAAACTTAAAAGAAATAAAAAAAAAATAAATAGGACAAACCCATAAATACTATAAAACACTCACGACATCGTGTTTCATTGCTCACGTTAATGCGTATTTCTGATGCGAGTAAGATGAAAAGAAAATAATAAAGAAAGGAAACGATTAAAAGATAGCAATTATGTGTACATGCCTACTTGAACTAAACTAATTAATTATTAGGTATTATAAAAGTTGCCGGAAACATGAGATTAATAATGTGCGTGTAAACTTGGTTTACGAGAAACCTTGTTTTGGTTGCGAGTTACGTTGCTTTGCTTGAGAGTAGGTGCGTTTCCGACTAGTACGTACCCCAAACTGGTTTCGATTGCACTTGGTAATAACCGAGAACCCTTTACCTTACCCGGTAATATTATTTGTCCAAATAAATTGGCACCGATGATTGCATCGATGGCGCCTGGAAGATGGAATTCGTCATCGGCGAGAGGCAATTCGTTTAGGTAAGATAAGGCATTTCTATCTATAGAAGATGCCGGCAACTGTGTTGTGATGCGATCTATGACCAAAGGTCGAATGGAGAAAGATGTTTTATTATTATATCGCGATTCAAACTTTAAATTTGCTATTCCTTTAATACTTTGAGAAATATTTCCTATGCCTCTAACAGTTGCGTGATTGCGATTTGGGAATAAACGCAAACCCAGACGTTTGCAGCATTCCTTTGTTATGAAATCATTTTGCGATGCACTATCAATTAAAACACGCATTTTCTGATAATTATTCCGATTATCGAGAACGTTAATAGATGCGGTACCTAGTAATATTGTTTGATTTTGAGAAAAAACGTTTGAATCTCTATTATTCAGAGTACATAGTGAGGCATTATCTGACGGAATTTCCGATTCATTTTCTGGATTTTCCGATAAATCCTCTTCGTTATCGTGAGTGGAATTGTGCGAGGTGATATCAAAATGTAATAAAGAATGATGTTTTTGATTACAATACTTGCACCTGTTTTCCGATTTACATGTTTTGGAAAAGTGCATTTTACTAAGGCAATTTCTACATAATTTTTTTTTTTGAGATATTTCAAACCTATTTTTAGGCGACGCTTTTAGAAATGTTGGGCATTTATAAATCAATGTGTGGTCCGAAAGGTTACATACAGCGCAGTTGTACTGTTTTGTTTTGTTATTTGTTAAACTAACAAATGCCTGGCTGTACTGTTTCTTAAGGGAATTTTTCTCAATACGCTGTTGTGATTTGTGACATTCTGATAATGTTGATGTTCTTTGTAATATCTTAGCTTGTTCCCGCAAAAATGTTATGAACTCCTGGTATGAAGGTGTCTCTGACTTTCTGATCGATGATTCGAATGCTACAGCTGTTTCTTTGTCTAGTTTTTGAGTCCCTATATAAAGGAAGAAACATTGTAATAAATTAGGAATTTTTAATTGTTGCAATGCTGAAATTGAGGAGTGAAATTCGTCTATGAAAGCTTCTAAATCCAATGCAGTCGGTATTGTTATTGGTTTTATGTTTAAAATTTTATCAAAATAATAAATTGCGTTTGCCCTTGTATCTTCGTATTTTTCAATCAATGTTTCCCAAATAAGATGGTAATTTTCGGCTGTGGTTGGAATTCCGGCACAGATGTTTAACGCTTTTCCCGACAAAGTACTTATCAAATATTGAATTTTTTCCATGTCGGAAAGGTCTGAATTTTCATGAATTAATTTTTTGAAGGTGTCGCGAAAAATTCTCCATCCTATTATACTTCCATCAAATAACGACAAAGTTAATTTTGGCAACTTAACATTGCGATTTGATTTATCTAATTTTGACTGCGTGTCGGATAACTCAGTTGTATTGTCACAGGTCTGTTTTGCGGTTAATTGTATTATCGAGTATAAATCATCAAAGGATTGTTCCATCTGAAAGTTGGGCGAAAATTCAGAATTTAATTGCAGTTTTAAATCATTAATTTTATTTACTAACTCAATAAACTCTTTCCTTATCTCCGATAACAATGCTGCATTGGCACAAAATATGTTTTTTGAATTAGAGGATTTCAAACCCTTTATACTGTCATATATTCTTTGACATCTTGCAAATTGCGAATTCTGCCTGGCTTCTAGCAACTTGATATCGCGTTCAATTTTAGAAACAGCTGATTCCTCCGGCATGTTTAAATGCGTTAGTTTGATAATATGATGAAATTATTTCAAGCTGACGTACGTATGACCTACCTACGACGACCTACCTTTCTCAAACTACTCCCGATAAATTTATATGCAATGAAACCCGTGCGTAAATATTCCAAATAAAAATGGGCGCTGGTTCTTTACACATCCAGGCTAGATTGGACCAAATGTTTCAGCTAGCGGCTTGCTAATTTACAGCAAATTTTGCTTATGCATTTACAATGATAATATTGTACAGTAGGTATTGGGATTTACTCACAGGAGAGTCTGGAAATGGTATCTTCCGAACACTTTGCACTTGGTATTAACTTGTTCAAGTGAACAATTGCGATGCGAATCTTATTATTAATAAAACTTAATTGACTTGTATTAACTTTCACGTGAATCGTAAATGATCGGCGTTGGAGCGAAATATTCATCCGTCTTGTACAATGCGTATCTCGGAACTCACCGGTAGGTAGGCGGGAGGGGAACCGGGGCAGACAGGATAGCACAATCATTATCACGGAACAATATTCTGGTTCCAAAATACACGCACAATAAATCGCTGAGTGCAGCCAAATTCTAGTTGGCGCTAACAGAACGAATTAATTTACCTAGAAATTTAGGAGGTAGAGGTGTAGTCAAAATAACATCTTTTAAACACAATCAGGTAGAAATACTTAGAACTTTTTTCCATAGGATAGCTAATAGCTCAGAAATGCACAAAATAATTTGCAAAGGAAGATAGTAACATTACACCTTTAAATTTATATGACGAGAATGCCAACATTCTTATAAATACTAACCAGGAATTATCAGATTCCTGGTCAAATAAAATTATTCACGCAAAACACTTCAATTATCTCAACCAAACGTATGTTGACAAACTTTCGTCAAACAAATGGTTGAGTATTGGAGAGTGGAGCGCAGAAATAGAAGGATTTATGCTTGCCATTCAAGATAGAGTCATTAATACAAAAAATTATAGGAAGCATATAACCAAAGATATAAATCAAATTGATGATTTATGTAGAAAATGTTTGGCTTTTCCGGAAATTATAGAACATATTTTATCAGGATGTTCTATATTAGCGCCGTCCGAGTATACATTTAGGCACAATCAGGTATTAAAAATAATTCACCAAAGTTTGGTAATTAAACATAACTTGATTGATTGCCGTAATGTAGTACCATATTATGAATATGAACCAAATTCATTTTTAGAAAATGAATTTTATAAAATATATTATGATAAAACTGTACTAACAGACTGAACAATTAGTAATAATAGACCTGATATAGTTTTACACGACAAAATTAAAAAAATAACTTATGTCATTGATGTAGCTATTCCAAATTCTTGTAATATTCAAAAAACTGTTTCTGAAAAAATAAGAAAATACACAGATTTAGGAAATGAGATTAAAAGAATTTGGCATTCTTAGACTATAAAAATATTACCATTTGTTATTTCGGCTACTGGCATTATACCTAGGTCTCTCATTCAAAATTTAGGCATATTAGATTTGTCAAAGAATTTATATATAAAAATGCAAAAATCAGTCATTTTAAATACATGTAGGATTACAAAAGATTTTTTTAAATATTTATATTGAGGGATCAGTAGAATTTATAGGTTCAATTAGGAATTCCACAGAGCCGAACCCTCTGATATGAAAATATCTGGAATCGGTGAATTATTTTCCCATTTGGTCTCTGGTAGGTTGACATGTTGTTCTTGTATTGTTTTGTATTTATAATACTTATATAGTGCAATTGCATAGCGTGGATTGACTAGATGATCATTTGGGAAGTGCGTGAATGGGTTTAGTTTTTCCTGTGGGGAAAATTTAACCCGGACATTTAAGATGAAGCCATAGTAAATAATGCAAAATCATACAAAATCATATGTTTTTGTTTGGAAAATTTGATGGCATAAAAGTATTATAGATGCTTCAATTAAATACTGTGTGTAGAACATACCTTGGCCCTTAAAAATATCGGTCATTTTTTAATACTTTTAATAAGCCTATAAAAAAATAAAGTATAAGGTCTATAAAAAACACTTTCAAGTCCAAACTCTCCTATTTGTAAACCCCTTTTCGAATTTGGTTTTATTGTACTATTATTGTATTAATGTGGCAAATTTAGTTTCTTTTATAATAATCGCAAAAAATATTGATATTTACGCCCGAACTTCACAAAATAAAATAAAATATGCATTTTCTCGTTGTTATTTTTGACATCAATCAATACGGCCCGCACTGTACGAATTTGGATTCTTGAAGTGACCCTTATGGCATGGGCACAAGTACCATGCACTGGGCAACACCTTTTTCGTATCAGTTCCGCCCCAACCGGCGCCGGAGACAGTCGTGTTATTCCGCGTCGCTTAGTTTCGTGAAATCAATTTAATATTTCAGTTTTCTTACAATAAACAATGCGTAAAACAGGAATTTATATTTTTTACAGGCCTTTACGAAATCAACCTGCAAAATTTTTTTCTCAAATACCTTTTCCAACCTTTCCAAAAGCTTTTTCTCAAGTATTTTTAAACTCCTCCCATAAAGGGCGTGAATTCCGATTTCGATTTTTTCCTGAACTATTGGATCGCCTTAAATCTGGTGCGTAAAAAAAAAGATAATACGATATTCATCCTCCACATAGCATCCCCAAAGATGACATAGGACCTGAGGGAAATTATTTTCCTCAGGGCCTCCTGTGGAGCTAATATAAAACAATAGTGCAAACCATTTGGATGGGGGGTGACTGTACTCTAAATGCTGTAAAACTATTTTTTAAGGTGATCCAATAGTCCAGGAAAAAATAGAAATCAGAATTCAAGCCTCTTTATGGGAGGAGTTTAAAAATACTTGAGAAAAAGCTTTTGGAAAGGTTGGAAAAGGTAATTGAGATTTTTTTACAGGTGTGTTTATAAAAGAATTTGCTACATTAAACAATAAAACCATAGCCGAAAAGATGTTTATAAGTAGGAGAGTTTGCACTTGAAGGTGATTTTTTATAGACCTAAAACTTTATTTTTTTTCTAGGCTTATTTAAAGACTTATATAAAAATGACCGATATTTTTAAGGGCCAAGGTATGTTCTACACGCAGTATTTAATTGAAGCATCTATAATACTTCCAAGCGATCAAATTTTCAAAACAAGAACACATAATTTTGTTTAGATTTTGCATTATTTAGTATGACTTCATCTTAACAGTCACCTGCCTAATGCTGATATAAAATTTATTAATTATTATATCTTTCAACCATGTACCAACAAACTAGATTCACGGAATTCCAACATGAACCACAACGAATATTTCGGAACCATCCTAGGACTTCTTGCAGTTTTACGGTCCAAGTCTCATGCAAGGGCCACAGCCCTAGAGCCCCCCCGCGGCCCCCGCACAATGAGATCATCCTCTGAGATAGGGCTCGTTAGGTGCCCAACAAAGGCGCTGGTGACCATTCACTGTTGACTGATGGTCACTTTGTGGACGGGCCGAAACGACCGGTGACCAGTAGGTACCAGTGACCACTGAGCAAACCCATGGTCCTCTTGGCCGCGACCTTCTGCCCATTGTTCCGCAAAGTGTTACATTTTATTTATTTGACTCTTTTAGTCCACTTCCTCGCCTTTGCGGAATTCATCACCGGTCGGTGCAGAGGTGGCCAAATAATCATAGGTAGATATATTTAATAATTTAATTTCTCCAATTCTTTATCGTACAACCTTTCATTGAAATTCTCAAAGCTTCCTACTTCGGAATGGAAATTGAAAGTGTGAAATGCAAATAGTTGCGTTACCTAAAGGCTTACTGCGGAATTTTTCGTATAAAAACATCAAACAGATTTTCTATTACATAGAAAATATAAATCAGCCGTCTTACCGGCCAGTAGCGTTTTCGATGTCATAATGACGTAGCCAGTTGGAATCTTTTCGGAACATGCGTTTTTTTTGTAAGGTTAGTTACTATGAATGAAAATACAAAAATTACATATTTTTAGTACGATGGTGAGAATCAGAAAAATAAACTTTTAATCTTCCACATATTTTTCATAGCTTGTGAAAATATCCCATTCTGTTCTAGATTTCTAGACGTTTTATTCCGCAGAAGTTGACAGTCTCACTTTTTGCACTAAGTAGGTACCTATTATCATTTTGTACAAGGTTTTTTTTATTATTATGTTAGCGACCATTTAAAATAATTCTACAATATGCAAAATATAATGGTGAACTTAAGTATAGATATTGTATTTCTTAGTCCTCCTCACTAGGGGGTCCTGTGCCGAGGCGGACTTAATTTATTTTTATTTATTAAATACCTATAGTTTATTTGACTTGTATGTCGTTTTTAGTGTCTTCGTTAGGGTTTTATCATTGACCTCTTTCAGCCATAATTTTATTCTTAATTTCTACTCATTAGAATTTTTTATTAGTTTTATGTCTTGGGGAAGGTTGTTATGGAGTTTTGCTGCAAAATATGTGTAGTTTCTTTGTTCGAATGTGGTTTTATAACTTGGAATATTTTTTATGTCATTTTTAATCGATGTAGTGTTATGCATACACGGTCTAGTAGTTTTTTAATAGCTTCAATAATATATTTTTGGTATATATTTGTTGTACATTTGTTACGTCAAAACTATTCTAAAATTCAATTGAAGGCGTTCTCATGGGAATTTTCAGTATGGTCTTTATGAATCTTTTTTTAATTGTTTTCATGTTGTGTATATACTTATGTGTAGCAGATCCCAATCCTTTGATTCCATATTCAATTCAGGTAAGAAACATTTAAAACATAAAATTTGTAAGATATATGTGTTGAATATCAATGTTTCCGACGTCTGCCATGATGAAGCAGATCTTCAATCTCCCGTTGATACGGTAATAAAAGGATACAAAGTATTTCTACCTTTACACAACTAACAACAGGCTCGTGCTGCCAGGGCCTGTCACCGTTCTTGGTTGATAGGTCCTGGGACTAGGGGGGCGTTGGATGAATGTAGCACGGACTAAAGAAGGATATTGCACAATGCCCACTTTTATAACAGATCAGCCAATATGTTTTGTCAATAAGTTGGAATTGTGCGGAAAGGTGTGTACAGTTTGGGGACATTGATGTAATACAGCTGATGTCATGGGCTTTTGGAAGATGTGACTTTCAAAGCATTTTTTAATTGGCTGACACATTTTTTGTAATGTTCGCTTTAGAATTGATAGAAACACACTCACACACACATAACTATCTAACTTATTAACCATCACGCCGTTTCTCCGCAGGGGTAGGCAGATAGGACGGACCGCCAAACAACTCGATCTTGGCACACACTCCTTGCCTCGTTCACATTCATACATCGTCTCATACATGCTTTTCTATTATTCTGACTCTTGACATGGCCCGGCTCAAGTATCTGATTCACTTGGTCGTGCCATGTCTTCCTCGGGCGTCCCGGAATACTTCTACCATTCACATTTGCGTCACATATTCTCCTAACACTCTTTTCCTCGTTCATTTGCTCTACACGCCCAAACCACCTGAGGTTCTCTTTCTTAATCTTACTCATTACGCTTACATCAGCCTTGCATTATTTGCGGATCTGCACGTTTCTCACACTATCGTACGTGGTTTTACCACACATACGACTCAGGGATCTCGTTTCAACAGCATTCAGTCTCCTTTCATCCTTCCTCCGCCAGTTCCATACCTCACTGTGATACATCAAGGAAGGTACCATCACTTCATTATGAATGCTTTTTGGACAGTTTTTTGTTGGCGCTAACGGCGTTCAGTCCTCCATTAATGGAGTTAAATGCATTTACCCTTCTTTCAATATCTCCATCAGCCTTCCTATATCTCACATACACATTAGACATAAGAATAATATGTAATGTGTATATTCTGTAGGGCGACATTTAAAACTAAGCCCAGATTAAACACTCTAAAACTAAAACGTTCAAAATACTAATCTTATAGGATGCAGAATATACTAAGATGCTATATGTGAGTTTTGGTATCGCAAAATTCTAGAATCTCTGTCTACACAAAGATTGCCATGTGGGCTATAAGAAATTGGAATTTCAATGTCAATGTAATAATTACAATTATTGTCGATAATTAGGCGGGACGTCACTGAAAAAATGCTTCAAGACGAAGCCGGGTTGTTCAACCATGATCTGATTTGAACACCTTTATTGCTAAGCCTCAATATAAAGGACTATTTTTGTTTTGAAAAGTTTTAATTTTCGATGTAAATTTGTTACATTAATTTTAAATTTTTTGCGACCGGTTTCGACACGTCCGTATCATTAACGAGCAAACTTAAACCTAACTTAAAAATTCTATACAAGTACAAGTGTATAGTACAAGTACACAATTAATTAGGCGGGGGTAGCGGGAGGGGGGAATTTGGTGGAGGGGGACTCCCCCGGTCGCAAAAAATTTAAAATTAAAGTAACAAATGTACATCGAAAATTAAAACTTTTCAAAACAAAATGTCTAGAAATTGTTACATAGTCAGTGCCCAAGAAATACAAAAAACAAAGGACTATTCCTCAAGACTGTGGTTTCAACAATTCCTACATTTTACCAAAAAAAAATTTTTTTTCTCTTATTCGAATGAGAATCGGACAGTGTTCTGTTTCTTAAAACCTTTTTAAAATTCCGTCAGAATGTACATTCTGTGGTCTAGAAGTGGGGACTTTAGAT